>CM030363.1:118037500-118637500 GCA_017893485.1 Hemerocallis citrina
AGAAGTTTCCGAGAGGGGGACGGTCGACCGACCTTGTGGTGCGGTCGACCGAACGCGACACTGATGGATTATTTGGGTCGGGTTTAGTGATTCGTGAGAAGTCCAACTTGCTCTTCAAGTTCGATCTTACAGCTCTTATCGTAAGGTTATCTCTTCAGGAATATCCAATGGTTATTGTATCAAGATATCAAACTAGGTTTTCTCTAGATCTCTATATATTGTTGTTATTGGCCTCCATTGAGAGTCAAGAGAGAGAGTACTTCATTGAAGGAGAGATTGAGTGATTCTATAATTGTAAACAACTAGTACTTGCTGGTGAGGCTTGAGAGAGGGTCGTTATGAGAATTGTAATATTCTTGCATCTTCTCTAGTTGAATAACATCTTGGGTTTCTTCTCCCCTGGATTAAGGCGAAAGCCCCAATCGGGACAAATTTGTGTGTGCTTTGGTTTGTTTGGTATGATCTCATATGTGCTTGGTAGTTTGTGTTGATTGCATCGAATAACTCAACAAGATCCTAGATAAGAGAGGTTTTCGGTAGAAATCTCTAACAGAGCTTGGGTGGGGTTTTCGAAGATGGTAGTTGGGAGCTAGGGTTTCGAAGTGATGAGAAGAAGAATCGATGAGATGAAAGGTAGGGTATCGGGGGGAATGAGATGGAGATTTGTAGAGGCTCGAGCTGAGGTTGTCATCAGTGAGCTGATTGAGTTGATGGTGGAGGGAGTTGAAGAGAGAAGATGAGAAGAAAGAAGGGCTGATGAGAAAAAAGGAGGAGCTGGATTGAGAGAAGAGGATAAGAAAGAAGGGACTGGTTGAGAGAAGATGAGAAGAAACAACTAAAAAACCCCGCTCGAGCAGGGGTTTGCTTCGTTCGTCCGATTTCGATACTGAGAGAGATCAAATGGAGGTCCTTCGAGTTTGCTGAAAATTGAGTGCGAACCAGTTCGCACTCATTTAGCGCGCGCGCGCGCGCGCTCTCTCTCTCTCTCTCTCTCTATATATATATATATATATATTTTGTAAAACCAGTTTTCCAACAATGCAGAAGACTAATTCGTCTAAATCAAAATTCTGTATCCATTTAAATCTCTTCCACTGACTCCACTCCACTCTTTTAAACCAAACATTTTCGATGAAGCAAGCCAATAATTCAAGGCCATCATAAAACGTTTTACAATAAGTAAGCCTAAGATTTTTAATTAGTCCACTCATCTAATTCTATGTCTAAATTAGCCCAGTTTTCCAACAATACAGAAGACTAATTCCTCTAAATCAAAATCCTGTATCCATTTAAATCTCTTCCACTTACTCCACTCCACTCTCTTTTAAACCATTAAAACATTTTCGATGAAGCAAGCCTATAATTCAAGGCCGCTCATCACAAAACGTTTTAAAATAAGTAAGCCTAAGATTTTTAGTTAGTCCACTAATCTAATTCTATGTCTAAATTAGCCCATTAAGGAATATAGGAGATGTTGAAGAAAATTAATTTGATAATTTCCTTTTCCCTTCCGAAAAAGGAGCCGTAGCTCAGCTATATTAAATTCTGCAAACATTACCACCCCTTATCTGTTGGACATATAGGTATATTCCCAATATAATAGATTCTTATTGTGTATAATATTGTATGGAGCAACACGTGTTTGCACTTGTTATCTGTTAGTTGTTGAACCGGGTTAAGTGGGCGTAAAGGCTAGTACCCAAAATCCAGTCTAATCTCATATATAACTGGTCTTGTGGTAGTGCCTGTGATTATTCCAATTCTGATAATCAGAGTATGATATCTCAAGCAGTAGGGATATTAAACCCTAACTTTAATTTCTCTTTGTTCTTATTCTCATTGTTATTCAACAAGCTTGAAATATTAATTTTTTAGTTGAGAGATTAAGAGAGATCGTCGAAGTCACCGCTCGTCGGGATTTTGTCATCGCTGGTAGCTGCCACTGGCGCCACCATCGCCGCAAGTCGTCACTGCCCCTGCTGCAACCTCCTCCTTTTCACCGATCGCTGTGTGTGATCGGGTCACAGTGTGATCGGGTCCCTGTTCCAGATTTGATCTGCTGAGATCTCAATCTTAGTGGCTGGGTTTGGTGTTTTGTGTTTGGGCTCAGGAGGGGATCAACTGCTGCTGCTACAGTTTGGTTCAGATGTGACCAACTCGGCGCTCCATTGGCTGTGATGTTGTTGTTCGCTGTTTGTACTTGGGATCTGATGCAGATCTGATCCAAAAGAAGTGTTCCAATTGGATTTGCGTTTGCGGTTCCCTGTTCGGCCCAGAGGTGGGGATCACTGCTATTTTTGCCGCTTAACTTTGATCTGAACTTTCTATTGGCTGCCCTTCACTGTTGTGTGTTCGGGTCCAAGCATCAAATCTTTTTGGCTACTATGCTGATCAGATCCAACCCATAACTGCCTCTTGATCCTCATCATTATTCTTCTCTAAACTTTAATATTTGTGCTATTTTGTTTAATTAATTTTTTGTTTTATTATTTTATAGTAGTTCTACATAATACCTCCTTTTCCCCGATCACTCTGTGTGATCGGGTCCCTGTTCCAGATATGATCCGCTGAGATCTCAATCTTCGTGGCTGGGTTTGGTGTTTTGTGTTTGGGCCCAGGAGGGGATCAAGTACTGCTGCTACAGTTTGGTTCAGATCTGACCAACTCATTGCTCCATTGGTTGTGAGGTTGTTGTTCGCTGTTCGTACTTGGGATCTGATGCAGATCTGATCCAAAAGAAGTGTTCCAATTGGATTTGCGTTTGCGGTTCCCTGTTCGGCCCAGAGGATGGTGTAACAGTGAGACAGGTAGACTAATCTAAACTTATTGGAAGTCTCATGTATGCAATGACCTGTACTAGACCTGATCGTTGCGGTAGATATGCTTAGCAGGTTCACTAGTAATCCTATAAGTTATACTAAATGCCCTTGAGAGGCTAATGGGATACCTAAATGGTACTCAATAGTCTGGTTATCCTTTAGTATTAGAGGGATATTCTGATGCATCGTGATGCTCAGAAAATGGTGAAAGTCGGTCAACTAGTGGTTATGTGTTTATACTAGGAGGAGTAGTTATGTCATGGAAATTTAAAAAAGAAACAGGTCTTGCTTTCTCATCCATGGTGTCAGAACTCTTTGCGCTATCTTGTGCTGGTGAAAAAGCGGAATGGATGAAAGATCTATTGCTAGATATTCCTTTGAGAATGTTTAAAGTATCCACTCTTAGTCTGTTCTGCGATAACCAAGCTGCAAATACTATAGCAAATGATATTTCTTAAATTGGTAAAGGACATGTTATAGACATTAGACAGGTAAAGTTGAACTATCTCATTGAACAATGGATTATTGCTCTTATTGATGTACGATCAAAATATAATGTGTCTAATGCTCTTATAAAGAGACTAAGTAAATGTTTAGTTATCAAAACTATGGGGGAAATGGAGTTGAAAACTTTTGAGCCAAAATTTTAACACCACAGTTATTTTGATAATTTAGAACCCAAGCTAGAGCCATAGAGTAATTTAGACTTTTAGCAATAATCTTTAGGCAGTTGACATGCTTTATATAATTTGAAAAGTCCTATGTATTTATTGTGATATATAACTTCATTTCAAATCTGGAACCATGTTTTATTCCAAAATAATGTATGAAAACTTGTTGATATGTTTCCGATGTTTAGAATTGTTGTTATCAAATTTTGATGGTATATCTTTTTTATGGATTCATGTTTCATTCTAATTTTGATGATTCAAAATTTAATCATAATTATTTTGACAGCTCTGTCATTCCAATATGACACATAGTATAGTTTTTGTACTTTATTTTGATAAAGATACTTTATTGGGATACTTGTGTTGTACCTTTTCAAATCTATATTGAATTGTAGAAAGTTCTTTTGTTCAAACTAGATACTTTTATACATTTCATTTTAATTTTAAAAAAGTGACTCGTGATATTATTATTTGCAATGTTTAGAAACAGATGCTAGCAAAGGCGAAGGAGAATAATCTATCAACCTAGATTTTGATAACGACGATTTGCTCGATATGAAGGAGTAGACATAAAGAAACTTGCAAGAATAGTTTGTCAATTACTTGAAGGAACTTCTATTTTAGTTTAGGACTCTATATTTTATTTGAGCCAATAACTTTTCATTTATTTGAAGTTTAATTGTTTTGTTTCTATATGGTCTTGGAACTATTTGATTAATTTGTTTAGTCTTATTTGAATTATTCAAGTTATAATTGATTTAGTCTATGAACTATATTATCTTGCGATTCAATAATTATTTGAAATTTTGTGATCTAGTCCACGACATGTGGAACTGATTAGATATAGGAGGAGATGGTTGGATATATAGGTATATTCTCAATATAATAGAATAATATTGTGTATAATATTGTATGGAGCAACACAAGTTTGCACGTTTTATCTGGTAGTGTTGGACCGGGATGAGTGGGCATAAAGCCAGTAACCCCAAAATCTAGTCATTCACTATATATACTGGTCTTGTGGTAGTGCATGTGATTATTTCAATTCGGATAATCAGGATATAATATTTCAAGCAGTAAGGATATTAAACCATAACTCTAATTTCTCTTTATTGTTATTCTCATTATTATTCAACATTATCAACAGAGCTTCCTTGATAAGAGACGGAAGGGTGAAGCATTTCCAGTTACCAAATAAATTTCTGACTAGAATTACCTTTGCTAGATCGTGCGCTGCCTGATTAAAATCTCTTGCTCATATGAGGCAATTACATTAGGAGAACAACCAATAAGATTTCTCCAACTAAAAACCAAATGCCGAACTCTTCATGGTGGGACCCAGTTACAATTCAAAATCCAACACACTGCACTTGAAGCATCACTCACAATGTAACAGGGTTGGTTAGAAGAGCCACCAACAAAGCTATTCTAACAGCAGCCAATTCTCTTCCTCAAGGTCTTCAGATTCAGCCTTAACACCTCAAACAAGTTTAATTTCACCCTTTGTCGTGTTAGAAATTATGTGCCAAATTTTGTTGAGTCTTTGACACGATCAATATAACTACCAAGCAAATAGAAGATCATACCAAACACACAAAGTACACAAAATTTATCCCAGTTTATGCAAGCCCTAATTCAAGGAAGAAAAATCGAGATATTATTCAACTAAAGAAGATATAAGAGTTACAACTTTCACCACAACCCTCTCAAACCTATTTGAAAATACTTGCTCTTTACAACAGAGAATTCACTCACCTTTCAAATCAAGTACTCTCTGTTTCTATTCGGCACTCAATAAAATCATATCGTTCTTTGAGGTATTACATTGATTATATAGAGATCTAGAGAAACTCTAATTTGCTATTCTTGATACAATAACTATCCGATATTCCTGAATAGATAACCATGCATTAAGAGTCGTATGATCTAACCTGGAGAACAAGTTGGGCTTCAATCGGATCACACAGACACAGACCCATCTATAGCTTCAGCTTGATGCAGGAGACTGCCCTAGGGAGCAGTCGAGTGTTTGCCCTCTGCTTCTCCTTGCTGTCGTTTTCTGCTGCTGTAGCTGCTTCTTCGTTCACTTATTAGTTTTGATTCCTTCTCGTCGCAACACTGTCTTCTCTTCTCATCGGATTAGTATGCAAGTCATATAAACACAACAAGCTCGACCTTGGATTGCATGCTCATTAATCCACACCTGTGTGATTTAAACTCTTCGAGACTTTTTTTCATCTTCTCTTGTAAACAACCCGGTTAATGACTTCTTCTACTTATTGAATCTATCTTCGTATGTTTTTCTCCAATCACATTCCCCGTTCAAGGGCATACCCCAGTAGACGTTATCATAAAGGTGTCACTCTCCACACGAACTCCACCTAGCCCGAGGCTCTCTCCACATCCCACCAGTATTCGAACATCACAGTTTATCTTCAGTGATTCTAGTGACAACATACTAGACAGTGATTTATGAATGTAGGGCTTTGATCCACTAGTGCGAGCTTTCCCATTCCCACAATCTTGGAAGATGTTGTGCTGACCCTGCTCAATCCCTCTCTTACCCTTCATCACCTTACGACGATTCTCCTAAACTGTCAAAACATCACCTTGAGTTGTGTACCTGAAGCCCCGAGAATCCAGAGTCCACAATGATATCAGATTATATTTCATCAAAGGAATATGCATGACATCCTCTAGTGTGAATCCTTTACCATCTGATGTCTCTAATTCAACTGTTTCCTCACCCACTACTTCTGTAACACCCTGTACTTAAGAATGTATATATATAATATTATATGTATATATATATAATAATAATAATAATAATAATAATAATAATAATAATAATAATAATAATAATAATAATAATAATAATAATAATAATAATAATAATAATAATAATAATAATAATAATAATAATAATATAATATGTGAGAGAAAGTGAGGTGAAATACTAAAGCCTATGATCAAGTTGCACCTAATACTCCGGACACCTTTTGTGATGCACGCTTGTGGTGGGCAGTTATTAGGATTTTATTTGTTCGTATATTGCGCGCACGTATAGCCACGTGCACAGCTGAGCAGGGCTCGGGGCGTTACAAATGGTATCAGAGCCGAGTTCCCAATACCCAGAACCCGTGACACATGCCAGAATCTTTCCTTCAAATGAGTCACAACACAACAAAATCACAGGAAATTAAAACTTTTATTGCATCAAAAATGTTGTTACAATGTCTAATGATTACAACAATTATAATAAATTAATACATCATGAATATAGAACAGAATTGGACAGTAATCTTTAAGTTGAATGCTTCCCACAGCTTGAGTTTTCCTCGCGCTCCCCAATCAGCAATCCTGCAACTAACAACTATGGGCACGTCAGTTGAATACAACGACGCAATGCTATAATACAGCGATCCTCGCTATGTCATAATCAAGCGATTCCAAACCTTAACAACCAAAATTTGATGCAAAAAGGAAAAGTGATGTCAAACAAATGTCGGTGCATGTCATGGCCTAATCTTATGCACACTCATGATGCACACGATGCTCTGATTCTAATACATGCCTGATTGGAGACATATGCATCCCACACTACACATTCTCCACCCAAACGACGTTCTTCAATTGATGGAGTTCAATCCCCAGCTATGCACCCTACTCTTGTACTCTCTCCTGAGTCTGATATTCTAGTGATGATGAGGTGGTAGTCGTCCAGTTTACTCCATTCGCTGTCACGCTAGTGGTGTCCAATTTCTCGCATTTTATCCACTGCGCCTGGGGTCGCAGTCGCACGGCTTATTCCATCGCAGCTAATACCCATAGTAGGTCGCGGTAATTATGCATCCCCAGACCTCACTAAAAACTGATGTACGGACGCTAGGACTTCCTGTCGAGAACGCTATTTTGGAGCCCCAAAGAGTTCACTCACATGGCAGTCTCTATGTCCTCTGCCTGCATTAATCAATATAGGACCTGACGGATATTAGGGTTTTCCCAACTCTCTGTTACACACGTCCTAACACTAGAACAGAACTTGTAGCCGAGACGACGTCACCAATCCAAACATTTTCAAAGGTTGGACATGAAGGAACTCATGCCAAAGACAATAGAGTCCCCACAGAGTTCACTTACAGAGCAGTTTCTATGTCCTCTGCCCGCATTAAACGAACCTAGGATTCAGCCAGGTGTGAAGATGCCACGCGTCCCCTTGACAGGGTGAACAGAACACCCTCTAGTGTCTGTTCTTACATTCAACACTGACTCTAATCAATCTCTAGTTATTTCTTATGATGTATGAATTATTAAGCGATTCTAGGTCTAATTCATTTTAACTAATTCTCTTAGTTAGGCGAATTATCAAGTATTTTCAAGCCCTAGCTTAGTAAACAACTTATTTATTATGAACAACTAGTTATGTTCTACTTGTGACTCTTTTCGATTTAATTACCTTTTTATTATTAGAACTTAACCCATCCCACAATAGGACTTAATCTCACCCTCGAAATCCGACCAAAGGTTGGCCCGCCTCGGCCCACACTTGGCCCGAACCAACGACGAACCAACTCCGTCTATCGCCGCAATCGCTATCCATGCGTGGAGTTTGATCGCAACCTCGGCCCGACCCAAACATGTTGCTCCCGCTATCCTCACGCTCCACGGTCCTCAACAAGTGGCAGCATCAAACACAACTATAGAATCATTCCATGAATGGCGAGCACGTCGGTGCACGAGTCGTCTCCTCTCATACGTTCAATGTGACACGGGTTCCTATTCTACCCATCTAGAAATACCATAGGCTTAACCCTAAAGTCTCAAACTCAACAAATGAAGCTCAACAAGGGTAAACTACTCTAGAAATAAACCCTACACCATAAATTAAAAAAAGTGCTATAAAGCTCTAAATGTGGTAAATCACATTTCCAAACAGCAAGCATACAATTGACATTCATGCCAAAATGGAGTCGTTTCCAGTCCTGTTTTAATGAAAAAACGCGACCGGATGCTCTCCATGCTTCTACTCATAGTAGACAGCAAACACTAGCACCAATTGGGCATGAATCTCATCCCAAAATGGTCCACATCAACACACAATCACTTAATACAACATCCACTTCAAAACATTGAACAAGTATGTCTAAATTGTAGCTCTACAAGCACATATGAGCTACTCACAACATAAAACATAGTAAACTCAAGTCTTAAATCATTTCCACATCCACAATATGATTTATAACTCATAAACAGCAACTAAAAACTCAAATCTACAAGTTCTAACTCAATTTCATAGGCATAGTGCTAAACAGTGAGCTTTAAGAATCTGTGTATTTCTGTTATCACTTGTAAAATTTATTATAATTCGTGTACTGATCCAAATCATGAGTTCTTAAGTATTACAAAAGGCTTTATGTGTCCACTACAACTTTCTAGTTACATACTTCTTCAAATTAAGTCGTTTAAGTGGTAAAATAAGTCATTCTTTAACATGCGGAAGGTGTATAACATGCATAAGATTCTAAGTTTAAAATTTCAACTTCAAAATCCAAGTAATTTCTGAGTTGTATCATCCAGACCTAGCACACTTTTCTGTTTAGCTTTTCACTGTGTTTTTATCTAGTCTTCCATTAATAAAACTAGCATGCTAAAAATTTTAACACTTAATCACACATTCCATGACCCACTCATGCTGTGAAGACCACATCAAGATTTCACCACAAAAATTTAAACACCACAAGGTTTAGAAACACCCACCTTTTGTTTGTAGATGAAGGTTACTCTCCAAGTTGGCCTCCTTGTTGTTGCTCCTCCTTGCTTGCACTCCTTGATTCTTTGAATCCTTGTTATACTCTTTGGCTCCATGTTCTTCCTCCCATTCAGTGGCTCACTCCTTATAGATAGTATATAATTGTAGTAGAAGATAGTTTGGAGACAGTAGAATGAGAAAATGGAGCTAGTGCTCATAGGGGAGTTTAAATAGAGTGAGAGGGGGAGAGTTTGAGAAGATTGACTTGATGTAGAGAAAGAGAGAGTGAGGGTGAGGCCAACATGCATTGGATGGGAGGGGAGGTGGAGTGTCCAAGTGAACAAATTGTTTTTGATGCTACAACACTCAAGTAATCTCTTAGGGTTACACAAAAACCCTAGATTCCACCATTTAAAAATCAAAACCTCCCATCCTTCCGTACAAAAGATGGCTGTCCGAAACTAGTGTATGTGCACAAAATTTGTTCATGCCATGCACAAAACAAGTTAAGTTAGGTTGGGTCAACTTGGGTTCAAGCTAGGGTGTGTTTGTTTGGGTCTAGTTGAGTCATATTGGGTTTAATTAGATAATTTAAATCATAACAATCTCACACACAACTTCAATCAAATAAAAATTGTAATAAACACAACAATGTCAATATAATTTGTACATACAATTTGTAATAACACACATGAAATCGTATTATCACCATACAAAATAATAATTCAATATTATACGTCCTAACTTAATTATAGTTAAGACTAATATACGATTTAATTGAGAAGATATCTCAACTCCGGTCCTACAATTGCACCTTCGTTGAGTTCAAAACATATCGAATAATAATATGTTTCAATACTTACTCAATTAAAAGTGAGAAAAAATCCATTAATACTTGCAACTCTCAATCGTGCACGGATTAAAATACAAAATAGATATATACTATTTTGCGGGGTTTTACATTACTCCCTCCTTAGAATCGTTCTGTCCTCAGAACAACGCTTAGTAGAAAGGCAAACAAGAGTTAATTAAATAACTCGAGAAATGCATTTTCTTATACGGGGTTCACAATCCCTCGCTACACAACCCATTAACACGACAGCTTCCAGAAGTTTGATCATCCTACGAGTATCGGATCTCATCTTGAGTTATTGAGGACCAACCTCACTCCCCAGATTGTTCTGGGGCCTATTTCATCCCTTGTCCCGAAAATCCTGGCGATCAATCACCATTTGTGTATGTCGCTCTCATCCCGGAATACTGGAGATCAATCCCAATTCACAGATCATTCTGGGGCCTATATCATCCATCATCTGGAATACTGGGGAATATCTCACTCTGTGGATCATTATGTAGCCCTCATCATACGAACTCCCCATTAGTGTTGCTCTCATCCCAAAATGCTGGAGAACAATCCCACTCCACAGATCATTCTAAGGCCTATTCCATCCCTCGTCTGGAATACTGGGGAATATTTTACTCCTTAGATCATTCTGGAGCCATGATCACAGAACTCCCCATGAGTGTTTCTCTCATCCCGAAATACTGGAGATCAATCCCACTCTACAGATCATTTTGGTGCTGAATTCATCTCTCGTCTGGAATACTGGAGAATATCTCACTCCGTAGATCATTCTGGAGCCCTCATCACACCCCATGAGTGTTGCCCGCATCCCAAAATACTGGAGATCAATCCCACTCCACAGATCATTATGGAGCATATTTCATCCATCGTCTGGAATATTGGGGAATATCTCACTCCGTGGATCATTCTGGAGCCCTCATCACACGAACTCCGCATGAGTGTTGCTCTAATCCTGAAATACTGGAGATCAATCCCACTCCACAGATTATTCTGGGACCTATTTCATCCCTCGTCTGGAATACTGGAGAATATCTTACTCCATGGATCATTCTGGAACCTTCATCACATAAACTCCTCATGAGTGTTGCTCTTATTCTGAAATACTGGAGATCAATCCCACTACACAGATCATTCTGAGGCATATTTCATCCCAGTCTGGAATACTGAAAAATATCTCACTTCTTGGATCGTTCTGGAGTGAGATACCATTTGGAACGCCCCAATCCCAATTGACCTGCGCGCATGGCTACACATGCGCACAATATGCGAACAAATAAAATCCTAATAATTGCCCACCACAGGCATGCCTCACAAAAGGTGTTTGGGCTATGATGTGACTTTTGATCATAGGCTTTATTATTTAACCTCACACACACACACACACACACACATACACACACACACACACACACATATATATAAGTACAAGGTGTTACAACTTCACAAATCTCACCAATTGCCATTCTCACACTACCACTTGTTGTAGACTTACAAGTAAAAAGCATCACCCTCTCGGAGAAAATATGAGAAGAACTTCCCGAATCAAGAAACCAGCTCAAATTCATATCTACAAAACTTGAAACAAGAAGACATTCGAATTAATCACCTGATTCAGTGGCACTGACTACGTTGGAACCCCTCTTATTCAACCACTTGCAACAAATTCTCTTTAATGCTCAATCCCTCTGTAATAGTGGCAACTGATCTTACCCTTGTGCGTACTATCCCTTTCAATTAAAGTATCTCCATCCGCCAGTAAGCAACTTGTAGAAATAGACCCTGCTTTATGAGTCTCCTTCTTAAGTTCTTCCTTCAAACCCTTGATCACACAGTCTACTGTAAGTCTCTCCTTGTGTAATTCTCTGATTCATCTAAACGTACTTTCTGCATATTTTTTTATTTGATTATCTATTTTTCTTTGGCCTTATTAGCATGCACTATATTATCTAGTTAATTATTAGTTCATGTGAATACCCATATTCTTTGGCACATTCTAAATTATTATCTAGTTATTTATTAAATTATGTGAAGCTCAGAATCTTTAGCCAGCCCACTCTAAACAGTCACTCCATCACCAACTCAATTCATCCCGAACTCCTCTCCACCCGAACAACCTCTCCATCCCGCACTCCATCACCAGAACAAAACTCGACCATCAATCTCGAACACCAAACTCCACTACCTCCATCTGTAAACCGAACCCGACACCAACTCCAATCCAAACCTGATCCAATATGACTCCGAACCCGATGTTCTTGCCATTGTTATTACTGTCCCCTCTTGCCGAAAGCCGAGCATGAGATCGAGCACGAATTGGAGCACAAGCGACGAGCCGCGGAGTTTCTTTGAACACAAAAGTTTTTGTCGAAAGAGGCAAGCGTCCTGTCTTCAATTTTTGGACTCATAGAAAGTAGTTCCTCATTGATAATTCAAACAATCGTATTATCGAATTCTATTTCTTTTTGTACCATGTTAATCTATTCAAATCTTGAACCAAGTGGTATATTCTTGTGTTGAATCATTCCTTATTGATTTCTCTCCTAAATCGGATTAATTCGTAGGAAAATCGATCGTTTTCTTCCATGATCATCATATTTCATACACATACTTATAGTCACGAATCTAGATGAATATCATGTCATAGATTTTATCTTAGAATGCATTGATGTGCATTGTTATAATTATTGCATGTTAGAACTTTATAAATTCAAGTTTGTAAATAAAGATTTTCCAAGATATATTTTTTTACTTAAGATTTTCTACCCTACAACTGACTGATTTTGTACATAAGTTAGACCGAGCTTTCTATGGTCAAACATAGACTTATATATATATGCATACTGTAGCTTTTCGAGTGTAGATACTAGAACCTTTTACGGTTTTGTAACCAAGTTGTAGTTTGTAATATATTGAGGATTTAGTGCAAGTGCATCTAAATTTTCCGAATGTTGTTCAAAAGTATTATCCCGGTAAATCACATGAAACGATAGACCCTTGGTGGAATTTTGATCTGAAGTGTTACACCCCGCTAAAATTGAGTTATGAATTTTTTTTTCTACGTGTGTTATGCACATATATTTTGCACCGTTACAGGTAATATCTGTAACATATTTTAATATAAATATCCTATATATTTTTGTACTTCTATTATTTATATATTTTTCCATCCGCTCAAAAATTATTTTATCCTATTTTGAGCCAAATCAAATATAAATCCTAATCTTTGTGTCTTTACGTGTATTGCACGTGCTTTCAATGCACGTGTTGATTACATATATTTTACCGTTACGTGAAATATTCGTAACATTATCAATATAAATATCTTACGTATGTTATATTTTTATTGTTTGTAAACATTTTTTCTGTCGTTCAAATCAATTTTTGTATTTGAATACTTATTGTTACGTGTGACGCATATGTTTGCAGTGCACGTGTTGGTTGTATCATTTTTCAAAATAAAAATTTATGAAGTGTGTATTTTTTTATTAGTTTAAACTAGTTTTACGTAAATGTTTCTTTTAAAATATTTTTCTCCATGTGATTTACATGTGCTTTTTCTACTATACACGTGCAAATTACGTTATTTTTATTACTAAAGTTGTGCACTAAAATTTTATTACGATTAATTTAAGCAAATCATACTAATTTTTTTTTAAGAAAAATAATATAATTATTTATTAAAGAAGAGGGTTTCAAATAAAATAAAATGATAAAATAAAAGTAAAGTGAAAAGTGTACAAAACACGTGCACACGTGAAATGTGCACTCTTTCAAGAAACCGACTGCCTATTTTGACTTGTTATTCAAGAATGGGAGAGTGGGGTGTGTGAGTGGGTGTGTGAGTGGATTAGTGGATAGTTAGTTGCTAAAACTACCCCCTAATTACCCATATATATACTCTTATTCCAACCCCAAGTGAACACAAAAATAAATCGAAAAAAGGGGGAGTCAATAGAGAGAAGTTGTTGTTTTTGGCTTTCGGGATTTTGCAAGGAGGTTTGTGGGATTTGCGTTTGTGGAGCTTTTTGGATCATTTTACTAAGAGGTTCAACCATTAGAAGGTCTCTTTTGATGTGGGTGTTTTCATGATCTTCTAGTATGTAGAAATTATGCTTGTTTAAACTAGAAATGTGTAGATAGAGATGAATTTATTGGTGCATGTGAAATAGTTGCTCTAGAACTTTAATTTGTGCATGTTTAAATTATGATTGCATAGTATATGATAAATTTAATATGTGTATGTGTAGGAGTTTGTGTGGACATTTTATCTAGTGGAATTTCATACAATAAACTCATGGGATTGAATTTTTGTATGCATCTTAGTAATATAAAAATAAACACTCCTCAAGAATTCTAGTTGTGTGGGGAATAATTATTTCTTTTAAAGTATAAGACTATGAGTGGTTTATACAATTTAAAATAAAATTTTCTATGTTCTTCATGAACAAATTGTCATATATTTTTATTTTATACAGATACATGAATCTTAGAAGTGTTTTATTAAGAAATTGTAAACAAATGCATAACATTTAGTTATTGAAATTTTCGAGTTAATATAATTATTGGTGTTCAAGTATATAAGAACTTTTATAACCCTTTAATTCATAACTGTGAGTTGGTTTGTTGGTTTGGGGAGCAGGTTGGGTTGCTGCTGCTTTTGGGTTCAAGCCAGGACTGTGGCATTTATTTTTTAAAATCCCCTGTTTTTTAGTCTATTAGCTACATTTTGCATAGAACTCAACTAAAGATAAATTTTAAATTATACTAGAATATTAATGGAATATTTTGAGAGTAATTATGTAAAAATTTAGAATTTATTTGAGGGAAAAAATCCCACTACAAATTGATTAGTAAGCTATTATTTTTTTAGGAACAGGATAGTGCCTTGCGGCACCAGCCAACCAATAATATATTAATAAAAGAACGATGAATACAAAACACCCATTTTACAAGAGGTAAAACAGGCACAAACGCGACTCTAAAAACAAAGTACAAAACAGAAAGAATCGAGACCAGATTCAAGAAGCTAAACAACACAAAACCTAGTAGCTGCCCAAAATACAACGAAAACAGCCGATGGTCACCTAACTCCCCGCAGGAAGACACCAAAGGGCGGTTGAAGAGCAAATAGCCGCAGGCTGCAGGTGACCATCCAGGTAGTGCAATGGACCTCGCAAAGGGGAAGGGGGGGGGGGGGGGGGGGGCAATCACACTGGTTAAGACTAAGGAAACGGCACACTCGCCAACAGGGCAACCGTCCCAAACTCCAAACCAATTGATTAGTAAGCTTAGACGGTTATATTGGATTCTTTTAAGAAAAATTAAATATTTATGTTAGAATGAGCTAACTTCAGAAGAATTGTGACATTCAAATATAAATTTGGGAGATTTATTTGGATGGAAATTTTATTGTACATTATTTTAATTTTTTTTCAAATAAATTTGGTAACATTTTATTTTGTGACGAAAGATTAAAATCCTAAAATTTGTGCATCTTATGAAAAGGGATTCTTTATCCTAGAATCTATGAAAATGAATTATATGACAAATTAAGAGGTAAACAGAAAAGTATTTAGGAAAATAAACACATGATATTTGTGAAGTTTTTTTCAAAGATGAAATGCTTTTGAGATTTACGAGTTGTATGCAAATGTATTTGGGAAAATAAACACATGATAAGGGGATACGAAAGTACAATTTAAAATTGACAATTCAAAGTGAATGTATGAACAAAACAAATGAATTATGAATGAGAAATTGTGTAATAGAGGTTAAAATAACTTATATGATCTCAGTTTGAAATGTTGGAATCTAGAGGCTGAGCGAGACCCATAGAGACCGACAAGTTATGATAATTGAAATTTGAGAAGTAGTCAGTATGGGCTAACATTTCTACGTGTGTTGATTTAAGTCCGATAGGGTAAGCTAGATTTAGGTTGTGATAATCATAATTGAACCTAGGAACATGCACTAGAGGGAGATGTGATAAAGTACGGGCAAACATGAGAATGAAGGCCTCATTTGATTCGTGGTGGGAGATTATCTTCAGAATTATCAGGGTGTGAGATTTGATATCCAAAATCACTTGCGGTGGGAGATACTTCTTCAGAATTATCGGGATCAAGATTCGCAGTGGGAGATTATCTTCAGAATTATCGGGGTGTGAGGCATGATGTCCAAAATCGCTTGCGGTAGGAGCTATTTCTTCAGAATTATCGAGATCGAGGCGATGCTCATGAGGTATTTGTGTGATGAGGTACCAGATGGCTCGCGGTGTGGGTCTCGTTTCCAGAATTATCAGGGTGTCAGGCAGGATGTCCAAAATCACTTGTGGTGGGAGAACGATTCTCAAGAAATATCGGGGCGGTACTAGATACTCACAGGATATCTAAACATTACATTAGTCACCGTAATAGGATTTCATAACGAGGGTTGAACCCTATATTGTGGAGTGCGTTAAGGGCTTGCCATCGGACCTATGTAGTATGGGATGCATAGAATCCGAACAAGTATGCATTAGTGTCATCGTAGGTATAAGTGTCTGCATTAGGCATCAGGATCATATCATACACCGACATGTTTAGGATAATCACCTTTCACTTTTTTTTCGCATTCAAGTTTGTGATTGTAAGATGGTGAAATCGTTATACTATAGCATTGTGTCAGTTGTATGCAACTGGCGTGGCCACAGTTTCCTAGTTGCAGGACTAGATTTGGCATGGACTTGAAGTCACTGTGACGGGCTATCATAAGATTGAAATTCTTCTATTATCATATGTTGTAGTGTACTTATTTATTTCTGCTGTGTTATTGTAAATAACAATGTTGTAAATGAAAAAAATTAAATTCCTTGTATTTTGGTACGTATTTGAAGTAAAAGATCATGTTTGTGCTACGAATTACCTGTATTTAGAATTCGGGCGTTACGAGTGGTATACTTGTAATTTGGTAACACCCCGAATTCCAAAAATATATATTCGTAGCACAAACAGGATCTTTTACTTCAGCTTCGTACAAAAATAAAAGGAATTTAAAACTTTTTCATTTACAACATCGTTCTTTACAATAGGACAGTGGAAATAAATAAGTACAACACAAAATATGACAATGAAAGCTCTTTAATCTTATGACAACCCATCACGGTAACTTCAAGTCCATGCCAAATCCAAACCTGCAACTAGAAACTGTGGGCACGTCAGTTGCATACAACTGACGCAATGCTATAGTACAACGATTTCACCATCTTACAATGACAAACTTGAATGTGAAACAAAATGTGAAATCTGACTATCCTAAACATGTCGGTATATGATATGATCCTGATGCCTAATGCAGACACTTATACCTACGATGACACTAATGCATACTTTTTCGGATTCTATGCATCCCATACAACATAGGTCCGATGGCAAGACCTTAACGCACTCCACAATATAGGGTTCAATCCCTTGTTATGAAATCCTATTACGGTGACTAATGTAAGGTTTAGATATCCTGTGAGTATATAGGTTCGCCCCGATAATTCTTGAGAATCGTTCTCCCACCACAAGTGATTTTGGACATCCTGCCTCACACCCCGATAATTCTGGAGACAAGACATACATCGCGAGCCATCTGGTACCTCATCACACAAACACCCCATGAGTTTTACCTCGATCCCGATAATTCTAAAGAAATATCTCCTACCGCAAGCAATTTTAGACACCATGCCTCACACCCCGATAATTCTGAAGATAATCTCCCACCATGAATCTTGATCCCGATAATTCTGAAGAAGTATCTCCCACCGCGAATGATTTTGGACATCATGCCTCAAATCCCGATAATTCTGAAGACAATCTCCCATAGCGAATCAAATGAGGCCATCATACTCATGTTTTCCCGTACTTCATCCCATCTCCCTCTAGTGCCTGTTCCAAGGTTCAATTATGATTATCATAACCTAGAGCTAGGTTACCCTACCGGACTTAAATCAACACACGGAAAAATGTTAGCCCACACTAGCTACTTCTCAAATTTCAATTATCTTAACTTGTCGGTCTCTACGGATCTCACTTAACCTCTAGATTCCAACATCTAAAACCGAGATCATATGGGTTATCTTAACCTCAAATACACAATTTCTCATCCATAATTCGTTCGATTTGTTCATACATTCACTTTAAATTGTCAATTTTAAAATATAACTTCTCACCCTTATAATACATCTCAAGAAAGTATTTCAACTTGATAAAACTCCTTACAAATGTCATACGTTTATTCTTCCAAATTCATTCTTTATTTATCACTTAAATTTTCATATAACTCATTTTCAGAGATTCTAGGATGAAGAATTCCATTTCATAAGATGCACAAATCTTAGGATTTTAAACTTATGTCACAAAATAAAATTTTACCAATTTTTTTTTAAAATAATAATAATAATAATGTACAATAAAATTTCCATCCAAATGAATCCTCCAAATTTATATTCGATTGTCACAATTCTTCTGAAGTTAGCTCATTCTGACATAAAAATTTTAAGTTTTCTTAAAAGAATAACCATCTAAGCTTACTAATCAATTTGTAGTGGGATATTATCCTCAAATAAATTCTAAATTTGTACATAATTACTCTCAAAATATTTCATTAATATTCTAGTATAATTTAAATTTTATCTTTAGTTGAGTTTTATGCAAAATGTAGCTAATAGAATAATAAAAAAAAGTTTTTTTTAAAAAAAATGCCACTGTCCTGGCTTGAACCCAAAACTAGCAGCAACCCAACCCACAACCCAAACCAACAGACCAACTCGCGGTTATGAGTTAAAGGGTTATAAAAATTCTTATATAGTTGAACACCAGTAATTATATTAACTCGAAAATTTCGATAACTAAATTGATATGCATTTCTTTACAATTTCAGAACAAAATACTTCTAAGATTCGTGTATCTGTATAAAATAAAAATATATGACAACTTATTCATGAAGAACAGAGAAATTTTTATTTTAAATTGTATAAACCACTCATAGTCATATACTTTAAAATGAATAATTGTTCCCTATACAACCTGAATTCTTGAGGAGTGTTTATTTTTATATTACTAAGATCCATACAAGAAATCAATCCCATGAGTTTGTTTATGAAATTTCACTAGATAAAATTTCTACAAAAACTCCTACACATACATATATTAAATTTATTATATACTACACAATCATAATTTAAACATGCACAAATTAAAGTTCTAGAGCAACTATTTCACATGCACCAATCAATTCATCGATATCTACACATTTCTAGTTTAAACAAGCACAATTTCCATATACTAGAAGATCATGAAAACATCCACCTCAAAAGAGACCTTCTAATGGTTGAACCCTTTTATAAACTGCTCCAAAAAGCTCCACAAAAGCAAACCCTAATCCTCCTTGCAAAATCCCGAAAGCCGAAAACAACAACTCTTCTCTCTTGACTCTCTCTGTTTTTTGATTGATTTTTGTGTTTATTTTGGAGTTGGAATAAGGGGTATTTATATGGGTAATTAGTTGGTAGTTTTAGCAACTAACTATCCACCAATCCACTCACACACCCCACTCTCCCATTCTTGAATACCAAGTCAAAATGGGCAGCCGGTTTCTTGAAAGAATTCACGTGTGCACGTATTTTGTACACTTTTCATTCTACTATTATATTATCATTTTATTTCATTTTAAACCATCTTCTTTAATAAATAATTATATTATTTTTCTTTAAAAAAGTTTATTATAATTTTCTTAAATTAATCTTAATAAAATTTTACGGTACAACTTGTAGTAAAAATAATGAAACTTGCATGTGTATGGTAGAAAAAGCACGTGTAAAACACGTGTAGCAAAAAAAATTAAAAGAAATATTTCAAGTAAAACTAGTTTCAACTAATATAAATAAAAATAAATATACATACTTTATAAATTTTTATTTTGAAAAATGATACAAGCAACACGTGCACTGCAAATACGTGCATCACACGTATCAATACAAAATAAATTCGAGAGAACGAAAAACATTCATAAACAGTCAAAATACAAAATGCGTAGAACATTTATATTAATAATATTATGGATATTACATGTAACGGAAAAATATACGTAATCGACATGTGCATTGAAAGCATGTGCAATGCACGTAAAACACAAAGATTAAGATTAACACTTGAGTTGGCACAAAGTATGATAAAAATGAATATTGAGAGGGAAAAATATGTAATTAATCGAAATACAGAATACGTAGGATATTTATATTATAATAAGTTACATATATTACCTGTAACGGTACAAAATGCATGTGTGTAATGCACGTGGGGCAAAATTGTCATAACTCAATTTTGCAGGGTGTTACAAAAAAAATTTGAGTGTTACTCAACATCATTAGAGATCAGATTATTATGCTTGTAAGAATTGATGATGGTATTGCAATGGATGTGTAAGCGTTAGAATATAACCCTATATTGCTGCTGCATGTGCACTGGACCTGTAAAGAACAGATTGATAGGCATAACTACTGGATTTAGAATTTTTCGAGTCAGTAGGTGTTGGATTAGGAAGAGAGTTTACTTTCTAGAATATATGAAGGATTGACTTTTGCATTTCCATAGCAGTGGGAAAGTAGGTTTTAGTGTTGACGTGTAATGCTGTACAGATTTTTAGTTCGTGTCCCTTGACTATATATATTACTATTCTTGTGTTAATGACTTATATCGACGTCGTAGGTTGATGTATTTCCTCTATATCATGTATTTTCATTCATCTTTTGATACTTTCTTAACTACCGCCCTTGATACTATTGTTCCTACCACCGATTGCACGTACATACCATATATTCATGATTAACAATAATAAAAGAATGACAAGTCAGTGTCATAAATGGTATAACTTAGTAGTGAACTGTATATGAGAGTATACCCGAAAAGGGGCTCATATTTTCAATATACTGGTTATCGATCACTGTGTACTGAATATTGCTTACGGATTACTGTCACTGAAAGACCCGTATACATGATCTCATATACTTCACTATTCAAGTCCAAACGTTCACTTAATTGTTATTCACCTGAACCTGTGGTGGGACACATGATTGAGTGCATTAGATAAGTTAATAAAAACTAACAGACTGAGGTTATAGGATTGACACTGATTATTGACACTAATACCGAAAACCGATTATTGATACAGATACCGACTATTGATTACCGATCACTGCATTACTGATTACCGATTGATTACACTTTACACTCATGATTTATTTTCTTACATTCACCATGTAGACATTATATTCTGCATGATCATACCATTCCATTACCTACATTGCTATTTGTTGCTTTTCCCATGTTATATTTTACTTTTTTTTATCGTAATGTTTGATGCTACTTGCTATCCAAAACTTGCTCTAACAGACACCCCCACCCCAGATGACATTTATATAGGTACTGATGATGAGATAATGGAGGGACTTGATGAGCAGACTTTCTAAGCGGCCATGATGGAGTTGCTTGTATTATCTTATTTCTCAGTCGCTACTTATCTTGCTAGACATAAAGAACTGTTATTTGCATTGCATTTCTTTCAGTTTATTATGTTCTCGGACATTTTGACCCGAAGTTTATGTATATCAGATGATGATTATTTATGTAGAGTGGTTTCTATTACTGTTCATGTGATCATTATTATTACTGGTGTGGATAAGCATTATTATTGAGCTTATGACTGTACAACTTATGGATGACGTAAGTTGAAATGCTTGTATCATTCGCTGGGCCTTAGTTGCGTGCTCATGATTCCGTATATTGGGAAGAAGGGCATGACACCTTGGCAGTTTTATCATGTTGCATGGTAATTATCAAGTGATAATACGAAACTGATAGTGAATATATCAAGTTGAAAGTATTATCCTCTAAGCTTAGATCATCCGCATTTATCGCCTTCAGTTCAGATATTACCTTATTGAAATTCACAATATGATCTTGAAGATGGGTACCTTCCTTCATTGAGAAACGAAACAACATCCTTTTTGAGTACATCTAATCCAACAATGACGTTCTCGAGTAGTCAGTTTTGAGTCTCATCCACAAATATGTCGTGCTTTTCGCATCAAGGAAATCACACTTGACTTCATCCGCCAATTGCAGCCAGATTAAACTCAAAGCTTTCAAATAAATCTCATCCCACTTTTCCTGCTTCATGTCAGTTGGCTTCATTTTATCTTCGTCTGGGGCAATATGCAAGCCTTTTTGAACCAATTTGTCATACATGTCTACCTTCCAGATATTAAAGTTGATCATATCGTTAAACCACTTGATCTTCATGCTCTAATTTGCCATCTTCCCAAAGGAACTCGAACAAATTCTGAACTGTAGAAGATCTCTTACCCGATGCTCTGATACCAATTGTTAGGAATTATGCACCGGATCTTGTTGAATCTTCGACACGATCAATAAAAAACCAACAAGCAAATAGAAGATCACACCAGACACATAAAGTACACAATATTTGTCCCAGTTTAGGCAAGCCCTGATATGGGGATGAAAAACTGAGATATTATTCAACTGGAGAAGATACAAGAGTTACAACTCGCACCACGATTCTCTCTCAAGCCTAATTAGAAATACTTGTTGTTTACAATGGAGAACTCACTCACCTCTCAGATGAAATACTTTAATCCCAGAACTGGAAATACTTGTGGTTTATTTGTGTTTTATTACATAGATTTAAAAAAATATATTTTTAATTATTTTAAAATTTAAAAATTTTAAAAAAAATTAAAATTTTTAAAATTTTTTGAAAATTTAGAAAATTTAAAGATTTTGAAAATTAAAAAAATTAAAAATCAAAAAAATAAAAAAATTTAAAAAAAAAAATTAAATTTTCAAATTTTCAAATTTTGAAAATTTGAAAAATTTTAAATTTTGAGAATTTGAAAATTTGAGAATTTGACAATTTGAAAATTTGAAAATTTAAAAATCTCAAAGCAAATCCAAATCCAAATCCAATGTCGAACCCTAATCAAGAGGTCGTTGCCGATATCTGATCCGCTGCTAATTCCGTATAGGTGACTCCCCTCCACCAAATCGAGTGCGAATATCAAGCGACTCCGTATCAGCGACTCCCCTCCACCAAATCGAGAGCCTTTATATGCGATGCGACGACTCTAATTTCATCTCATTAATCGAATTCTCATTCTAATTTTAATTTTTTGTGTGCAGGGGATTACTCAGTTTTTTTCTAACTCAAATTTTGTGGGTGCTTGGGATTTAAGTTCAGAGAGGTATGATTATTTTATTTTTGGGTTTAAAACATTTTAATTTGGTGATTTATTGGATGAGTTTTTTATTGTTTTTGATTTAAGGTGTACGCAAGTGAGAGATGGATTATTTGGGCTTCCAAACCATAGCATGACAGGTTAGCTGACTAGCAACCTAAAATAACTTGGCAAATATGCAACATTAATTTTTTTACTACAAGAGAAAATACTATCGTGAAGTGTTCCCTTCACTGGTTATTAGAAACCATGGATAACATAACATATAAGAACTTTTAGTGTATATTTGGATATATAGGATTGGGATGACTGGAGTTTACCAGTGAAGGGTGCAAACTCTCCACTCAAGAAAGACAGCTAAAGTAAATTTGTTATTTATCTATTTAGATTTTTTTTATAAAAGTGCAATGGGAAGACAAAGTGGAGATAAAAGAAATGATCAGCTTGGATTAGAGTTTTAAGAACTTCATGTATTTCATTTTGGTTGAAATAATAACAAAAGGTATTTCAATTACAAACTGAGTCTCAGACAAATAAATGTTTAGATTATTGGTATTGTAGATACCTTCACACATGAACTTGCGTTACCATTGTATTTAGACATGCTCATAGTGGTCATTGGATTAGAGTCAACTCTATAAAACCTATATGATAATGTCCTTGCATAATTATTACAAGCATCTAAAAGTCATGCCGAAGTTAAAAAAAACTCTATGCAGTATTTCTAACAAACTATATGCATTCCAGGTAAGTTCAAGCTAATGATCAAGAAGGCAATGGTTGAGCTTAAAATTAGATATACTGTTTTTTTATATAATATGTTTGCTACTTCAATTAATTTGATGAACCTCCAAAACTATTTTATATAATCAAACCAGGTACACCGTTCCGAAGACGGACCGTAGGCACGTGTTAACGGGCAAACCTAGTTTTTTTAAATTTTGTTTTAATTTTTTTAATAAGTTTTTTATAAGTTTTTTTTATTTTTATTTTATTTTTTTGAATTATTTTAAAATTTTTAAAGTTTTTAATTTTTAATTTTTTTTATTTTTTATTTTTTATTATTTTAAAATTTTTATTTTCTCAATTTTTTTGAATAGAAGAGAGAGAGAGAAAGATAGAGAGAGAAATAATTAAATAAATAAAGGAGTTGTTTTCGATGGGGGGATTTGAATTTGAGTTTTGAGGGAAAACTTTTGGGGGGAAAATATATTTTGTAAAGTTAGATCTGGGTCTTTGATTTTGGGGGGATTGAAGGAGAGCCACTTGATAGCTTTCTTTGTGTTTTATTATATAAATAAATTTTGTTTTAATTTTTTTAATAATTTTTTATATGTTTTTCATTTTTTTAATTTTTAATTTTTTTTAAAATTTTTATTTTCTTAATTTTTTTGAATAGAAGAGAGAAAGAGAGAGAAAGAGAGAGAAAAAGAGAGAGAAATAATTAAATAAATAAAGGAGTTGTTTTGGATGGGGGGATTTGAATATGAGTTTTGGGGGAAAACTTTTGGTGGGAAAATATGTTTTATGAGCTTAGATCTGAGCCTTTGATTTTGGAGGGATTGAAGGAGAGCCACTTGATAGCTTTGTTTGTGTTTATTACATAGATAAATTTTGTTTTAATTTTTAAATAATTTTTTATAATTTTTATAATTTTTTGAATTTTTTGAATTATTTTTAATGTTTTAATGTTTTAAATTTTTTAGTTTTTTATTATTTTATTTTTTTATTATTTTTTATTTTAAAATTTTTTTAAAATTTTTTAGTTTCTTAATTTTTTTTGAATAGAAGAGAGAGAGAGAGAGAGAGAGAAATAATTAAATAAATAAAGAAGTTGCTTTGGGTGGGGGATTTGAATCTGAGTTTTGGGGGAAAATGTGTTTTGTAAGATTAGATCTGGGCCTTTGATTTTTGGAGGATTGAAGGAGAGCCACTTGATAGCTTTCTTTGTGTTTTATTATATTGATAGAGATAATCAAGCGATGAGAACCGTTCGCTCTAACCTGGTGAACAAGTTGGGTTTCAATTCAATCACCAAGAATTAGGTACTGTTCTTTTTTTTTCCTCTTATAAGAGGTTACCTCTTATAAGAGATTTACAGTAAGAGCCTCTTGTAAGAGGCTCTTTTTGAGGTGTTCTTTTTATATAAAAATAACCTCTTATAAGAACCTCTTATAAGAGATTTCTGTTCTTTTTTCACCTCCTACAAGAGCCTATATTACCCCAAAGTCTATATTACCCCAAAGTATAAAAATAGTGAGATGAAGGACAAGAAAAGATAAGTTCAAATTACTAATATATAAACTAGTGTAATGGCAAGTTAAATTCACAAATCAGTGTAAATCATCATTTATAATTCTGGGCTACTATATACTTTTAATTAGTATGAAAACTAGTATGTATAAATATAAATAATATTAATTTGTTTCAAAGAAGTTGGATTAAAAAAAATTTAGGTCAATGGGCTAATATTAATTCTCCCTTAGCTGAAAAAAGAAAAAGAAAAAAAAAAGCTGACCGACTGCAGGATTTGAACATGGTGGCATCATCACAAGACAAATCAACTAGCCACAACTCAAGTAATGTACTTACTAGACGTAAATATATATATCTTTAAATAAATCAGTGTTTCGACAGCATCCCTAACATAATTGTTCGAGATTATGAAGAATGAATTCCCACACTTTTTCTAGGATATATAGCATATTACAGTCAACTACGTATATGATTACACTTTTTCTAGGATAGCATATTCCAGGCTACTATAAACTAATATATAAACTAGTTTAATTACTAACAATTATAATATAGATTTTGGGGTAATATAGACTTTTTAAGTGATAGAAGTCTTATATGAATTTGAAAGAGGCTACTAGAAGTCTTTTAGGCTTATAAGATATTTTGAGAAAAATGTCTTATAAGAGGTAAAAAAAGGACACTAAAAAAACTCTTGTAAGAGGAGGACCACCTCTTACAAGAGGTAAATCTCTTATAAGAGGAGAAAAAGAACACTACCTTAGGCCCATCTGCAGCTTTAGCCCGACGCAGTCAACTGCCCTAGGGGGCAATCGACTATGTTGCCTCAAATTCAAGTTAGAGAGAAGCGATAGTCGATTGTTTGCCCTCTGCTTCTCCTTGTCGTCATTTGCTGCTGCTTCTTCGTCCACTTATTTGCTTTGATTCCTTATCGTTGCAACACCGTCTTCTCTTCTCATCAGATTAGTATGCACGACATATAAACTCAATATGTAGTTTTCGCAATACCTGCAGCAGATGCAAGCCAGTACCCCTAGTTCCATCCGCATTAATCTTCACTGCATTAGTAGGTGGAGGGCTTTGGTAGGTGGAGGGCTCCAAAGCTTCTCATTCATGTTTGCTGATCTCATTGAAGCATTATATCGAACAACAAAGTTACAATGCAACTCTGATAGAGCGCGACTTACTACCACCTCAAATTGGGCATTGATTTCGGAAAATAACACTACACCGATGTTTTCAGACTTGCCACAGAAATTGGGATCCAATTCTTAGAGCATCGTCATCATTAGATTCACTATCCAACCACAGATTAATCTGCTCATCCATTGAGTTAAGTGTACGCAGTTGAGGTAAGCGAGCCTTAACCAAATCAGTTTGAGGAAGGGGCACTCAATAAACAAATGATTGGCATATTCTTACAAAGACATAGGACATAGTGGGTCAACATGTGGGAATATTCAGTGTCTTTCCTCATATATATATATATATATATCTTATGCTAATAGGTCTATCCATCTCTCCTTTCTCTATTTTGAAATAGAGAAAGGAGAGCAAAAGTAGGAACTACACGTGCTAATCCTCTGTATGCAATTTATAGAAAATAAAACAAAACAAACACAAAACCCCTCATCTTCTTTCAAACCCTAATTCCCCCTTCTCAAATTTCCAAATCCATGGATTCAAATCCGCCTGTTGATCTCCTCGCCATCGCCGCCCGTCGATCTCCTTGCCATCGCTGCCCATCGATCTCCCCCATCGCCGCCCGTCGCTACCCGTCGCGACGGGATGGCAAGGAGATCGATGCCACGTCGCTACCCATCGCCGCCCGTTGCTATCCCAGGTTACTGTGAATATATATATATCTTATGCTAATAGGTCTACCCATCTCTCCTTTCTCTATTTTGAAATAGAGAAAGGAAAGCAAAAGTAGGAACTACACGTGCTAATCCTCTGTACGCAATTTATAGAAAATAAAACAAAACAAACACAAAACCCCTCATCTTCTTTCAAACCCTAATTCCCCCTTCTCAAATTTCCAAATCCATGGATTCAAATCCACCTGTCGATCTCCTCACCATCACCGCCCGTCGATCTCCTTGCCATCGCTGCCCGTCGATCTCCCCCATCGCCGCCCGTCGCTACCCGTCGCGACGGGATGGCAAGGAGATCGATGCCACGTCGCTACCCATCGCCGCCCGTTGCTATCCCAGGTTACTATGAATGGAGAAATTATTATGCTGTTAAAAGAGCAAAGAGATATGCGTCTGCTGTATACATCCAGGTAAGATTGATAGCTGTGTACCTGCTATTTCTTCTGTCTTTTGAGACAACAGCCTATTACCGCAACATTTGCAAATTCACCTGCTGTCTCTGTTTCAATAATTTCAAACTCACTCAGAATTACAAGAATATGTTTGTAGCGTTCCCATTTATGTTTGTGCGAGTTTTGAGTAAATTTTAAGTTGGATTATAGTGGGTTTAGGTCAAAACTAAGTTGTTGCCTACATTGGTTTTTGTTTCTGGAGGAACACATTTTAAGGCTTCCTCAAGCTCATTAAGTTTGATAGCTTAACCAGTCTTAAGGCTGCCAAACACAACCCATGACTGACAAAAAAAAAATGATACTTAGAATGGCTTGAATCTTAATTGTGGTAATGATGGCTTCATTTCATGTTGGTTTCGATACATTAATGTTTCATTACCGGTTGAATTCAGTTACACGATGTTTCACCGGTTATGACAAATTGGTTTGGAACCAATGGATTGAGTTGGACATGTACCAAACGGAGAACAACAACTCCTGAGGTCACCTTTCTTGTGAGTACAATGCTGCTTAGATCTAGCATCCTGATGTCTTGAAGCTATCAGTGCCATTATATTTCAAAGTAAATTTGCAAAT
This sequence comes from Hemerocallis citrina, assembly GCA_017893485.1. Lineage (NCBI taxonomy): Eukaryota > Viridiplantae > Streptophyta > Magnoliopsida > Asparagales > Asphodelaceae > Hemerocallis > Hemerocallis citrina. The sequence goes on from CM030363.1 coordinate 118,066,039, forward strand.
AATAGATTTTTTGATAACAATTTGAAAATAATAGATGAATGCTCCGAATATGATTCCTGCCAAAATAGAAGAGAAATAGTACCTTGAAATTAATGATTGAAATGTTGGTACTTAGACAGCAAACATGACACATTTACCCATCAGAAAAATTAGTTTTGTGCAATTTGAATCATTGGATCATTTTGAAACGTTGGAAGAGATTGCAGAAATAAATAATAAAGGGACGCATCTTCCATTAGAAGGGACAATATGTACTATTACATATACAATACTGTTCGCGGTTCCCTTATTCTAAAGTGTATGTAGACTGTAATAATCCACCTCACCCCAGCCCTTTTCTGAAGTGAATATTGACGGGCCCCTACTCTCTATGTCTGTTAGGGATCCAATTCTCTGTCCATTTGTTAATCCAAATCATGTTATATTATAGATATATCTTAAGCTAATAGGCCTACCCCATCTCTCCTTTCTCTATTTTGAAATTCTCTCATTTCTCTATTTTGAAATAGCGAAAAGAGAGTCAAAGTAAGGACGAACACATGCTAATCCCGTGTACTCAATTTATAGAAAATTAAAAAAAACCCCTCATCTTTTGTCAAACCCTAATTCCCCCCTACTTTTCTCAAATTCCCAAATCCATGGACTCAAATCTGCACATCGATCTCCTCGCCATCGCCGCCCGTCGATCTCCTCACCATCGCTGTTCGTCGATCTTCTCGGCATCGCCGCCCGAGAAGATCGGCATGCAAATGAGATTAAGATGCCGAAAAATGTCTCTTCTTTTTTAGGTATGGAGTGGTGATGGTGATAGTTTTCGATACTTGATTGGAGTGGACTTGATTGTGAATAAGATTAACATTTTTTGGTATGATTAGTTTTTTATTTGGGTTGTTAATTGTTGTATCAGAAGGTTTTAGCATGACTGTTAGAAATGGGTTTTGTTTGGTAGCTTTTTGTGTTCTATGAATGATGGATTTTTTACATCTTTACCGCCAATGCCACTTACGGTATGGTTCTTAATTTCGTTTTCTTGATTTTTCTTTATTCTCAATTGTTTAGTTGAAATGAATTTTATTTTTGTTGTGGTGGATTGGTGACATTGTATAGTATGGAGGAAGTTACAGAGAAGAGGGAAGCTTTGATCGAGCATGCAAATGAGATCAAGATGCCGGAAAATGCCTCTTCTTTTCGGGTATGGAGTGGTGTTGGTGGTAGTTTCTGATACTTGATTGGAGTGGAGTTGATTGTGAATATGATTGAAATTCTTTTCATATGATGAGTTTTAAATTCGGGTTGTTAGTTGTTGTATCGGAAGGTTTTAGTATGATTGTTAGAAAGGGATTTTGTTTGGTAGATTTTGGTGTGGTATGAATGATGGATATTGTGCATCTTCTTTTGTTAAAGGTTTGTTTTTTTTTAATATTTTGGGTTTCCGTATATTTTAATTTCTGAAATCTAATTAGTTTAAGAGTAACTATAGTTATCTTCTGTACCCTTTTTAATTTTTAGGAAACCATCATAGTTGTTTTAAGTACAAGTAAAAAATAAATAAATTATACAGTTCTTTTTAGCCTTATAGACAAAATGTTGATAACATTAGGAAATGATTATCAAGAAAAAAATTAGAAGATACCAACTAAAATTGTATTGTCATCTATATATAGATGTACTAGAATACACTAACTAAAATTATGTTGTCAATTATATTGACTAAAAATATAGAATGATATTGGTTTGAAAATTTGAATTGGTTAATATATATATTTGTCATCTTTTGATATAGCTTATTATCAATTATTGTTCTCTCAATGTGTTTCTGATGTTATTTTTTATTTGAGAGAGAAGGCGGTAGAGAAGCGCACGGTGGAGAAGAAGATAGCGGAGTACATCAAGGAGTCCGACAAGAGACACAACCTAACTTTGGTAATTATTCGATTTGTTTTCTTTTCCTTTCAATTGAATAGAAATATAGAATGATGCTGGTTGGTTTGAAAATGTGAATTTGATAATCTGTAGATTTGTTATCTTTTAATTATATTGTGATTTTGTTATCTTTTGATTATATAGTGATCAAAAGAGTTAAGAGGCATCCCTAAATTTTTGAGTTTTATATAATTTTATGAGTCTCTCAAAATTATTTTAGTCTGTGCAATTTGTACAGAATAACACTGATCACCAACTAATTTTCTTATAATTCAAATTGGTTCATGCCGAATTTTTTATTGAATATTTTTGATATTTTAATATATCTTTTGGTAAAATCTGTGCAATTTTTACAGGGGTATACTAGTTCACCATTAGAGCATCACTGGGCACCCTCCAAATAGTGACGAGTCAGAATTTTTTTTTCTCTTAGTGGACCAACAATTGTGCAACTTTAAAATGAAAATCACAACCAAGTATAAAGTAGATATATATTAGTAACTTTTGATATAGAGAAATAGTCCAAAGTGCTCACATATCTCTTGATCTAGTTAGTAGATATCTCCTGATTTTCATCGTTACTCTCGATATCTCTTTGATAAATACTAAATCTTCCATCAACTATGATCTTTCTAGTTAGCCAATATCTCTTGCTTTTCATTTCTGTGCATACAATGGACAGGATAAATGATATCACCAAAATAGCTATAAGGTACCTATGTATTTCAGTGTTTATTTACATAGATAAACTACATCTTTTACATCTTCTTTGTTTCAGTGTGTTTCAGTGTATTTCAGTGTTTATTTACAAGTGTGGTGGGTGGTCATAGGATTCACAAGCTCTCTTCCCTTTACTATGGACCATATCAAATCACAGCGCGTATTGGAGCTGTTGCCTATCGACTGTTATTGCCTGAGAAATCTAAGATTCATGACATTTTTCATGTTTCTCAGCTCAAGACCCATGTTCCCAGGATGGCTGATTCCGTGGTCACATCTTCTGCTCTACCTGCATATTTTGTTGAAGCTGCCCCTCAACCAGTCAAAGCGTTAAATAGAAGAGTAGTTCCCAGGAGAGGCATAGCCATTACGGAGGTCCTTGTGCTATGGAAGCATGGTGTTGAGAGTGAGGCATCTTGGGAAAGTTATTGGGAGATGTATTGGCATTTCCCTTCCTTTCAGAGTATCATGGATGCTCCTATTGAAGGGGAAAGTATATATCCAGTCGCAACCGGATCTGTCGTCTGAATTTGATAGGAGGGTGGAAGTCGACTGTGGTTGGGAAGAGCTAAAGAATGTTTGTGTATCGGTCCTGATTCCTTGCATATCAGTCCTCGACAGATTTAATGTCTTTTGGGGTTATATTTTTAAAAGGTCTTGTAATCTTCTGTTTTAGTCCATCGGAATTATTGTACGTGCGATGTATGTATGCACGTGCCCGTTTGACATAGGTAGGTTGTTAGCGGTAAGGCCCACTACCTAACCGCTAACCATCATCTTCTGAGATAAAACTCCGTGCGCTGCACGTATGTACTTAGTATAAATAACTCATTGTAAAACAAACTTTCTATGAATGATTTTTCCAAGAATTGAGATCTTGTTCATCGTCTTCTTCCTTCTACCATTCTTAGACCTTTCTAGAGTTCTAGGTGACTGCCATGGTGCGAAGACGCCCGGTCGTGTCCACTCACGCCGGAGGCAAGCGAGCTGGAACAATGGTATCAGACCACGATCTTGAACCTGTCGACGACGGCGATCCTGAAGTCGATCAAGAACCTCAACACGAAGCTGAGAATCAGCAAGAATCTGGGTCTAGACTTAGTTCAGGACCTGGAGATAGGGATCAGTCTGCGCGAGATGACGCCGGTAACGATGGTAAAGCTCAACAGCAGACCTGTCTTGAAGAGAGGTTTGATTGATTTGAAGAGAGGAATGATCGTCTAGAGCGTTATTTGATGTGTGGAAGTAGTGTTGATCTTGATAGACAACGTGAGGTTCGTCAAATGTTAATTGTTCGACATCATAATCTACGTGGTTTTGAGGGGAATGATGAGGAATGGGGTGATTTTGAACAGTGCAGATCTTGGTGTCTAAATCAAGAACCTAGGTTTGGGCGAAATCAAGAACCAAGATTTGGTCGACATCAAGATGCAAGGTTTGGGCGAGATCACGGTTCAAGATTTGGGGGTCACGTACATGATACAGGTAATACCTTCTTCCCAAAACACCCAAAGATAGATCTTCATAGTTTTAATGGTACTGAGGATGTGCATAATTGGATTTATCACATGGAGCATCATTTTACCACACAAGCAATTAGTAATAGGGATAAGCTAGCCTTCTGTTTGTAGTATTTGCGAGGGGAGACACAGATGTGGTGGAGGTGGTATGAGCAACAAGAAGAAGAGGAAATTGAATGGGAAATTTTGAAGCATGAGTTGTTATTGCAGTATGGCCCAACTAAGTTCGATGACCCTGAAGAGATCTTGTATAAATTGCAGCAAGTGGGCACGGTAGGGGGAATATCATAAAGAATTTCTTAAGTACAGTCATTTGGCTAAGAATGTGGCATTATCATCGTTAGTGAGTTGTTACATTTCAGGTTTGAAACCTGAGTTAAGAAAAGAAGTGAAGCTAAAGCGACCGAAGACGGTTCTTGAAGCTTATAGGGAGACAATTGCACGTGAATCAATTGTTAATGATCAAAAGAAATCTTGGAAGTAAATTAATCTTAGCAAGGAAGTGCTGCAAATGCTTCTTGGTCCAAGGGTGTGGGAACCTCATCAAGTGGACCTGCAGCGAACACTTGGAGTAATGCTATGAAACCTACAGGACATCAAGCTATTAGTGCTCCTTCGTCTATGGGAAAGTCTAATAACCCTCAGTTCTTGCAATATATTAAGGAAAGAAGGGAAAAGGGGCTATGTTTCCACTGTGATGAGAAATTTGTTCGTGGTCACAAATGTGCAGGAAAAACTTTCATGCAGTTGATCGACACACATGAGAGTAGTTCTTTAATGCAAATGCTCAGGGCTCTAGATGGAGATGATGATGAGTTGATGCCAAGCTCAGATGAGGACCAAGAAGATGCCGTTGAGGGAAGTAGAGAAGGTAATAAGATGCTGAAGAATGGCTCCTTAATTGAATCAGCCGCTATTTCTTTGAATTCACTGACGGGAAGCACGGGTCCAAGAACCTTCAGTGTCCAAGTGTAATATCCCAGTTAGATATTATATTTGTATTAGGTTTGCTCGTGGACACATGCCTATGATACGTTTCTGTGAACGATGCAGCATATAAAAAGCCCTGTAAAAAGATATATATATGCATGTCTTCGTGAAGAACGATTTATATAGATGTGTATTTGGCAGTAGACATTGATGTATTATGAATTAAGTTGCTTATTGTTTATTTCTTGCAGGATCATTTGTCAGGAGCTCGGGATGAAAAAAGAGTACTGTGAATCTACAACAATAGTGGATCGAAATCAGTTGCTATGTGTGACTTAAACATAAGCGATTTCATATTTGATTTGCAGCCTGTCATAAGTATCAACTATGTTGCTAATGTTGTTATCGCCTAAAACCGCATGAGTTAATTCTCCATTGTCATATTTTCATGTAGTTAACCATGTATGATTTTAAAAGAGGTTAAAAGAGAGAGAGAGAAAGCTTGTTGTGATGTACATGTGCAGATATTTTGTTAAATTTGATCAAGTACAATTACATATCCATATTAATATATTTAGTATCTATATACTGAAGAGCCTACTGCAAATATGATATGAAACAGACGTGTTAGCCTCAATTTTTGATATATTTCAATGTATTAGATATTTTACATGTACCTTTTTTTTTAATCTATAACTTACATCATCTCACACAAAACACATAAGTCCAACTATCAGGCAGTTCAAACATTAAGAGAATATAAGGATTACCAAAAAGCAACCTTGTCAATGAAAATATCCTTTGTTAGACTAAGATACCTATTAGATGCTTCTTCAACTTCCTCAATCCAAGTCTGTTCAAGTCTACCTCTTCCTTTAGCTGCATCTATATTGTTCTACCTAACTAATACTGTTAATAGTCTTAGTTGCCCATGCAAAACAGTGTCATTTGCTTCCCCTATTTCATCCCCAAAAAAAGTTCTTTAGATCCTAATAATCATAACTAAAAAAAAAAGAATCTTAACATACAATCATATGCGTCCACAAATTGTGCTAAAAAATTGTCATTACTCTATAAAAGGATCATTGATACTCCTGCATTATTTAAGCCGAAAATATTTCTGACTTATCGCATACAAATTTTAGAGACTATTTATGTTAATAATCTCCAATTCTAGAATTTTATAAAAGCCACTATTATGTGGAGTGTTTGGTATGTGCAGATGGATGCATATATACTTTATAGTGATTATGCTTTATACTCTATCTAGTATTTTGTAGTACCGTTGTATGTGGATTATGATGTATGTTGTACTCTATTTCATTAATCTTTCATTAATGAATCGGTGATGGGATCAACTTTTTCTCAACAACAAAAAACAAAAAATAAAAAAAATAAAAAAAATAAAAAAATAGACATGCTATATATGTTGTCTAGTATCCCAATCATACATACAACCATTAATATTAATATTAATATTAATATTATACACACTATAAGTATTCAATCGTTAACTGATGAAGAAAGGGTATCATTCATATGCTAAATTATCTGGATGAATTCTGTTCCCTGGTCTGAATACAACTATGAAAGGCCTAGCTCAGACTTAGTCAGGCATGACCACTACTACTCCATGCCTCAAAATAAACCAAACTGAAATTAAGAAACTAAATTGCATCTCTGATAAATGGTAAGTCAATCTGATAAATGGCACGTCATCGCGAAGAGTGATTAATTAATTAAGTTGTTTAGCCAAGATACTGGCAGTTAATATTAATCCTCCCCTAAAATTTTCATATTAGCCAAGATACAAAATAAAAACCAAAATTTCATTTTAAAACGTAATAGACTTTTAGCGATTGTAGTAAGAATTTCGACAAAATCTCCCCTTAAATATTAGCCCTTTTACATCAATTCCTTATGGAATTCTGCTCACAATTAAAAAATTAACATCACAGACAGTCAATATGAATCCTCCCCAGGCCAATCCAAGCAACATTACACATGCATCATATATATAGGGCTCTGGGGGAAAAAAATCTTCATATGACTCGAGATACAAAATAAAAACCAAGATTTTGTTTGAAAACGTAATAGAATTTTAGGAATTTTAGTAAAAATTTCGACAGAGTCCCCCCTAAAATATTAGCCCTTTTACAGCAATTCCTTACGGAATACTGCTAACAATATAACATCACAGGCAGTCAATATCAATCCTTCGCAGGCCAAACCAAGCAGCATCACACATGCAAATTATATATAAGACTCTGGGGAAAAGAAATCATAATATGATGCAAGATAGAAAATAAAAACTAAAATTTTATTTGAAAACATAATGGATAATTAGAAAAAACCATTGAAAAACCTTTGAAAAACCAAATACAGAACCTAATACTCCACAACTTTGCGGGTACGGGTATTAACATAACTATATTATATCATCATCATAAACATATACTTACATCATCTCCCAAAATATTGAAGAGCCTACAACTATTACATCCTCCACCAAAATATACACCAACCAACCGAATGACCAAAAAAATGTTTACAAAGTTGTAGGAAAACACAATGCTTCGAGTCTTCAATATGGGACCAAACAGTGTTCCTAAACAAATAGTAAGAGTTTTGAAACAAATAGTAAGAGTTTATAATAATCAATCAAAACAATAATAATTAAAGAAACAAATATAATTAAGAGTTTAACATGTTCTTCATCACCCTACCAAAAGTTAAATTTTCAATATGTGCATAACGGTTCTGAGTGTAGACGACAATCTGACAAAAAAAGAACCATTAAATTAGCGACAATTAACGACCAACAATATGATACATGTGACATCTGTTTTACCTTTTTTTTGTTAATTTGCTTATCACTTGTTAACATGCACACTGAGTGGTGATATAAATACCATCTACCTTTATGTATTACATATTGCATCTTTAGTTTACTGAGAAATGCAAACCCCACTTTCTGCTATAGATCTCTTTTGTATTTACATCAAAAGACGAAACAATATTTATTTACTTTCAGTCCCAGTCAAATTTTTTGTTAGATTTGTTTATATGACCTCTATATAAATTTGTATAGCTCATCTTTTCCATGTAAGGAATCTAGCAATTTTTTCCTTGTTAAATGAGGGTGCGGTTGGGTTGGAAACTATAGAAATGAAGCCCCCTTCCTTATCGGTTGAATCCATCGAATGACCATGTTTAGTGTAACATCTGTTTAAATATGTAAGTCCTTGGTATAATTTGGCTCCTATATTTATTATTCTTCAGCTTGTAATATTTGTGTCATTGATATATTCTGGTTCAGTTTCCAGGCTCGAAGGGTTCGTGTCAAACAATAGCAATCTTATGAAGATCCTATTGAAGAGTGAGTATCACCGAATTTAAAACAGAAATTTTGAATACGTATACCACAACAACAACAAAGCCTTTATCCCAACATTCCTTGTAGACCATGTAGTTTTATTTGATATCGTGTTTGAATACATCCTTTGTATACCACAACAACAACAAAGCCTTTATCCCAACATTCCTTGTAGACCATGTAGTTTTATTTGATATCGTGTTTGAATACATCCTTTGTATACCACAACAAAAACAAAGCCTTTATCCCAACATTCCTTGTAGACCATGTAGTTTTATTTGATATTGTGTTTGAATAGCCAAGAATGACCTTTTGATCTCTTGAAGCTCTTTTTAGACTTAAAGTAGGTGTTCCTAAACTGAGTGAAAGTGTTTTATCTCCAGAAGAGGAGGTCTCCTTTTTTGCTCTGCTTATCAGAGGTATGTTAACTTTTCGGATAAATGCTTTTGCCCCCTTTGTTTAATATGTAAAAACAATTTTAGGTCTCTACAACTTTTGTTCACAACAATACCTAAGAGAACCTTAGTTTGGCCTTCCATGGGATTTTAATGTGGTATTATGGACTCTCTGCAGATTACTATGTACATTTTTTGTTGTCTCAAGTGCGAATGCGACTGTTGCTGAATTGGCTGCAACATTACAGGAAGACCTTTATTAGTTGCAGGCTACTGCATCATTCGCTTGTCTGCTGGGCTGGACCATAAAGATTATAGATCTCGAATCTATTCTCCAGGATTCCACTACTCCTGGTTCTCTTAGAACTATACTTAGCGATGATGAAGATGGTTCCAGTGCTAGTATCAGCTCAGGGAATGCTTCTTAGCAAGCTCATGGTCGAAAACCAGATAATCACAGATTAGCTTCTGGCACTGCTCATGTTGCATTTGTGGTTGATGCGAATATAACTTCTTATCTAATGATGGGCTCCGTTTCACCAGGTCTGATTATTTCCTTTAAATGACCTTTTAAACCTATTCTTTTAAAGCACAGGTTCATTATAGCCAATGAAATGTCCAAGTAATTACTATGGAAGAGTTAGAGAAATTTAGATAAAGTCCATTTTCTTCATAGTGATGTGAGCAAATAGAGTTTTGGTTATATGATGTGAAAAGAGTAAGATGAAAGATTCAGTGGGAAAGGATTGAACAATTTACTCATAAGAGGATTACTGATGGGTGACTTGGATTTAACTTTGGTTTATGGGTTGTCCAAACATAGGGTGTAGTTGTAGTAAATATCAATTTACCTTATTGAAACCCCAATTGATCAATGTAGTTGCATTTATAAATTTGTGGTCCATGTGAGCTGTATCCCAATCCTATTACAGTTCAAATACGAAAGTCATACAAAAGTAAAACAATAATGTAAAAAGTTTATTGAAAGAAATGGATAAATTTGTTACTTGTATTTTAATGAAAATTACATGTATTTTCTGAAATAACTATAAAAGAACTTCAGGATAAACAATGTTTGTTGTTGAGCTCAAATAATCTTCTGGTAGGAGTAGAAAAATACGATCAAAACTTGTACACCTAGAGAGTGCAACATAAAGTTGTCCATGACTGAAACTGGTGAGCGTAAATTTATTCCCACAATATCAACAGATTGGCCTTGTGCCTTATTTTTCATTACAACATATGCTAATCGAACTGGAAATTGGCGTCTTTTCATTTCAAAGGGTAGATCCGAAGACGAAGGTTTAGGGGTTAGAGGTATTCTTGGAATAAATACCAAATTTCCTGCTTTATCGCCAGTTAAAATCATAGCCTCAATTACACGTGACGATTGAGCACACCGAACTACAATTAACCGAGTGCCATTACACATACCATCCTTTGGTGCAACATTCCTCAGCAATATGATTGGGCACCCCACTTTCAGCTCGAGTTTAAATGGTGGTAGCCCGGGAGGATCTAAAGAGTTTAAAAACTCGTTAGGGTATCGATTGGTGATGTTTCGATCAACTCCATCCTCCTCAGACATTTTATCAGCAGCAAGAAATATAAATTCTAGCCCCGGATAAAGATTTAATGCAGCAGCATTGATGAAATTGACATCATCATTTCTCGCTGATAGAATTGTTCGCTCTGTGGGATATTTGGGAATGATAGTGCCGATAACGTTTAGTTGCGGGTAAACTGTAGATAAAACTTCATCTAATGTGCAACCTCTGAATTGTTGAAGGAAGTTGTACGGTCTCATCGGGTTTGGGGTCAATCTATATAATAAAGAAGACTTATTTGTTATTAAGAGTAAAAAGAAAATATCTGTTTAGTTATTACCAAAAACATGTAAGAATACAACCTCGTTTAGAAAATGGGCAAATGAAACATTTCTAATATCGGATGAGTCTAGGCACATGTTCACGTTCAAAGTTAAGACTGTACGACATTCCAAAGTAAAGATTTTCTTAGCGATGCACCAACAATTTGTTCTCGAACTCCCTTCGGTACTACTAGTAGGATTTGTCGAAAGTCCCCACCGAGCACCACAGTAATACCACTAAATGGATTTTTATTATCACGGATATCTTGAAGTGTACGGTCAACAGCTTCTACACAAAACCTGTGCTGCATGGGGAACTCATCCCAAATGATTAGCTTTGCTTTCCTGAACAAATCTACCTGGGATGATTGCTTAGTGAACCCACAAAAAAGAATTATCCAACACATCAAGTGGGATGGAAAATGTTGAGTGTGAAGTTCTACCTCCTACCAGTAACAATGATGCAATGCCAGAAGAAACAATAGTTATGACAATGAAACCATCATGACGGCATTTAGTTGCTAGTGTGTTGTATAGAAAGGTTTTTCCCGTACCGGCCCCTCCGTTCAAGAAGAAAGTAGTTCCCTTACCGCCCATAACTGATGTGATTATTGCAGAATACACAGTACACTATGCATCGTTAAGTGAATATATGCTTGCTTGTATGTTAGCTTGTCGGGCTTCAACTTGCAGTACTCTATGTTCCCAAATAAACTTGTTGCCAACAACCGTACTCCAATTTTGCATAGGATAGGGCGTGGGTGGGAATTTATCTAAGCTCTTGCCTGATTCTTGAAGCATTTGGTTTAACAGATATAGACCATAATCTAGGACTTGAGCTTAGGTAGGATTGGGAATGAAAAATAATGTACGCAGCTTGTGTTCAAGATCATCACATATATGCATTGAGAATTGGTTCCATAAGGTAAGTGGTTCCAACAGAGAGCATTCTATAAGAATGACACTAAATAACCTTCTAAGTTGGTAGCCGGTGCTCATAATTGCAGCTTTCTTGAGACATTGTACCCACTCGCCATCATCTTCCAACAGTTCTCTGGAAACACATGTTAATTTGAAAGTAGCATACTCAACATTTTTGAATGTACGTAAGCAATGAAATGATTGTGGTCCCTTGACAACTGTTAGTAGCAAACGCAAATAAAAGCGCTCACCCAAATTTGGACTTGCAAAGTACATTCTGCCGATTGCGTACCCCTTCTTTCTCAGCATCCACATCTTCAAAGACTTATTCCAAATAAAATGTTGAGGGAACTGTTGGTAGGTGAATGCGCGTGCAGCTAAATTGGATGAGCAACATGCAAAAAAATCTGTAAGAGTTGTCATTTCTAGTTCGGCTCTAGATGCGATGGCATCCATCCTATCAGCCGAACTATAAATAACACGATGCATTCCAGGCAAGTGCAGTGCCAAGCGTACAACCGCTGACACCTCTTCATGTAAAAAGTGTCCAAAAATTTGCCATGCAGCTTCTGGAGGGCTAATATATCGTGCATCGAGACATTGCTTGATCCAATCTACTCCTCCCAATACAGTTGTTGCGTGGTCGTTTCCTTTAAAAATATATTTGTGGATATATTTAACACATCTCACCCCAGCACAAACTTCAACATTAATATGAAAATTAAAATATTTTAGAAAGGTAAGCATTATAAGGTACAGTATCTCTATTATCAAGCTGCTTCCCCCTCACAGTATAAAAATGTTTAGTATCACGGCGATGGTAGATTGGATAGCCATCTTGATCCATAGTTGTTGCCTCAGAGAACTCTCTAGGATACCACTTTTGATATTTTCCATTTTCCATGCACGATACTTGAGGATTTTTTCCACCATACGGCCCATGCACCATACAATTTTTGATAGTTTCAAACGGTAGGGGATCCGCTATTGGATCTGGAAATTCAGCACAAACTACTTCATCTACTTGTTGGCATGTCCGAATTTTGTCTGAATTTGCAAGAAAGAAAAGAACGTGCGTATGAGGTAGCCCGCATTTCTAAAACTCAATGGTAAAGACATGCGCAACTTTCTGACCAAATACTTTTGCTTTCTCTATCCCTTTCATCAAAGCATTTTTCTTCAACTCAAAAATGTGAGAAACTAAATCAAGGCGATCATCTGATGTGGCAATAGAGTTGCAGTTATTTCTGGCCATTTGGGATTTGCAGTCATAGTAAGAAAAATATCTGGGTGTTGGTAGTGGCGTGTAATAGCCATTGAATCTTGAAAGATTTCAAACATATGTTTTGGATTGCCAATGAATGAAGATGGCAAAATGATTCGTTGTCCAACTTGATCAAGTCCTAACCCATCTACAGCGATGTCGATAAGACCTTGGTAAAGTTTAGCTCGAAGTTTTTCCTGATTAAGCTTATGATATGTCAGTCGATTCTGCTCAGTGGCTGCCCAAGCATCTACCAAAAATTCTTGCAAAAGCTTTCCTGCTCTCAGAATAGTTGAATACTCTGTATTGCGTTGAAATAAACGATAACTGTGGAATTGCATTTGAGTTAGTCTAGCAGTCGATGGTCTTCCATTGATGGCATCCTATTGTTTCAAATCTGGTTCCCATCCCAACTCACCATAAGAAAATAGCAAGACATAATGCAAGGACAAATATGTTGGGTGGCACTCGTTAATTTGCATTAACTCGTTGTTTCCTCTCAAATGCACTATGATATCTCTCATACCATTAATTTCAGTTCCATCACCAGGTATAATCACTGCAATCTCATAAGTAGTTGGAAGATTATACCTACATCGGTCATTTGCTGAATTGTAGTGTATAATTGCAGGAACTGCTGGTAAGGTGTGATCCGAAGAACTTGCCTGGTTTAAAATTGCATAAGCTTGACAAAACTTATATGCAAATTCATTGAACTCCAAACAATCCTGAATAGTATTGAGAACATCAGCTCTTAAATAAGGATTTCGAGAGGTACGAAAACCTAAAGCAGAATCTGGATCGTAAATGTAGAGTTGTGCATAAACAGCATCTTGGCCTGGCTGAGGTATTAATGATCCCGTTCGGTGGCGCAGCTCTCCATGTATGGTGAATGAGGTAGGGCCTCGACCATGGAGGACCCTTTCATCCATTCTGACACCCAAACTCGTAAAAGCATTTGCTGCATTGTACTCTCGAGTATAAGTCCGAAATCAAGTCGATTGTACACTATCACCATCATATAATTCTTGAAGTGGTGGGAGTGGAGTAATAAGCAAAGGTAGCTTCACTTTTTCTTCTAAACAATATTTTCCGAAATAAATATTTCTGGCAGATGAGACCGACAATTTTTCATCATTCCAATGCAATGCTGAACAATAAGAGCAGGTTACATTCATCATGCCGAGAAAGTGTCATTCTGAATTTAACCTATTTGTTATGATGGCAATGTAAGCTCACACTTGTATATATTTGTATTTAAGTTTATGCTATAGATAGTATACACGGGTTAAAGTTTAAGAATTTCGAACCTATTTGAATTTGACGTAGCAGCTCGATATTGTCTCCTATGTTGTGCTAGTTGACACGGAGTGCACCCCTCATGTCTCCCTACTTGTGAATCAATCATATGGCTGAACATGGAGAGCAAATAACTAAAGACATTCTGGAAAAGTTAAGATTTCAAAAGCAATATAAACATTATTTACCTAATAACGTCAGGAGATTGAGAGGTTCTTTGCAGGGCAATATTTGGTAGTAGTGAAGAAGTTTGTCCATCATACGTATTATTTGAAGAGCAGAATAAGTAGATGAAACCAAATGTGTAGTTATCTGTGGTACATTAGAAGGAATTTTGAATAACGGAAGAGTTGTTGGAGCTAAACATTTGTCAGTTGCGTCTAATACTCGTGTGGAGTACATTTCAAGTTTCTCTCGTTCTCGTCATCTACGTTGGGCCAACGTAGCTTTCGATATGACATGAACATTATGAGCCTAAATATATGAAAATGAATAGTTATAAATGAATTTTTAAGAAAAGAACCACTTACTTATTTCAGAATGTATTACATCGATACATCGATAAGAAAAAAAAATAGCAAGATAAAAAAGCAATAACATACCGCACTACACATTTCATTTTCCTTTCCCTTTCCTTTGCTAGAATAACTCGTTGTTTCCTTTCTCTACATTGGTTGGTTAAAAAGAAGTAGGAATTAAAAAACTATCAATCATGAGCATCTAATATACTAAGGGGTTAAGCTTACCTTGCGAAGGGATATAAGATTAAGTTTGCATTCATCTCGAATGGTAACCCCTACATTTTTTTGTCGAAGGAATTGCACATGTAATAGAAAAATAACATTTTCAATGTAAGTGGACAATTAATTAATTGGATAAAAACACAATGGAAAGCTTAACATACTGTTTTTTCCAAGTGAACATCAACCTGTAAGGTATGAAAATAAAAATTATAATGTGAGGAACCTATTGTAACATCAAGATTTTTTTGATCTAATATGAAAGAGTTGTAGATGTCCCCAAAAAAAAAGATATTTACATGGCCAAATATAGTGATGTCATTCATTGTTGTTGTTTAATTCTGATGAAGAAATTGATCTGTATATAAATACGGGGAAATAACTTACATTAGTATCGAACAAACAAATCAATTACTTACAAACCAATCAATTACTTTGACATTATTAAAATTAGTAGCGAACACAAATTAAAATTAACAATTTCTTTAACTTGCAATTAAAATTCCACCATCACTTCAATTCCACAGTATTCTTTTGGATTCGCATACAACATCATCCAACAACAGAGAAACATAGTAAAGTTTTCCCCAGGCCTGCTCAAATAATGAGAGCCTCTCGGAATGCATTTGTTATTAAAAAAGAATAGTTTCTGTTGATTATAGAAAGGCTATACACTTGATTGCACTAACTATAATGGAGAATGGAACAATTAACGGTAGTAGTTGTTGTGAAGGTTTAGTGTCTCAACAGCAATCATGTCACAAACACAGAAGTACAAATGTTTCAAACTGTTAAGAATAACATTTATGGAATAGAAGTACAAAAGTTGAGAAGGTTGTTTGCATTCCATATAACATAAAGATGAGAATTTCCCAAATATATAGAAAGAAACAGAAACTCAGCTCAAATCAAGCACAACTCAACCACAACTTAAATCAACCAGAAAGATGAGATTTACCCAACAAATCAATGACAACTCAAATCGAAACTCAAATCAAATCCTAAAACCCTTACAATCTACCGTAACTAAGAGTTGGATAACCCATACAATCTAACACTACCGTAACTAAGAGATGGATAACACTTACAGTCGTAAATCCCAAAATTATAACTACAATCCTAATCTGAATGTAACAGTACCTACATGAAAAATTATAACTACAATTCACCTAAATTACCTAGGTTTCTGTGGACAATTCTAACTACAATCCCAATTTATAGTTATCAAACAACCCATCTAACACAATCTCAATTTTTATGATTTCATTTCAGGTCAAGGAGATCCATGCGAAGGAAAAGGAAAGGACCGAACAAAATGTTTACAATTGAAATTAACCATGTTCAGCACTTAATTCTGATGAAGGAAAATTTTTTCTACAAAATATTTACAAAATGTTTACAATTGAGGAAACTGAGCACATCATCCCCCGAAGTTAAATACCCAAATTGGCATGAGAAACATGTCCGAATTCGATGAGGAACCACTACAATCAGACACAGATTAATTTGACAAACAAAATATATGATTCACAAAAGAATTTAACTTAATCAATCTAAATGAAGAAGTAATTTGAAATTCAAGCTTTATGTTGCTCTTGTAAAGAACGATGGTGGTCCTTAGATCCACCTAACCATCCGCCTCTTTCAATCTTTTTTTTTTTAAATTTTATTTTATCCATTTAGAGCAAAAGAGAAAGTTAATTAGTTCGTTTATAGTATAAGAAACTGTATGACTATCTAAGAATATTAAGTCAGTTTGTGCTTGAACTGGAGAAGTTATATTTATCATAACTGTGAATCTGTGATACAATTTAAATCAATAAATGCCTGTAAATATCAAGTTATATTTTGATCAATAATTCTATATCGACATTTGGATCAATAATCGTCATTTCGACATTTGGATCAATATCGACATTTGGAAAAAATAATGATCTTGAATTTGGAGAAGATCATGCTGGATCTAATTATAATAGTCTTCAATAAAAGAATTAATTATATATCGGGATTGTATTTTAGAGCAAAAGAAAGCTATTAATTAAACAAAGAAAGCTATTAAGCTATGAACTTGAGAGTTATTTTATCCATTTAGAGCAAAAGAGAAAGTTAATTAGGAGAAGATCATGTTGGATCTAATTATAATAGTCTTCAATAAACAGAATTAATTATATGAACCCACATTGATCATCTTCATATATTCTAAAATGTATCAAAAAAGAAAGAAAAGAAGAACTTTAAGCAACATATATTCTTAGCATAATATTTTTCACAAAGTCACGACAATCTTCATATATTTTGAAGAATCTCTATGCAAAGAACACATGAAAACCTATATCGATTTTTTTTCTTCTTCTGAATAAAGGCTACGTCGTAGTCTAATCTCGGATCTAAAATCTCCCTTTATAGGATTTCTTACTATCTGAACTACAACTTGGAGACGTACATCGGAGTTGGATTTGTCCCTGCGTATGCTTTGCCTCCTTTCCCTTTTGTATTCCCTTCCTTTCTTTTTTTGGCTATAAATGAAGAGAACAAAGAAAGCTAACAACATCTAACACAAACCCAACAAACAAACAAACCATCACCTACTTGTTCAAATGCACCAATGCTAACTAAAAATTCTAAAAGTTCGATTCACCAATTCGATTCAACTAAAAATCTAACAGTTATAACCAAAATTCTAACGACAATTCACCTCAAATCCAATCTATAATGCACCTAAAAATCCAATCTTTAGATGAGAATTGTAACTAACCAAAAACGAATGCAATCAACAAAACGATTGCAGTCAGTTTTGTTTAGATGATCTTTAGATGAGAATTAGGTTACAATCCAAAAATCTAACACAAACCCAACAAAACGAATGATTACAATCCTCCAATCCTAAAATCCTAAAATCAGTGGCCGAGATCGGTGGTCGGGATCAACTCAATCTAACACAAACCCAACAAATTTTGATCAGTGGTCGGGATAACCAATGCAGTAAGTGAAAATTTTGACCTGTTAAGTTACAATCCAAAAAATTAAGTATACCTGAGATGTAGAGACGTTGTAATCAGTGGTCGCGATTAACTTCAATGGGCAGAAATCACTTAATGGTCGGGACGTTGAAATCGGTGGTGCAGAGACGGTGAGGGGTTTGGTGGTTGGGTGGGTTGGGTGGGTCGAAAAAGAGAGAGACGAAGAAAGTGGGTCGGATCGATGAGAGAGAGAGACAGGATCGATGAGAGAGAGAGAAAGTGAGGAGACAGAGATGGTGGTGAAGGGGGTTTCGGAGTCTGGAGGTGAGCGGGAGGCAGTGTCGGGAGGTTGAAGGAGAACATCGGACTTGGGTTTTGGCGGCTGGAGATATAGAGAGAGAGCGGGGAGAGAGAGAGAACGGGAAGAGAGAGGGAGACAGTGAGAGAGAGATAGAGACAGAGCGAGCGGGAAGAGAGAGAGACAGTGAGAGGGGGGTATTTTAGTAAAGAGAGAGGGGGGGGGGGTTAAATTGTGGGGTTTGAAATTTTGGGCGGAAAAATGTTTTTTTGTGAGAATCAATCTGGGCCTTTGATTTTGAGGAGACTGATTTAGAGCCACTTGATAGCTTTGTTTGTGTTTTATTATATAGATTATTTTTTTTTAAATTAAAATATTTCTTATGGAAATTATTTAGTTTTAACTAATAAAAGTTATATATATATATATATATATATATATATATATATATAACTTTAAAGGTTATATATATATACTAGTATGTATATATATGTATCGTATCGATTTTGTGCATTTGTACAAAATAATGTAATATGCGTTTTTAAGAAAATATCAGTAATATCCTGGTCTGATATGATATTATTATTTTTATTATTTTATTTTTATTCTCAGAATTGAAATATTTTTTGTGGATATTACTCGGTTTAATTAATAAACATTATCTGCATATATATATACTAGTCTGTATATATCCGTATTGTACCGATTTCATACTGAAATCTTCCGAGCTGATAATAAAATTATTTTTATTGCTGTTTTATTTTCATTTTCAGAATCGAAATATTTTTGGTGGAGATTACTCGGGTTAACTAATACAAATTATATACTAGCACGTATATGTATTATATAGATTCCGTGCTGTAATCACTCGAACAGATATAAATATTATTTTATTATTATTATTATTTTTTCTGAATTAAAATATTATTTGTGCGGATTGTTGGGTTTAATTAATAAATATAATCTGTATATATAGATGTATGTACGCATATGAATTATATCGATTTCGTATGTTGTACGAAATCATGTAGTATGTAACTGTTGGGAAAATATTAATTTTTTTTTATTATCAATCATGATCAAATTGGAAGGTTATGATTGATTTAGGTGTTGAGTGCAATATAAAAATTGCAAATAAATATTTTTTTTATTATCACTCTCTCTCCCTCCCTACTAATGGCCGACCAATTCCAAAGGGGCAAAGCCCAAATTTTCCCCTTATTTCATTTCTCATCTCTTTCTCTTTTCCTTTCATATATTTTCTCATTCTTCTTGTAGTTGTTTTGTTTCATTTTTAGAAAGGAAAAGAAAAATAGAAAAGAAAGATTGAAAAGAAAGAGAGATCAAATCATGGTTTTGTTTTCATGGGTTTTTCTTTTTCATGGGTTAGTTTACTTTTGAAAGAGGAGCAAGAACAAGGAGCAAGAAGGAACGAGATAGTAAGTCCTTCCTATTAGTAACTAGAGGTGAGGGTTTCAACTCTTTATGTTTTTTATTTAATTATTGTGGGTAATTGTTGTGAGTGTAGGAAGAACCCATTTTTAGGGTTGAGTTATTGTTGTATATGAAAATGAACCATCTTTAATAGTCATGTAGTAAAGAAACCATCTTTTGTTGGTTAACACTATTGTATGGGGTTTCTAGATTGTTGTATGTGAAAAGAGAACCCATTGTTAGGGTTAGTTAATTGTGTAAGTGAAAAAGAACCCATTTTAGGGTTAGGCTAATTGTTGTATGTGAAAAAGAACCCATTTTAGGGTTAAGCTAATTGTTGTATGTGAACAAAAACCCATTTTAGGGTTAAGTTATTTGTGTATGTTAAAAAGAACCCATTGTTGGGTTGTTAATTGTTGTTGTGTTAAAAAGAGAACGTTTTCATGTTGTTTAATTGTTGTATTTTGAAAAGAACCCATTGTTATGTTGTTTAATTGTTGTATGTGAAAAAGAACTTATCTTTAGGGTTAGTTATTTGTTGTATGTCAAAAGAACCCATATTTATGATGTTTGGTTGATTTATGTGTAAAAGAAATTGTTTTACGGTTAGATTATTGTGGTATATGTTTCTAGTTAGCAAAAGAACCCTTCTTTGATTGTTAATTGTTATAGGTTGTAAAAGAAACCACTTTTAGAAGTTTTGTTAGTAGCATCTTTATTTTGTTGCTAGGTTGTTAGAAAACTTCTATATTAATCCTATGCATGAATGATCAAGTTTTGTTAGTCGCATGTTTATTTTTCTTCTAGGTTGTTAGAAAACTTCTATATTGATCCTATGTATAAAAGATCAAGTTTTGTGAGTAGCATGTTTATTTTGCTTCTAGATTGTTGGAAAACTTCTATGTTGATCCTATGTATAAAATATCAAGTTTTGTTAGTAGCATGTTTATTTTGCTTCTAGGTTGTTAGAAAACTTCTATTTTGATCCTATGTATTAAAGATCAAATTTTGTGAGTAGCATGTTTATTTTGCTTCTAGGTTGTTAGAAATTTCTATGTTGATCCTATGTATGAAAGATCAAGCTTTGTCAGTAGCATGTTAATTTTGCTTTTAGGTTGTTAGAAAACTTCTATGTTCATCCTATGTATAAAAGATCAAGTTTTGTTAGTAGCATGTTATTTTGCTTCTAGGTTGTTAGAAAACTTCAATGTTGATCCTACGTATAAAAGATCAAGTTTTGTTAGTAGTATGTTTATTTTGCTTCTAGGTTATTAGAAAACTTCTACATTGATCCTATGTATAAAAGACCAAGTTTTTATTAGTAGCAAGTGTATTTGCTTCTAGGTTGTTCGAAACCTTCCATGTTACATCTATGTGTAAAAGATCAAGTTGTTAAGTAGGTGGTTCTAGTTCATGCATACAAAAGAACCCACTCTAGTATTTTGTTTTATGGTTTCTATTTTTGATAAAGAACTCATTTTAGTGTTGTTATTTTATAAAATAACTCAGACTAATCTTTTGAGTATTCTTCATCTATAGTTTATAAATGGTTAAAAGATTATGTTTTGATCATGTTCGTAAGCATAACATGTGTTCTAAATTGTTAGTAGCGTGGAAAATGATCGTGATAACAAAATTGTAATAAGCTTTAAGTGTAAATTGACCAAGTTAGTAAGCTTATGGTATCTTGAATGTATTGGAAGCTTTCATAATAAATTGTGCATTGTTAGCAAACTTAAAATGCATTTTAGGTCATTTTAGTAAGCTTAACACAAAATTCTAATTCATGTTAACTAGAGTTGTCATAAATTGTTAGTAGTTTGAATTATGCACTTGATTATGAGTAATAAGTGTTTCTTGTGCTCATAAGTCATGTAATAGCATGTTTATGTTGGGAAATAGTTCATGCTAATTATTAGCATTTGTTATCTCATACGTAGCTCTTTTGGCTCGTATGTAGTATTTATCTTGGATCGATAGGCTGTGAGTGGATCTGAGGAGATCTTGTGAGGACTAGGTTGAGACTTAGTAGATTGTGTCAACAATTGTTGCACTCTCTTGAAGAGAGACACGTGCGGTGCTTTTTCATGGCGAGTTGGAAGCACGGGTTGCGTATCTCGCTTGGTTAACCCATTTGGCTCCTTCTCATGATGAGTTGACAGTACGACTCTAGATTGAGAGTACCTTGCAGCTCGTACAGCTCCATTTGATTGGTTAGGGTTAATGACATCGTTAGGGTAGTAACTTTTTACTTAAGCATTTTTATCTATGAATTGCCGAAGTGTGAGAGTAGGTGTTAGGGGTGATACCTTATAATCCGAATTCTCCTATAGGACAACACTATGTGGTGTTTTTGGGATGTATTCCCCTGTCAAAGAGATACGGGCAGTGCTTTTTCATAATTTGTTAGGAGCACGAGATTCGTATCTCGACTGTTAATTCCTGAAGTGCCATGACAAGAACAAGAGGTTTTCCTCGGGAAATAGATCGTACGGTTCCGTCAGGTTCTATGCCTTCTCATCATGAGTTAGAGTACGGCTCAAGGTTGACTAGTATCTTGTGGTTCGTGTTGGCTTTTGTATGAGGTCCGGTGCACCGGGTAGTGGTGACAAACATAGACACCACTATTGTACCGCAGTAGCGGAACTAGACCGTATCTGCAACCTCATCACACGTTGTATCTGTCAGGAACAGGTTGAGTACAAGAGTAGAATTCATGATGCGGGTTCAAATCCCTAAATATGAAGAAACAATATGATATGGGCGTATGTATTTATGGGCTGCATACTGTCCAGAGTCTCGCTTGCATTAGAATAAGTGCATCATTGCATTAGTTAACCCTGCATTAGAATCTAAGTCGTAGCATACACTGACACATCAAAATTATGATTACACGTTTCTCTTTTCATCAATCTGTTTGTTTACGATAAGAATCTGTTGTTTATAATCAGCAATTGCGTTAGTATAATACTGACGCCCCCACTCAATTAGGTGCTGGATTACAGGACTACAGGTTCAGGGCTCACGAGGACTCCAGACTAGTGGAGCGTTCAAGTGAAGCGCCAAGTGTTATTTATTATCTGTTGTACTCTGATGTAAATTTATTGAACGTTTGTAACACTTGGGCTTGTAAGACATTATTGTAACATTGTTGTAATGTTTTGAAGTTTATGACATTCGGACTTGTAATACATTTGTGTTGAATAATAAGTTTTAAATTTTTCTGGTTTTCTGTGTATTGTGGCTAATTGAAGGTAAAGGTCTTAGCTCATGTCACGGTTTCCTAATGTATGGAAATCGAAGAATTAAATAGTGGTATCAGAGCCAACTTCAATTTATAGTCTGGCACAGTTGGAAAATTAGACTTGGGTGCCTTATAGGAGTCGGGTTTAGCTAGTTGTAGATAATTATAATTCGTATCATTGTTCTTTCAACTTATGTTTTATAATTTATTTCTATATCTACATTAATAACCATGGGTATTACTTTTCTACCAGATGTCTCGCGGAACTAGGAGTGGTGGGAACGATCTGACTGAAGGTGAAGATAGTGGTGCCAATGGCACAAGTCCAAATGTGGGGGCAGAGTTCTCTCGTATGTACCAAGTGTTTGGGGATTTTATGGAAGCGAGCCGGAACAACATTTCGCAACAAGGATCACCAGCTGGTAACTAGGGAGTTACAGCTACTTACCCGATCAAAATGGTCGAGTCCTTTTGAAGGATGAAGCCGCCTATTTTTGAAGGCCAGGCAGACCCGACTGCAGCTGACAATTGGATCCATCAGGTGGAAATAGTGATTACAGTGATGTTGACACCCGACAATAGCAAGGTCCGACTGGAAAGTATCTTACTCGAGAAGGACGTCGGGGTTCGGTGCCAGTCAGTGAAAAGGAGCATGGAAGAAGGACCCATTACCAGGGAAGACTTTTTGGAGGAGTTCAGGCAGCACTACTTTTTGTTGGATGTGCAGGAGGACAAGGACATAAAGTTCTTCAACTTGAAGTAGGGAAGCCTGACAGTTCGTAAGTATGAGACCAAGTTTACGCAGCTGTCCCGGTATGCTCCAGAGATGGTAGAAGATGAGGTCAAGAAGGCCAAGAGATTCGAGCAAGGGCTCAAACCTGTACTCAGAACTAGTATGGTACCTTTGTCCATACGGAGGTTCGAGAAGTTGGTCCGCTGTATGGCAACGACGGAGCTGGACATGAACCGAGGATCGAAACCGCAAGCCGGAGGATGGAACAAGGGCGCGAGTCTTGCACCAGCATCAGAGTTTGAGAACCATGGTTAGAAGCAGAAGATTCAAAAATCAGATGGTAAGCTTCGAGGAGCCAAGCCAGGGAGCTATTTCCTGTATGGTAAGCAAGGTCATTTCATGAGCTAGTGCCCGAGGAAGGACCCTCAGATTGAACCCGTATCTGTTACAAATGTGGGAAGATTGGTCATATCCTACTAGATTATCCCCAGTTTCAGAAGAATAGCAGCAGATCAGCCCCAGAGATGAATCACAAAGAAAAGGAGTCGCTTCGCCAATGGCGAGTGTTCGCACTTACAGAGGATGATGCCAATGAAGACGAGAAAGTCATCACCGGTGTGCGAAGAAGGGGATACAACTAAGTTTGAAGTAGTATTTTGAATTTTATTTTTGACTGAAAGTAATGTATGATATAACACCTTTTGTAACCAAATGGATTTATATATATATGTGGAATCCATGCAACGGTTTTGTTCAATAATAGTTTTTCACATTCCCTATGTCTGTATTATTTTGTATCTGTTGTTTTCAGTTCTCCTGACTAAACGTAGTTCTGAGGACAAAACTATTCTAAGGAGGGAGTATTGTAATATCCGGGTGCGATATTATATTTGTGTTATTATTTTTTTTTAAATTAAAATATTTCTTATGAAAATTACTTAGTTTTAACTAATTAAAGTTATCTCTATATATAGACTAGTATGTATATATATGTATCGTATCGATTTTGTGCATTTGTACAAAATAATATAATATGCATTTTTGAGAAAATATCAGTAATATCTCGGTCTGATATAATATTATTATTTTTATTTTCAAAATTGAAATACTTTTTGGTGGATATTACCCGATTTAATTAATAAACATTATCTGCATATATATATATATATATATATATATATATATATATATGTACTAGTCTGTATATATCTGTATTGTACCAATTTCATACTGAAATCTTCCGAGCTGATAATAAAATTATTTTTATTATTATTTTATTTTTATTTTCAGAATCGAAATATTTTTTGTGGAGATTACTCGATTTAACTAATAAAATTTATATACTAGCACGTATGTATACGTATTGTATCGATTCCGTGCTGTAATCTACCGAACTGATATAAATATTATTTTATTATTTTTTTTTTCTCTGAATTAAAATATTATTTGTGCGGAATGTTGGGTTTAATTAATAAACATAATCTGTATATATAGATGTATGTACATATATGTATTATATCAATTTTGTACGTTGTACGAAATAATATAGTATGTAACCGTAGGGAAAATATTTATTATTTTTTATCAATCATGATCAAATTGGAAGGTTAGGATTGATTTAGGTGTTGATTACAATATAAAAATTGCAAATAAAATATTTATTGTTGATCCACAAAGAGAGTGACACTTGGCATTCCCTCACCCACAAGCTCACTCACTCCCCCTCCCTTCTAATGGCCGGCCAATTCCAATGGGGCAAAGCCCAAAATTTTCCCCTCATTTCATTTCTCATCTCTTTCTCTTTTCCTTTCATATATTTTCTCATTCTTCGTGTAGTTGTTTTGTTTGATTTTTAGAAAGGAAAATAAAGATAGAAAAGAAAGAGAGATCAAATCATGGTTTGGTTTTCATGGGTTAGTTTTCTTTTGAAATAGGAGCAAGAACAAGGAGCAAGAAGGAAAGAGATAGCAAGTCCTTCCTATTAGTAACTAGAGGTGGGGGTTTCAACTCTTTATGTTTGTTATGTAATTATTCTTGTTAATTGTTGCGTGTGTAGAAAGAACCCATTTTTAGGGTTGAGTTATTGTTGTGTATGAAAAAGAACCCATCTTTAACAGCCATGTAGTAAAGAAACCATATTTTGTTGGTTAAAACTATTGTATGGGGTTTCTAGATTTTTGTATGTGAAAAGAGAACCCATTGTTAGGGTTAGTTGATTGGGTAAGTGAAAAAGAACCCATTTTAGGGTTAAGCTAATTATTGTATGTGAAAAAGAACCCATTTTAGGGTTATGCTAATTGTTGAATGTGAAAAAGAACCCATTTTTAGGGTTAAGTTATTTGTGTATGTTAAAAAAAACCCAATGTTAGGTTGTTTAATTGTTATGTTAAAAAGAACACATTTTCATGTTGTTTAATTGTTGTATCTTAAAAACAACTCATTGTTATGTAGTTTAATTGTAGTATGTGAAAAAGAACTCATCTTTAGGGTTAGTTATTTGTTGTATGTCAAAAGAACCCATCTTTATGATGTTTGGTTGTTGTATGTGTAAAAGAAACCATTTTATGGTCAGATTATTGTGGTATATGTTTCTAGTTAGCAAAAGAACCCATCTTTGATTGTTAATTGTTATAGGTTGTCACAAAACCCACTTTCAGATGTTTTGTTAGTAATATGTTTATTTTGTTGCTAGGTTGTTAGAAAACTTTTATGTTGATCCTATGTATAAAAGATCAAGTTTTGTTAGTAGCATATTTATTTTACTTTTAGGTTATTAGAAAACTTTTATGTTGATCCTAAGTATAAGAGATCAAGTTTTGTTAGTAGCATGTTTATTTTGTTTCTAGGTTGTTAGAAAACTTCTATGTTGATCCTATGTATAAAAGATCAAGTTTTCTTAGTAACATGTTTATTTTGCTTCTAGGTTGTTAGAAAACTTCTATGTTGATCCTATGTATAAAAGATCAAGTTTTGTTTGTAGCATGTTTATTTTGCTTCTAGGTTGTTAGAAAACTTCTATGTTGATCTTATGTATAAAAGATCAACTTTTGTTAGTAGCATTTTATTTTGCTTTTAGGTTGTTAGAAAACTTCTATGTTGATCCTATGTATAAAAGATCAAGTTTTGTTATTTGCATGTTTATTTTGATTCTAGGTTGTTAGAAAACTTCTATGTTGATCCAATGTATAAAAAACCAAGTTTTTATTAGTAGCATGTTTATTTACTTCTAGGTTGTTAGAAGACTTCCATGTTACTTCTATGTGTAAGAGATCAAGTTATTAAGTTGGTGGTTCTAGTTGATGTATACAAAAGAACCCATTCTAGTATTTTGTTTTATAGTTTCTATTTTTGATAAAGAACTCGTTTTAGTGTTGTTGTTTTATAAGACAATTTTGACTAATCATATGAGTATTCTTCATCTATAGTTTATAAATGGTTAAAAGATTATGTTTTGATCATGTTAATAAGCATAACATGTGTTCTAAATTGTTAGTAGCTTTAGATGTGGAAAATGATCGTGATAAGAGCATCCACTATCGTTTCATCTAAATTTTCTACTTTTAGCAATTTGGATTTAGAAAGTATACGTGGCCTCCGCTATCGTTGCACTTATTATTATTGCTAAAAGCGTGATTTTCTTTTTTTTAATAGGATGGATGATGATCCCCCATTTGACGCTAAAATTTTTTTATTTTAAATTTTCTGAAATGTCGGAGGAATGTTCTTCATCTGTCCCATATATATTTTTTCCAAACTGAACCATGAAAAGGGAGGAAAAGGACAGACGGATGAAAGATGTATTTCATCCGTCTGAGCCTTTTTTCCCTTATAATTTTTTTTGATTTATTATGAAATTATGAAATTACAATTTTGCCCTTAAGATCCTTATCCTACGTAACTTTGGTGAGAGGGTAAATCAGTAATTAAAAAATAATTCAATAATTCAAATTTGATGGATGGGTGTTCATCATCCGTCACTCATATGTTTTTATTTTTATTTAACCACAGTCGGCACTACTTCATCCATTCGTTCGATCAAATTTCTCAAAGTCCGCGTTCTATATTTAGCATTTCGCTAAAGCGGCTCGTAAGTTTAGCAATGCACTGTTCACTTCTATTCTAACGTATGAGTTTTTAGCAAACGATTGTGAACCTATTTTCTAAATCGATTTCCATTTTTTGGGTTTTTAAATAATGACAGTGGATGCTCTAAAAAAATGTTAATAAGCTTTAAGTGTAAATTGATCAAGTTAGTAAGCTTATGGTATCTTGAATATATTGGAAGCTTTCATAATAAATTGTGCATTGTTAGCAAGCCTAACATGCATTTTAGTTCATGTTAGTAAGCTTAACACGAAATTCTAGTTCATGTTAACTAGATTTGTCGTAAATTGTTAGTAGTTTAAATCATGCACTTGATTATGAGTAATAAGTGTTCCTTGTGCTCATAAGTCATGTAACAGCATGTTTATGTTGGGAAATAGTTCATGCTAATTATTAGCATTTGTTATCTCATACGTAGCTCTTTTGATTCGTATGTAGTATTTATCTTGGATCGATAGGCTGTGAGTGAATCCGAGGAGATCTTGTGAAGTCTAGGTTGAGACTTAGTAGATTGTGTCAACAATTGTTGCACTCTCTTGAAGAGGGACACCTGCGGTGCTTTTTCATGGCGAGTTGGAAGCACGGGTTGCGTATCTTGCTTGGTTAACCCATTTGGTGCCTTCTCATGATGAGTTGAGAGTATGGCTCTAGGTTGAGAGTACCTTGTGGCTCGTACGGCCCCATTTGATTGGTTAGGATTAGTGACATCGTTAGGATAGTAACTTGTTACTTAACCATTTTTATCCATGAATTGCCGAAGGGTGAGAGTAGGCGTTAGGGGTGATACCTTATAATCCGACTTCTCCTATAGGCCGACACCAGGTGGTGTTATTGGGATGTATTCCCCTGTCAAAGGGATACGGGCAGTGCTTTCTCATGATTAGTTGGGAGCACGAGATCCGTGTCTCAGCTGTTAATTCCCGAAGTGCCATGATAAGAACGAGAGGTTTTTCTAGGGAAATAGACACCACTATCGTACCGCAGTAGCAGAACTAGATCGTATCTGCAACCTCATCAGTCACGTTCTATCTGTCAAGAAGAGGTTGAGTACATGAGTAGAATTCATGGTGCAGGTTCAAATCCCTAAATATGAAGAAACGACTAGATATGGGCGTATGTGTTTATGGGCTGCATACACTCCAAAGTCTTGCTTGCATTAGAATAAGTACATCATTACATTAGTTAACCCTGCAGTAGATTCTAAGTCATAGCATACATTGACACATCAAAATTATGTATACACGTTTCTCTTTTCATCAATCTGTTTGTTTAAGATGCGAATCTAATGTTTATAATCAGCAATTGCGTCAATAAAATACTTACGTCCCCACTCAATTAGGTGCTGGATTACAGGACTACAGGTTCAGGGTTCAGGAGGACTCCAGACTAGTGGAGCGTTCAAGTGAAGAGCCAAATGTTATTTATTATCCGTTGTACTCTGATGTAAACTTATTGAAAGATTGTAACACTTGGGCTTGTAAGACATTATTGTAACACTGTTGTAACGTATTGAAGTTTATGACATTCGGACTTGTAATACATTTGTGTTGAATAAGAAGTTTTAAATTTTCCTAGTTTTTTGTGTATTGTGGCTAATTGAAGGTAAAGGTCTTGGCTCGTTTCACGGTTTCCCAGTGTAAGGAAATCGGGGCGTTACACCAAGGAACTATCTTGTCAAAACCAGTCTGTGCTCTGCTACATACAGGAGCTACTCACAATTTCATTGATGGGAAAATTGTTAAGAAAATACAATTGCCTATCAACCCTATAGCACGTTTGGATGTTACGGCTGCAGGAGGCAAGCAACTCAAGTGTTCGGGACTCTGTGAGAAGGTAACATTCTTGTGTCATGGAGTTTACATTGTTGCTGACTTTTATGTAATGCCGATGGATACTAGAAAGCTTGTATTGGGGTCACAATGGATTGAAACACTCGGGTATGTAGTGTGGAATATGAAGATGAAGCGGATTAAGTTCCAATTAGATAATAAGGGGCAGGTTTTACTTGGAATACCACCTCAAGAAATGGAAGTAGCTAGCCCTAAATCAATGTTTAAGGCATTGCTGCAAATGAAGTCTGAATGGTTATTGCAGATGGTTGGCAATCCTATTGTAGCGCCCCAAATTTCCAATAATTAAAAATGAGAAAGAAGTGGCACAAATCCCAGCATCAACTTCAATTGTAATTATAAACATAGTACAAACACAGTAAAAATTTAAAACTATTATTACATCAACTCTTTTACCGAGCATATCGAAATTTAAACACCTTGAATTACAGTTCTCTTTACAGTACAACGGTAATTAAAAGTATCATAAATACAATTTTCTCTTTACAATCATTCCTTTTACAAAATATGCAAGAACATTAAACATTTTACCACATGCTCCCAATTCCATGCTAATGGTACCTACCTGTAAAACATGAGGCTAAAGATATCCCTAATCGCCAAACTACAAGGGTCAGCCATAACGGTGTGAGTGATATTTAAAGGAAATACAACTTTAAGGAAAACATAATGGATAAAATCATAAATCAACGAGTGGGACATACTTCCTCCCTGGCTCTCCTTTCCAACATTCCATCTCCAGATTCGGCCACCCTTCGCCTCCTTCTCCCATCCTTCCTTCATTAATTTTGTTCAGCTCTTCCAGTGCTTCAGACCCAGATCCCTAGTTTCCTCTCCTCCCCTTTCTTGGCGATCATGTCTCTCCCTCTCGGAGTTTCGTTCTGAGCTTTCGACGCCTCCAGAGCTTGCGACGTGTCCTGGTTCTCGCTCAGCGAAGCTTTGGGGCTTCCTCGCTCTCTTTCCTTCCTTAGTTGTTCGTGGTTCTCCTGTCGTTGCATTCGTTGTTCTCCCATCGTTGTGCCTCCCTCCGATGGTGCCCTATCTCCCGCCGCTCTCCAGTTAACCCCTTCACGGTGAGTTTCCCTCCGGTGCCGCCCCATCTCCAGCAGCTATCCAGGCATTACCTTTTAACCCTTCACTGTGAGTTTTTACTGCTTTAATTGTTTAGCTTAATTTTCTGGTAGAGTTCTTTCGGGTGTGTTGTTGGGGCTTTACTAGTGCCTTGCTGTTCCTAGCGAGTTCTATATCAGTTTCCCTGTGCTGAGGTACTTTCGGGTTGACCTATTATTTTTTCTTGTAATTGTTCTTCCCTTCCCCATGCGGCTCAGTACCATTAGTGGTTATTTCAGCTCCTAGCTGTTTCCTGAGCATGAGCTTGCTCAAGTTCTGTTAGTTCTATTATTCTTCTCTGATTCAATTTTATTTCCCTTATTTTTTCTCTCTATTTGGAGGGTTCTGTTGCCCCTCCTTGAGCTGCGCGGGTTTGTTCTTTGGTGGTGGTGTTTTGGTGAGTTTGGATCTGTACTGTATTTGGTACTATTGTCCAACGCCTATCCTCTGTTGGTGTATTGATTTGAGGCAATCTTGGCCTGGCTTCCACCATGAATCTCATCGAGCCTGAATCTAGATCTAACAGTTTAGTAACGGTTCAGGAATTGAAGAGTGACTTGTCTTCTCCTCTTTTGGCTAACACCTATCTTTCTCGGTACTCTCCCAACTTCACTATTTCCCCTTCTTCTTATAGATCCTGTAGCGCCCCGATTTCCAATACTGGAAAAACCGAGACACGAGCCAAGACCATTTCTTCAATTAGTCACAATACACAGAAAACAGGAGAATTTAAAACTTATTATTCAACACTCAATACATTACAAGTCTGAATATTATACAACTGTAATATCTTACAATGGAGTTACAATATTACCTTTACATTTCCAAGTATTACAACCTTCAATATCTTACATCAGAGTACAAGGAATGAAGAACAACACTTGGTAACTCTCACTTGAGTACTTCTCAACTAATAGATAATCAATACATATACTGCAGCGGAACTAAACATAACACTGACTCCTTGCTTTCCTTGCCTTGAGTCCTCCTGAATCTCACCTTTGTACTTCGGCGATCCAGTACCTATGGAAGTGGGGACGTCAGCATTCACTGATGCTTAAAGGCTGATCATATAGCAGCGAATCTCCCAAACAACATACAAAATATAGCAATGGTGTTGGTGTAGTTTAAGTGTTCGTGAATGCTATGACTAGACTCTAATGCGATATTTAAATAGAATTAGGATGCTTCCTATTCTAATGTCAGCAAGTCTCCGAAGCAACATGCAGCCCATACTACATGCGACCCCATCTCAAGTCGTTTCTCCATATATAGGGATTTGAACCCACGTTATGAACTTCTAATTGTACACAACCTATTCCTGACAATACTCCATGACTCTATGAGGTTGCGGAAGGGGTCAAGTCCCCCGATGCAGTCTGCGTATGGTGTCTCCGTTTTCCACTACTACCCGGCATGCCGGACCTCACTCGATCCCAGTATATCGGGCCTCGTTCCAAAATCAAACTATAGGGTCTCGCAAGCGCAGGGTAGCGCGAAGCCTACCCTGTGGCACCCTCTGGGGTCTCGCAAGCGCAGGACTGCACCATGCATCCAGTGGCACCCCAGCCACGGTATTTCAGGAATTAACAGTGCGAGATACGCAACCCGTATCCTCAACTCGTGAGACAGCACCGTACGTATCCCTTTGACGGGAAGGTACAACCCACTATCACCACCTAAAGCCTGCCTCAAGGGACAAGTTGGTCGTAAGGCGCCCCTAGAACCAACTCCTCTCTCTTCGACTAGGGTCTGAGCAAAATGATCTTTATAAGTCACTACCTTAATGATGTCCCTGACTCGACAATCCTAGGGACGATAATATTATAACATAACATGCTAGGCCTTAAATTAGGCTTCGCAAGACAACTCTACTAGGCTGCTCAACCTAGACTCACCAGAACCCCTCAGGATCCGGTTCGTGGCTCATCGATCCAAGACTTCGGCCGTGCGAATATACATGCATGCCGCTACCCTAAACTTGGATTCCGTCTATACTCCGGTCCTCGATCAACCTACCCTGGTTAAGACTCGACGGTACACAAGGAGTGACTCCTCCACAGTTCCTTAGGGTAAGAAAACATATGTCTTGATGGTCGATAGCCCTTAGGGTGGTAATATCACCCTAGACGAACACAACGAACTGTGTACTAGCTAACAAGCTATACACGAGTAACAACCACATACGAGCTAATAAGCTATGTATGAAACAATAACTACCTACGAGCCAGGCGGGCCTCGTAGGAGACAACAACGTACATACCAGCCAAATAAGCCGCGTATGAGACCAACAGCTACGCACGGGCCGGTCGAGCCGCGTACGAGACAACAACCTACATACGAGCCAATCAAACTACGTATGAGACCCACAGCTACATACGGGCCAGTCGAGCCACGTATGAGCACAACCATATGCAAACAACCATACAGGTAATCAATCCTAGAAGCAACCAAACGTGCTTACTAGAAAACTTGATCTTCTATTATTAGAAACAACAGAAGAATCTACTAATAGTCTATGGTCGGTATTCTACCAATGAAGAACCGAAGGCGACATAACAGTCTTTATCAAACTAACTATCACTAGTGGTCTTCCCAATCCTTATTAGTTCAACCTATAGTGCCTTAAGCATGGCATACAATCGCAAGGATCTTCCTACGACAATCTAATTATATAACAGAACCACTCACCATAATACTCCTAAGTACGAATATGATTAAGCATGTGCTTATATCAATCTTAGCATGAAAATCACTATGATCTAGACATGAGGTCCACTACGGTCAAGCATAGGTTATAATTTGAGCGTGAATGCTTACTACCTATCATGACTAATCACCACAACCCAAGCATGGATATATAACTAGTATGAACATGTAACATTCCAAGGCATGGTAGGTATTCTAACATTAATCCTACAACATTCTAAGCATGTATTTAAACTTTAACATGGTATACCTCATTCCTAGACATGGTATGCTACTTTCACATTAACATATAGCATGGTATACATTTTAGTAACATTCTAGTCATGTATACTAGTTAAGTATCACCCTACAACATAGCATGAGTTTCTACCACACTTCTAGCATGGATAGAACATAACATAAAAATCACTACAACTAACCATGGATAGTTCCTTTAATTTAAGTATGAGTATCTACTATATTTTAAGCATGAGTATCATTAGCATGGATACCATTAACTTAACATAAACCATCATTAGCATGGTCATCTACTAACTTAACATAACAATAATTAGCATGACATCTACTAACTTAGCATGAATAATGATTAAGCATGATCACCTACTAACATAGCATGAACATATACTTATCTAAGCATAGATATCATGTAAGCATGAATATTTATTTGATCTAGCATGGTATACTACCTTCCTACAATTAAACTAACATGGTATACAACTTTTCTACCATTAATCTAGCATGGTATACAATTTACCTATAAGCATGTGAGTATGGATACTTTAATCTAGCATGATATACCACTTTTCTACAACTATTTAGGCATAGATAAATGAAATTAGCATGATATACTACTTTCTTACAATCATCTAAGCATGAATCTTTATTAAGCATAAATAACTACTAAGCATGAATGTCTTACTAAGCATGGGTAACTACTAGTATGAACATACGACATTCCTAAGTATATATATATATATATATATATATATATATATATATATATATATATATATATATATGTACACTTCTAACATGGTAAGTAATTTTATCATGGATCCTACAACATTCTAAGCATGTAGAAGGACTTAGCATGGTACATATCATCCCTAAACATGGTAATTAATTTTAGAATGAATCCTACAACATGTATATCATTTCTACACATGATAGGTAATTTTAGAATTGATCCTACAACATGTATATCATTTCTACACATGATAGGTAATTTTAGAATTAATCCTACAACATTCTAAGCATAAATAACACTCCTAATCATGATAGGAATTTTTAGAATAAATCCTACAACATTCTAAGCATGGATAACACTCCTAAACATGATAGGTATTTTTAATATAAATCCTACAACATTCTAAGCATGGTTATACACTTAGCATGATATACATCATTCCTAAACATGGTAAGTAATTTTATCATGGATCCTACAACATTCTAAGCATGTAGGAAGACTTAGCATGGTATTTACTTTATTTTAATATGAACATAAAATAAACATCTACAACTATCTACTACTACTACTACTTCATTTTAACCAAGAACATCACATACAACTATCTACTACTACTACTACTACTACTTCATTTTAACCAAGAACATAACATACAACTATCTACCACTACTACTACTTCATTTTAACCAAGAACATAACATACAACTATCTACTACTACTACTACTTTATTTTAACAACATACTACTACTACTTTATTTTAACAACATGCTACTTTTATTTTAACAACATACTACTACTACTTAAATGTCTACTATTCTTTATTAGTATTGATTTATTATCACTAGTGATTAAAAAGAGATATTTTTTTTTTTCATTCTACAACTAGTGATTTAAATTAATTTCTTTTTCATAAATTAGAGATAACATCTAATTTAGGTTCTTTTTAAGATAACAACAATAATAAAAATAAGGTGAGAACCTTCATTTGGTTCAACCAACATATGCTTATCTTTTTAGTCAAAGTCCAATACAAGTCCTACAACCAAACATGGTTGTATAAAATGTTCATATGCTTTATGTATAAGTTCACATTAATTCCTACAACCCCAAACGGTTGTATTGTATAAGTCCATATGCCTTATGTCATTATAGTCCACAAAACAACCTACTACCACTATAAAGATTCAATCTTTAGGTGTATTTAGCACTACTATTTGTTCTTTTCTTTCATGTGGTTATTACTTTTAACATTTACAAATATACATACAACAATACCATCACAACAAACCATTCCCAAAGAACCAAAAAAAACAAAACAAGGAGGATAAGAAGAAGAAGTCAAAACAACAATACAAACAAGCAAACAAACATACAAAAGAGAAACCCCCACCTTAATCTTTTTGTAGGAAGGACTAGCCTATGCTCCTTCTCCTTCCCCTTAGCTTCTAAGAACTCCTAAGAAGACCTACAAAAAGAACTCTCAAGTTAGTCTTTGTTCTCTCTTTCTTTTCCTTTCTTTCTTTCTTTCTTTTTGATCTTTCTAAATTGAGACAAAGGTGGAGGAAGGGGGTATTTATAGGTGGAGAGAAGGGTGGAGAGTGCAAATGTGCACACACACGTTTGCAAAAAGGACCTCCCACAAAATGGGGGCCGGCCATGCTCCTAGGGTGGTAGGGATGAGGTGGAGGTATGGTGCTATGGTGCTATGTGGTGGAGGTGTTATGTGAGGGAGCTTCTTTCTCCTAATTCTCTCATGCACATTCTTAATCCTATGTTTAATTCCCCTACAATCCTAACTATTTAATTTGGATTGTCATGACAAGGGGAACAATTTTATCCATAAAATACATACCACATACTTTGTACAATGTACTAATCGACATACTACACGTATGTGCGCATATATGTATGTATGCCGAAAATTCTCGCATAATCCGTATAAAAATTATTTAATCTCGGAAATAATAATAAGATAAATTCTATTATTAGTTCGGAAGATCACGGTATCAATTTGATACAATACAGATGTATACTGACCAGTATCTGGGTACAGATATTGTCTATGAACAAACCGGGTGAAAATCACCAAAATATTTCAATTTTGGAATTAAAACAAAATAATAATAAAATAATAATTTATACACGGTAATATCCGTCCGGAATATTACAGATCCGATCCTCATCCGGTTTGTTTCAGGTGCCTCCTTCCTAGGCATTTTAAACGTGAGTGTGTGAACAAAATGAAGTGCTTTTTCTGTGATAAGTTTGGTCACTCGCGCAGTCGATGCTTTTCCCTTAAAAAATTCCTTGGATTTCCCAGAGGCCATCCCTTACCGGCCAAACTTCTCTCCTTTCTTAACTACCCTCTCTTAAAGTGCAAGCTTCATGCTTGCTTGGCTAGAAAGTTCAGTCTTGAAACTGGAAAGGATTTCGACTCCTCTGCAGTTGTTCCTTTGCCAGCTTTGAACTTCACTTCTTATTCCTCTACTTATTGTGATTCTCATGCTACTCTTCAACCTCCTAATATTGCTAACCATTTTAAGGACCGTAAGGTTTATACGAAACTTGTCTTCTACCCTTGTTTGGGTTCTTTCAAGGCTTGTCCCCGTTCGATTTCGGTGGTGCCTTCGTTGAGTTTGAGTTTGGACAAAAATTCTGGTTTGTTTAAATCCGTTGTCTCTTGTCATTCTTGGTCTCGTAGTGCGATGGGGCACGCTCTGCACTGCCGCATTTCAGACCCTCAAGTGCCTTCTGACAATGCTATTGTTTATTTTAAGGATCCTTCTTTATTTTATAATTCTCCTTGTTCTTCGAAGATTTCTTCTCCTAAACATTCTACGTTCTATTTTCATTTTCCAGGATGCATATTCTCATTGTATCAACATTTAGGAGTTCAATCTTGGCTCAATCATCTCCTGATGGAGGTTATGCATATCCTGCACTCTTTTCCCCTTAAGTCTTCTCCGATTTTTGATGACTCTTCTTTCTCCCGTTGTTCCTATCATACTAACTCCATCCCAATATCCACATCGGTTGCTCCCGTTTTTCACTTTACCCTTATTGCCTCATCAAAGACGAAGCTAGATTGTCTGACCCTGCTGCAATTTTGTCCCCATTGGTGAAGGTTGTCCCTCCCCCGTTAAGCAGAAATAAAATAAGAAAGTCTTTAATAATTTGCAGATTCGTGTGAGTGCTCGTATTCTTGATAGGAAAGCAGCTTCTGTGTTAGCTCATCAGCTTGTGCACAGTTGAGTTTGGGCTTCTCTTTGCCATCCTCGGTGTAGGCAGTCAGGCTTGTCATTTTTGTGCCACTAGAGTTCTCATGGGCTTCTGGTAGAGCTTGATGTCTTCGTGTAGGGAGGTTCGGCCTCCTGTTTCTTGGCTCAGTCTCTTGGTTCTGATCCACATTTGGGTGCGGGAGGGTTGGTTGGCTCCTTCTGATGCATTGTTATCCTGGCTGATTGCCCCGTCACCCCTTTCGGTGTGGTGCTACTGTTGTTTCGCAGATCTCTTGTTTGCCTGCTATTCAGCCGGTTTTTTATTACTTTTTTGTAATCTTCTTTCAGTTTTACAGCTTGTAAAACCTTTGTAATTTTATCTGTAACTTAACTATTTTTATTGATTTATATTTTTTGATGGCTAGAGTAGTTTGGCTCTATCCGATATATCAAAAAAAAACAAGTGGGACATACTAACACAGTAATAACAGATAGAACATGAAATAATAATAAATGAAGCATAAATCATCAAGTGAAGCTAGGCTAAGTGTTAAGTGTAAGAAGACAAAAAACAAGCATGCATAATACAAGTCAAGAAAAACACAAATGCACATGATGATTACTAATGCATACTTGTTGGATTCTATGCATCCCACTCTACATAGGTCTGGTGCAATCCCTTATCGTTCTGCACTTGATAGGGTTCAGGCCAACGATATGCAACTAACTTACTGCGATGAACACTACGAGATTTAGATATTTTACAAGTATTGGCTCTCGCTCTTGGAATATTGGAGACCAATCCCACTCCGTGGATCATTCTGTGACCTATTTCATCCATCGTCCCGGAATACGAGAGAATGTCTCACTTCACAGGTCATTCTGGAGCCCTCATTGCACAAATATCCCATTAGCATCGCTCTCGTCCCGGACTACTGGAGATCAATCCCCTCCGTCGATCATTCTGTGGCCTATTTCATCCATCGTTCCAAAATACGGGGTAATATCTCACTCTGCGGATCATTCTGGAGTCCATAACTCAAGTTTGTTCCCATTTCATCATATCACCATCTAGTGTCTGTCCTTATATTTATTAAGTTCAATTAATTAACCACAGTTCCTGTAACCCCTATTTTCGTTTTCTGTATTTTGGGATGTATTTTTATTTCTTTGTGTATTTACACATCTTGTATTTCTTCGACTCTTTTTGAATCGTATATTGGATCTCCATTTTCAATATATATTCATCTATTTGATTTGCCGTCGTTTTATTTTATCTTCTCGATTCAATTGTCAGCCTATTGTTTTGTTTCTTGTTGATCGAGCTTTTATTTTTTTATCCTTATTAATCGTTCACATCCTATTTTTATGTATTTATTTTTTTCCTATATCTATTGTTGGATCCTTTAATTTAAACCCAATTATTTCCCTAAATCCTATTCAAAACCCTATTTCTTTTGGATCCATTAACTCTATAAACTCATTACCCACCAAATCTCCAACCCGAAACCCATTGTACCTATTTACCCAAACCCGTTCACACCACTAAACCCTAATACTCAACTTATATATATACACTACATTTACCCTATTCATCTTCATATAACCCTAGCCGCTTCTCCAACCCATCTCCCGACCTCCCGTCGCTTCACCACATCGCCGCCCAGCCCCCCCCTCCGTCCATGTAGCATTTTCTCCACCTCATCTTCCATTCCCTGCCTTCCCGAAGTCACAGCAATGCTAGAGCAGCAGCAGCCCAAGTTGCAGCGCCGCCCTGGTTCCGTGCTCCTTGTCGCGACCTCCTAGCGGCAGCCCAGTACCCCGGTGCTCCTCCTGCCTTCTTTTCACACCGCCAAACAACAGCCAGACCGCAACACCGTGCCTCCCTGTGCGCTGTGCTCCTCCTCCCGATGCTGTGCAATCGTGTGCAGCACTGTCTGTCTCCCTCTTGCTCTCTTGTGTGCTTGTGTGACCTTGTGAGTTCGTGGGTATTGTGTTCGTGTGATCGCATGTTTGTAATTCGTGATTCGTTTATTGAGTCGTGCCAGGGAATTCGTTCTCGTTATTCTTGCTCTTGCTTCGTCATTTTTGTCGTCAATTATAAGGCAAGTAACTTGTATTCTTTTTGTTGTATAATACAAGTGCTAAATACCGCCTGTAGTCTAGTAGCTTCAAGATCTATTCTCATGAAAATCCTTCTTAGATCTTGTCCCTATGTGTTGACCCGACCGTAGTTGTCTCATTACACACACGACATGAAATAACTTAGGAACACTAAATTCTTGATGTATACATGCGCATTGTTCGTATGATGTCGTATGCTTGATCGTGTTAGTAATAGTATAACTCGTTGTAGACTTATAAAATAACCTATACCATATTGTTTGGACATCTAGTATACCATATTTTGCATTTTGTCATGATTTGGGTGTGTTTCATATAAACTAGTTGATTTTATGTGTGAAGAATAATTCTATTTTTGCTGTTACCCCGTTTTTGTTCAGTATTTTAGACCCTATTAAGGTCAGTATATGAAAATTATTTGTGAATATGAATTATAGAGAATTCTGTCTACTTCCCAGAATTTCTGATAGATCTCAGTTTCGATTTGTGAATTGCAAGTTATTGCTGTTTTACTACATATGTGTAGAAAATCCCATATTTTGCTTATTATGAATTCTATATGGTTATTTATTTTTATACTGATGTTAAAGATAATATTTTGATCCAATATTTTGCTGAGTACAACTATACTTGATTGGGATTAATCCTTAATTTTAGTGAATTTAATCGATGACTTTTATAAACTATTCTATGCTTGCAAACAACTACTATACTTGTAGAATTTTCATACTGTTCCGTAAAGAAACATAATTTCGACATGATTCTATTTGCTGTTTATAAAAACTTTTTGAATATGAATTGTAGCCTACTGTATCTATTTTATCAACCTTTTGATGGATCTGGATTTCGATTTTATATTTTGTAATCTATTGTTGTTTTAGTACTGCTGTGTTTATGATTTAAGATTTACAAATCCGCTCTATCTTGCTATTTTCTGATTTTATTTGATTATACTATCTATGTTGAAAAATTATGAAATTATATTTTCTGATACTAAACATACTAGGGAATACCCTAGATTTTTCTTGGATTTAATCAGTAAGTTTCTATGTCGTTTTCCTGTTTATGAATACAAACTTCTGATTTCTGGCTGAACATGTTTTCTAGATTCAATTCTGTTTTGAGTCATGTTTTTGTGAAATACCATATAACTTATATATATTTTCTAGATTCGACCGAGAGTATATTTTCCATATTTTCTGATGGATCCAGATTTATTTGTGGCAACGGGAATCCCAGATTTGGTGCAGTACTGTCGTGCTATCCTGAACTAGAATTTTTATTGTCCTAATCTTTATGAGTTGTCTTTCACCTGTACATATTTATCTTCCATCCTGAACCTGTTACTTATTCATGCCATGTTGTTCTTGCTCTGTTTTGTGACACGTACATGCCTGTTTGATAATAATAACAAATAATCAAGCCAGGGTTAAGGGAAAGATCTAGTAGTGGAAAATATAGAAATGTGTACTTGGAAGGGGGCCCGTGTTTTCCACTTGATTATCTGTTATATGTTACCTGTTATTTGATTATGCATGATCCTGATTATTTGTTATTTGATTCCTGACTACATACTTCCTTATGAGAAGGTGTGCTCAGAAGGGGGACCATGTTTCCCAGCTGTTACCCAACTACATACTTCCGTATGAGAAGGTGTACTTGGAGGGGACGTGTCATGCCAGATGCATGATTACCTGTTACAAGATACTTGTACCTATACCTGTTTACCTGATACCTGAGTACACGGCCTTACAGACTCCAATACGAAATCTAAACGCAAACTTGTTTGAATGTAACAACCATGTGGTAAATGGATGGGATGCATGAAGTGCTACCTAGATAGAAATAAATACAAGACTTGACCTGACATAACATGACATCTGTTACATGCTTACCTGTACATGTTACATGTTACCCGTTTACCTGTTTACCTACTTGCATGAGACTTGATACCTGATACATGCTACATGTACCCTGTTAGTATATCATGTTACTTGAATTTTGTTTTCTGATTCACGCTAGTTATCATGCTTTGTTGACATGCCTATTCCATGCTATGTTGTTTCCGATGTTACTCTATATTTTTTTATCTTTCCTGTACCTGTGTCTGCACTACAAGCGGCCCGTAACTTGCATTGAAGGGCATTTTGCCTCTTTTTCCCTTTTCCTATAATTTGTTAAATTGCAGATTATGGTGATCAGCTACCGCTGGAGTAGGTGATCAAAGATTTTAGTTGCTGGAGTTCTTACTATTATTATTTCTTGTTAATCTTGAATAAGTGTATTTGCTACTTGGATTATTTGTATTGGGCAGTATGACCCAGAATTATTGACTTGTCCAGATTTGATTTATTTGAGATTATTAAATTTTGTTTCAAGTAAATTCCTGTTGGTATATTAATTGATT
Organism: Hemerocallis citrina; assembly: GCA_017893485.1. Taxonomy (NCBI): domain Eukaryota; kingdom Viridiplantae; phylum Streptophyta; class Magnoliopsida; order Asparagales; family Asphodelaceae; genus Hemerocallis; species Hemerocallis citrina. The sequence goes on from CM030363.1 coordinate 118,108,156, forward strand.
CATGCATGTGTGTTTGATTTCTCCTTGTTATATGTTATTTATTCATTTGAAATATTGTAAAGATCCTGACAGCTTATGGATGATGAAAATCATTCGCTAGACTTAGTCACGTATCCATATTCCGTATCTTCTTTTTGGGAAGCAGGGCGTGACAGTTCCCCTAGAGTTGGTGTACCCTACCGGACTTAACTCAACTAATCAACATCAAGGCCCCCAACTGGACATAAACCACAAAATCTCATCTGCCGGCATACTAGAGTCCCACTCAACCTCTAGAACCTTGTAACTCCACATATCATCAACATTCTTTTTATGGTTAACATCATAACCCCAATCCTCCAATCAAAACTCAACTTGGTTAAATTAAACAAACTACACTTCATTAATCACATTTCTTTTAATCAACCAGTATTTCCATGAGAACTCGTTTATATGTATGGAAGCACATTTCATCCACAAAAATATAGATTTTTACAAAATCTGAAATTTATACGATTATGTCATTCAAAACAGTACACTTTAAAATCAATATTAAATTCTGGAAAAATTAGCTTAAATCCAGCACATATCAAGGGATCTACCCTAAAAATTTGGGCTCAAATAAATTAATTTAAAGGGTTGATATTCAATAAATTCTGAAAACTATCTTTCATCTAGAAATCTGAAAATTACATGATTTCGTTCCTCAAAATAGTACATCCTAAGTCAATATTAAATTCTGAAAAAATCAATTTAAATTTAGCACATAACGAAGAATTCACTATAAAAATCTGGGCTCAAGTAAATTACTTTAAAGGGTTCATATTCAATAATTTTTTGGTAATATAAAAATATGAAACTACGATAGTACAGTCGTAGAAATTGCATATCTTACAATCTATGAGTCGGATTAAGAACCCGTCAGATGTTCTGGAAACTAGACACAGTGAGCTACAATTTGTATTTTATAAGTTTTAGGTAATCTCATCAGCAACTAAGTCTAAATCTCGTTCCAAACTGAAACAGATGACTGTCCAGACCAAACAATGTCTTTAAGATCTCATCCAAACTCGATCAAACCACTAGGGGTGGGCATCGGTCGGTATCCGACCTAATATGGACCATCCACCACCGAGCCAAAGAAGATCGGTTTTTTAATTTTCTCATCCGCAACCAATCCGAACCTTAATTGGATCGGTTTCCATCCAAGCCGATTAAGCTCGGTTCGGTTCGGATTAGATGGTCGGTTTGGCGTGCTACCTATCACCTTCAACATCATTCATAATTTTGTTGAAATTTAAAAGATCAACTTCAATCAAACTTAAGAAACAACCTGCTATTTGTTATTCAGAAATAAATTTAAAATGAAGATTCATAAAACCACAAGTTGTTAATGAATTTTGCACTAATTGTTTGAGATGATGTCATTTAAATGAGTGAGATAAACTGCTTTTTCACTTGCATACTTCTGTAATCTTAGTTTATTATCATAAAAGAAACATCAATAACCATAGCTAATTGAATTTCAGGTGCAATAAAAAAAGATTTAAAAAATAATTTCTGCTTGACTTGATTAAAGTAACTACTAAATGTTACATCAACTTTATGATTCTATTAAGTTGGGTCACACTATAAATCAAGCATTTCTCAACAACATAATACATAGGATTATGGAGAACCAAAATATAGGTAGAACAACTGCTCGGTTTGTATTAAAGAAATTAAAAAAGACTGTTTGTATCTCAAGGAAAATGAGAAATGACTATTTGTATATTCAAGAAATTAAAGGAGAACTATATTTTTTATGGACTTATGCATAGAGGTATGGTCGATTCGGCTTCATCGGTTATTTGAAAGCCTCATCCAACAACCGAACCGGTCTAATTGGTTATTGAAGATCAAGAACCGATCCAATCAAAACCCCCAATTGGTTCGGCTAAAAACCGGTCGGTTCGGGTTGGATTGGTTCGGATTGGTCGGTTCGGATAATAGTTGTCCACCCCTACAAACCACTCAAATATATTTGTTTAAACCCATATATAGATGATGCTCCCATATGTATAGTAGAGTCCCCCAAACATAGCACACAAATTCACACACAAAAAACACTCGAAAACACCAAAAACAAATCCAACAAAACCCTCAAAAATCGCAAGCTACTGCTACAGTTATTACTGTAGCTGGGGTTGAACAGTAACCAAGGGTTACTCTTCATCCGAAACCCAGTACTGTTCGGGTTTGAACAGTAACCCCCAGTTACTGTTCACCCGAACCCTAACCTAGAGAGTTGTTTTTTTTTTTTTCTCCTTGTTTTTGTATATTTCTTGCCAAAAAATACTTCTTATATACACAACAATTATATAGAATCATACAACTTTACTTAATATTAAAACAATGAAAAATATCATATTTTAATCGTCCAAAACATGTTTCTTGAATCATACACCGTGTTCTAACATCTACAATCACATATCTTCTCATTATATTTATTTCTTTAAGCAAAATATTAATCTTTTATGCATAAGTCAATTCCAAATAAAATACTTTCGATCCTTACAACAATTATTCAAATCCTAATGTTTAGTTTCAATTATTGATGATTAAAACAACCAATAACATTGGAAGATTTTAACTTTATAATCAATCAAGCATGAATTCAAGAGTATGGATCAAGTTTTAATTATTTCTACATATCTTTATTAACTACAATTAAATCCATAGATCCCAAGTTCGATTTTTCGTCCATCATCAATATTTAACATTCAAAATTATTAAAACATGATCATTTCTCATAAAAGTTGCATCTTTAGTTCATGTAAAGATCTATAAGTTCATTCATCATGATAATATGAGTAAAATACATCAAAAGACTAGAAGTATCACTCACCTCAAAGAAGATCAAGTTGAAGAATAACAATAGAAATAAAGAAAAGCCTTCTCATTGCAAAAGTCAAGATCCAAGCTTTAAACTCCAAGAAAATAATGAGAAAATATGTTTTTGGGTTCACCAAGAGGTAGAAGGCTGCTTCCCCTAATATAGACCGGCATTACGTCTTTAGGGTTTCTCAAAGTTTACAAAAATACTCCTCAAGAAATTATTTATTTACATATATGGATCCTTCCAATTACTAGTTAATCAAATGAATTTAAACTAAAATAAAATTAATTACCTTCACATCCCAGATCTGGACGACCAACATATGCAACCCAAAATTTCAAAATCTGGAGTTTTTACTCCAATTAGCAATTTTGCACAAAAGTTCTCCATTTTTGAGTATTTACAAATAAGCCATAAAATATTCATAAAAAAAATTAGAAAAAATAGAATTATTATCTACTAATAAAGATTATATTTTCCAAATAAATATTCTGAATTTTATACTCCAGGAAGAATACTTTCAATAAAGCCCCCAACAATCTCAAAATTGCGTAATTATACATTTATTCAATTAAATCAATAAAAATCAACAAAATATGGAAATAATCTAATTACTTAGAGCCTTCTACTAAATAGTCATCCCTAAATGCAGCCAAATAATTTTTAAGTTAAATTTTCACCCCTAAACGACTTTTTACAAAAAGACCCATTTCTTTCATAAATTTACAAAAGTAGTTTTTTTTATTCAGAAAAATTACAAAAATTAAAATATTCTCAATAACAAATAATAGATATTTTTCATCAACTCAAAATTCTAAATTCACACTTCGAAAATAGTTGCACGTGTGAAAATGTCAAATTTTACGAAATATTCAAAAAAATAAATAAATTGATTTTAAAATTATTTATTAATTCAAGATATTGTATTAAAAATTACGGGGTGTTACACCTACTATTGTGTCAAGTAGAAACATAGTTTCGCAGATACAACAAGTTATTGATGAATTCCATGTGGTTTTTAAAGAAGACATTGGTCTTCCCCCACATCGCAGTTGTGATCATAGTATCACTTTAGAGCCTGGTTCTAAACTCATAAGTCTACGACCCAACAAACACCCATGGCATCAAAAGAATGAGATTGAGAATTTGATCAAAGAAATGCTCAATTCAGGCATTATTCGTAATAGTCAGAGCTCTTTTCCTCTCCAGTAGTGATGGTGAAGAAACATGATGGAAGTTGGCTAATGTGTGTGGATTACACGGGATTGAATGAGATAATTATCAAAGATAAATACCCAATTCTTATAATAGATTCTTATAATAGATGAACTTTTGGATTAGTTGTATGGAGCGGCTGTGTTTAGTAGGTTGGATTTGAGAATTGGGCATCATCATATTAGAATGCGAGACGAAGATGTGCACAAAACATCTTTTCACACTCATGAAGTCTTTACGAGTTCCTTGTCATGCCATTTCGGTTAACAAATGCTCTGTCTACATTTTAAGATCTCATGAATAGTATTTTTAAACCATACTTGAGGAAATTTGTGTTGGTCTTTTTTGACAATATTTTGGTGTATAGTCGCAGCTTGAGTGATCATGTTGAGCAGTTAAGGATGGTCTTGCAGATCCTACAACAACACCAACTATATGCCAAGTTAAGTAAATGTTCTTATGGTGTGGAAGAAGCAGAATACTTGGGTCATATAGTGTCAGCCAAGGGTGTTTCTGTTGATTCAAAAAAGGTTCAAGCTATTCTAGATTGGCCTCCACCTAAAACCTTGAAGGCATTGCGTGGTTCCTTGGCTTAACTGGATACTACAGGAAATTCATCGCCAACTATAGCTCTATTGCTTATCCTTTTGTTAAATTAACTAATAAGGGGGCTTTTGTGTGGGATAAGGACAGCCAGTAGGCTTTTGTTCATATGAAGCACATTTTGACTACACCTCCAGTGTTGAAACTGCAAAATTTTGATAAGTCTTTTGTGTTGGAGTGTGACGCTGGTGGAACTGGCCTCGGAGCTATTCTAATGCAAGTGAACCAACCAATAGCTTACATGAACCCTGAATTGAAGGGAAAAAGTAATTTGTGATCGACTTATGAAAATGAGAAGATGGCCATTTTGTTAGCAGTTTAAAAATGGCATCAATATTTGTGGGGAAGGAAGTTTGTGATAAAAACAGACCATAAACCTTTGAAATTCTTGCTCGAACAGAGGTTATACACTGATGCTCAGCATCTTTGGCTTGTGAAGTTGCACGGGTATCAGTTTGAAGTTGAATAGAAGAAGGGGTGTGATAATAAGGTAGCCGATGACCTTTCTCGTCAGTTTGAAGAATCTACGGAGGGCAGTTTTGAGAGTACTCTATTGACCATCACTCTTATCCAACCTGCGTGGCTTGAGCCAGTGCAACAGATTTTGCTTACTGATCCCTTTTATGTTGAGATTAATTCTCAATTGGATGCAGGCATGAATGCAAATTTGGGGTATATAGCAGGTGTGTATTACTTCAAGGGTAGGATTTTATTGAGTTCAAATTCTCCAGTTAAGAGTCTATTCCTGGAAGAATTTCATTTAACACCAAAAGGAGGGCATTTTGGTGTGGAAAAACTTGGCATCAACTCAGGAAGGTGGTGTATTGGAAGGGAATTAAGCAAGATCTGCAGAATTTTATTAGATCTTGCGATATTTGTCAGCGCAACAAGTACCTGATTACTTCACCTGCAGGTCTTCTTCAACCCCTCCCCTTACCTGATAACATTTGGGAAGATATCAGTTTGGATTTTGTGGAAGGTCTACCAAAGAGTTATGGGTATACAAATGTTCTTGTGGTTGTTGATCGCTTGTACAAATCCAGTCCTCGACAAATTTAAAGTCTTTTGGGGTTATATTTGTAAAAGGTGTTGTAATCTTCTGTTTTAGTCCTTCGAAATTATTGTACGTGCACTGTATGTATGCACGTGTCCGTTGGACATAGGCAAGTTGTTAGCAGTAGGGCCCACTACCTAACCACTAATTGTCGTCTTCTCAGATAAAACTTCGTGCGTTGCACGTATGTACTTAGTATAAATAACCCATTGTAAAATAGAGTTGCTATGAATGATTTTTCCAAGAATTGAGATATCGTTCATCGTCTTCTTCCTTCTACCATTCTTAGTCCTTGCTAGAGTTGTAGGTGACTGCCAAGGTGCGAAGATGCCCGTTCTTCTCCACTCACGCCGGAGGCGAGCGAGTTGGAACAATGGTATCAGAGCACGATCTTGAACCTGTCGACGTCGGCGACACTAGTCGATCAAGAACCTCAAACAAAGCTGAGAATCCGCAAGAATCTTGGTCCAGACTTAGGTCAGGAACTAGATATAGGGATCAGTCTATGCGAGATGACGCCGGTAACGGTGGTAAAGCTCAACGGCATACCAACCTTGAAGAGTGGTTTGATCGATTTGAAGAGAGGTTTGATCGTCTAGATCGTTATTTGATGCGTGGAAGCAGTGTTGATCTTGACAGACAATGCGAGTTTCGTGGAACATCAAGTGTTCGACATCAATCTACATGCTTTTGAGGGGAGTGATGAGGAATAAGGTGATTTTGAGCAGCGCATGCCTTGGTGTCAAGATCAAGAACCTAGGTTTGGGCAAAATCAAGAACCAAGATTTGTTCGACATCAAGATGCAAGGTTTGGGCGAGATCACGGTTCAAGATTTGGGGGTCACGTACATGATACAGGTAATACCTTCTTCCCGTAACAGCCATAGATAGATCTTCATAGTTTAGATGGTACCGAGGATGTGCATAATTGGATTTATCACATGGAGCATCATTTTACCACACAAGCAATTAGTAATAGAGATAAGCTAGCCTTCGGCTTGTACTATTTTCGAAGGGAGGTGCTGATGTGGTGGAGGTGGTATGAGCAACAGGAAGAAAAGGAAATTGACTGGGAAATGTTCAAGCAAGAGTTGTTATTGCAGGTAACCCCTGTTCCCGCAAATATGTATTTTCTGTGTACTTTCGGTATTTCATTTTTTGTAAATTATTTTTCCGCTTTCAAATTCTTTTTGTTAAAATGTATTGTTGGATCTTCTATTAAAGTGTATTTTTAATCAATAATTTTATTTGTAACTAGTTACCAATGATTTTCATATTGAATACGAATCTTATTATTAATATTATTATTATGACTTTGATACATATTATAATTATTATTACTAGTATAATTTATGTGCAATGCACGTCTAAAAAATTAATGTCATCAAATTAAATGAATATATATCAAATAATAAAAAAAAAAGTTTATATTTGAATGTTTTGATTTGGGCTACACGTGCGGTGCACATTTATATTTGGTTAATATAGTTTGGACGTGTATTTTACGTGTTTATATAATTACAAAGTTAGGGTTTGTTTGTTACAAACCCCAACTCTCCCATTAAAAGAGTAGAGATTGTTACTATCATTATTATTGTTTATGTTATTATCATTATTATTAGTATTATTAGTATTAACTATTATTATTATTATTATTGCATGTTGTTTCTTGATTGTTTATTAAAAATTTAATTCTATTCATTAATCGTATTTGCAGTTATTTTCAATGTAATGCCCCGATTTTTATTTATGAAATTTATTATTTATTTTGCACGTACTGTGCACGTGCAATATTTTTGGTAATATTAAATTTTATTTCTTCCATGATGAGTATAGATATATGTATATGTGCTCTTTAATTATTTTTATATAAAGGCCTTTTTAAAATAAACATAAGCCTTTCCTTTTAAGCCCAAATCTAATCTATTTATTATTTTTTATAACTATTATTTTGGCCCATAAACTAAAGCCCATGAGTTATTTTTATTTTAAATACAACTTGTAATGTCGAACATATTTTAAAGATTATTTTTATGGAAAATATAATGTACAACTTTTGTTAAATGGAGACAAATGCATGCACATGCATTGCACGTACATGTGCAAATGCACCACATGTTGTATGGCCGGTTTTTACATTGGAGGGAAATGAAAAAAAAATCAAGTGGAGTCATGGGTGGTGGTTACTTGATCATGGTTGGTTATTGTAACTCCTCCTTGAATCCTAGCCTTTTGTTTCTAACTCCTAGTTTGATCCTAGCCTTCCATTCACTCCAAATTTTAGTATAAATACCCCCCCTAGCCTAGTTATTTTTCTACTCTTTAATTCTCCAAGACCTATAGTATAAAATACATTATTAGTAGTATAGCAAGTGAGTTAAAAGATTGAGAGTTGTGTGTGAGGAGTTTGTGTTTGCACCAAGGAAGGAGAGGCCGGCAATCAAAGGAGCTCGGTTTGACATCTTGGAGCTCGTGTGCACATCGAGGAGGAGGAGGATCGCTCACTTGGCAAGGACTTTTGTTTAGGAGGTGTTGCAAATTTTACTTCTCTCCAATTAAGGTGGGTTATTTTCCACATTTCTAATTAGAAAGCATGCTAGAATTAAATTGAAATGATGATGCATGAAAAAGATTAATAAGAGTACATTTTAATTGGAAAAATAGCTTATTAATTGATTGGAATGTTAATGAATATCTTGTATGTGTTTCCATCATTTAATTTAAGTCGTGTGTAAATTAATTATAGCTATGGATTGTTTGAAGAAAAATTCATTACTAGCATCAAGAACTATGTGCAAAAGTTAGTGGATGAAAATGTTGCTTTATATGCTTAAATGGACTTTTGTGATAATGTTGAAATGAATGACTTAAAATACAATTTGTGGGTTTGTGAAATGAATAAAAACAGAGAATGGATATAGAGATTATTGAGATCACAATTGGATAAGAATTGTCGAAAAAGAAATGTGGTAGTAGTAGCTTATAATTTAACCAAATTGTATGGAAAATATGTGTTAATAATTGGGAAAAAATTATTTTTAATATACTGGAGTATAAATTATTATTGGAATGATTATTCTGGAAATTTACAGTAAGTTTAGTAAAAGCAAAATCAAATGAGAGCTTTTTGAACATCGAAATGTTCTATTAAACAGAAAGAATTGATTTAATTAGAGTTCGAGTCGTATTATGACAACATGAGCCTATAGCTCAAGTGGTCGGGAGGCTCCTAATCACTACAGTGTTGTGCGGTGGGTCTCAAAGGTCGACGGTTCGATTCCCGTTGGCATTATATATATTGTTTTGTACATTTAAAAAATAATAAGGCTACAGCCGAGAGCATGTATAGCTCTCAGCCCCCTTTTATACCGCTTGGCGCGATCAGCCTAGTGGTCAGTGCTTGCGGCTTGGTTCCCTGTGGTTGTTGGTTCGAAACCCGGTCTCGGCCAGGGTTTAAATTGTGGAAAAAAATATTTTTGGGGTGGTTTTTGATAGTTAAAAATTACCAAAAAAATATTATTATTATCCTAAAATTGTGTGGGACTTATGAAAAATAAATTGGGAGTTATCAAAATAAAATAGAATATATTCTTGAGAACAAAAGTGTAATTGAAACTATGGTTCTACACTTGTATTTTTGTGAATGTTGCACTTTGTAAAAGAACTTGAAATAAAGTGTTAGAAAAGGAATATGAATAAGAAGGAAAATATATGACGTGAAGTGATGCGTATTATTCTTATTGAAGAATAGTGTGACAATAATGAGTCATGGATATTGCTAAATTTTGATATGATTTTTAGATGTGGAAATAAATATTGAGGAATTACTTGATGAATAATTGAATTCTATAGACTCATGAATTATTTAGAAATCATGTGATTGGAAAAGAGAAATGTTATCGAGTATGAAAACTCAAACATATGAATTATGAATTGGAATTGAAAATTAGAGTGTAGCCAAAACTCACACCGGCAAGTGAAAGTGATGAATAATTATGAGTATTGAAATTGAAAAGACCAGTTTGGGTCATTGTGAAATGAAAGAAATAAGACCGGTACTAGTGAGGGGCTAACTCTAAGAGATTGATTTTGTTCATGATTTCATTAAATTTAAGGATTTAGTACATAGTGAAGAGGTGATGAAAGTGAGAGAAAAACACAAGTATGAGAGCTTCGAGTTTACGATGTGGGTGTGAGCCACAGAATGCATACTTGATGCGTCAAGACATGGCGTGGGCACTATTCAGAATGATCGGACCTTAGCGACGCTTGTGGGATGTTTGGTGACTGCAAGAGGATCGTGTGCCATGAAGGAGACTGAATTGCCACAGAATGCATGCTTGATGAGTCAAGACATGGCGTGAGATTCCTCTCCAGGTTTTCTGTACACGAGCTTGTACTCATAGATCATCTAGAATACTTACCGTAGTTACAGTAGTAGATTAAGTCATGACGAGGGATTGAACCCTACAAGATGAAGAATGATTAAGTGGCTTGCCCTCGGACCTATGTAGTATGGAATGCATAGAATCCAAACAAGTGTGCATTAGTGTCATATAATATAAATAATTGCATTAAGGACTAAGTGCACAATCACAACATGACATCAATAGGGTATTCCCTTTAGTTTGATATGTGACAAGTTTTTGTTTGTTAAATATGGAAAATCAGTTATACTATTTCCGACATAGAGAGGATGGCCGTGTATAATGTTCATCGGTTGAATAAACTGACATACCCACAGTTTTGTATGCAGGGTAAATGACATGATAAAGATTAAAGAAGCACAGATGCTTAGAGATTATTCAAATGTTGATTATTCAAATGTTGATGTACACTTATTTAAATGTTGTAAATTTGTTTCCGCTGTAAAATGTAAAATGTAAAGTGTAAAGTTTCATGTAAACTCTAATGTAAAGTGAAAAGTTTTAATTTCCTTGTAAAATTGTACGAAAGAAGTGTAAAGATCCTGTGGAATCTCGAATTCAATGTATTTTTGGAATTCGGGGCGTTACATTCAAATTGTTTTCATATAATCCTATTTTTACATATGTCCTTGTTATTGTTATTGTTATTGTTCTTATTATTATCATTATTACTTATATAAAATTCTATTGTATTTGTTAGTATTTGAGTATTAACTCAATGTATACTATTTGATTCGTTGTACTATTGTATTACTAATTATTATAATTGATTTAATTATTTACTTAACCTAGATCCTAATTGTTTTCGCTATTGGATTTAAACCATTTAACTGATCTATAAGCCAATACCCTATAACCCATTATCTTATTGGATATCAACCCGTTTACCCAATAACCCGTTTACCCCCTTAACCCTAATTCATCTCCTATTTACTCCCCACCTTAACCCTAACCCTAATCAATATCTTAACCTAATCACCTTTTCTAACTCGCAAACTTCATCCTCTACCTCCCGGCTCCTCCCTCTCTCTCTGTCCCGTATGCACACGTCGACCCCCCCGATCACCCCCTCCGACCTCCACCATCTTGTGGTCCCCGTCTTGTCGCTCAACCACCTCCCTGCTCTGAACCTATCAGCGATCCTCATCCCAAACCCATCCTTCGCGAACACCACACCAGCAACATCCGTGGCATCCCGATGCTGCCACTGCTCGCCTCCGACCTCGTCCGTCTGCCACCCTCACCACCCATCGCTACCCCTGTCCTCGACCACCAGTCGAACCATCACCTCGAGCGCCTTACTGCTGTTTCTCTGACTACTCCTCTGGCAGTCAGTCGACGGCCACCGCCTCCCGTCATCGAGCCTCTCGCCGCACCTCTCGTGCACCGCCTACGCCGAAAACTGCCCTCGTTGTCACAGAGCACACTCCCTGGCTCTGTTTGGGTGATCAAGCCATCTCAGTCGTCCGATCGTCGATCGCGATCATCATCTTGCCGTTCGAATCCTGGCCGTCTGATCCTTCATCAAGATCGTGATTAACATCCTGATCATCTTCTTCAGTCGATCAGATCAGATCTAGGCCATCCAATCCCCTTCCGATCGTGATCTTGATCATCTTCATCAACATCGAGATTCATGCCCGATCGTGATCATCTCATCAAGACTCGCTCGGTTCGCGATTGTGTCGGGATCCATTCCCATTATTCTATTCTCTTCGGATTCAATCGTCTACACTCACGGCAAGTAACTCGTATACTATTTGGTTTGTATACAAGTACAAAATACCGCATGTAGTCTCACTCTCGTATTGTGTTTGTTCTCATGATTATTCCTTGATTAATCTTGATCTAGTTTGTTTGATCCATTTGTAGTCTTGACCCATCATAATAAGTTTTCACACACATTACATGAAAATAATTAGTTCCAGATGGACTCTTGCTATATATATACTCTTCTGTGATTCATGGTATGTTGTGTATTTGTTACATGCTTGGTGTACTAGATGTGTTATGTCGATGTAGACTTGTTAATACCCATGCCATGTTGATTTGAATATCTAATACATCATGTTTTTCATTATATTCTGATTTGGATCTTTTGTAAATGAGTTGTTTGATTAAATGCAGCAAAAAATTTTGTTTTGCTGCTGCCCTGATTTGGTTCATCATTTTAAACCATGTTAAGGTCAGTAAAATAAATTATTTTGTGAATCTGATTTGTAGGCCTCGATGTTTATTTTCCAGAACTTTCGACGGATCTCAATTTCAATTTTTAATGTTTGAGTTATCTCTATTTTACTGCAGCTGTGTCATAATTTCTAGATTTTAAATTATGAGATCGTTACACGATCTATTATTTTAATACTCATGTTAAAAGTAAAATTTGGACATCGTATTTTTCTGGGTATGTCTATACTTGAATGGGATCAACCCTTAGTTTTTTTAGATTTGTTTAATGACTTTCAAAACTTATTTCAAGCTTGTGAAACTAATCATACTAGTAGTTTACACGTGCGATGCACGTTTGAATAAATATAGTTTTTAAAAATAAAAATTTAGACACCTAGAACCTCCTTTATAATAGTTATGCACGTGCGTTGCACGGGTTGGTAGAATGACAAAACATTTATAAATGACACTAAGGCCTTCTCCCATTATAATATTAGAGATAATTGTCAAACTGCATGCTGTTCAGTGAAGAACTCTATTTTCAACCTGATTCCGATCACTTTTGATTTAAAATTTGTGAATATGAAATATATCCTGGTATGTCTATTTTACAAAACTTTTGACGGATTTGAATTCCGAGTTGTATTTTGTGATTTATCGTTGTTTTGGTATTGCTGTGTCTAAGATTTCAGATTCATAAATTTACAGCATCATTCTGTTTTTCAAATTAAATTAACTATGCTACCTGTAATTGAATTTTATGAAATTTTATATGCTGATACTAGAAATGCTAGGGAACCTTCCAGAATTTTCCTAGATTTAAATATGGTGTTTTTATACCTTTTACATGCTCATCAATAAAACTTTCCTATTTCTGGTTGAACTTGAATTCTGTATAAAATGCTGTTTTGAACCTTATTGCTGTATTTGTTATGTGACTTGTGTATATGCGCCAGATTCAGTAGAGAGTCTAGTTTCTAGATTTTCTGAAGGATCCAGGTTTGCATTCTTTTGGCAACAGGAATCTCAGGTTTGGTGCAGCATTGCCTTACTATCCAGAATTGAAAGTCTCGTTGTCCTAGTCTATTTTAAGTTGTCTATCACCCGTTCATGTCTTCTACCCAACCTGAGTTTTTCCTTGTTTCTTGCCATATTTTTCTTGCCTTTTTTGTGCACGTCCATGCTTGATTTGATAATAATAACGAGTAATCAAGCCGGGGTTAAGGGAAAGACCGTAGTAGTGGACAATATAGCTAAGTGTACTCAGAAGGAGGCCGTGTTTCCCATTACCTGATGCCATGATTTCGTGATTACAAGATTCATGCCTATTATTACTACCTGATTATATGATGCCATGATTCGTGATTACATGATTCATGTCTGTTATTACTACCTGATTATATGATGTCATGATTCGTGATTAAATGATTCATGCCTGTTACTTACTATATGATTATATGATGTCATGATTTCTTGACTACATGATTACATGATGCCGCAATTTCACAATTATGTGATTTGTGCCTGTTGCCTGTTACATGACGCCTGAGTACATGGCCCTATAGAAATCCACTACTAGATCTAAACGCAACTTGCATGTATGTAGAAACCATGTGGTAAAAATTTGGGAAGCATGGATTGCTACCTATATAGGATTAAATACAAGACTTGAGAATAACATGATCACTTGCACATTCCTATTACCTATACATGCTACCTGGCACCTGTTACATGTTTACCTGCTTGCATGCTACTTGACACTTGTTACATGATACCTGCACCCTGTTACCTCACCATGTTACTTGATTTGGTTCTCGATTAAGAGTTAGTCGCTCTATTTTGTTTTCACATCCCTCCATGCTTACTTCAGCACTTGCTTCTGGTTGCTACTCTGTATTTTCTTATCTATTTTTCGTACTTGTTGCCTGCACTACATGCGGCCCGTAACATGCACTGACGGGCGTATTGTTTCTTTTTTCTTTCCCTACAAATTGTCAAATTTTCAGATTTCGGTGGCCACCTGCCTGAAGGTGTAAGTGACCAAGTGTTCTAGGCTTAGCTAGAGCCTGATTGAGTTATATGTTTTTGAATAAATTGTATTTGCTGCTACTTGAATCTTGTATTGGGCGCTTTGTCCCAGGATATATAACTTGTTGTTTCGAGATCTGGTTATTTGAGAATTTTGTATTTTTTTTCAAGTAATTCTGTTGATTTAGAAATTTATTCATGCATGCATGTTTGATGATTTCCTTTCTATTCTTGTTTATTTGTATTGCTGAAATTATCCTTAAAGCTTATGAATGGTGAAAGCCACATTTGCTGGACTTTGTCGCGTATCCGTATTACGTATTCCTTGTTAGGAATCGGGGCGTGACAAGAGTTTTTTTAGTGGTATCAGAGCCGAGGTTTGGCTAATGGATTAGTTTGACTAATACGTTAGACCAGTTTGGCTCGATTAAGAATTGGCTCAACAGTACACAGACCATGCAGTAACAAGAATAAATGATAATCAACTTGATCTGGATAGTAGTCTTGTTCCGTTCATTTGATCCCTCCTTATTCGATTCCTTGATTTCTTGCTTCTTCCGTCTCTTGCAATTGTCCTCATTGCAGATTCCTTATTGGGTATAGTTTCATGCTTTTTGTACCCATGTTCTTTTGATTCTGGTGTCATCCATTCTTTTCTTTCTGCTTGGTTCGTCGATTGGCTTCACTTGATCGCTACGTCATGTCAGCGGCTGTGATCATCACCAGGAAAGGAATTATCGTCTTTTGCTCCAAGATGTGCAAGCAGAGATTTCAGGAAGTGTTCAGAATCTGAAGTTGCAAGGAGTTCGAACTTTATGCTAGTATGCCATTTGGACGTGCCAAGGATATGGTGTGTCACGACGCAGATCGCTAGAGCTAATAGATATTGGCAGAGTCTTCCCGATCAGAGTGGCGCAGCGGAAGCGTGGTGGGCCCATAACCCGAAGGTCCCGGGTTCCTCTTGTTGCATCTCCTTCTTTGTATTGTTTGCTTCTCTCTATCCCTTACATTCGTCCTCATCCGTTGATTCATTCTTTGATTCAATTATTCCGTGTCCTTTCTCTTTTTGATTTGAATTTTACTTACTCCTACCTTTCTTTATTATCTTGTGTTGTTTCTTTCCTTTTCATACTGTTTATTCTCTTTCATGCATTCCATTTGACATCATTGTTATCCACTTCCTTCTTTTTCTTGTATAGCCACTACTTTGTCCATTTCCCTTTAATTCTCTGTTTTGTTACTCCCCAAAAGTTTGTTTTTGCCTTGACCTATGTATCGCCAAATCAAATTTTGAGGATGAAATTTTGATGTAAGGTGGGTAGGATTGTAACCTCTATTCCCGCAAATACGTATTTTCTGTGTATTTTCGGTATTTCAATTTTTGTAAATTATTTTTCCACTTTCGAATTATTTTTGTTAAAATGTATGGTTGGATCTTCTATTAAAGTCTATTTTTAATCAATGATTTTATTTGTAACTAGTTTTCAATGATTTTCATCTTGTAATACGAATCTTATTATTATGACTTTGATACATATTATGATTATTATTACTGTTACTATCATTATTATTGTTTCTGTTATTATCATTATTATTAGTATTATTAGTATTAACTATTATAATTATTATTGTTATTTCTTGATTGTTTATTAAAAATTTAATTCTATTGATTAATCGTATTTGCAGTAATTTTCAAATAGTTTTCATATAATCTTATTTTTACATATGACCTTGTTATTGTTATTGTTATTGTTATTATTATTATCATTATTACTATAAAATTCTATTGTATTTGTTAGTATTTGAGTTTAACTCAATGTATACTATTTGATTCATTGTACTATTGTATTACTAATTATTATAATTGATTTAATTATTTACTTAACCTAGATCCTAATTTTTTTCCCTTTTGGATTTAAACCCTTTAACTGATATATAACCCAATACCCTATAGCCCATTATCTTATTGGATATCAACCCGTTTACCCAATAACCCATTTACCCCCTTAACCCTAATTCATCTCCTAGTTAATCCCCTCCTTAACCCTAACCCTAATCACTATCTTAACCTAATCATCTTTTGTAATCCAGCCGCCAACGTCATCCCCTACCTCCCGACTCCTCTCTCTCTCCCGTATGCACATGTCGACCCCCCCGATCACCCCCTCCGACCTCCACCGTCCTGTGGTCCCCTTCTTGTCGCTTGACCACCTCCCTACTTCGAACCCATCAGCGATTCTCATCCCCAACCCATCCTCTGCGAACACCACACTAACAACCTCTGTGGCGTCCCGATGCTGCCACCACTGGCCTTCGACCTCGACTGTCTGCCTCCCTCACCACAGTCGTGACCACCCATCGCTGCCCATGTCCTCGACCACCAGTCGAACCATCACCTCGAGCGCCTTACTGCTTTTTCTCCGACTGCTCCTCCGGCAGTCAGTCGACGGCCACCGCCTCCAGTCATTGAGCCTCTTGCCGCACCTCTCGTGCACCTCCTTCAGCTCCGCCTCCACTAACAACCGCCCTCGCTGTCGCAGAGCACACCCCCTGGCTCTATTTGGGTGATCAAGCCATCACAGCAGTCCGATCGTCGATCGCAATCATCATTTTGCCATTTGAATCCTAGCTATCTGATCCTTCATCAAGATCGTGATTATCATCCTGATCATCTTCTTCAGTCGATCAGACCTGGCCATCCATTCTCCTTCCGATCGTGATCTTAATCATCTTCATCAACATCGAGATTTGTGCCCGATCGTGCTCATCTCATCAAGACTCTCTCGGTTCACGATCATCACCGTGTACTAGGATCCTTTCTTGTTATTCTATTCTCGTCGGATTCAATCGTCTACACCCAAGGCAAGTAACTCGTATACTATTTTGTTTGTAAGTACAAAATACTGCATGTAGTCTCGCTCTCGCATTGTATTTGTTCTCATGATTATTCCTTGATAAATCTTGATTTCGTTTGTTTGATCCATTCATAGTCTTGACCCATCATAATAAGTTGCAACACACAGTACATGAAAATAATTAGTTCTAGATAGACTCTTGCTATATATATACTCTTCTGTTATTCATGGTATGTTGTGTATTTGTTACATGCTTGGTGTACTAGATGTGTTATGTCGATGTAGACTTGTTAATACCCATGCCATGTTGATTTGAATATCTAATACATCATGTTTTGCATTATATTCTGATTTGGATCTTTTGTAGATGACTTGTTTCATTAAATGCATGAAAGAAATTTTGTTTTGCTGCTGCTCTGATTTGGTTTAGCATTTTAGACCCTGTTAAGGTCAGTAAAATAAATTATTTTTTGAATATGATTCGTAGGCCTCGATGTCTATTTTCCAGAACTTTCGACGGATCTCAATGATTTTTAATGTGTAACCCATGTTTTCCATTTTCTGTATTTTTGGGTGTATTTTTCTTTTTGTGTATTTATTCTCATTGTATCTCTTTTTGGACCATATTTTGGATCTTTATTTTCTACATATCCATTTATTTGAATTGTCGTCCCCTTGTTTGATTTTCTTGATTCAATTGTCTCATATTCTTTCATCTCTGTTTGATCGGGCCATTATTTTTTATCTCCGTTATTTATTGTTCATGTCCTATTTTATTTATTTATTTTGTTCCTACTTCATTTTGGATCATCCTATAATCTATTTGGATTTTTTGTTATTTTACCCTAAATAAGAACCATACCCAATACTCTACTGGATCCTATACCTGTTAACCAAAACCCTTTAACCCAATATTTAACCCGTTAGCCATATACCCCTAAACCGTAATCCCGGTATATATATATATACCCATACATCTACCCCTGTTCATTAACCCTAGCCGCTCTATTCCCCTTCTTCCCTTCCTCCTCCCGTCATCCGCCTAGCCCTGGCCCTTTGCTCCTCCGACCTGCAACCCGCCACCGCACCTTCACATCGACATCCCGACGCTCTAGAGCCACCCTCCTTCTCCGTAGACCCCGACGCTCCCTTCCTGCGATGTGCTCCCCCTCCCGGTCGTGACAACCCCAGCCTCGCCCTCTCCCAAAGCTACAGCAACAGCCCCAGCCTACGCGTCCCCACCACAGCACTGCCCTACTCCCTCTCTCTCTCTTCGACACAGGTAGACGCACAATAACCAAAGCACCCTCTCCGGGTGCCGCCTCCTTCATCGCTGTCCCATCCTGATGCCGTGCAGCCGTGTGCAGCGTCGTCTCTCTCCCCCTTGCTCTCTTGTGCGCGTGTGTGATCTTGTGAGTTCGTGGGTATTGTGTGTGTGTGATCGTGTGTTCGTTATTGGTTCGTGAGTCGCTGTTCGTTAAGTTCGTGCCCAGGAATCTGTTCCCATTATTCTCTTTACTTCGTCGTTTTCGTCGTCGACTATAAGGCAAGTAACTTGTATTATTTTTATTGTGTAATATAAGTACTAAATACCGCATGTAGTGTAGGTTTGTCCTAGAGATAATTCTTGTGCAAAACCCCTGTTATATCTTATCTCTATGTGTTGATCCATCTGTAATTGTCTCATTACACACACGACATGAAATAACTTAGAGATAATCACTTCTTGATGGATACATGCATGTTGTTCGTTTGGTATCGTATGCTTGCTTGTGTTAGTCATAGTATAACTTGTTGTATACTTGATAATTACCCTATACCATGTTGCTTGGATATCTAGTATATCATATTTCACGTTTATTATGATTTGGATGAGTTTCACATGAACTAGTTGGTTTTATGCATAAAGCAGATTTCAGTTTTTGTTGTTACCCCGTTTTTGTTCAGTATTTTAGACCCTATTAAGGTCAGTATATGAAAATTATTTGTGAATATGAATTATAGAGAATTCTTTCTACTTTCCAGAATTTCTGACATATCTCAATTTCGATTTATGAGTTGCAAGTTATGACTATTTCACTACAGATGTGTAGAAATCCCAGATTCTGATTTATATAAATTCTGTATGACTATTTATTTTTCTACTGATGTTAAAAAAATATTTTGATCAAATATTTTTCTGAGTACAACTAGACTTGATTGGGATTAACCCCTAATTCTTTTGGATTTAATTGACAACTTTTATAAACTATTCTATGCTTGCAAACAACTACTATACTTGCAGAATTTTCATACTGTTCAGTAAAGAACCTCAATTTCGACCTGATTCTATTTGCTGTTTATAAAAACTTTCTTAATATGAATTGTAGCATATTGTATTTATTTTATTAACCTTTTAACGGATCTGAATTTCGATTTATAGATATTCCTGTTTTAGTACTGCTATGTTTATGATTCCAGATTTACAAAACTGTTGTATCTTGCTGCTTTCTGATTTTACTTGAATATTTTATCCATGTTGGAAAATTATGAAACTTTATTTTTTGTTATTAAACATACTAGGAAATACCCCAGATTTTTCTTGGATTTAATCAGTAAGTTTTTATGTTATTTCCCTGTTTATATATACAAACTTCTGATTTCTGGCTAAATATATTTTCTGGATACAAATCTGTTTTGAGACTTGTTTTTGTGAAATACCATATGACTTATATATATTTGCTGGATTCGGCCAAGAGTCTACTTTTCAGATTCTTTGACGGATCCACATTTGCACATTTGTTGCAACAGAAATTCCAGATTTAGTGCAGTGTTGTCTTGCTGTGCTGAACTAGAATTTTCGTTGTTCTATCATTTCATGTGTTGTCTATCACCAGTACATGTTTATCTTTCAACCATCACCAGTACATGTTTATCTTTCAACCGAACCTGTTACTTGTTTATACCATGTTATTCTTGCCCTGTTTGTGACATGTACATGTCTGTTTGATAATAACAAATAACCAAGCTGGGGTTAAGGGAAAGATCTAGTAGTGAAAAATATATGGATGTGTACTTAGAAGGGGGCCCGTATTTTCCACCTGTTACGTGTTTCATGATTACATAATACATGATTCTGTTACCTGATTACCTGAATGCACGATTCCCTATAGGAAGATGTACTCGGAAGTGCACCAATAGGTTCTACTTGTACCTATACCTATTCGTGTACTTGTATCCTGATCCCTTAGTACACGCCCTATACAATCCACTACAAAATTAAGCGTAACTTGTTTGAATGGTGCAACCATGTGGTAAAAGTTTAGGCCGCATGAAGTGCTACCTCGATAGAAATAAATATAAGACTTGACATGACATAACATGACACCTGTTACATGCTTACCTGTATATGCTACATGTTTACTTAATTACCTACTTGCATGATACTTGATACCTGTACCCTGTTAGCACACCATGTTACTTGATTCTATTTTCTGATTCATGTTAGACATTCTGTTTTGTTGACATGCCTATTCCATGCTATGTTGCTTCCGCTGTTACTCTATATTTGTTTATCTTTTCTTGTACTTGTGCCTTCACTACAAGCAGCCTGTAACTTGCATTGATGGGCATTTTGTTTTCTTTATCCTCTTTCTGCAATTTATTAAATTACATATTATGGTGATCAGCTGCCGATGGAGTAGGTGATCTGAGATTTTTAGATGCTGGAGTTCTTGCTATTATTATTATTATTTCCTGCTACTTATTTTGAATAAATGTATCTCCTACTTGGATTATTTGTATTGGTCAGTATGACCCAGGATTATTGACTTATTTCCAGATCTGGTTCATTTGAGAATTATTAAATTTTGTTTCAAGTAAATTTTGTTGGTATTGACTCATTTATGCATGCGTGGTTGGTTTCTCCTGGTTATCTCTTGATTATTCTTGTGAAATGTTGTAAAGATTCTGACAGTTTATGGATGATGAAAATCATTCGCTGGACTTAGTCACGTATCCGTATTCCATATTCTCTTTTTGGGAAGCGGGGCGTGACATAATGTGTGAATTATCATTGTTTTATTGCAGCTGTGTCATAATTTTCAGACTTTGAATTATGAGATTGTTACACGATCTATTATTTTAAGACTAATATTAAATGTAAAATTTGGACTTCATAATTTTTTGGGTATGTCTGGACATGATTGGGATCAACCCCAAATTTTTGTAGATTTGTCTAATGACTTTCATAACTTATTTCATGCTTGTGAAACTAATCATATAATTGTCAAACTGTATGTTGTTCAGTGAAGAACTCTATTTCCAACCTGATTTCAGTCACTTTTGATTTAAACTTTGAGAATATGAAATATAGCCTGGTATGTCTAGTTTACAATACTTTTGACGGATTTGAATTCCGAGTTATATTTTGTGATTTATTTCTGTTTTGGTACTGCTGTGTCTAAGATTTTAGATTCATAAATTTACTACATCATTATGTTTTCCAAATTAAATTAACTATGCTATCTGTAATGGAATTTTATGAAATTTTATATGCTGATACTAAACATGCTAGGGAACCTTCCAGAATTTTCTTAGATTTAAATATGTTGTATTTATACCTTTTTCATGCTCATAAATAAAACTTTGTGATTTCTGGCTGAACTTGAATTCTGTGTAAAACACTGTTTTGAACCTTGTTGCTATACTTGTTATGTGACTTGTGTATATGCGCCGGATTCAGTAGAAAGTCTAGTTCTAGATTTTCTGACGGATCTAGGTTTGCATTCTTGTGGCAATGAGGATCTCAAATTTGGTGCAGCATTATCCTGCTGTCCAAAATTGAAAGTCTCGTTGTCCTAGTCTATTTTGAGTTGTTTGTCACCCGTTCATGTCTTCTACCCAACCTGAGTTGTTCCTTGTTTCTTGCCATGTTTTTCTTGCCTTGTTTGTGCACGTCCATGCTTGCTTTGATAATAACAATGAGTAATCAAGCCAGGGTTAAGGGAAAGACCGTAGTAGTGGACATTATAGGTAAGTGTACTCAGAAGGGAGCTGTGTTTCCCATTACTTGATGCCATGATTTCATGATTACACGAGTCATGCCTGTTATTACTACCGGATTATAAGATGTCATGATTCATGCATGTTATTACTACATGATTATATGATGCCAAGATTCGTGATTACATGATTCCTACCTGTTACTTACTATATTGTTATATGATGCCATGATTTCATGACTACATGATGCATGCCTGTTCTTGATTACATGATGGTTTGATTTCACGATTACGTGATTCGTGCTTGTTGCCTGTTACATGATGCCTGAGTACACGGTCCTGTAGAAATCCACCACTAGATCTAAATGCAGCTTGCATGTATGTAACAACCATGTGGTAAAAATTTGGGATGCATGAAATGCTACCTAGATAGGATTAAATACAAGAATTGAGAATAACATGATCACTTGCACATTCCTGTTACCTGTACGTGCTACCTAACACATGTTACATGTTTACCTGCTTGCATTCTACATTACACTTGTTACATGATACCTGTACCCTGTTACCTCACCATGTTACTTGTTTCTGTTCTTGATTAAGAGTTAGTCGCTCTATTTTGCTGTCACATCCCTCCATGATTACTTCAGTACTTGCTTCTTGTTACTACTCTGTATTTTCTTATCTGTTTTTCGTACTTGTTGCCTGCATTACATACGGCCTGTAACTTCCACTGACGGGTGTGTTGTTTCTTTTTCCTTTTCCCTGCAAATTGACAAATTTGCAGATTTTGGTGAACAGCTGCCTGAAGGTCTAAGTGACTAAGTTTTCAAGGCTTGGCTAGAACTCCTGCTTGAGTTATTTCCTATTTTTGAATAAATTATATTGTTGAAAAGATCCTTACAGCTTATTAATGGTAAAAGCCATTCGCTAGACTTTGTCACGTATCTGTATTCCGTATTTCTTATTGGGAAGCAAGGCGTGACCTTGCAGTATGGCCCAACTGAGTTCAATGAACCTGAAGATCTTGTATAAATTGCAGCAAGTGGGCACGGTGGGGGAATATCTTAAAGAATTTCTGAAGTACAGTCATTTGGCTAAGAATGTGGCAAATTCATCGTTAGTGAGTTGTTACATTTCAGGTTTGAAACCTGGGTTAAGAAAAGAAGTGAAGCTAAAGCGGCCGAAGAGGGTTCCTGAAGCTTATAGGGAGGCGCACATGAATAAATTGTTAATGATCAAAATAAATATTGGAAGTACAGTAATCTCAGCAAGGTAAGTGCTGCAAATGCTTCTTGGTCCAAGGGCGTGGGAACCTCATCAAGTGGACCTGCAGCCAACACCTGGAGTAGTACTATGAAACCTACAGGACATCAAGCTGTTAATGCTCCTTCTTCTGTGAGAAAGTCTAATAACCCTCAGTTCTTGCAGTATATGAAGGAAAGAAGGGAAAAGGGGCTATGTTTCCACTGTGATGAGAAATTTGTTCGAGGTCACAAATGTGTAGGAAAAATTTCATGCAGTTGATCGGCACACATGAGAGTAGTTCTTTAATGCAAATGCTCGGGGCTCTGGATGGAGATGATGATGTGTTAATGACAAGCTCAGATGAGGACCAAGAAGATGCCATTGAGAGAAGTAGAGAAGGATGCTGAAGAATGGCTCCTCAATTGAATGAGCCGCTATTTCTTAAATTCACTGACGGGAAGTATAGGTCCGAGAACCTTCAGTGTCCAAGGAATAGTCTTCTCCAAACCAGTCTGTGCTCTGCTAGATACAGGAGCTACTCACTTTTTTATTGATGAGCAGATTGTTAAGAAAATACAATTGCCCATCAACCCTACAGCACGTTTGGATATTACGGTTGCAAGAGGCAAGCAACTAGTGTGTTCGGGACTCTGTGAGAAGGTAACATTCCTGTGTCAAGGAGTTTCCATTGTAGCTGACTTTTATGTACTATCGATGGATACTAGTCAGCTTGTACTAGAGTCACAGTGTTTTGAATCGTTCGGGGATGTGGTGTGGAATATGAAGATAAAAAGGATTAAGTTCCAATTAGATAATAAGGAAAGGGTTTTACTTGGAATACCACCTCAAGAAATGGAAGTAGCTAGCCCTAAATCATTGTCCAAGGCATTGCTGCAAATGAACTTTGGATGGTTATTGCAGATGGTTGGCAGTCCTACTATTGAGTCAAGGAGAAACATAGTTCCGCAGCTACAACAAGTTATTGATGAATTCCATGTGGTTTTTAAAGTAGACATGGGTCTTCCCCCACATCGCAGTTGTGATCATAGTATCACTTTAGAGCCTAGTTCTTAACCCATAAGTCCACTACCCAACAAACACCCATGGCATCAAAAGAATGAGATTGAGAATTTGTTCAAAGAAATGCTCAATTCATGCATTATTCGTAATAGTCAGAGCTCTTTTTCCTCTCCACTAGTGATGGTGAAGAAACATGATGGAAGTTGGCGAATGTGTGTGGATTACAGGGGATTGAATGAGATAACTATCAAAGATAAATACCTAATTCCTATAATAGATGAACTTTTGGATGAGTTGTATGGAGCGGTTGTGTTTAGTAAGTTGGATTTGAGAAGTGGGTATCATCAGATTAGAATGCGAGATGAAGATGTGCACAAAACATCTTTTTGCACTCATGAAGGTCTTTACGAGTTCCTTGCCAAGCCATTTGGGTTAACAAATGCTCCGTCTACATTTTAAGCTCTCATGAAAATCATTTTTAAACCATACTTGAGGAAATTTGTGTTGGCCTTTTTTGACAATATTTTGGTGCATAGCTGCAGCTTGAGTGATCATGTATACTACTTATA
This sequence comes from Hemerocallis citrina, assembly GCA_017893485.1. Taxonomy (NCBI): domain Eukaryota; kingdom Viridiplantae; phylum Streptophyta; class Magnoliopsida; order Asparagales; family Asphodelaceae; genus Hemerocallis; species Hemerocallis citrina. Next base: position 118,133,183 of record CM030363.1, read on the forward strand.
ACGGTTCTTGATCTGTGCCATAGGATTTGACACATGTATGGAACTACCTTATAGACACATGTATGGAACAAATGTGCAGGAAAAAATTTCATGCAGTTGATCGGCACACATGAGAGTAGTTCTTTAATACAAATGCTCGGGGCTCTGGATGGAGATGATGATGAGTTGATGCCAAGCTCAGATGAGGACCAAGAAGATGCCGTTGAAGGAAGCAGAGAAGGTAATAAGATGTTGAAGAATGGGCCCTCAATTGAATCAGCCGCTATTTATTTGAATTCACTGACGGGAAGCACAGGTCAAAGAACCTTCAGAGTCTAAGGAACTATCTTGTCCAACTAGTCTGTGCTCTGCTAGATATAGGAGCTATGTCACTTATACCCACTTCTCAAATCCAACTTACTAAATACAGCCGCTCCATACAACTCATCCAAAAGTTCATCTTTCAGAATCTGTAAGATCATATCTGCAGTATCCCGTAATTTCTGAATAATATAATATATATATATATATATATATATATATAAGAGGAGAGAGGTTGTGAAGTTTGAAAGGGGGCCCACGTTGAAATGAGAACAACACTTGTGTTGTTGGGTTGTGTTGTATTGGATGATGACGTCATCCCGTGGGGCCCTCAAGACTTGATTTCGGAAGTAAAATAGCAAAGGCAGAATGCCTTGGTTGGTTTGGATGACCGATGACGTGGCGTATTTAGGAGGGGCCATTGGGGTTGCTTTGAATATCCTACGGGAATTGAGGAGAGATGATTTGATATAATAATCCCATATCGGGAGTGCACAAAAATTAATTGAGTATAAATAAAATTTCCTTTGATCAAGAGTCACCTAATTGGTTAACCACCTTTTGAGAGGCAGCCTGTGGTAGGCAGTTGTACTACATAGTATCTAATTTGTCTTCTAAAAATAATAAAATTGTTTGAGTATAGGGGCAGGGCGTTACAAATGGTATCAGAGCCGACTTTCAACCTCGGGTGTGGATAGGTATGACTGGCTTAGGTCAGTATGCTCCTGGCTGAGGTTAGTACGCTGGTAGAGAGACCAGGGGCGAGTACACTCGCAGGAGGATCGCAGTATGCTGGCAGGATATTCTACTCCACATCGGCTAGAAAGGAGGATCCTGCGCTAGTTGACATGCCCCGTACTCAGCGAGGACGGTGATTTCTAAAGGTGGGGTGTATGTAGTACCCCGTAATTTTTGAATAATATAATAAATATGTGTATATAAATGATATATAAGAGGAGAGAGGTTGTGAAGGTTGAAAGGGGGCCCACGTTGAAATGAGAACAGCACTTGTGCTGTTGGGTTGTGTTGTATTGGATGATGACGTCATCCCGTGGGGCCCTCAAGACTTGATTTCGGAAGTAAAAACAGCAAAGGTAGAATGCCTTGGTTGGTTTGGATGACCGATGACGTGGCATATTTAGAAGGGGCCCACTGGGGTTGCTTTGAATATGCTACGGGAATTGAGGAGAGATGATTTGATATAATAATCCCATATCGGGAGTGCACAAAAATTAATTGAGTATAAATAAAATTGCCTATGATCAAGTGTGTGGTGCCCCGTTTTCCATATACTGGGAAACCGAGACACGAGCCAGGACCTTTCATTCAATTAGTCACAATACATAGAAACAGGAAAATTTAAAACTTTTTATTAACATAATATTACAGGCCGAGTGTTTCCACTAATACAATAAGTTACATCAGAGTGTACATGAATAAAAGATAATCATTGCTTTTTCACTTGTAGATCATGCTTCGGCTAGAGTCCTCTTGGTTCGCGATCTTGTGTCCACGACCTATTGAAGTGGGGACGTCAGTAATCACTGACGCTTAAAGGCTGATCATATAGCAGCGAATCTCCAAAACAACATATACAAATAGGGTGAAGTATGTCGGTGTAGTTCAAGTGTTCGTGAGTGCAGTGATTAGAATCTAATAAACGTCAATCAAACTGGAATACCAATGCACTGTCAACTAAACTAGAATACTAATGCACTGTCAACTAAACTAGAATACTAATGCACTGTCAACTAAGCTAGGATACTAATGCCATGTCAACTAAGCTAGGATGCTCATATTCTAATGTCAGCAAGTCTCCGAAGCAACATGCAGCCCATACTACATGCAACCCGATCTCAAGCCGTTTCTCCATATAAAGGGATTTGAACCCGCGTTATGAACTTCTAATTGTACACAACCTGTTCTTGACACCTACACGCGACTGATGAGGTTGCAGATGTGGTCAAGTCCCACTAATGCAGTCCGCCAGTGGTGTCTATGTTCGCCACTGCTACCCGGCTAACCGGACCTCACACAAAGCTAGACGAACCCAGTGTATCGGTCGTCATTTCAAAAACCAAAATCATAGGGTCTCGCAAGCGCAGGGTAGCGCGAAGCCTACCCTGTGGCACCTCTGGGGTCTCGCAAGCGCAGGACTGTCCAATGCATCCTGTGGCACCCCGAGCCACGGTACTTCAGGAATTAACAGCGTGAGATACGCAACCCGTGCTCCCAACTTGTGAGACGGCACCGTACGTATCCCTTTGATAGGAAGGCGCAACCCAATAACACCACCTAAGATCGGCCCCAATGAGAGGTTTGGTCGTACGGTGCACCCTACTACCAACTCCCCTTCTTTCTGGCAAAAAGTTTAAGTAATGATTTTATAAGTCACTACCCTAACGATGTTACTACTCCTATACAATCTTACATAATTTCCAACTTAGATTAACATGGTCCAACTCGTGGTCCCTCGATCCAAGACTCGAGTAACGAGATCACTCTCACTCCTCCCTACCTCTAACTCGGATTCTACCAACACTCTCGGCCCACGGTCAACCTACATTGGTTAAGATCCGTCGATGCCCGAGGTGAGATCTATCCATTTACTCTAAGGGGGTAGGATGTGGTCTTGATGGTCGATGACCCTTAGGGTAATTGAGGACCCTAAACAAGCTTTTTATCAAGCTACAACTATTAGAACTTCTCAACCCTTATTGATATGAATGAAGGGTGCTCATATGCTATGGTTCCATTTTAAATTAGAACCTACTCGACTAGAGTCCATGGGTTCTCTTCCTAACCCACATAAACATCGGTACATTTCCTCATGCAACTAGGATGCTATACTATACCGTCCAAGCATGTATGGTTACTTACTAACATCAACTACAACAAGGTAGTTACAACTACAATTTCAACATGGCTCTTTCTTATTACTTAGCCTATGGCAATTCAATCATGGTATGCAATTGCAAGCATCAACCTACCATCACTAAAACATGGTATATACGACATAACCATCCACTTATAACACTCTTAATGGTGAATGGAATTTAGCATGCACTTGTAACACTCTTAAGCATGGGTAGTTACTACAATGAACATACAACATTCCAAGGCATGGTAGGTATTCTAGCATTAATCCTATAACATTTTAAGCATGTGTATAGACTTAGCATGGTATACATCATTCCTAAACATGGTAGGGATTTTTAATATAAATCCTACAACATTCTAAGCATATATATAAGCTTTAGCATGGTATACATCATCCCTAAACATGGTAGGCTATTTTAACATTAACATAAAGCATGGTGTACATTTTAGTAATATTCTAGGCATGCATACTAGTTAAGTATCAACCTACAACATAGTATGAGTTTCTACACAATTCTAGCATGGGTAGAACATAACATAAAAATTTACTACAACTAACCATGGATAGTTACCTTAACTTAAGCATGAGTAACTACTATGTTTTAAGCATGAATATCCTTCCTAAACATGATAGGTAATTTTAGAATAAATTCTACAACATTCTAAGCATGAATATCATTCCTAAACATGATAGGAAATTTTAGAATAAATCCTACATAATTTTAAGCATGAATATCGTTCCTAAACATGATAGGAAATTTTATAATAAATCCTACATCATTCTAAGCATGAATATCATTCCTAAACATGATAGGAAATTTTAGAATAAATCCTACATCATTCTAAGCATGAATATCATTCCTAAACATGATAGGAAATTTTAGAATGAATCCTACAACATTCTAAGCATGAATATCATTCCTAAACATGGTAGGAAATTTTAGAATGAATCCTACAACATTCTAAGCATGAATATCATTCCTAAACATGGTAGGAAGTTTTAGAATGAATCCTACAACATTCTAAGCATGAATAAATTAATCTAATCCAATCTTAGCATGGTATTTACTTTAACATAAGCACAACATCCATTTAATATCCATAATCATCTACTAAAATTTCACATAACATAAATATCTACAACTACTTTATTTTAAGCCCTACTACTACTACTTTATTTGAACATACATATCACTACTACTACTACCATGAGCCTCCACTATAACATAAATATCTACAACTAAATTACTTACTAAAAAATCTTTATTAGCATATGTTTCTTATTATTACTAGTGGACATAAAAGAGATCTTTTTAATCCTTTTTCTTTTGTAACCAAAATTAGCATTTCAAGTAGAGAGTAAAATAGCAAAAGAATAAGAGTTTATTTGTTGAGTTTACTACTTCAATGCATATAAAAATTCTACTATGCTTATGTCAAGTTCTTGTTGAGTTCTACATCCCAATGGGTATGTACACACATATGCATATGTTTATGTCAATTTGTTCGTTCAATAACACTATCAACTCCACCATTCCTCCTTCTTATGCCATTGTTCCATATGCTTAATGAAATAGTCCAAGTAGTTAGTTCTTTTATTAGTCAAACAATAACTACTAACAACATTCTTTCCTTAAGTGTTCCATGAAAGTTCTTATCATTCTTTTTCCTTTTTAGGTGATTATGCTACAACATACAAGATAAGAATCCACACAACCATACTACTACAAAAACAACCACACCAAAAAGAAAAGTAAACAAGGAGGATAAGAAGAAGAACATCAAAACAACAATTCAAACAAACAAACAAACAAACAAAGAGAAACCCCCACCTTGTTTCACTTGTAGGAATGACTAGCTATGCTACTTCTCCTTCCTCCTAGCTTTTAGAACTCTTACTAAACCTACAAGGAAAACTCTCAAGTTAGCATGGTGTTCACTCTTTCTTTTCCTTTCTTTCTTTTGATCTTTCTAAAATGAGACAAAGGTGGAGGAAGGGGGTATTTATAGGTGGGAAAAAGGGTGGAAAGTGCAAATGTGTATGCACACAATTTCACAAAAGCACTCCCCCAAATTGGGGCCGATTTCTACTAGGGAAGGAGAGGGTGAGGTGGAGGTATGGTGAGGGTATGGTGCTTTGGTGAGGTGGAGGGTGATGTGGAAGAGAGAGTGTTCTAGAAGAATTCCTTAATCCTTTGCGTCTTTTAACCTTATGTTTAACTACCCAACAATTCCCAATTATCAACTAGGTTGTCATGGCTAAAAATAATTCTATATGAAAAATAAAAATAATCAACTAGTTGAATGCTAATAAAATAATATTATTAATAGTCGATCGGGATATTACAATACTCCCTCCTTAGAATAGTTCTGCCCTCAGAACTGTACTTAGTGGGGCGAGGAGAAAACGATGATACTCAAAATAACTCGGGAAAAGAGAGTTTCATCTGGCTTTCCGTCTCCCAAGTGGCTTCTTCCATGAACTTGTTCCTCCAAAGAATCTTGACCATCGGAATAGCCTTGTTTCTTAGTACTTTATCCCGACGATCGATGATTTTCCCTGGTCACTCCTTATACGTAAGGTCCACTTGTAGGACTTCAGGGACATCTGGCAGCTGATGCCTTGGATCTGGTACATATTTCTTCAGCATTGAAACGAGGAACACATCATGTACCTGGGATAATTCGGCTGGTAGCTCTAGTTTGTATGCCGTCTTTCCGATCCTTTTCAAGATCGGGTAGGGTCCAATATACCTTGGTGCTAGTTTGCCACCTTTTCCGAACCGGATCACTCCCCTTGTAGGTGAGACATTCAGGAACACCGAATCACCTTCCTCGAATTCTAGGTCTCGCCGGCGGTTGTCAGCATAGCTCTTCTGTCTGGTTTGTGCTACTTGCATCCTTTTTCTAATTAGTTCAATCTTTTCGGACGTTTGCTGCACTATTTCAGGTCCGAACATTTATCTTTCACCTACTTCAAACCAGCACACAGGGGTCCTGCACCTCCTTCCATACAACGCTTCGTATGGAGCCATCCCAATACTTGCTTGATAGCTGTTGTTATATGCAAACTCTACCAATGCTAAATATTGTTCTCAGCTCCCTCCGAAGTCCATTATGCACGCCCTCAGCATGTCCTCGAGAATTCTGTTAACTCTTTCTGTCTGCCCATCCGTTTGCGGGTGGAAAGCTGTGCTAAAATCTGGTCTCGTTCCCAAGGCCTCTTGCAGACTCTGCCAAAATCAGGACGTAAACCTGGCATCTCGGTCGGAAACGATTGACACTGGCACCCCATGTAGCTTTACAATGCCTTCTATGTAGACCTCTGCTAGCTTTTCTACCGACCAAGTTGTCTTTACTGGGAGAAAATGTGCGGACTTTGTCAAGCGGTCCACTATTACCCAAATCGAGTCGTTCCCTTTTGAACTTCTGGGCAGTTCTGTGATGAAATCCATGCTGATGTTCTCCCATTTCCATTCCGGAATGGGTAGTGGGTGTAGTAGACCTCCTGGTCTCTGGTTTTCCGCTTTGACTTTCTGGCATGTAAGGCATTTGACCACAAATTTTGCCACTTCTCGCTTCATTCCAGCCCACCAAAAATGTTGTTTTATATCCTTATACATCTTTGTGCTTCCTGGGTGGACTGTGAGTAAGGTGGAGTGTGCTTCCTTCATGATATATTTCTCGCAACTTGTCGATTTTTGGCACACACAACCTACTCCCAAACCAAAGCGACCCTTCCCTTATACTGAACTCTGAGTCTTTTCCTTCGTTGACTAGTCGCTTTTGTGCTTCAATCTCTGCATCACTCAATTGAGCCTTCTTGACTTGGTCGTTCAGACTCGGATGTAATTCCAGATTTGCCAAAATGGTGCTTAAATCTTGAACCACTAGTTCAATACCGGCTTGTCTGATCTCGTCTTTTAGCTCTCGTCTTATCACGGTGAGCATGGCTACAATTCGTTTTCTGCTGAGCGCATGTAACTCCTGTTTCCCCGTATTTGTATTTTATACTGTATTTTGCCATATTGTACTCTTTCATCTATTTGAGATCCGTATTTTATTTCTATTCGAATAAAATCGTTATTTTTGTCTCGACTCAATTTTGGATCTTTTTATTAAATTCAATTGTGTGCCATTTGTATCGTTCTTCATGATAAATGGAAAAATTCTTCTATTTTTTCTCTCTAATCTCCATTTTAGTGCATTTTGATCATTTCTCCTGTTGGGCTCTTTTTGAAACGGATTCCCTAAACCCTTGAACCCGCAAACCCGCTAACCCTAGTATATAAACCCCTATCCTAACCCTAATCACCATATCCTGTTAAACCCTAATCTAAACACCCCATCGCTAATCATCTTCTCCAGTTTCCTGCTCCATATTTTTCGCACGCCATTAACCACCTCCTCCATCTCCGATCACATTCGACCCCCCCCCATCGCCTCGTCATCCCCACAGCAACTCCATCACCCATCGCCTCGTCAGCCCTCGCCGCCTCGCCAACACCCCAACCCACTCCTCCAATCGCTCTCACCTCTGTTTCGAACCCACGAACAGAGGAGCACATCGCCGTCGCCTTCCGTCCACCCTCGCGTCTCCGCCGTGCCACCGTCGCTGCGTCGCTTCCCGACGTAGCGCCGCCGTCGAAGAACCCCACCGTCGCCGCTCTCCCTCACGCTCAGTTCGTCGAAGAAGATCGAACGAAGAAGAAGGAGGAAAAGGCGGGAGCGAATCACAGCCATCAGATCGCGTCAAGATACGCGCTGTGATCGGTGTCCCGTGTTCTGGCCACAGCAGATCCCAGATTCGCTGCACGCTGTTCTGGATCAGATCCGCTGCGGAGGAGCCTTTCCATTCGCCGGCCTCGCTGTTTCCTGTTTTGGCCGCACCGGATCCGAACCGCTGAACGCTGTTTTGGGCCGATCCTGTGTGCGGGGAAAACTCGATCTCCGATCAATTTTTCTTCGGGGATTTTTCTTCTCAAATTGCTTCAACAAGTGGAGTTTATAATCGTCGATTTAAGGCAAGTATTCATCTTGTACATTTTATTGCTCTAGTACAAGTTTTCTTGAAAATACCACATATAGTTAGATTGTGACTCCCTTTGAAATATCATTGTAAATCAATTTTGAACCTTCAAACCCACAAATCTAAGAGTCACAAAACTTCCTCGTATTAAATAATAATCAATTGGACTCTTTTATTCCCTTGAACACATGAATCACATGGACATATGAATTAAGGACCCCTAAAATTTGTAGATACATATATATTTAGTATTTTGACGAATTTGCGACTATTATGACTTGAAAAATATTCATTAGTTGCTGTTTTGACATCCATGATTATGTATTTATGCTACTTAACAACTTAGACACCAAATTACACATTTCCATGGAACCTACATTAGTAAATAAATTCTGAGTGTTGCTGTCTGGATTTTCTTTTGCGGTTTCGACCCTTTTATCATTGGAATTTGGGCCCGAGGCCTGAATACAAAATGTAGATCCGGACGTGTAGATATCGATAGACTCCAAGTTGATCGAATTTGGAGTTACGGTCTAGGAGTTATGGCAGTTATACTGCAGCTGTGTCAGTGGACGCAGTTCTGCAAAACTGCTGTAATTATTTACCTTACAAATTATTTTAGCTGTGTAAACAGCGAGCGCTTGACCTCAAATTTTATATGTAGCTGCTGGACACTATATAGGACATCCCCAAATTTTCCTAGAATTAAATCACAATATATTACACTTGTAAGCCTGCTCGATAAGAGTTAATAAATGTAACAAGCCGGGGTTTAAGGGAAGGACTATAGAGTGGACAATATAGGTAAGTGTACTCAGAAGGGGGCCCGTGTTTCCCAGTACTCGGTTCATGAACCTGTTGCACGTGATGTATTCATGGAGTCAGTTACTTGGCTCATGAACCTGTTGCACGTGATGTATTCATGGAGTCAGTTACTTGGCTCATGAACCTGTTGTATTCATGGAACCACTGTGTGGTCCTTGAACCTGTTAGTATTCACGAACTTGCTTCGTGAACCTGTTATTTAATTCGTATTCATGAACCGTGCCTGCTTGATTACCTGAAACCTGAGTACGCCGCCCTATAGACTCCATTACTAGGTCTAAACGCAACTGATTTAACTGTAGCAACCATGTAGTAAAAAGATGGATGCATGTCATGCTACCTAGATAGTAATCATACAAGACTTGAACTTAATACCTGATACATGATTATCCTGTTGCCTGATTATCCTGTTACCTGATTACCTGGTTACCTGATATCTGATACATGAAACTTGAACATGACACCTGTAACTTGAAATATGAAACCTGATACGTGAAACCTGACACATGAGACATGATACTTGATGTTAGTTACCCCTACAGGTTCACCTGACATATGTTTTACCATTAGCAGTTGTTAACTAGTCTGTTTACTAGGAAGTCCCCTTTTGCTAGCTAGTCCCTGGTTGTTCCCACTACTTATTAGAATCCTGTTACATTCTTGATTCCAGTTCCTGTTCCCTATACTTGTACTTGCTTTCACTATTTGTGGCCCTAGCTTGCACTAAGGGCATTTTCTCTTGTTTTCCCTTCGTTTTCCTGTTTATATTTATTAAGCAGATTTGGGAGACAAGCTATCTGCAGGAATTGGCGAGCAGACATTTCAGGTTTTGCTTGGAGCAAGGATCTGTTTAAATAGTTGCTTTCCTTAAGGTAATTATTTCTTCTGTTGTTTAAGACTTGTTTCCGAGTTTATACTTGATCCAGACATGTGAACTATTTGAACATTATTATTTGTTTAAATTGTTTTCTGCTGCTTAATAAATTATTCATGCATGCTTGGTTATATATATTTCTCTTGTATATTCTTGTTATGATGCTGAGTCGATCCTACAGCTTATGGATGATGTAAAAATCATTCGCTGGGCTTCGTCACGTACTCGTATTTCCATATTTTTGGGAAGCGGGGCGTGACAAGGTTTTTAGTGGTATCAGAGCCAGGTTTGGCTAATGTGTTAGTTCGACTAATACATTAGACAGGCTTGACTCAGTCAGGATTAACTCAACATTAAACAGGCCATGCAATCACATGAATAATTTAATAGTCAACTCGATCTGGATACAAGTCTTATCACATCCATTTTGATCCCTTTATATTCAATTCTTTGATTCATCGATTTCTTCCATTTCTTATAGTCATCCTGATTTGTTGATTCCTTATTGGGTACAAATTTATTCTTTCCGTACCCATATTCTTTTGATTCCGGTGCAAGCAATCTCCTATTTCTGCTTGCCTCGTTAATTTCTTCTTATTTCAACTCGGGTGTCGTTCATTGTTTTTCCTGCTTTGCATTCATTATCATTTGTTGATTCATATTGAGTGTCATGTTGGTTGTTTCCTCCCTGCTATATTCTCTTCAATTCCGATTTTGCCCCTCAACCTTCTTCCTCATATTCAATTCCTTAATTTTCTCTTGTCCCTTCTAGTCATCATTCTCTTTAACTCCTTATTGGGTATAGCTTCATTTTTCTCTTACCTATTTTCCCCTTTATAATTATTTTTCCCGTATACTTTCTATATTTCGATTATTATTTGTTATATTTATTTTCGATCTCCTATATAGAAAAAAAAAATGTTTCTTAATAAAGAATTTGTTTTTCCGAACAATGGTTTTTCATTTTTGATTGACTATATATTTTTACCGGACTATTTTGATAAGACAAATTCTTATTTTGTTGTATAATGCCATTATTACTACCATTATTATTATTGTTATTATTTTCATTATCATTACTAGTGTTATTATTATTGTTATTACTATTGATATTCTTATTGTTGTTTTCATTATATTATTAATATTGTTGATATTAAATTACTTCCACAAAGTGTTGGGCACAAACTATATCTTGTCTTGCATTATTATTTTTACTAGTGTTGTTGATATTTTAATATTATTGCTATTATTATTATTATTATTATCATTCTTTTTGCGATTACTGTTATTATTACTATTATGATCATTGTTATTATCATTGTTATTCTCATTGTTAGTATCGATATTTTATTATTATTATTGTTATTGATACTATTACTTTTATCGTTACTATTATTATTATTATTAAATTGTCTTGAGCCTGTGCATGCTCAATTTTATATACATTTCCCTACTTCGGTGCAACCTAATGTCGAGATGGCAAATATGCAACTCGATGTCAATGGAGGCAAATTGCAACTGGATATCGGCGAGGCAAAATGTGCAGCCGAATATTTGGATGGCAATTAGAAACCTGATGTCGTGAAGGCAAATATGCAACTTGATGTTAAGGAAGCAAGATTTTCTACCTATTGCTAATTGATATTTCAAGACTCGTTACTTATATAAATAAAATGATGGTAAAGGAATGTTTTTGTTATTATTGGTATTATTATTATCATTTTCGTTTCAATTGATGTTATTATTGTTGTTTTTATCACCTTCATTACTGTTATTATTTTTATTATTATTACTGTTACTTTATTGATATTATTACTATCATTGCTATTATCATTATTAATATTATCATTGTTGATATTATTTTCACTGCTATCAATATTATTATTATTGCATTATTTTCATGAATGTGTTGAAATATATTCTGTCATGAATGTATTATCATTATTATCAGTATTATTGATATTTTTATTGCCTGTATGATTATGACGATTTTAATTTCTATTACATTTGTTGTTATAATTATTCCTATTAAAGTCATTAGTTTTGATATATATATACTATATATTTTGATTATTTGAATTGAAGCTCAAGCCTTATATCCATTTTGCATTATCGCCTATCTCTATTTGGAACCCATACTCTCTTTGATTCTGGTGTCTCATCCTTTCTTCCTGCTCGGATCGTCGCTTGGTGTCACGTTGTCTACAACGACAAATCTGGAGCTTGGAGTGTCACCATCAGAGTAGCGCAGCGGAAGCGTGGTGGGCCCATGACCCACAGGACCCAGGATCATGTTGTTGCTTCTCCTTCCTTGTATTTTGTTTTGTTCCATTGCACCATTTGCTGTCCCCTATCTCTTGCTTTTGTTCTCATCCATTGACTCATTGCGTGGTGCATCTTTCCCTTGTCGCTCCCTACTTCGATTCCAGCTCTTTCTATTCGTTCACCTCCTTGCCTTGTTATCTTGCAAGTCTTGTGGTGTTCAATGTTCTTCTTCGTTTTTGATACCGGTTAATTCCTTCTTGCTTTCCATCCTGCCATCATGTACTCATTCATTATTGGATTCAATTCTTTCCTGTCTTCCACCTCCTTGGTTTCAGTTCTGCCTACTCCTTCATCGTATTTATTATCTTGCGTTATACGGATCCTTTAGATACTGTTATTCTCTTTCATGCCATCCATTTGACCTCGTTGTTATCCACTCCCTTCTTATTTTGGTGTTACCACCAAGTTGACTTCTCCTTGGATCCCTTGTTTGTTACCCGCCCCTGAGTTACTTTACCCTGTCCTGGGTACCGCCTAAGCAAATTTCGAGGACGAAATTTTTGTGTAAGGTGGGTAGGATTTGTAACTCCTGTTTCCCCGTATTTGTATTTTATACTGTATTTTTCCATATTGTACTCTTTCATCTATTTGAGATCCGTATTTTATTTCTATTCGAATAAAATCGTTATTTTTGTCTCGACTCAATTTTGGATCTTTTTATTAAATTCAATTGTGTGCCATTTGTATCGTTCTTCATGATAAATGGACAAATTCTTCTATTTTTTCTCTCTAATCTCCATTTTAGTGCATTTTGATCATTTCTCCTGTTGGGCTCTTTTTGAAACGGATTCCATAAACCCTTGAACCCGCAAACCCGCTAACCCTAGTATATAAACCCCTATCCTAACCCTAATCACCATATCCTGTTAAACCCTAATCTAAACACCCCGCCGCTAATCATCTTCTCCAGTTTCCCTGCTCCATATTTTTCGCACGCCATTAACCACCTCCTCCATCTCCGATCACATTCGACCCCCCCCCCATCGCCTCGTCATCCCCACAGCAACTCCATCACCCATCGCCTCGTCAGCCCTCGCCGCCTCGCCAACACCCCAACCCACTCCTCCAATCGCTCTCACCTCTGTTTCGAACCCACGAACAGAGGAGCACATCGCCGTCGCCTTCCGTCCACCCTCGCGTCTCCGCCGTGCCACCGTCGCTGCGTCGCTTCCCGACGTAGCGCCGCCGTCGAAGAACCCCACCGTCGCCGCTCTCCCTCACGCTCAGTTCGTCGAAGAAGATCGAACGAAGAAGAAGGAGGAAAAGGCGGGAGCGAATCACAGCCATCAGATCGCGTCAAGATACGCGCTGTGATCGGTGTCCCGTGTTCTGGCCACAGCAGATCCCAGATTCGCTGCACGCTGTTCTGGATCAGATCCGCTGCGGAGGAGCCTTTCCATTCGCCGGCCTCGCTGTTTCCTGTTTTGGCCGCACCGGATCCGAACCGCTGAACGCTGTTTTGGGCCGATCCTGTGTGCGGGGAAAACTCGATCTCCGATCAATTTTTGCACGCGCTTTTCGAGGACATCTTCGGGGATTTTTCTTCTCAAATTGCTTCAACAAGCGGAGTTTATAATCGTCGATTTAAGGCAAGTATTCATCTTGTACATTTTATTGCTCTAGTACAAGTTTTCTTGAAAATACCACATATAGTTAGATTGTGACTCCCTTTGAAATATCATTGTAAATCAATTTTGAACCTTCAAACCCACAAATCTAAGAGTCACAAAACTTCCTCGTATTAAATAATAATCAATTGGACTCTTTTATTCCCTTGAACACATGAATCACATGGACATATGAATTAAGGACCCCTAAAATTTGTAGATACATATATATTTAGTATTTTGACGAATTTGCGACTATTATGACTTGAAAAATATTCGTTAGTTGCTGTTTTGACATTCATGATTATGTATTTATGCTACTTAACAACTTAGACACCAAATTACACATTTCCATGGAACCTACATTAGTAAATAAATTCTGAGTGTTGCTGTCTGGATTTTCTTTTGCGGTTTCGACCCTTTTATCATTGGAATTTGGGCCCGAGGCCTGAATACAAAATGTAGATCCGGACGTGTAGATATCGATAGACTCCAAGTTGATCGAATTTGGAGTTACGGTCTAAGAGTTATGGCAGTTATACTGCAGCTGTGTCAGTGGACGCAGTTCTGCAAAACTGCTGTAATTATTTACCTTACAAATTATTTTAGCTGTGTAAACAGCGAGCGCTTGACCTCAAATTTTATATGTAGCTGCTGGACACTATATAGGACATCCCCAAATTTTCCTAGAATTAAATCACAATATATTACACTTGTAAGCCTGCTCGATAAGAGTTAATAAATGTAACAAGCCGGGGTTTAAGGGAAGGACTATAGAGTGGACAATATAGGTAAGTGTACTCGGAAGGGGGCCCGTGTTTCCCAGTACTCGGTTCATGAACCTGTTGCACGTGATGTATTCATGGAGTCAGTTACTTGGCTCATGAACCTGTTGCACGTGATGTATTCATGGAGTCAATTACTTGGCTCATGAACCTGTTGTATTCATGGAACCACTGTGTGGTCCTTGAACCTGTTAGTATTCACGAACTTGCTTCGTGAACCTGTTATTTAATTCGTATTCATGAACCGTGCCTGCTTGATTACCTGAAACCTGAGTACGCCGCCCTATAGACTCCATTACTAGGTCTAAACGCAACTGATTTAACTGTAGCAACCATGTAGTAAAAAGATGGATGCATGTCGTGCTACCTAGATAGTAATCATACAAGACTTGAACTTAATACCTGATACATGATTATCCTGTTGCCTGATTATCCTGTTACCCGATTACCTGGTTACCTGATATCTGATACATGAAACTTGAACATGACACCTGTAACTTGAAATATGAAACCTGATACGTGAAACCTGACACATGAGACATGATACTTGATGTTAGTTACCCCTACAGGTTCACCTGACATATGTTTTACCATTAGCAGTTGTTAACTAGTCTGTTTACTAGGAAGTCCCCTTTTGCTAGCTAGTCCCTGGTTGTTCCCACTACTTATTAGAATCCTGTTACATTCTTGATTCCAGTTCCTGTTCCCTATACTTGTACTTGCTTTCACTATTTGTGGCCCTAGCTTGCACTAAGGGCATTTTCTCTTGTTTTCCCTTCGTTTTCCTGTTTATATTTATTAAGCAGACTTGGGAGACAAGCTATCTGCTGGAATTGGCGAGCAGACATTTCAGGTTTTGCTTGGAGCAAGGATCTGTTTAAATAGTTGCTTTCCTTAAGGTAATTATTTCTTCTGTTGTTTAAGACTTGTTTCTGAGTTTATATTTGATCCAGACATGTGAACTATTTGAACATTATTATTTGTTTAAATTGTTTTCTGCTGCTTAATAAATTATTCATGCATGCTTGGTTATATATATTTCTCTTGTATATTCTTGTTATGATGCTGAGTCGATCCTACAGCTTATGGATGATGTAAAAATCATTCGCTGGGCTTCGTCACGTACTCGTATTTCCATATTTTTGGGAAGCGGGGCGTGACAGCGCATCGGCCACGACATTGGCTTTTCCTGGGTGATATAAAATTTCTGGTCTTATGTCCTCCAGAACCTCCAACCATCGCCTTTGCTTGAGATTCAGATCCTTTTGTTGGTAGATATACTTCAGGCTCTTATGGTCAGTAAACATTTCCACCTTCGATCCATAGACGTAGTGCCGCCACAATTTTAGAGCAAAGATTATCGCAGCCAATTCCAAGTCATATGTCGGGTAATTCTTCTCGTGTGGTCGAAGTTGCCTTGATCCGTATGCTATGACTCTTCCTTCTTGCATCAGAACACATCCGAACCCCAAAAGTGAAGCATCACTGAAGATTACGTATCCCTTGTCTGGTTGAGGCAGAACCAAAATTGGTGCAGTAATCAGTCTGTTCTTCAGCTCTTGGAAACTATCTTCACACTTCTCAGTCCAATCAAAACTTACGTTTTTCTTGGTCAGGGCAGTAAGTGGTATGGCAATTCTGGCATAGTTCTGGATGAACTTCCTGTAGTACCCTGTCATGCCTAAGAAGCTTCTGACCTCCTTCATAGTTCTCGGCTAGGGCTAATCTTTTACTGCCTCTATCTTCTGCGGGTCTGTAGCCACTCCCTCCTTAGAAAGGTCATGGCCCAAGAAGGCCACTTCTGACTTCCAGAATTTGCATTTCGTCAATTTGGCGTACAGCTGATGCTCTCGTAGCTTGATCAATACTGCAGTTAGATGCTCAGCATGTTCTTTATCTGTTTTTGAATATACCAAGATATCGTCTAGGAAGACTACCACGAATGAATCGATGAATGGCCGCAAGATGCGGTTCATCATGTCCATGAAGATTGCTGGAGCGTTTGTCTCCCCGAATGGCATTACTAAAAACTCGTAATGACCGTGCCGAGTTCGGAACGCAATCTTGGGTATATCTTCTTCTCTGACCCGAACTTGATGGTAGCCCGAACGCAGGTCAATCTTTGAGAATACAGCCGCTCCCTGAAGCTGATCAAACAAGTCATCGATCCTGGGAATGGGGTACTGATTCCGAATAGTAACCTTGTTCAATTCTCGATAATCGATGCATATTCTTAAGGTTCCATCCTTCTTCTTTACTAGTAGCACGGGTGCTCCCCAGGGTGAAGCACTTGGCCTGTTGAATCCTCTTTGCAGCAGTTCTTCAATTTGCTCCTTTACTTCCTTCTGCTCTACTGGTGCCATCCGATAGGGTGTTTTTGACACTGGTGCGCTGCCTGGCTGGATAGTAATGCTGAACTCAACATCCCTACGTGGTGGGAGTCCATGTAATTCTTCCAAAAATACGCGGAGAAATTTTCGTATGATTGGTATCACCTTGACTTCACTTGGCACTGGTACCTTAGTCGCAGCTGCGAAAATTTCTGCATTCTGTTTCTTCCTTCCTTGGAACACAAACTCCGGTCAACCGGATGGGGTAATGATTATCTTCTTCTCCTTGCAATCGATGCTAGCATTGTGCCTGGACATCCAGTCCATCCCGATAATCACGTCTGTCCCTACAAAGCCCAACTCTAGCAAGTCTATACTCAGGGTCTCCTTGTCGATCCGGAGATTGCATCCCTTGTAGCATGAATTTGCAGGGAGAGTTGCTCCAGACGGGGTACCTACTAGCAAAAATGATTCCGGAGTTGCCTCCTGGGTGCATTTCAACTTCTTAGAGAATGCTCCAGACACAAAGGAATGAGATGACCCACTATCAAATAAAATAGTTGTCTGGATTTCATTTATATTAATCCAACCTGTTTACAAAAGTGGTTACATCAATACTATCTTATGCCAAAATATTCAAAATACTACAAAAGCTTAGCCATACTGTTCACCTACCGGTGATAACTCCCTCGTCTTCATTGGCGTCTTCCTCTGTGAGTGCAAATACTTTCCCTCGGCAGTTTATCCCCTTTCTGTTGGCCTTGGGAGTTGGCCCACCGTTGCCCCTGTGAAGTTGGGGACAGTCTGGCCGAACATGGCCAACCTTTCCGCAATTGTAACAGGAGCGGGCATCATTCTGAGGGTTCCTATTCTTGGGGCATTGGTTCCTGAAATGCCCTGGCTCGCCACATGTAAAATAGCTTCCTGGCTTGATGTTGCTGGTGTTGCTAACCCTCTTCTGGAATTTTTGGTTCCCACCCTGGCTTCTGTATCCTGACGCTTGTGCATGCCTCTTTCCCTTGTTCTACCTCCCAGTGTTTTCTTGCAGTTCAGGCCCTTTATTCATGTC
The DNA here is from genome assembly GCA_017893485.1 of Hemerocallis citrina. Classification (NCBI taxonomy): domain Eukaryota; kingdom Viridiplantae; phylum Streptophyta; class Magnoliopsida; order Asparagales; family Asphodelaceae; genus Hemerocallis; species Hemerocallis citrina. The sequence continues at coordinate 118,151,207 of CM030363.1, forward strand.
TAGCTCCGTCGTAGCTGCTCGACGGACTAGCTTCTCGAACCTCCGGATGCAAAGCGGTATCATCTTGGTCCTCAGTGCGGGCCTAAGCCCCTGCTCAAACCTCTTGGTCTTTTTGACTTCATCTTGCACCATTTCCGGAGCATAGCGGGAAAGCTGGGTGAACTTGGTCTCGTATTCTCGAACCGTCATGCTTCCCTGCTTTAGGTTGTGGAACTCCATGGCTTTCTCCTCTTGCACGTCTAGCGAAAAATAATGTAGCCTGAATTCTACTAAGAAATCCTCCCAGGTAATGGGCCCTTCGCCCATGCCTCTCTTCACTGATTGCCACCAGACTCCGGCATCTTTTTCTAGCAGAACGCTGGCTAACCTGACCTTGCTGTCCTCTGGCGTCAACATCACCTCAAACATTGTCTCGACTTGACGAATCCAGTCGTCAGCCGCTGTCGGGTCTGCCTTGCCTTCAAAAATGGGCGGCCTCATCCTTCGGAATGACTCGACCATCTTAATGGGGTCGGTAGCTGCTGCTCCCCGGTTACCTCCGGGTGCTCCTGGTTGCTGCACATTGTTTCGGCTTGCTTCTGCGAGGTCACCCAAGGCCTGGTACATACGAGCGAATTCCGTCTCCAAATCAAGACCTGCGCCATTGCCTCCACTGCCCTCGCCTTCCAGATTGTCGGTCCTACAACTCCTGGTCCAGCGAGACATCTGGTAGAAGAGAGTAATGGAATACACAGGGCATCATATTTGTTACAAAAATAGTAATAATAATGACATCCACCCAATTCAACATGCACATAAGATTTGCAGAAAACATAACGCTAACTTCATTCTATCATAACCCCAGGTCTTACATAGCATTACCTTCCTTACATCTATATCATACAGTAGGAAGCAAAATATCCAAAATAACAAAATAGCCTAGGGCACCTAACTGCCTAGTCAGTACTACTAGAGGTCCCGTCCCCTTCACCAGGGGGTGGTGCCAACAGTGCAAGTAGGTGTGAGACCTGTGCTTGCAGCTCCACGCATTTGCGCTCCAGGCGCGCAAATTGCACATAGTGGGAGTGCTTTAGGATCACTATCTTGCGGTCTGCCCTTGCCCTTGCCCTCCTTAACTCCACTATTTCTTTCTCATTGTTGAGGGCTACGAACTCACATGAGTCCATCCTGTTTTCCAGGTAGACATGGCACCATCCCCATGTCTCAAGATCCTGAAAGACCTGGTCGAAAGCTTGCTGTACTGGGTTATGCGGGGGAGGTGGTGGGGGTGGTGGTGCTGGGATCTGGCCACTGGCAGGGGCACCCCCTGCTGCGGCAGCTGCGGTGGCTCCATTGGCCAATCCGACTCCAACCGGTGACCATCTGTGATGGGCTCCAGGTCCGAGTCCACCTCGACTGCAACTCCGTGTGCTCCTCCAATCCCTGGGGGAACTGCTCCGTTCGACATCCTGTACGGAGTGGACACAGAAATTAGCATAGATATAGAACATCATAATACATAAGTTGAAGGAACAAGAGTATGAATTATAATTATCTACAACCAGCTAAAAGGAAGCCTAATCCCTATAAGGTACCTAAGTATATTTTCCTTCTATGTTGGACTATAAATTGAAGTCGGCTCTGATACCACTCTGTAGCGCCCCGTTTTCCATATACTGGGAAACCGAGACACGAGCCAGGACCTTTTCATTCAATTAGTCACAATACACAGAAACAGGAAAATTTAAAACTTTTTATTAACATAATATTACAGGCCGAGTGTTTCAACTAATACAATAAGTTACATCAGAGTGTACATGAATAAAAGATAATCATTGCTTTTTCACTTGTAGATCATGCTTCGGCTAGAGTCCTCCTGGTTCGCGATCTTGTGTCCACGACCTATTGAAGTGGGGACGTCAGTAATCACTGACGCTTAAAGGCTGATCATATAGCAGCGAATCTCCAAAACAACATATACAAATAGGGTGAAGTATGTCGGTGTAGTTTAAGTGTTCGTGAGTGCAGTGATTAGAATCTAATAAATGTCAATCAAACTGGAATACCAATGCACTGTCAACTAAACTAGAATACTAATGCACTGTCAACTAAACTAGAATACTAATGCACTGTCAACTAAGCTAGGATAATAATGCCATGTCAACTAAGCTAGGATGCTCATATTCTAATGTCAGCAAGTCTCCGAAGCAACATGCAGTCCATACTACATGCAACCCCATCTCAAGCCGTTTCTCCATATATAGGGATTTGAACCCGCGTTATGAACTTCTAATTGTACACAACCTGTTCCTGACACCTACACGCGACTGATGAGGTTGCAGACGTGGTCAAGTCCCACTAATGCAGTCCGCTAGTGGTGTCTATGTTCACCACTGCTACCCGGCTAACTGGACCTCACACAAAACTAGACGAACCCAGTGTATCGGGCGTCATTTCAAAAACAAAAAATCATAGGGTCTTGCAAGCGCAGGGTAGCGCGAAGCCTACCCTGTGGCACCCCTGGGGTCTCGTAAGCGTAGGACTGTCCAATGCATCCTGTGGCACCCCAAGCCACGGTACTTCAGGAATTAACAGCACGAGATACGCAACCCGTGCTCCCAACTTGTGAGATGGCACCGTACGTATCCCTTTGACAGGAAGGCACAACCCAATAACACCACCTAAGATCGGCCCCAAAGAGAGGTTTGGTCGTATGGTGCACCCTACTACCAACTTCCCTTCTTTCTGGCAAAAAGGTTAAGTAATGATTTTATAAGTCACTACCCTAATGATGTTACTACTCCTATACAATCTTACATAATTTCCAACTTAGATTAACATGGTCCAACTCGTGGTCCCTCGATCCAAGACTCGAGTAACGAGATCACTCTCACTCATCCCTACCCCTAACTTGAATTCTACCAACACTCTCGGCCCACGGTCAACCTACATTGGTTAAGATCCGTCGATGCCCGAGGTGAGATCTATCCATTTACTCTATGGGGGTAGGATGTGGTCTTGATGGTCGATGACCCTTAGGGTAATTGAGGACCCTAAACTAGCTTTTTATCAAGCTACAACTATTAGAACTTCTCAACCCTTATTGCTATGAATGAAGGGTGCTCATATGCTATGGTTCCATTTTAAATTAGAACCTACTCGACTAGAGTCCATGGGTTCTCTTCCTAACCCACATAAACATCGGTACATTTCCTCATGCAACTAGGATGCTATACTATACCGTCCAAGCATGTATGGTTCCTTACTAACATCAACTACAACAATGTAGTTACAACTACAATTTCAACATGGCTCTTTCTTATTACTTAGCCTATGGCAATTCAATCATGGTATGCAATTGCAAGCATCAACCTACCATCACTAAAACATGGTATATACGACATAACCATCCACTTATAACACTCTTAATTGTGAACGCAATTTAGCATGCACTTGTAACACTCTTAAGCATGGGTAGTTACTACAATGAACATACAATATTCCAAGGCATGGTAGGTATTCTAGCATTAATCCTATAACATTTTAAGCATGTGTATAGACTTAGCATGGTATACATCATTCCTAAACATGGTAGGGATTTTTAATATAAATCCTACAACATTCTAAGCATGTATATAAGCTTTAGCATGGTATACATCATCCCTAAACATGGTAGGCTATTTTAACATTAACATAAAGCATGGTGTACATTTTAGTAATATTCTAGGCATGCATACTAGTTAAGTATCAACCTACAACATAGTATGAGTTTCTACACAATTCTAGCATGGGTAGAACATAACATAAAAATTTACTACAACTAACCATGGATAGTTACCTTAACTTAAGCATGAGTAACTACTATGTTTTAAGCATGAATATCCTTCCTAAACATGATAGGTAATTTTAGAATAAATCCTACAACATTCTAAGCATGAATATCATTCCTAAACATGATAGGAAATTTTATAATAAATCCTACATCATTCTAAGCATGAATATCGTTCCTAAACATGATAGGAAATTTTAGAATGAATCCTACATCATTCTAAGCATGAATATTATTCCTATACATGGTAGGAAATTTTAGAATGAATCCAACAACATTCTAAGCATGAATATCATTTCTAAACATGGTAGGAAATTTTAGAATGAATCCTACAACATTCTAAGCATGAATGTCATTCCTAAACATGGTAGGAAATTTTAGAATGAATCCTACAATATTCTAAGCATGAATAAATTAATCTAATCCAATTTTAGCATGGTATTTACTTTAACATAAGCACAACATCCATTTAATATCCATAATCATCTACTAAAATTTCACATAACATAAATATCTACAACTACTTTATTTTAATCCCTACTACTACTACTTTATTTGAACATACATATCACTACTACTACTACCATGAGCCTCCACTATAACATAAATATCTGCAACTAAATTACTTACTAAAAATTCTTTATTAGCATATGTTTCTTATTATTACTAGTGGACATAAAAGAGATCTTTTTAATCCTTTTTCTTTTATAACCAAAATTAGCATTTCAAGTAGAGAGTAAAATAGCAAAAGAATAAGAGTTTATTTGTTGAGTTTACTACTTTAATGCATATAAAAATTCTACTATGCTTATGTCAAGTTCTTGTTGAGTTCTACATCCCAATGGGTATGTACACACATATGCATATGTTTATGTCAATTTGTTCGTTCAATAACACTATCAACTCCACCATTCCTCCTTCTTATGCCATTGTTCCATATGCTTAATGAAATAGTCCAAGTAGTTAGTTCTTTTATTAGTCAAACTATAACTATTAACAACATTCTTTCCTTATGTGTTCCATGAAAGTTCTTATCATTCTTTTTCCTTTTTAGGTGATTATGCTACAACATACAAGATAAGAATCCACACAACCATACTACTACAAAAACAACCACACCAAAAAGAAAAGTAAACAAGGAGGATAAGAAGAAGAAGAACATCAAAACAACAATTCAAACAAACAAACAGAGAGAAACCCCCACCTTGTTTCACTTGTAGGAATGACTAGCTATGCTACTTCTCCTTCCTCCTAGCTTTTAGAACTCTTACTAAACCTACAAGGAAAACACTCAAGTTAGCATGGTGTTCTCTCTTTCTTTTCCTTTCTTTCTTTTGATCTTTCTAAAATGAGACAAAGGTGGAGGAAGGGGGTATTTATAGGTGGGAAAAAGGGTGGAAAGTGCAAATGTGTATGCACACAATTGCACAAAAGCACTCCCCCAAATTGGGGCCGGTTTCTACTAGGGAAGGAGAGGGTGAGGTGGAGGTATGGTGCTTTGGTGAGGTGGAGGGTGATGTGGAAGAGAGAGTGTTCTAGAAGAATTCCTTAATCCTTTGTGTCTTTTAACCTTAGGTTTAACTACCCAACAATTCCTAATTATCAACTAGGTTGTCATGGCTAAAAATAATTCTATATGAAAAATAAAAATAATCAACTAGTTGAATGCTAATAAAATAATATTATTAATAGTCGATCGGAATATTACAAAGTGTCACCTAATTAGTTAACCACCTTTTGAGAGGCAGCCTATGGTGGGCAGTTGTACTACATAGTATCTAATTTGTCTTCTAAAAATAATAAAATTGTCTGAGTATTGGGGCGGGGTGTTACAATATCCCTTTGGATTAGTTCTTCCTCAACTGCTTGAACCCTGATAGTCTTTGGTACATAAGAAAGAATTTTAGGAGGTGGCCTTCCGTATACACAACTGGGAATCTTAAACAAATGGGAACTGTTTAAGATTCCCAACAGATGGGAATCTTGTCTATAAGGTTTAAACTTCAACCTTATAGACAAGTGTCTGTGGGTGGTCATAGGATTTACAATCTCTATTCCCTTTACTATGGACCATATCAAATCACAGTGCGTATTGGAGGTGTTGCTTATCGACTATTATTGCCTGAGAAATCTAAGATTCATGACGTTTTTCATGTTTCTCAGCTCAAGTCCCATGTTCCTAGGATGGCTGATTCTGAGGTCACATCCTCTGCTCTACCTGCATATTTTGTTGAAGCTACCCCTCAACCAGTCAAAGTGTTAAACAGAGAATAGTTCCCAGGAAAGGCATAGCCATTACGAAGGTCCTTGTTCTATGGTAGCATGGTGTTGAAAGTGAGGCGACTTGGGAAAGTTATTGGGAGATGTACTGGCATTTCCCTTCCTTTCGGGGTAGCATGGATGCTCCTATTGAAGGGGAAAGTATTGATTCAGTTGCAACGCAACCGGATCTTTCGTCTGAATTGGATAGGAGGGTGAGAGTCGACTGTGGTTGGGAAGAGCAAAAGAATGTTTGCGGATCGTTCCTAATTCCTTGCACATCAGTCCTTGACAGATTTAATGTTTTTTGGGGTTATATTTGTAAAAGGTGTTGTAATCTTCTATTTTAGTCCTTCGGAATTATTGTACGTTCGCTGTTTGTATGCACGTGTTTGTTTGACATAGGCAGGTTTTAGCAATAGGGCCCACTACCTAACCTCTAACTGTCGTCTTCTCAGATAAAACTCCGTGCGCTGCATGTATGTACTTAGTCTAAATAACCCATTGTAAAACAGAGTTGCTATGAAAGACTTTTCCAATAATTGAGATCTCGTTCATCATCTTCTTCCTTCTACCATTCTTAGTCCTTGCTAGAGTTGCAGGTGACTGCCATGGTGCGAAGACGCCCAGTCGTGTCCACTCATGCCGGAGGTGAGCTAGCTAGAACAATGGTATCAGAGCACATCTTGAACCTGTCGATGGCTGTGATCCTGAAGTCGATCAAGAACCTCAACACGAAGCTGAGAATTCGAAAGAATCTGGGTCTAGACTTAGGTCGGGACCTTGACGTAAGGATCAGTCTGCACGAGATGATGCAGGTAACGGTGGTAAAGCTCAACAGCAGACCAGACTTGAAAAGAGGTTTGATCGATTTGAAGAGAGGTTTGATCGTCTAGAGCGTTATTTGATGCGTGGAAGCAGTGCTGATCATGATAGACAACACGAGGTTCGTCGAATGTCAAGTGTTCGACATCACAATCTACATGGTTTTGAGGGGAATGATGAGGAATGGGGTGATTTTAAACAGCGCAGGCTTTGGTGTCAAGATCAAGAACCTAGGTTTAGGCGAAATCAAGAACCAAGATTTGGTCAACATCAAGATGCGAGGTTTGGGCGAGATCAAAGTTCAAGATTTGGGGGTCATGCACATGATACAGGTAATACCTTCTTCCCAAAACACCCAAAGATAGATCTTCATAGTTTTGAGATTGAAAAGTTGATCAAAGAAATGCTCAATTCAGGCATTATTCGTAATAGTCAGAGCTCTTTTTTGTCTATATATGTATACTATATATATAGACAAAATTGTTCCAGCTCGCTCGCCTCTGGCGTGAGTGGACACGACCGGGCGTCTTCGCACCATGTCAGTCACCTGCAACTCTAGCAAGGACTAAGAATGGTGGAAAGAAGAAGACGATCAACGAGATCTCAATTCTTAGAAAAATCATTCACAGCAACTCTGTTTTACAATGGGTTATTTAGACTAAGTACATACATGCAGCGCACAGAGTTTTATCTGAGAAGACGAAAATTAGTGGTTAGGTAGTGGGCCCTACCGCTAACAACCTGCCTATGTCAAACAGAAATGTGCATACATACAGTGCATGTACAATAATTTCAAAGGACTAAATCAAAAGATTACAACACCTTTTACAAATACAACCCCAAAGACATTAAATCTGTCGAGGACTGATATACAAGGTGTAGCGCCCCGATTTCCAACATTGGGAAACCGTGACACGAGCCAAGACCTTTTCTTCAATTAGTCACAATACACAGAAAAACAGGAGAATTTAAAACTTTTTTACTCAATACCCAATGTATTACAAGTCTGAACATTACACAACTGCAATACATTACAATAGAGTTACAATAATACCTTTACATTTCCAAATATTACAACCTTCCACATCTTACATCAGAGTACAGGGAATGAAGAACAATACTTGGTAACTCTCACTTGAGTACTTTTTAACTAAATAGATAATCAATACATATACTGCAGCGGAACTAAACATAACACTGACTCCTTGCTTTCCTTGCTTGAGTCCTCCTGAATCTCGCACCTGTACTTCTGCTATCCAGTACCTATGGAAGTGGGGACGTCAGTATTCACTGACGCTTAAAGGCTGATCATATAGCAGCGAATCTTCCAAACAATATACACAATATAGCAATGGTGTTGGTGTAGTTTAAGTGTTCGTGAGTGCTATGACTAGACTCTAACGCGATATTTAAATAGAACTAGAATGCTTCCTTGCATTATGACTTCTAATCATACACAACCCGTTCCTGACAATACTCCATGACTCTGTGAGGTTGCAGAAGGGGTCAAGTCCCCCCATGCAGTCTGCTTATGGTGTCTCCGTTTTCCACTACTACCCGGCAAGCCGGACCTCACTCGATCCCAGTATATCGGGCATCGTTCCAAAATTAAACCGTAGAGTTTCGCAAGCGCAGGGCAGCGCGAAGCCTACCCTGTGGCACTCTCTGGGGTATAGCAAGCGCAGGACTGCACCATGCATCCTGTGGCACCCCAGCCACGGTATTTCAGGAATTAACAGAGCGAGATACGCAACCCGTGTCCTCAACCTGTGAGATGGCACCGTGCGTATCCCTTTGACGGGACGCTTCCTATTCTAATATCAGCAAGTCTCCGAAAGCAACATGCAGCCCATACTACATGCGACTCCATCTCAAGCCGTTTCTCCATGTATAGGGATTTGAACCCACGTTACGCATTCTAATTGTACACGACCTGTCCCTGACAATACTCCATGACTCTGTGAGGTTGCAGAGGGGTCAAGTGCCCCCCATGCAGTCTGCTTATGGTGTCTCCGTTTTCCATTACTACCCGGCAAGCCGGACCTCACTCGATCCCAGTATATCGGGCATCGTTCTAAAATTAAACCATAGAGTTTCGCAAGCGCAGGGCAGCGCGAAGCCTACCCTGTGGCACTCTCTGGGGTATAGCAAGCGCAGGACTGCACCATGCATCCTGTGGCACCCCAGCCACGGTATTTCAGGAATTAACAGAGCGAGATACGCAACCCGTGCTCCCAACTTGTGAGACGTCACCGTACGTATCCCTTTGACGGGAAGGTACAACCCAGTACACCACCTAAGGCCTCCCTCAAGGGACAAGTTGGTCGTAAGGTGCCCCCTACAACCAAACTCCTCTCTCTTCGGCAAGGGTCTAAGCAAAATGACCTTTATAAGTCACTACCCTAATGATGTCCCTGACTCGACGATCCTAGGGACGATAATATTATAACATAACGTGCTAGGCCTTAAATTAGGCTTCGCAAGACAACTCTACTAGGCTGCTCAACCTAGACTTACCAGATCCCCTCAGGATCCGGTTCGTGACTCATCGATCCAAGACCTCGGTCGTGCGAATATACATGCATGCCGTTAGGTCTTGATGGTCGATAGCCCACAACGAACTGTGTACTAGCTAACAGCTATACACGAGTAACAACTACATACGAGCCAATAAGCTACGTATGAAACAACAACTATCTACGAGCCAGGCGGGCCTCGTAGGAGATAACCACATACATACCAGCCAAATGAGCCGTGTATGAGACCAACAGCTACGCACGGGCCGGTCGGGCCGCGTGCGAGACAACCCCTTACATACGAGCCGACTAAGCTACGTATGAGACCCACAGCTACATACGGGCCAGTCGAGCCACGTACGAGCACAACCGTGTGCAAACAACCATACAGGTAATCAATCCTAGAAGCAACCAAACGTGCTTACTAACAAACTTGGTCATCTAATATTAGAAGCAACAAAAGAGTCTACTAATACTTTATGGTCGGTATTCCACTAAGGAAGAATCCGAAGGCGACCTAACGGCCTTTATCGGACCAACTATCACTAGTGGTCTTCCCAATCCTTATTACCTCCACTTATAGCGCCTTAAGTATGGCATACAACTACAAGCATCTCCCTACGACAATTTAATCGTATAACTCAACCACCATGATACTCCTATGTATGAATGGGATTAATGCTTACGCTTTCATCGAGCTTAAGCATGAAAATCACTTACGACCTAGACATAAAGTCCACTATAGTCAAGCATAGGTTACAAATTGATCATGAAAGCTTACTACTTATCATGACTAATCACCGCAACTCTATTAGTATAAACAAGCAACATTCCAAGGCATAGTAGGTTGTTCTACCACTACTCCTACAATCATTCTAAGCAAGTATTTGAACTTTAGCATGGTATACAACTTACTCACAATCTAGACTAGCATGACATACAACTTACTTACAATTAAGCTAGCATGGCATACAATTCTTTTACCACTTATCTAGCATGAATCTTCATTAAGCATAAATGACTACTAACCATGGTAGGAAATTCCTAGGATGAATCCTACAATTTCCTAATCATAAATAAATCACTAAACATGGTAGGAGCTTTAGGGATGAATCCTACAATTTTCTAAACATAAGCATGATAAAATTTCTTAGAAAGCATCCTACAACCTCTTAAGCCTAAAACATGATAGGAATATTTTTATAAACAATCCTACAACATTCTAAGCATGGAAACATGGTAGAATATTTTTTAGAGGTAATCCTACAACTTATTAAGCATGAATATGGCTTCTAAACATTTTTAGAAATGATCCTACAACATGTGAAGCATGAATGAGGCTTCTAATCATTTTTAGAAATGATCCTACAACACAAGTAGCATGAATATGGCTTCCAATCATCTTTAGAAATGATCCTACAACATAAGTAGCATGGAAATGGCTTCTAATTATTTTTAGAAGTAATCCTACAATATTAGTAGCATGGAAATGGCTTCTAAATATTTTTAGAAGTAATCCTACAATATTAGTAGCATGGAAATGGCTTCTAAACATTTTTAGAAGTAATCCTACAATATTAGTAGTATGGAAATGGCTCCTAAACATTTTTAGAAATGATCCTACAACATGTGAAGCATAGATATGGCTTCTAATTATTTTTAGAAGAAATCCTACAACACTTGAAGCATAGATATGGCTTCTAATTATTTTTAGAAGAAATCCTACAACACTTGAAGCATAGATATGGCTTCTAAATATTTTTGGAAGAAATCCTACAACACTTGAAGCATAGATATGGCTTCTAATTATTTTTAGAAGAAATCCTACAACACTTGAAGCATAGATATGGCTTCTAATTATTTTTAGGATCAATCCTACAATATTATTAGCATGAAAATGGCTTCTAAATATTTTTAGAAATGATCCTACAACATGTGAAGCATGAATGAGGCTTCTAATCATTTTTAGAAATGATCCTACAACATAAGTAGCATGAATATGGCTTCTAATCATCCTTAGAAATGATCCTACAACATAAGTAGCATGGAAATGGCTTCTAATTATTTTTAGAAGAAATCCTACAACACTTGAAGCATAGATATGGCTTCTAATTATTTTTAGAAGAAATCCTACAACACTTGAAGCATAGATATGGCTTCTAAATATTTTTGGAAGAAATCCTACAACACTTGAAGCATAGATATGGCTTCTAATTATTTTTAGAAGAAATCCTACAACACTTGAAGCATAGATATGGCTTCTAATTATTTTTAGGATCAATCCTACAATATTATTAGCATGAAAATGGCTTCTAAATATTTTTAGGGGCACTCCTACAACATTATACTACTACTACTACTCCTATTTTAATCAAAACATAACTATCTACTACTACTACTACAACATACAACTTTACTACTATCACAACATACAACTTACTACTATTACTACTACTTCATTCTCATAAAAAGAATCACAACATACAACTTACTACTATTACTACTACTTTATCAATCAACATACATGCTACTACTACTTGTTTTATTACATACTACTACTTATTATTATAGCTTACTACTACTTAGTTGCTTACTAATCTTATTTATTACTAGTGATAAAGAAAAGATTAATTTTTTATTTTATTTTACTTTACTTTACAAAAGAAAGACCTCTTTAATTAACTACAACTAGTGATTAAAAATGAAAGAAGATCTTTTTAATTAATTACCACTAGTGATTAAAAATAAAAGAAAGATCTTTTTTTTTTTTTTTAGTTAATTACAACTAGTGATCAAAATAAAAGAAGGTCTTTTTATTAAGTTACAACTAGTGATTTAAAGAAGATCTTTTTATTAAGCTATAACTAGTGATTAAACAAAAGAAGATCTTTTTATTAAGCTACAACTAGTGATTAAAATAAAAAGAAAGATCTTTTTATTAAGTTACAATTAGTGGTTAAACAAAAAGAAGATCTTTTTAATTATTTCTACCACTAGTGTTTAGTAAAGAAAGGAAAGATCTTTTTGATTATTACATTAGTTCAATCAAGTCCTACAACCAACAATGGTTGTATTGTTCAACAATATGCAATATGTATGGTTCCATATCAAGTCCTACAACCCTACATGGTTGTATGCAAAAGTTTATGTGCATGTGTTCCTTTAGTCCAAGTAGTTTACTTTTTATCATACAACAACAACCAAAAGAACTATTTTTAGATGATTCCTACTACCACATACCACATAATAACCATACCAAAAAGAAAGGGTAAACAAGAGGGTAAGAAGAAGAAGAACATCAAAAACCATCATTCAATAAACAAACAAACAACAAACAAACATACAAACAAAGCATGAAGAAACCCCCACCTTATTTTTTTTCTATAGGAAGGACTAGCTTGCTTTTTCCTTCTCCTTCCCCTAGCTTTTTGAAAGCTTCTAAGAACCCTACAATAAAACTCTCTTTTGTTAGTATGAAACCTCTCTTTCTTTTCCTTTCTTTCTTTCTTTCTTTCTTTCTTTCTATCTTTCTTTCTTTCTTTCTTTTTGATCTTTCTAAAATGAGAGAAGGAGGAGAATGAAGGGCTATTTATAGAAGGAGAGGAGGGTGGAAAGTGCAATTGTGCACATACAAAAGTGCAAAAGAGCCCTTCCCTAAAGAGGGGGCCGGCCATACCCATAGGAGATGTAGGGGTGAGGTGGAGGGAGGTGTATGTGGTGGAGGTTGATATGGAGGAGAAGTTTTCTAGTAAGGGTTTTTACTTAGGCTTCTTATGCATACAAAACCCTAGATTAAGCCTCCTAATCAAACCCTAACCCTCTAATTAGGTTATAGCAAAATAAGTGTTGTCCAAAATATACAACACATAATTCGTATAACGCACTAATCGACATACTACTCGTATGTGCGCGTATATGTCTGTATACCGGAAAATTTTCGCATAATCCGCATAAAAATAATTAAATCTTGGAAATAATAATAAAATAAATTTTATTATTAGTTCGGAAGATCACGGTATCAATTTGATACAATACGGATATATACTGGCCGATATCTGGATACAGATAGTGTCTAGGAGCAAACCGGGTAAAAATCACCAAAATGTTCTAATTTTGGAATTAAAACAAAATAATAATAAAATAATAGTAAAATAATAATTTATATATGGTAATATCCGTCCGGGATATTACACAAGGAATCATATATGTTTAAGGCACTTGGGTTTACAATATTGAAAGATACTTTGGACCCTTTTTCGCAATGACCCAAGATACTAAATAAAATGTTGGACCCTTTTCGCAATGATCCAAGATACTAAGTAAAATGTTTCTCCCATATTTAACACACCATGCAATTGAAGATAATATGGAAGTAATTCCCTGTATGAAAGTACTAAACAAATTTTAACAAAATTTCTATTCATATATAATTCCGTAAGGACTTATTTGACAATTTCATATTACTCAAGTTTCTTTATTTTGATAGTTTTTTATCTTATACAACAAAAGAGAGAGAAAAATTGATTTTATCTTACCGTGCACAAAATTGTGAGGATCAGATTTGCAAATCCCATTTTAGCCTCCATGCATCTTTTTCTCTGTTAATTGCTATTACTACTGATATGGGTAAAAAAACCCAGTTCATCTGAACCGTACGATTGCCATGAATCCTGAGACCTCCAAAAACAGGCCCGCAATCCATGTGGACCGCTCACATGCCCACTACTTTAGTCTATCCGGCCCATTACGGAACCCTCTTCCTACTTATAAATACAGACCCTCCTCTTCAATTACCAGGTAATTAATCTTTTGCACTAAACCCTAATTTACATCTCTAGTTGCTGACTTAATCTTCAGAGGGCCTGTTACTGGGAAAATGCCCAGTGTTTGAGACTTTTAGCATGTTTTCGATGGCGAACAGCCAACACAACCATCACCAGATAGACAAATCTCAATTAAACACTAACCTTTCATCAGGATCAGATCTACGACTGAGATATGAGATTTTCATCAGTTATAAGAACTCATCATGTATTGCTCCCACATCAAAAATCAGCAGCATCAAATTGGTGCCATCTGTGGGAAACTACAAAATCCAGCCTCCTACTCAGATCCTAGATCATATTTACCTTCTTCTTCCTTGGCCCCCAAGGTTAAGAAGACATCTACTGTTATGTAATCCAGCTATCTAAATAAATAGATAAACTAGACACAAATTAAAACCTCGCAAGTGTACGAATCGTTTATAGAAGCGTAGTAAAAAGCAAAGGTCGATCCCACAGAGATTGTAGTACTTAACTCACTAATCAATAAAACAAAGAAAAATGCAAATCATTAGGTTTTGTTCTATAAGTCTGATTGAAAGGAAATGAAAAGATAAAAATCTAAATTAAATAGAATCACAATTTGAGTCACGAATATCTATTAAAGTAGTTGGGCTTTGATTTCCACCTATAGTCAATAATGCTAAGTCATATACTATACTACAATTACTCATGTTTGTTCCTTTAAGGGCATGGTATCTACTCTTTAAAGTTAATGTTTCCCTAAGCCAAGAATTAGGCATGGTATCTACTCTAATTCGTTTCTTTCCTTAAGTATTTAGCATGGTATCTACTAAGTTGCACTTGAAGAAAGCATATGAACAATGGAAACGAACAAACAGTCAAAGTTCTAGAAATTGGTATCAGATCTAGATCCTTCAAGTTGATTAAACCAATAACCCCTAAAGATTTCTGTGTTACAAGTTATGAGCACGAGATACGGGTCGTCTCTATGCTCATATAACAGATTCAGATTTATAATACGCAAACTTGATAATCTCAGGTTCTGCATGGCAGTCGACTTGCTGTCACTCTCAGTCGACTGCTCTTAGAACTTCTGAACAAGTTTGATATATTATAAATCTATACCAATACTCTCAGGTTTAATCAATAAGTAATAGAGTAGCATTCAGAAGAATATAAGCATTACATGACTACGGTTTCAATCTACCCAACTATAAAATTAGTTGCACATGATACAACCTTTATTGATTAATAAAATAGAATTCATGACTCTACAATAAAAATAAAAGTAAAAGGAAGAACGGAAGAACAGTGATTTGTATGATGTTGAAATTGAGCCCAATCAGCAGTCAACTTGTTCTCCTCTTTCTTTGATGCTGATATCTTGATGCTTGCTGGTCGATTCTCCCTTGATGGTAGATGACTCTCTTTATTATATTTTCTCTTGTCCTTGTCTGCAGATATCAAGTTCCTGATTTCTTATCTCTTCACGCATAGGACTGAATCCATCTTCTTACTCGCAAATCCCGGTTCTAGCTTTGATTGTTGGAGAAGTTGTTATTCGCAGATAACCTGGGTTTGGATAACTTAATCTTGATTTGGATTTAGATGAGGATGGATCTTCAACTATCTTATCTTTTAACTCCGCTGGATACCAGTCGACTGGTTTTGAGATCAGTCGACTGTGTCGAGACATCTGTAGATTCGTAATTCATCAGTCAAGTCGACTGTCTTTGGAGTAAGTCGACTGTACCGAGCAGCTTCAACCTTTTTGTCCAGTCGACTGTTGGAAGAACCAGTCGACTTATGCTCTGCAGTTTCTGTGTATCATCCTCTCAGTCTGTATTAGCCTTGAATCTGCTTTGTTTAGCTGCTTTTAGGCTGTTTCCTATGGAAAAGCGAAAATAAGAGTAAAATACCACATATAGAGCATTTAAATGTCTAATTGCACTAAGATTATTGCTCCTAAATGTGAATATTATTGGGTTCATCAAATACCCCCAAACTTAGCTTTTGCTTGTCCTCAAGCAAACTAAACCTACAAGAATCACTTGAACATCTTGACCCTTTCAACATTTACCTCAGCGAACTCACTACTTTTGGTGTCAAGTTTAGAACAAGCATTAAGATAAGTCTAAAAAGTTTTAATTCAAATGTCAATCACTTATTCACAGGAATACTCAACTTGAATATCAAATAATAGTATGGCCAATGCCTATGCAACATAATCATGATTAAGGGTAGCAAGCTCAACTATATTTCAACTCTAAAATCTCACCATGGCATACACTCCCAAAGAAATATAGCTCTCATTGACATGGGACATTCAAATTAGATCTCGTGACAATTTTCATTACTTAGATGAAACCATATGCTTGATCTTGCTTACTACATCTTCACACAATTGATTTGCACACTACTTGGATCAAAAGGTCTTTATATAGGTTGTAATGGGGCCTTGGGTGAGGGTTTAAACAATGAAGGGGAAAAGGAATACAAAATTTCTAAAGAATTAGTAGAGCAACTTGCATTGTTTTAAGAGATTTTTTTTTTTTGCACATAATATTTTAGGCCATATATCACAGGCCTATCTTTATTTCTACCAAGACCTTTCCCCCATCCACAACTCAGCAATTTACAACTTTTCATTTTTTTTATTTTTTATTTTTTTATTTTTTATTTTTATATATGACAAATCCTCCAACTTTTCTTTATATTTTCATCCCCTTCATCTTGACATACCACATCTCTTTTTCAATTCTTGCTCTGCTAACTCAATAGATATAGGTAAGGTAACCTATTCATCTAGGCTTGGTTAAGGATGATGTGTCTTACAAATAAAAAGGCTTTTATAGGCTTCAAAAGGGGTAACTAGTGAATAATTGATGCTGGGTAGGCTATTTGTCTTTGGTGATAAAATCTTAGGTGCCTTAATCATTTCCAAGTTTTTATGCAAAAACCAAAAATAAGTTTCGAAAAGTAGCAAAAACAAGTTCTAGTTCATGTCAAGAATGCAGTCAACTGAAATCTTCAAGTGTATGATTCTCTCACAAATAAAATAAATAAGGCTCAAAACTCACAATTTGTGTATTTAAGTTTACTCACAGATGAACTTGCTATTCTCTTTCAAGATTCGTCGAATTGTCATGACCATATGAATAAAAGTTTCAAGTATGATCCATATGATAAGTTATTAACATTTTTAAAGATAAAGACCACACTTAATACTAGTTCTCCACTCTCTACCTATAGTAACTGAGCTCAAATCATTAAATGTTGGAATGGTTAAAATCAAAAGACTCCAAATATAAATAACTACCCCCAAACTTAGATGGAACATTGTCCTCAATGTTTGCACAAAACTTTAAAATAGGCACGTGTTACCACCCAGTTTGAAGGAAAGAAAATAAAGTAAAGAAATAAAGAAATGATTAAAGAAATATGTAAATAGAGAGTGTAAGTACTCCCCTGAAAAATTGGGTTGCCTCCCAATAAGCGCTGCGTTTCTTGTCTTCAGCTAGACTTGATGAGTTTATGCAATGTATTGAATGGCACGCGGCTCACAACTCATCTTATTATAAGGTTTCCCACTATGCCCATTTACCGTTTGAACGTTTGATTTTTCTCCAACGTTCCATGTGGGGAAACCTTTTGCAACAATGTACGGACCGTACCATCTTGATATAAGCCTATCTGCAATGGTCCACCTTAATGCACCCTTGTGTTCTTGCAAGACTCCCTGCAGCTTCTCTTCTTCCTGCATCCTTAAGTTTGCAACAACTGTCACAGGTAACGTCTGGTTTTCCCCCAAATATTCATACTTCAAGTGTTCATGTAGTGGCTTCAGCTCCACATCTGATGTCCTGGTAAAAGAAGAAACAAAAGTATTATTAGACACAAGATTTTCAAAGACATGTGCAAACTTTCCTGCATATGATTTTTCATTTCCAAGGGTATGTATTTTCTCTGTGCTCCTCCAATCATCATATTCCTGTTCAACTTGAGATAGTATTAGAGGGTGTGTAATTGTTGCTTGTAATGGATCAACACCATGTTGCTGACATGTTTAGTCACAAATTTCCTGAACCATATCAACATTATAACATTCATGATCATCGTGTGGTAATTTTGGTGCATCGAACATTCTAAACTCAATCTTGTCCTCAAGGGTTGTCACTGATTGGAGCTGTTCTTGTCCTCTAGGGTTTCATATGGTTTGTGATGGGAGTTCTCCTGCCTTTCTTTCACTTAACTCCTGAGCAATTTGACCAATTTGAATCTCCAATTTCTGAATGGCCTGCCCTTGTTGGTTGCTTATTTGCTGTTGCTGTTGGAGCAATTGAAGAACGGTGGATTCGAAATCCAACTTCTTCTGTTCTTGTACTGGCTGATCAAACTCATTCCCAATCTGGAATTGCTGCATATGCCCTTGTGCGAATTGATTGCCTTGATGGTTTTGATTATTGCTCCATGAGAAATTTGGATGGTTTCGCCACCCTAGGTTATACGTGTTTGACAAAGGGTTGTTCTGGGGCGGGTACATTCCCTGTCCTACATAGTTTGCGTGCTTCTGATCTGTGAAAGAAGACATGGGACATGTATTAGTTGTATGATTAGAATGAGAACAAATTGCACAAATTTCTTTTGGTTGGTTTTTTACGCCACCCAACGTTGAAATCACATTAACAAGCATATCAATCTTTTTGTTCATGGTTTCCAATTCTAGTTGTATGCTATTATTATTAGAAATTTCGTAAACTCCCTGTTTTTTCGAAAGGCCCCTCCTTGTTGAGAATTGCTGTGAGTTCTCGCTGAGTTCTTCAAATAGTTCAATGGCCTCCTCACCACTTTTCCTCATCAAGATTCCGTTGCAAGCTGAATCTACAATTGCTTTGTTAGTGTCATTTAAACCCTCATAAAATGCTTGTACCTGATCATCCTTAGGTATGTTGTGCGTAGGACATTTGAGAAGCTTGTTCTTGAAGTCCTTCCATGCCTCGAAGAATAAATCGCCATCTTTTTGTTGAAAGAGTAGAATTTCCCTTTTTAGTTGTCTGGTTTTCTGAGCTGGAAAGAATTCCTTCAAGAACTTTGTTGCCAATTACTCCCATGATTGAACTGATCCTGGTTCCAAAGAATTATACCATAATTTAGCATTAAGTTTTAATGAAAATGGAAACAAGATTAACCTGATTTGTTCAGGGGTAAGCCCTTGAACGCTTTGTGTTCTGCAAATATCAAAGAAATCTTGCAAATGTAGATGCGGATCCTCGTCTAGTCTACCAGTGAAGTGGGGAACCATGCTAAGTAATTGAGGTGATAGATGCATATTCCCTGTGACATTAGGTTGATAAGCTATGCAAGAAGGTTTCTCAATATTCTTCGGAGTGAATTTGTCTTGCATTGGTACTCGATTTGGTACTTTCTCCCCCATTGTTGCTTTTGGAAAAATTCACTGTACAGTCAACTGGTCCTTGGAGACAGTCGACTTATCTGAATCTGCAAATGTAACCTAAAAGAAAATATAAGCAAAGAAGAAAAATAAATAAATAAATAAATAAATAAAAATAAAAATAAAAAGATTTGTATTGATTTTGCAAGTTAAAATACTAAACAATTCCCGACAGCGGCGCCAAAAACTTGTTGTGCAATCCAGCTATCTAAATAAATAGATAAACTAGACACAAATTAAAACCTCGCAAGTGTACGAATCGTTTATAGAAGCGTAGTGAAAAGTAAGGGTCGATCCCATAGAGATTGTAGTACTTAACTCACTAATCAATAAAACAAAGAAAAATACAAATCATAAGGTTTTGTTCTATAAGTCTGATTGAAAGGAAATGAAAAGATAAAAATCTAAATTAAGTAGAATCACAATTTGAGTCACGAATATCTATTAAAGTAGTTGGGCTTTGATTTCCACCTATAGTCAATAATGCTAAGTCATATACTATACTACAATTACTCATGTTTGTTCCTTTAAGGGCATGGTATCTACTCCTTAAAGTTAATGTTTCCCTAAGCCAAGAATTAGGCATGGTATCTACTCTAATTCGTTTCTTTTCTTAAGTATTTAGCATGGTATCTACTAAGTTGCACTTGAAAAAAGCATATGAACAATGGAAACGAACAAACACTCAAAGTTCTAGAAATTGGTATCAGATTTAGATCCTTCAAGTTGATTAAACCAAGAACCCCTAAAGATTCCTGTGTTACAAGTTATGAGCACGAGATACGCGTCGTCTCTATGCTCATATAACAGATTCAGATTTATAATACGCAAACTTGATAATCTCAGGTTCTGCATGGCAGTCGACTTGCTGTCACTCTCAGTCGACTGCTCTTAGAACTTCTGAACAAGTTTGATATATTATAAATCTATACCAATACTCTCAGGTTTAATCAATAAGTAATAGAGTAGCATTCAGAAGAATATAAGCATTACATGACTACGGTTTCAATCTACCCAACTATAAAATTAGTTGCACATGATACAACCTTTATTGATTAATAAAATAGAATTCATGACTCTACAATAAAAATAAAAGTAAAAGGAAGAACGAAAGAACAGTGATTTGTATGATGTTGAAATTGAGCCCAATCAGCAGTCAACTTGTTCTCCTCTTTCTTTGATGCTGATGTCTTGATGCTTGCTGGTCGATTCTCCCTTGATGGTAGATGACTCTCTTTATTATATTTTCTCTTGTCCTTGTCTGCAGATATCAAGTTCCTGATTTCTTATCTCTTCACGCATAGGACTGAATCCATCTTCTTACTCGCAAATCCCGGTTCTAGCTTTGATTGTTGGAGAAGTTGTTATTCGCAGATAACTTGGGTTTGGATAACTTAATCTTGATTTGGATTTAGATGAGGATGGATCTTCAACTATCTTATCTTTTAACTCCGCTGGATACCAGTCGACTGGTTTTGAGATCAGTCGACTGTGTCGAGACATCTGTAGATTCGTAATTCATCAGTCAGGTCGACTGTCTTTGGAGTAAGTCGACTGTACCGAGCATCTTCAACCTTTCTGTCCAGTCGACTGTTGGAAGAACCAGTCGACTTATGCTCTGCAGTTTCTGTGTATAATCCTCTCAGTCTGTATTAGCCTTGAATCTGCTTCGTTTAGCTGCTTTTAGGCTGTTTCCTATGGAAAAGAGAAAATAAGAGTAAAATACCACATATAGAGCATTTAAATGTCTAATTGCACTAAGATTATTGCTCCTAAATGTGAATATTATTGGGTTCATCATCTACCACGAGGCATCAAGCTTACCCCCCACCTCCTCCTCCTCCAGTTCGTCAGTCCCATAGTTGAGTGGGCACTCTAGGGTCGCAACTGCAGCAAGTTGAACGTCAATAGGGACCAGCTCCGAAGTCTTATCAATAATTGGCAGAATGAGAAGGACCTTCGCCATCACATTAACTGCTCCAGAAATGGTGAAGGACCCTCGGATCACCCTCCGAACTGCAGCCATCACTCCTTCCATGGGCGGGAGAAGGTGTGAAGTCTCTCCCCGATAAGAAGGGGGCCACGTAACCAGAGCCAAGTTTCAGGAGTTCCGGAATAAGGTCCTCCAAGATCTTCGAGGGGGAGCCAGAGATGAATACCATTCGAATAATCTACACATCAGAAGGACCGAGAACGAAGAGTCCTATGGGTCGAACCGGTCCGTGGGACGAGAAAATGTAGTCCTGAAAGGACTATAGGAAATGGAAAATCGGATCATCGGGATAGGGGATGATGGAGGCAGTCCAACAGGGGGTACCGTCCCTTTTGGCCTCCCTTCTCCTCCTACATCCTCAAAGCTCCAGTCCCGAGGATTTTCAAGCCCCCCGCATTCGAAATCTACAATGGGGAGTCAAACCTAGCTGATCACATTGAGAGGCTCAAAACCCTTATGATGATTCACAGCACATCGGATGGCCTACTCTGTCACGCGTTCCCCACCATACTGAGGGGCTCCGCGAGAAAGTGGCACTCTAGACTATCCTGAAACTCAATATTCTCCTTCAACCAGCTCGAGGAGAGCTTTCTCGCCCATTTTGTTACTAGCAGTATGGCAGAAAAAGAGAAGCACCTCCCTGCTTGATTTAAAACAGAAGGATGGGAAGTCCCTCTGGGACTTCGTTTAGAGGTTCACTGCGGAAGCCAGGTCCATCTCTTCCCTTGATGCTGTGATTTGGTAAGCTGCCTTTAGACACAACGCCCGAAACGACCTCCTAAAGACCTCAATGGAAAAGAAGCCTCCCTCAGATTTTCCTGACCTCCTGCTACGATGTGAAAAATACATCTGAGCCGGGGAGGCCTTACAATCCAAAGGTCGGAAAGAGTCCCCTGCTAATAGAAAAATAAAAATGGATAGCTTCGAAGCACTGAAGAAGTCTCAGAATGATGCCTTTGGACAGACACATCCTCCCCCAGTGCCCCAGTTCAAGAAGTTCACTCCGCTCTATGTGAGTGTCTCCTCTATCCTCATGAAAGTGCAAGAAGTGGGGCTTATCCGAACCCCCTTGGTCCAACACCAGGAACAAGAAGAGAGACATAAGGTTCTATTATCGGTTTCAATGAGACCACGGTCATGAGACCAATAAATGTCTGGCACTAAAAGACGAGTTTGAAGCCCTTATCTGTAGGGGCTACTTATCTAAATTCACTTGGAAGGACCAGAGAACCTCACCCCGTCCTTGACGGCCTAATAAACGTCCAAAGATGGACTCCAAACCCAGGACTCTAAAAGAATGGCCATCATCCACTCTATGCATGGAGGACCAATGGGGGGAGATTCCAACTCTTTCTGCAAGGCGTTTGTTCGAGAGGTGAACTCAGTCTACAACTGTCCTCTTCTCTGAGGTCACAGACTCTTTGTCTCATTCTCAGATGACAATTTTGAAGGTGTTCGAATCCCTCATTGTAATACCCTAGTAATCAGCATCGGTTTGGCGAATCAAGAAGATTGACGTATTTTCGTGGACAATGGTAGCTCAGTCAACATCTTGTTCCCCACCACCTTTGAGGGGCTGAATGTAACGCCCCGATTTCCATATACTGGGAAACCGAGACACGAGCCAAGACCTTTCCTTCAATAAGTCACAAAACACAGAAAACAGGAAAATTTAAAACTTTTTATTAACTCAATATTACAGGCCGAGTGTTCCCATCAATACACTGGATTACATCAGAGTATACATGAAATAGTTATTACAACGGAAATTAAAACTTAACGTGGACTCCTCGCTTTCCTTGCCTTGAGTCCTCCTGAATCTCGCACCTGTATTTTTGCGGTCCAGCACCTATGGAAGTGGGGACGTCAGTATTCACTGACGCTTAAAGGCTGATCATATAGCAGCGGATCTCCAAACAATATATATACAACCATAGTAAAATATGTCGGTGTAGTTTAAGTGTTCGTGAGTGCGATGATCAGAATCTAACAATGTCAATCAAACTGGAATACCAATGCACTGTCCACTAAACTAGAACACCAATACACTGTCAACTGAGTTGGGATACTCGTATTCTAATGCCATGTCAACTAAACCAGGATGCTCATACTCTAATGCCATGTCAACTAAACCAGGATGCTCATACTCTAATGCCAGCAAGTCTCCGAAAGCAACATGCAGCCCATACTACATGCGACTCCATCTCAAGCCGTTTCTCCATATATCGGGATTGAACCCGCGTTATGAATTCTAATTGTACACAACCTGTTCCTGACAATACTCCATGACTCTGTGAGGTTGCAGAAGAGGTCAAGTCCCCTTATGCAGTCTGCTTATGGTGTCTCCGTTTTCCACTACTACCCGGCATGCCGGACCTCACTCGACCCCAGTATATTGGGCATCGTTCCAAAAATCAAACCATAGAGTTTCGCAAGCGCAGGGCAGCGCGAAGCCTACCCTGTGGCACTCTCTGGGGTCTAGCAAACGCAGGACTGCACCATGCATCCTGTGGCACCCCAGCCACGGTATTTCAGGAATTAACAGCGCGAGATACGCAACCCGTGTCCTCAACTTGTGAGACGGCACCGTACGTATCCCTTTGACGGGAAGGTACAACCCAGTACACCACCTAAGATCGGCCCTAAAGAAAGGTTTGGTCGTACGGTGCACCCTACTACCAACTCCCCTTCTTTCGGGCAAAAGGTTAAGGGATGATTTTATAAGTCACTATCCTAATGAGGTTATTATCTCTATGCAATCTTGCATAGTTTCCAATCATGGTCCAACTCGTGGTCCCTCGACCCAAGACTCTAATAATAATATTTCTCTCACTCATTCCTACCCCTAACTTGGATTCTACCAACACTCTCGGCCCACGGTCAACCTACATTGGTTAAGATCCGTCGACGCCCGAGGTGAGATCTATCCATTTTACTCTAAGGGGGTAGGATGTGGTCTTGATGGTCGATGACCCTTAGGGTACTTGTAGACCCTAAACTAGCTTTTTCTCAAGCTACAACTACTAGCACTTCTCAACCCTTATTGCTATGAATGAAGGGTGCTCATATGCTATGGTTCCATACTAACACTAACTACAACAAGGTAGTTATTCCTACAATTTCCACATGGCTCTTTCTTATTGCTTATCCTATGGCAATTCGATCATGGTATGCAATTGCAAGCATCAACCTACCACCACTAAAACATGGTATATATGACATAACCATCAACTTATAACACTCTTGATTGTGGATGTGTTTTAGCATGCATTTGTAGCGATCCCAAGCATGGATACATATATAACTAGTATGAACACATATCATTCTCAAGCATGTATACACATCACTAGTATGAACATACAACATTCTCAAGCATATGTATATACTTCTACATCATCCCTAAAATATGGTAAGTAATTTTACATCAATCCAACAATCATTCTAAGCATATATATCATTCCTAATATGATAGATATTTTTAGAATAAATCCTACAACATGTAAAGCATGAATATGGCTTCTAATATTTTTAGAAGTGATCCTACAACAAGTAGAGCATGACTATGACTTCTAATATTTTTAGAAGTGATCCTACAACAAGTGAAGCATGAATGTGACTTCTAATATTTTTTGAAGTGATCCTACAACATGTAAAGCATAAACATGGCTTCTAATTAATTTTAGAAGTAATCCTACAACAATTGAAGCATAAACATGGCTTCTAATTATTTTTAGGAATAATCCTACAACATGTAAAGCGTAAACATGGCTTCTAATTATTTTTAGAAGTAATCCTACAACAATTGAAGCAAAAACATGGCTTCTAAACATTTTTAGAAGTAGTCCTACAACACTTGAAGCATAAATATGGCTTCTAAATATTTTTAGGAATAATCCTACAACATGTAAAGCATAAACATGACTTCTAATTATTTTTAGAAGTAATCCTACAACAATTGAAGCATAAACATGGCTTCTAAACATTTTTAGAAGTAGTCCTACAACACTTGAAGCATAAATATGGCTTCTAAATATTTTTAGGAATAATCCTACAACATGTAAAGCATAAACATGGCTTCTAATTATTTTTAGAAGTAATCCTACAACAATTGAAGCATAAACATGGATTCTAAACATTTTTAGAAGTAGTCCTACAACACTTGAAGAATAAATATGGCTTCTAAATATTTTTAGGAATAATCCTACAACATGTAAAGCATAAACATGGCTTCTAATTATTTTTAGAAGTAATCCTACAACAATTGAAGCATAAACATGGCTTCTAATTATTTTTAGAAGTAGTCCTACA
The DNA here is from genome assembly GCA_017893485.1 of Hemerocallis citrina. Classification (NCBI taxonomy): domain Eukaryota; kingdom Viridiplantae; phylum Streptophyta; class Magnoliopsida; order Asparagales; family Asphodelaceae; genus Hemerocallis; species Hemerocallis citrina. The sequence goes on from CM030363.1 coordinate 118,177,155, forward strand.
ACGCTTGAAGGATAAATATGGCTTCTAAATATTTTTAAGAATGATCCTACAACATGTGTATCATGAATCTCATCCTTACATATGATATAATATATCTACTACTTTAATGGAAACATACATCTATTATTACTACTTTTAATGAAACATACATCTACTATTGCTACTTAGTAGAAGCATACATATCTACTACTACTACAACTTTATTAGAAACATGCATATCTACTACTACTACAACTTTATTATAAACATGTATATCTACTACTACTACAACATGCATATCTACTACTACTACTATAAGTATCAACTAAAATTTATCATAAACATCTACAATTAAATTACTACATAAGTTTCTTACTAGTGGGCATAAAAGAAATCTTTTTAATCTTTTTACAACTAGTGTTTAGAAAGGAAAAGATCTTTTTTTTTAGTTATTCTACAACTAGTGATTTAGTTAGTTTCTTTTCTTTTTCATACTTTAAGATTAAAACTAAACAATAATACAACAATAAGAACACTTTATTTTAGGTTTAATCCACATATGTTCTCTTTTAATTCAAGGTTCAATATTGGTCCTACAACCTTACATGGTTGTAAACAATCCATATGCCTTATGTATAGTTCCATATTCAAGTCCTACAACCTTACATGGTTGTATGTACAAACTTATGTGCATGTGTTAATTTAGTCCAAGTAGTTAACAACTTCAAAATGAGAAAACTCACACAATCATACTACTACAAAGTAACCATATCAAAAGAAAAATAAACAAGAGGGTAAGAAGAAGAAGAACATCAAAACCATCATTCAAATAAACAAACAAACAACAAACAAACATACAAACCATATGAGAACCCCCCACCTTGTTTCTTTCTTGATGGAAGACTAGATTACTTTCCTTCTTTCTCCTAGGACTTCTAGCAACCCTACAAGTAAAACTCTCAAGTTAGAACACTCATTCTTTTCCTTACTCTTTTTTTTTTCTTTGATGTTTCTAAAGTAAGATTATGGAGAAGGAAGGGGGTATTTATAGGAGGAAAGGAGGGTGGAGATTTAAATTGTGCATCTACACAATTTTGCAAAAGCCCTCCCACATATTGTGGGCCGGCCATGCTTAGAAGGAGGGGGGAAGTGGGGGAGGTGCTATGTGGGGGAAAATTGATATGGAGGAGGAGTTTTCTAGAAGAGTTCTCAACCCTTTTATATTTTTGTAACCCTAGGTTTAGTACCCAATAATCCCTAATTATCTATTAGGTTGTCATGGCTAAAAAATGATCACAATGGTGAAGAAAAATATAAAATAATCAAGTAGTCGAACGCTAATAAAATAATATTATTAATAGTCGATCGGGATATTACAATACTCCCACCTTAGAATAGTTCTGTCCTCAGAACTGCACTAAGTGGGGCGAGGAGAAACAACGATACTCAAAATAACTCGGGAAAAGAGAGCTTCATCTGGCTTTCTGTCTCCCAAGTGGCTTCTCCCACGAGTTGGTTCCTCCAGAGAACCTTGACCATTGGAATAATCTTGCTTCTTAGTACTTTATCCTGATGATCGATGATCTTCACCGGCCGCTCCTTATATGTAAGGTCCACTTGTAGGTCTTCAGGGACATCTGGCAGCTGGTGACTTGGATCTGGTACATATTTCTTCAGCATTGAAACGTGGAATACATCATGCACCTGGGACAATTCGGCTGGTAGGTCTAGTTTGTATGCCGTCTTCCCGATCCTTTTCAAAATTTGGTAAGGTCCAATATATCTTGGTGCTAGCTTGCCGCCTCTTCCGAATCTGACCACTCCCCTTGTAGGTGAGACCTTCAGGAATACCGAATCACCTTCCTCGAATTCTAGGTCTCGCCGGCGGTTGTCAGCATAGCTCTTCTGTCTTGTTTGTGCTGCTCGCATCCTTTCCCTGATTAGCTCGATCTTTTCGGACGTTTGTTGCACCATTTCAGGTCCGAACATTTGTCTTTCACCTACTTCAAACCAGCACACAGGGGTCCTGCACCTCCTTCCATACAACGCTTCGTATGGAGCCATCCCAATACTTGCTTGATAGCTGTTGTTATATGCAAACTCTACCAATGCTAAATATTGTTCCCAGCTCCCTCCGAAGTCCATTATGCACGCCCTCAGCATGTCCTCGAGGATTCTGTTAACTCTTTCTGTCTGCCCATCTGTTTGCGGGTGGAAAGCCGTGCTAAAATCTGGTCTCGTTCCCAAGGCCTCTTGCAGACTCTGCCAAAATCGGGACGTAAACCTGGCATCCCGATCGGAAACGATTGATACTGGCACCCCATGTAGCTTTACAATGCCTTCTATGTAGACCTCTGCTAGCTTTTCTACCGACCAAGTTGTCTTTACTGGGAGAAAATATGCGGACTTTGTCAAGCGGTCCACTATTACCCAAATCGAGTCGTTCCCTTTTGAACTTCTGGGTAGTCCCGTGATGAAGTCCATGCTGATGTTCTCCCATTTCCATTCTGGAATGGGTAATGGCTGCAGCAGACCTCCTGGTCTCTGGTTCTCTGCTTTGACTTTCTGACATGTAAGGCATTTGACCACAAATTTTGCCACATCTCGCTTCATTCCAGCCCACCAGAAATGTTGTTTTATATCCTTATACATCTTTGTGCTTCCTGGGTGGACTGTGAGTAAGGTGGAGTGTGCCTCCTTCATGATTTCTTCTCGCAACTTGTCGATTTTTGGCACACACAACCTGCCCCCAAGCCAAAGCGTCCCTTCCTTTATACTGAACTCTGGGGTTTTTCCTTCGTTGACTAGTATTTTTTGTGCTTCAATCTCTGCATCACCCCATTGAGCCTTCTTGACTTGGTCGTTCAGACTAGGATGTAGCTCTAGATTGGCCAAAATGGCACATAAATCTTCAACCACTAGTTCAATGCCGGCTTGTCTGATCTCATCTTGTAGTTCTCGTCTCATCACAGTGAGCATGGCTACAATTCGTTTTCTGCTGAGCGCATCGGCCACGACATTGGCTTTTCCCGGGTGATATAGAATTTCTGGTCTTATGTCTTCCAGAACCTCCAACCATCGCCTTTGCGTGAGATTCAGATCCTTTTGTTGGTAGATATACTTCAGGCTTTTATGGTCGGTAAACATTTCCACCTTCGATCCATAGACATAGTGCCGCCACAATTTTAGAGCAAAGATTATTGCAGCCAACTCCAGGTCGTGTGTCGGGTAATTCTTCTCGTGTGGTCGAAGTTGCCGTGATCCGTATGCTATGACTCTTCCTTCTTGCATCAGAACACATCCGAACCCCAAAAGCGAAGCATCACTGAAGATTACGTATCCCTTGTCTGGTTGAGGCAGAACCAAAACTGGTGCAGTAATTAGTCTATTCTTCAGCTCTTGGAAACTATCTTTGCACTTCTTAGTCCAATCAAAACTTACGTTCTTCTTAGTCAGGGCAGTAAGTGGTACGGCAATTCTGGCATAGTTCTGGATGAACTTCCTGTAGTACCCGGTCATGCCTAAGAAGCTTCTGACCTCCTTCACAGTTCTTGGCTGAGGCCAATCCCTTACTACCTCTATCTTCTGCGGGTCTGTAGCCACTCCCTCCTTAGAAAGGACATGACCCAAGAATGCCACTTCTGACTTCCAAAATTCACATTTTGTCAGTTTGGCATATAGCTGGTGCTCTCGTAGCTTGGCCAATACTGCAGTTAGGTGCTCAGCATGGTCCTCTTCTGTTTTTGAATACACCAAGATGTCGTCTAGGAAGACAACTACGAAGGAATCGATGAATGGCTGCAAGATGCGGTTCATCATGTCCATGAAGATTGCTGGAGCATTTGTCACCCCGAATGGCATTACTAAAAATTCGTAGTGACCGTGCCGAGTCCGGAACGCAATCTTGGGTATATCTTCTTCTCTGACCCGAACTTGATGGTAGCCTGAGCGCAGGTCAATCTTTGAGAATACAGCCGCTCCCTGAAGCTGATCAAACAGGTCATCGATCCTGGGAATGGGGTACTGATTCCGAATCGTCACCTTGTTCAACTCCCGATAATCGATGCACATTCTCGAGGTTCCATCCTTCTTCTTCACTAGTAGCACAGGTGCTCCCCAGGGTGAAGCACTTGGCCTGATGAATCCTCTTTGCAGCAGTTCTTCAATTTGCTCCTTTACTTCCTTCTGCTCTACTGGTGCCATCCGATAGGGTGTCTTTGACACTGGTGCGCTGCCCGGCTGGATAGTAATGCTGAATTCCACATCCCTGTGTGGTGGGAGTCCAGGTAATTCTTCCAAAAATACGCGGGGAAATTTTCGTACGATTGGTATCGCCTTGACTTCACTTGGCACTGGTTTCTTAGTCGTAGCTGCGAGAATTTCCTCGTTCTGTTTCTTCCTTCCTTGGAACACAAGCTCCCGTCCTCCGGATGGGGTAATGGTGACCCTCTTCTCCTTGCAATCGATGCTAGCATTATGCTTGGACATCCAGTCCATCCCGATAATCACGTCCGTCCCTACAAAGCCCAACTCTAGCAAGTCTATACTCAGGGTCTCTCTGTCGATCCTGAGATTCCATCCCTGGTAGCATGAACTTGCAGGGAGAGTTGCTCCGGACGGGGTACCTACTAGCAAAACTGATTCCGGGGTTGCCTCCTGGGTGCGTTTTAACTTCTTAGAGAATGCTCCAGACACAAAGGAATGAGATGACCCACTATCAAATAAAATAGTTGCCTGGATTTCATTTATATTAATCCAACCTGTTTACAAAAGTGGTTACATCACTACCAACTTATGCCAAAATATTCAAAATACTACAAAAGCTTAGTCATACTCCTTCACCTACCGGTGATAACTCCCTCGTCTTCATTGGCGTCTTCCTCTGTGAGCGCAAATACTTTCCCCTGGCGGTTTATCCCCTTCTTGTTTGCCCTGGGAGCCGGCCCTCCATAGCCCCTTTGAAGTTGGGGACAGTTTGGCTGGATATGACCGACCTCCCCGCAATTGTAACAGGAGCGGGCACCATTCAGAGGGTTCCCATTCTTGGGGCATTGGCTCTTGAAATGCCCTGGTTCGCCACATGTGAAACAGCTCCCTGGCTTGATGTTGCTGGTGTTGCTAACCCTCTTCTGAAATTTTTGGTTCCCACCCTGGCTTCTGAATCCTGACGCTGGTGCAGGCCTTTTTCCCTTGTTCCACCCTCCAGTGTTTCCTTGCAGTTCTGGCCCCTTATTCATGTCTAACTCCGTCGTAGCTGCTCGATGGACTAGCTTCTCGAACCTCCGGATGCAAAGCGGTATCATCTTGGTCCTAAGTGCGGGCCTGAGCCCCTGCTCAAACCTCTTGGTCTTTTTGACTTCATCTTGTACCATTTCCGGAGCATAGCGGGAAAGCTGGGTGAACTTGGTCTCATATTCTCGGACCGTCATGTTTCCCTGCTTTAGGTTGTGGAACTCCATGGCTTTTTCCCCTTGCACGTCTAGTGGAAAATAGTGTTGCCTGAATTCTGCCAGAAAATCCTCCCAGGTAATGGGCCCTTCGCCCATGCCTCTCTTTACTGATTGCCACCAGACTCCGGCATCTTTTTCTAGCAGAACGCTGGCCAACCTGACCTTGCTATCCTCTGGCGTCAGCATCACCTCAAACACTGTCTCGACTTGACGAATCCAGTCGTCAGCCACTGTCGGGTCTGCCTTGCCTTCAAAAACAGGCGGCCTCATCCTTCGGAATGATTCGACCATTTTAATAGGGTCGGTAGCTGCTACTCCCCGATTACCTCTGGGTGCTCCTGGATGTTGCACATTGTTTCGGCTCGCTTCTGCGAGGTCACCCAAGGCCTGGTACATACGAGCAATTTCCGTCTCCAAATCAAGGCCTGTGCCATTGCCTCCACTACCCTCGCCTTCCAGATTGTCGATCCTACCACTCCTGGTCCTGCGTGACATCTGGTAGAAGAGAGTAACGGAATACACAGGGCATCATATTTGTTATAAAAATAACATTCATTCAATTTATCATGCACATAAGATTTGCAGAAAACATAAAGCTAACTTCATTATATCATAACCCCAGGTCTTACATAGTCATTACCTTCCTTACATTTATATCTTACAGTAGGAAGCAAAACATCCAAAATAACAAAATAGCCTAGGGCACCTAACTACCTAGTCAGTACTACTAGAGGTCCCGTCCCCTTCACCAGGTGGTGCCAACAGTGCAAGTAGCTGTGAAACTTGTGCCTGCAGCTCCGCGCATTTGCGCTCCAGGCGCGCAAATTGCACACGGTGGGTGTGCTTCAGGATTACTATCTTGCGGTCTGCCCTTGCCCTTGCCCTCCTTAACTCTGCTATTTCCTTCTCATTGTTGAGGACTGCGAACTCACATGAGTCCATCCTGTTTTCTAGGCAGACATGGCACCATCCCCATGTTTCCAGATCCTGAAAGACCTGGTCGAAAGCTTGCTGTATTGGGTTAGGTGGGGGAGGTGGTGGCGGTGGTGGTGCTGGGTTCTGGCCATTGGCAGGGGCACCCCCTGCTGCGGCAGCTACGGTGCCTCCATTGGCCAATCCTACTCCAACCGGTGACTCGTCCCCGTCTGTGAGGGGTTCCAAGTCCGAGCCCACCTCGATTGCAACTCCGTGTGTCACTCCATTTCCTGGGGGAACTGCTCCGTTCGACATCCTGTATGGAGTGGATACGGAAATTAGCATAGATATAGAACATCATAATGCATAAGTTGAAGGAACAACAGTATGAATTATAATTGTCCACAACTAGCTAAAAGGAAGCCTAACCCCTACAAGGTACCTAAGTGTATTTTCCTTCTATGTTTGGACTATAAATTGAAGTCGGCTCTGATACCACTCTGTAACGCCCCGATTTCTATATACTGGGAAACCGAGACACGAGCCAAGACCTTTCCTTCAATAAGTCACAAAACACAGAAAACAGAAAAATTTAAAACTTTTTATTAACTCAACATTACAGGCCGAGTGTTCCCATCAATACACTGGATTACATCAGAGTATACATGAAATAGTTATTACAGCGGAAATTAAAACTTGACGTGGACTCCTCGCTTTCCTTGCCTTGAGTCCTCCTGAATCTCGCACCTGTATTTTTGCGGTCCAGCACCTATGGAAGTGGGGACGTCAGTATTCACTGACGCTTAAAGGCTGATCATATAGCAGCGGATCTCCAAACAATATATATACAACCATAGTAAAATATGTCGGTGTAGTTTAAGTGTTCGTGAGTGCGATGATCAGAATCTAACAATGTCAGTCAAACTGGAATACCAATGCACTGTCCACTAAACTAGAACACTAATACACTGTCAACTGAGTTGGGATACTCGTATTCTAATGCCATGTCAACTAAACCAGGATGCTCATACTCTAATGCCATGTCAACTAAACCAGGATGCTCATACTCTAATGCCATGTCAACTAAACCAGGATGCTCATACTCTAATGCCAGCAAGTCTCCGAAAGCAACATGCAGCCCATACTACATGCGACTCCATCTCAAGCCGTTTCTCCATATATCGGGATTGAACCCGCATTATGAATTTTAATTGTACACAACCTGTTCCTGACAATACTCCATGACTCTGTGAGGTTGCAGAAGAGGTCAAGTCCCCTTATGCAGTCTGCTTATGGTGTCTCCGTTTTCCACTACTACCCGGCATGCCGGACCTCACTCGACCCCAGTATATCGGGCATCGTTCCAAAAATCAAACCATAGAGTTTTGCAAGCGCAGGGCAGCGCGAAGCCTACCCTGTGGCACTCTCTGGGGTCTAGCAAACGCAGGACTGCACCATGCATCCTGTGGCACCCCAGCCACGGTATTTCAGGAATTAACAGCGCGAGATACGCAACCCGTATCCTCAACTTGTGAGACGGCACCGTACGTATCCCTTTGACGGGAAGGTACAACCCAGTACACCACCTAAGATCGGCCCTAAAGAAAGGTTTGGTCGTACGGTGCACCCTACTACCAACTCCCCTTCTTTCGGGCAAAAGGTTAAGGGATGATTTTATAAGTCACTATCCTAATGAGGTTATTATCTCTATGCAATCTTGCATAGTTTCCAATCATGGTCCAACTCGTGGTCCCTCGACCCAAGACTCTAATAATAATATTTCTCTCACTCATTCCTATCCCTAACTTGGATTCTACCAACACTCTCGGCCCACGGTCAACCTACATTGGTTAAGATCCGTCGACGCCCGATGTGAGATCTATCCATTTTACTCTAAGGGGGTAGGATGTGGTCTTGATGGTCGATGACCCTTAGGGTACTTGTAGACCCTAAACTAGCTTTTTCTCAAGCTACAACTACTAGCACTTCTCAACCCTTATTGCTATGAATGAAGGGTGCTCATATGCTATGGTTCCATACTAACACTAACTACAACAAGGTAGTTATTCCTACAATTTCCACATGGCTCTTTCTTATTGCTTATCCTATGGCGATTCGATCATGGTATGCAATTGCAAGCATCAACCTACCACCACTAAAACATGGTATATATGACATAACCATCAACTTATAACACTCTTGATTGTGGATGTGTTTTAGCATGCATTTGTAGCGATCCCAAGCATGGATACATATATAACTAGTATGAACACATATCATTCTCAAGCATGTATACACATCACTAGTATGAACATACAACATTCTCAAGCATATGTATATACTTCTACATCATCCCTAAAATATGGTAAGTAATTTTACATCAATCCAGCAATCATTCTAAGCATATATATCATTCCTAATATGATAGATATTTTTAGAATAAATCCTACAACATGTAAAGCATGAATATGGCTTCTAATATTTTTAGAAGTGATCCTACAACAAGTAGAGCATGACTATGATTTCTAATATTTTTAGAAGTGATCCTACAACAAGTGAAGCATGAATGTGACTTCTAATATTTTTTGAAGTGATCCTACAACATGTAAAGCATAAACATGGCTTCTAATTATTTTTAGAAGTAATCCTACAACAATTGAAGCATAAACATGGCTTCTAATTATTTTTAGGAATAATCCTACAACATGTAAAGCGTAAACATGGCTTTTAATTATTTTTAGAAGTAATCCTACAACAATTGAAGCATAAACATGGCTTCTAAACATTTTTAGAAGTAGTCCTACAACACTTGAAGCATAAATATGGCTTCTAAATATTTTTAGGAATAATCCTACAACATGTAAAGCATAAACATGGCTTCTAATTATTTTTAGAAGTAATCCTACAACAATTGAAGCATAAACATGGCTTCTAAACATTTTTAGAAGTAGTCCTACAACACTTGAAGCATAAATATGGCTTCTAAATATTTTTAGGAATAATCCTACAACATGTAAAGCATAAACATGGCTTCTAATTATTTTTAGAAGTAATCCTACAACAATTGAAGCATAAACATGGCTTCTAAACATTTTTAGAAGTAGTCCTACAACACTTGAAGAATAAATATGGCTTCTAAATATTTTTAGGAATAATCCTACAACATGTAAAGCATAAACATGGCTTCTAATTATTTTTAGAAGTAATCCTACAACAATTGAAGCATAAACATGGCTTCTAATTATTTTTAGAAGTAGTCCTACAACGCTTGAAGCATAAATATGGCTTCTAAATATTTTTAAGAATGATCCTACAACATGTGTATCATGAATCTCATCCTTACATATGATATAATATATCTACTACTTTAATGGAAACATACATCTATTATTACTACTTTTAATGAAACATACATCTACTATTGCTACTTAGTAGAAGCATACATATCTACTACTACTACAACTTTATTAGAAACATGCATATCTACTACTACTACAACTTTATTATAAACATGTATATCTACTACTACTACAACATGCATATCTACTACTACTACTATAAGTATCAACTAAAATTTATCATAAACATCTACAATTAAATTACTACATAAGTATCTTACTAGTGGGCATAAAAGAAATCTTTTTAATCTTTTTACAACTAGTGTTTAGAAAGGAAAAGATCTTTTTATTTAGTTATTCTACAACTAGTGATTTAGTTAGTTTCTTTTCTTTTTCATACTTTAAGATTAAAACTAAACAATAATATAACAATAAGAACACTTTATTTTAGGTTTAATCCACATATGTTCTCTTTTAATTCAAGGTTCAATATTGGTCCTACAACCTTACATGGTTGTAAACAATCCATATGCCTTATGTATAGTTCCATATTCAAGTCCTACAACCTTACATGGTTGTATGTACAAACTTATGTGCATGTGTTAATTTAGTCCAAGTAGTTAACAACTTCAAAATGAGAAAACTCACACAATCATACTACTACAAAGTAACCATATCAAAAGAAAAATAAACAAGAGGGTAAGAAGAAGAAGAACATCAAAACCATCATTCAAATAAACAAACAAACAACAAACAAACATACAAACCTTATGAGAACCCCCCACCTTGTTTCTTTCTTGATGGAAGACTAGATTACTTTCCTTCTTTCTCCTAGGACTTCTAGCAACCCTACAAGTAAAACTCTCAAGTTAGAACACTCATTCTTTTCCTTACTCTTTTTTTTTCTTTGATGTTTCTAAAGTAAGATTATGGAGAAGGAAGGGGGTATTTATAGGAGGAAAGGAGGGTGGAGATTTAAATTGTGCATCTACACAATTTTGCAAAAGCCCTCCCACATATTGTGGGCCGGCCACGCTTAGAAGGAGGGGGGAAGTGGGGGAGGTGCTATGTGGGGGAAAATTGATATGGAGGAGGAGTTTTCTAGAAGAGTTCTCAACCCTTTTATATTTTTGTAGCCCTAGGTTTAGTACCCAATAATCCCTAATTATCTATTAGGTTGTCATGGCTAAAAAATGATCACAATGGTGAAGAAAAATATAAAATAATCAAGTAGTCGAACGCTAATAAAATAATATTATTAATAGTCAATCGGGATATTACACTGAAACTCTCCCGAGAAATACTAAAGCCTATTGGCTACACCCTCCAGGGTTTCTCCGGTGCTCCGGTCCAAATCGAGAGGATCATCACTCTGGATGATACTATGGGAAAATCTCCGACCACCGGAATCGAGCCCATGGATTCATGGTGGTTGACATCAAATGCCATCCTCGGGGACCCCGGTCTTGCGTCTCTCCAAGCCATACCCTCGTTCTATCATATGAGAATGAAGTTCCCCAGGAATGTCAGGATCAGGGTAGTGAAGGGTAATTAGAAGGCTGCCTGAGCATGCTACACAACAACAGTGAGGGATTTGGTCCTTCCTCTCGATCTTGTCGAACTTCCTAGCGATAGAATTTCGATTGTCTTCGAGCCAGACAATGCACTAGAGGAGACCCATTTCTCCAAAGCAGTTGAGACCAAGTGGTTTAAAGTGAGCAAGACCCTGCCTTCCGGTCTCAAGGAGGAGATCATCGACTGCATCCGATGGAACCAGCATCTATTTGCCTGGACTCCCTCGGACATGCCAAGAATCTCGGAGAAACTGATCATGCACAAGCTAAGTGTTAATCTGGACTCTAAACCGATACAACAGAGGCACAACAAGTTCACATGTGAAAGACAGCAGGCAGTATAAGAAAAATTCGAGATGCTCGTATCCACCCGCTTTATCCAGGAGGTCAACTACCTAGAGTGATTGAAAAATGTTGTGATGGTGAAAAAGGCTAATAGTAAATGGAGGATCTATATCGAATTCACGTACCTCAATAAGGCAAATCCAAAAGACCCCTTCCCTTTTCCAAGTATCGTTGCCCTGATCAATGTAACATCGGGGCACGAACTCCTGAGCTTTATGGATGCCTTCTCTAGCCTCAACCAGATCCGGATGTTTCCTCCGAATATCTCGATGACACCTTTCTTCACAGATCAGGGACTCTTCTGCTCCAAGTCAAAATCTTCTACTACTGATTGAACGCGAGAGCCACCTATTAGAGGTTGGTGAACATGATCTTCAAAGAACAAATTAGCCAGAATATGGAGGTGTATGTGGATGAAATGTTTGCCAAGAGCCTGAGAGGTGAAGACCACGTGAAGGACCTCGAGGAGGCCTTCGACGTCTTAAAGAAGAATAAAATGAGGCTTAGCTCATCTAAATGCACCTTCGACGTGACCTCCGGGAAGTTCTTGGGTTTTATGGTCAGCTAATGAGGGATAGAATCAAACCCATAATAGATTCAAGCTATCTTGGACATGACCCCTCTTATAATTGTCAAGGAAGTTTAGAGGCTCATGGGCCGACTTGCCGCAATTGGGTGTTTTTTCTCAAAATTAGGGAGAAATCCCTTCCCTTCGTCAAGGCCCTCTGCGGAGCAAAGAAATCCGAGTATGGAGAGCCCCAGCAACAGGCCTTTATCCAACTGAAGGAATATCTCGTTAACCACCCTTTTCTTAGTAAACCTGAGCCAGGTGAAGTCCTTTGCTTCTACTTGGTGGCATCCGAGCATGCCCTCAGTACAGTCCTGGTCTAGGAAGATGATGGGGTACAGAAAGCCATATATTATGTGAGCAAAGTGCACCACAATGCCGAGCTCCGTCATGCAAAAATAAAGAAAGTAGCTTATGTCCTGGTTATGGCGGCACAGAAGCTTCACCCCTACTTTCAGGCCATTCTATCCAAGTCCTCACGGACAAGCCGTTGAAGCAGGTTCTCAACAAGCCAGAAAACACTGGACGGTTGATCAAATGGTCTATCGAGCTCAGCCAGCACGATATCAGTTATAAGCCAAGAACCACCATCAAGGGTCAGGCACTCACCGAATTCATCACCGAATGGACTATTCCAGAGCCGTTCAAAGTTCAGGAGGAATATCCATTATGGGAGCTCTATGTCGATGGTTCCTTCTATGAAGAAGGAAGCGGGGCGGGAGTTATATTGAATAGTCCAGACAGCTTCGTCCTCCTACTCCTTGTGCCTCAACATCTGGGCCTTTAACAATGAGGCTGAGTACGAGACACTAATCGCCGGACTCCTCCTAGCTCACAAAGCTGGGGTGAAATGGTACAAGACCTTCAGTGCTTCTCAGATTGTAGTCAACTAGGTTTGCCGGGAATATGAGACCTGTGACACCCATATGATTCAGTACCTGGCCCAGGTGAGGCTACCCTTGGTAGACTTCGAGAAGGCTTTAGTCATCTGAATCCTTAGATAACAGAACAGCAAGGCTGACGCATTATCCAAGCTAGTGTCCTCCTCCTTTGAGGGTCTGGACTCTACAGTGCTTGTAAAGGTCCTTATCTGACCCAGCATCGATAGGGAGAACTCCAAAATCCTTTGCATCGAACCTTGTATGAAGTCGCGACATGGATGGAACCAACCCAACTCTTTCTGAAAAATGGCAAATTACTCCAGGAACCATCTGAAGTGCGAAAGAACCGAGTTAGGGCTAAGAGATTTGTACTCATTGATGGGGTATTGTTCAAGCAATCATACACAAAGGTCGAAGAACGCCTTTACTTCCGATGTCTGACCCCCAAGGAAACTAAATATGCACTCGAAGAAGTGCATCGCGAAGTTGGTAGCTACCACATGGGCAGCTGGTCGCTCGCAAGGAAGATCCTCAACCATTGATATTATTGGCCAACTCTATTACAGGATGCTCAAGACCTCATTCAAAAATGTGGCCCATGTTAGATGTTCTCCGCCATCAGGCACATTGCCCAGGAAAAACTCAAATCGCTCGCGAGCCTAACTCTCTTAGCCATGTGGGGAATGGATCTAGTCAGGCCCTTCCTGAAAATGACGGGTCAACGATGCTTCCTGATTGTTGCCGTTGATTACTTCATAAAGTGGATCAAAGCAGAGCCTTTAGCCTCCTTTACTAAACACCAAGCCCAGCAGTTGTTCTTTGGTTTACAAAGTGCGTCCCCTGTGAGTGGAGGAATGCCTTGATCTTTGTTTTTTAAGAGAGTTGCTTATCCGGTTTACCAGACGTTCCTTGTTGCATAGCATTGATGATTTGGAGAGATCTCTAGATCCCCGGGGCCATCGTGAGGCAATTGAATCGGTTGAAGCATTATGGACTGAGATACGGTCATGCAAAGGGTGATGTTCATGATGGTTTTGTTGGGAGCTCCCTATGCCTCTCCGTTAATGGGAGCATCACTAGGATGATAAGGAATATCCAGTTGATAAGGAGAAATTGGTCTTCCATGAGAAGATCTGGTTGACAAAGAGAATTGGTGCGATGGCTTGAGGCTGCCGCTCTGCCTTTTAGTCTTGGTGGCATGGCAGGAAGTCTGATCTGCGTAGTTTTTCACAGACGGCTCCAATCTTTTGCTGCATATTTTGGTGTAGGAGCAAGCAGATAGTAAGTTTATATTTAAAGGAAACAACTAAAGATCTGACATTTGATCGTTGCGGTGAAAAGTAATGAGATCTCCTGAGATTAAATCTGGATCATTGATTAAGCATCGTGATCTAAACCCATTGGTTGCTGACGCGTCCGATGGATCTACAAAAAAGCCTAAAACACCGGGGATGGCCTCGACGACAGTCCCTCCGACTCTGAAGTCAGAAACAGAGAGGGAAAGAAAGTCTGAGAGAGAAATTGTTGATTACCTTCTGACTGAAGAGGGGATAGGGTATTTGATATGGGTTGGATGACGTGGCCCCTCCTGGGCCACAGGATCCCCCTCGAAATGCGTGCGCCTATAGATCATCCAGATCTACCACGTCAGCGCTGGAAAACCGCTCGGCCTCTGCCACGTCAACTCGGAAACTGCCCGGGCCCTTGCCACGTCAGCCCTATACCGTTCGGATTTCCACCGCTTCACCCCCACAAGCAACCGGGTCCGGACCCGGCCCCAAACGAGTCCAGACCCGGTTGGCATCTTCTATAAATACCAGACCCCTACTCCTTTTTCAGGTAATCGATCTTTTCCCACCAAAACCCTAGTTACTGTTACTCTCTCTTAGTAGCTGACTAGATCGTCGGAGGGTCTGCCACTGGGACCAACCTCGGTGTTCCGAGACCGTCTGCAGGTACACGAGACCTCGGATCCGAGCCCCCCGATCCGAGTCGAGAATTCAGCCTCCTCCTCACTACCGCCTACTTCCGTACCGTTCACCCGGCTGAGGGCCACCTGCATAGGAGCTTCCTCTATCAAATACAAATCGAGTAAGAACTCACACCTGGTGCATCCACATGCCTCCCAAAAAACAAAACGCATCAGGTTGGCACCATCTGTGGGAAACTCTCTATTGCGGACACAGGTCTGAGCTCAGCCACCAACTGTTCGGAAGTCAACCCGAGCTCACATGGCACCCAAAGCCACGAGAGCTGTTACCTCAGCGCGTCGGCAGGACGTGCCTCCACAGGGCGTCGGCGTCGACGCTCAAGCATCCAACAACCCGGTGGTCAGTCATAGACTCCAACCAGGTGCCTCCCGTCCGATCCAACCCGATCTCTGAGGGGTAATCCTAAACCGACAGGTCAGTCGCAGCAGGGAAGGGGCCGCTTCCAACTCGGCCCCGAACCATCCAAAGCCTCCGTCCCAAGGACGGGGGCCAGCGCTCAGCCATATCGGACGGCAACCTCCAGCTCAACCAAACCGGGCCGAGCGAGCCCCGGTCACTCACCAGGAGTTCTAGGACTTCCGGAAGGAGATCATGGGGGCCATCCGGGGGATCCCCATTGATGAGGACGTCCGCTACTCTCACACACGGTCGGATGTCGAGGCCAACATGTCTCGCCCCTCAACAATCCCACTGGAGTATGACGACGACATTTTGAAGTGCCTCCAAGAAATGGAGGATCACCTCGACCACTTCAGCGACGGCGGCCCGAGGATGGCCCAGGGTACAGGCCTGTCCGACCTCCTTTCTCCGCCCTCATCCTGCAGGCAGAGATACCCCAAAATTTCCGCACACCTCAATTCGAGACCTATGATGGCGAAGGTGATCATGCTGATCACATGGAGGGCTTCAAAACCCTCATGATGATTCACAGCGCATCGATCCCCTTCTGTGCCGAGCCTTCCCCGCCACCCTCTGGGGTCCGGCTTGGGAATGGTTCTCCAAACTCACCCCCGTCTCCATCTATTCTTTCGACCAGCTAGAGGGCAGCTTCCTCGCACACTTCGTAACCAGCCGAAAGGCCAAAAGAATAAGTGCGTCCTTACTCGGCCTCCGGCAGAAGGAAGGGGAGTCGTTCCGGGTGTTCATCCGAAGGTTCACCGCCGAGGGAGGTCGGTCTCCTCCCTCGACCCTGGGGTTGCCTCGACAGCCTTCCGTCATAACGTCCGACACGGACAGCTGAAGGCCTCCCTGGCAAAGAAGCCCCCGATAGACTTCCCTGACCTCCTCAACCAGGTCGAAAAGTACATCCGAGCCGAAGAGGCCTTGAATCTAGAGGACCAGAAAGAAGTTTTCGGGAAGGGGAAGCGCAAAGCCGACGAGGTCGAGCCGGCGAAGAAAGCTCTGAGAGACGGGGGCACCACGAAGAAGGTTCCGCCGGTCCCCCGCTTCGAGAGGTACACTCCACTGACGCAAAACGTGTCGACGATCCTCTTAGCGATTGAAGACAGCGACATCGTGCAGTACCCCCTTTGACCTTCCAACAACAACAGCAAGAAGACGGATCAGCGGTTCTACTGCCGCTTCCACTGGGACAACGGGCACGACACAGATCATTGCCGTGCCCTGAAGGATAAAATTGAGGCCCTCATTTAATGAGGGTACCTCCAAGAGTTCAAAATAGAAGGCCTCCGGGAATAGAGGGATACCAGACACAGGAGGGATTCCCCTCCTCCTCGAGCACCCTTACAGCAACCCGAGCGGGAGCCAGAGCCCGAGGAGCCCGAGGGCCAGGCAATCTTACATTGCGTCCACGGAGGGCCTATGGGAGGGGAATCCAACACTTCCCGCAAGGCATTCATCCAGGATGTCAATACCGTCCAGGGCCCTCTCTCCCCCTAAGTCCAGCAACTCCCTGTTTCTTTCTCGGGGGAAGACCTGGAGGGAGTCCGGCTCACTCACTGTGACACACTTGTCATCAGCCTCAGCATGGCAAACTTTGAGGTCCAGCGAATCCTTGTAGACAACGGGAGCTCGGTCAACATTCTATTCCTGGGAGCATTCGAGAACTTGAAGCTCTCCCGTAAGAAGCTAAAGCCGGCCGGATACACCTTACATGGATTCTCCGGCGTCCCAGTGACAATAGAGGGGATCATCACCCTAGACGTCACGGCAGGCACGACCCCGAACAGAAGAACCGAGTCCATGGACTTCATGGTTATGAATGTTAAGGCAGCCTACAACGCCATACTCGGCCGTCCGGGGCTCTGCTCCCTCCAGGCAGTTCTCTCGGCCTACCACCAGAAAATGAAGTTTACTACCAACACTGGTGTCGGAGTTGTCCGAGGAAATCAAGAGGCAGCCCGTTCGTGCTACATGACGGCAATCGGGAGCGGTGTATTTCCCCTCGATGCCGTCGAGCTGGAGCCCGAAAGAACCCAGCCAGAACCAGAGCCAGCGGACGTGCTAGAAGATGTCTCGTTCAAGACAGGGGATGCGTCGAAGCACTTCTGAGTAAGCTGCTCCCTCACGCCCGACCTCAAGAATGCCCTGATCGGCTGCATTCACCACAATGTCGACCTCTTCACCTGGAAGCCCTCTGACATGCTCGGGATCTCTGAGAATCTCATCATGCACAAACTCAGTGTGATTCCCAGGTCGAAACCCGTTGTCCAAAAGCAGCACAAGTTCGCTCCGGAGCGACAGCAGGCAGTAAACGCGGAGGTGGACAAGATCTTGTCCGCGCATTTCGTACAAGTGGTTAGCTACCCTGGGTGGCTAGCGAACGTCATCATGGTCAAGAAGGCGAGCGGGAGTTGGAGGATCTGCATAGATTTTACCAATCTCAACAAGGCATGCCCCAAGGATCCGTTCCTTCTCCCCAGCATTGATGCCATGATCGATGCCACCTCGGGTCACGAGCTCTTATCCTTCATGGATGCCTTCTCGGGCTATAACCAGATCCGGATGTTTCCTCCTGACATTGCCAAGACGTCCTTCGTCACAGACCGGGGACTGTACTACTACCGGGTTATGCCCTTCGGGCTGAAGAATGCCGGTGTCACCTACCAGAGGCTCGTCAACCGAGTTTTCAAAGATCAAATCGGACGTAACATGGAGGTATACGTCGATGACATGCTCGTCAAAAGTCCACAAGGAGAAGACCACGTCGCCGACCTGGAAGAGGCCTTTGGGGTCCTTCGAACCCACATCATGAGGCTCAACCCGGCGAAGTGTGCGTTCGGCATCTCCTCGAGGAAGTTCTTAGGGTTCATCGTCAGCCAGCGCGGCATCAAGGCTAACCCCAAAAGGATCCAGGCCATAATAGACATGGCCCCTCCCAGGAACGTCAAAGAAGTCCAGAGGCTAACGGGGAGACTGGCGGTCATTGGCCGTTTTCTCTCCAAGTCTGGAGAGAAATCCCTTCCGTTCTTCAAGGCTCTGTGAGGCACTGGAGGGTTCGAGTGGGGTACTCAGCAGCAAGAGGCCTTCGCCCAGTTAAAGGAGTACCTCGCCAACCCTCCTCTCCTCAGCAAGCCCGAACCAGGCGAGCCACTCTGGCTCTACCCCTCGGCATCGGAGAACGTGCTAAGTGTCGTCCTCGTTCGAGAAGAGGAAGGGGTCCAAAAGCCCCTGTACTATGTAAGCAAGGTCCCGCTCAACGCCGAGACCAGATATTCTAGGATGGAGAAAGTAGCATACGCCTTGGTCATGGCCACGCGAAAGCTCCGTCCTTACTTTCAGGCGCATTCGGTCCAGGTACTCACGGATCAACCCCTGAAGGCCGTGCTCTATAAGCCCGAGAGCTCTGGTCGACTAGTCAAATGGTCGATCGAGCTCAGTCAACCAAGAATGGCCATCAAAGAGAAGGCCCTCGCCAAATTCATTACAGAATGCACCATATCCGAGCAACCAGCGAGCAAGGAAGCCGACCAGACGTGGGAAGTTTACGTCGATGGCTCCTCTTGCGAAGCGGGGAGTGGTGTGGGCATCATTCTTCGGGGTCCGGATGGTTTCCTCCTTCAATATTGCCTCTGCTCAACTTCCCGGCCTCTAACAACGAGGCTGAATACGAGGCCATGATTGTCGGGCTCAACTTGGCTCGTCAAGCCAGCGCCAGACAGATCAGGGCCTTTAGCGACTCTCAGCTGGTGGTCAACCAGATCACCGGGGAGTACGAGGCCCGTGACGATAGGATGATCAGATACCTGGCCGTGGTCCAATGCCTATTAACGTCCTTCGACGAATCGGCTGTCTTGAGGATCCCTCGGGAGCTGAATGCCTAGGCCGACGCCCTGTCCAAGTTGGCTTCCTCATCCTTTGAAGGCCTCGACCGCACGGTCCTGATTGAAGTCCTGTTGCAGCCAAGTACAGACTTCCCAGAGGTTCTGTGTGTTGAAGACGGAGCACCTCCCAACGACTGGACCACTCTCGCCAAGAAATTTCTAGTCAAGGGAGAGCTCCCCGAAGACCGGGCTGAAGTGAGGTGGATCAGGGTCCGATCTAAAAGATTCGCGGTCATCAATGCCACCCTCTTCAAAAGGTCCTATACAACAACGGATGGCAGACCCTACCTCTGGTGCCTTACCCCAGACGAAGCCAAGTACGCCCTCAAGGAGCTGCACGAGGGGATTGGCGGATGCCACATAGGAAGCCGTTCGCTTGCACGGAAGGCATTAAATCACGGGTACCACTGGCCCACTATGCTGCAAGACGCCCTCGCCCTAGTCAAAAGGTGCGGCCCCTGTCAACTGTTCTCCCCCGTGAAAAGGGCTCCTCAGGCAAACCTCCGGCCAATGGCCAGTCCGACTCCCTTTGCAATGTCGGGGATGGATCTGGTGGGCCCATTTCTAAAAGCCCCGGGCCAACGAAAGTTCCTCATTGTGGCGATCGACTACTTCACTAAGTGGATCGAGGCTGAGCCATTAGCAACGATCACCGAGCGACAGACACAACAGTTTTTCTAGAAACACATCGTCTGTCAGTTCGGAAATCCGCAGGTGCTCATTACAGACAATGGGACTCAATTTGCGGGTAAGCATTTCTGCAAGTTCTGCGAAGATCTCGGAATCCAGCAACGCTTCTCCTCAGTATGCCACCCCCAGTCCAATGGTCGGGCCGAGAACGCGAACCGCCAAATCCTCGATGGCCTCAAGAAACGACTCGATAACTCTTCTAAGGGGTTATGGGTCGACGAGTTGCCAAGCGTTCTCTGGGCCCACCGGACAACAAAGAGAATCCCCACGGGAGAATCCTCTTTCAATCTGACATACGGCACGGAGGCCGTCATTCCTTTAGAGATCGGGATCCCTTCACCCCGAATTATGGCTTTCTACGAAGCAGCTAACTCCAAACAGCTGCGAGCCGATCTGGACCTCATAGACGAGGTCAGGGAGAAGTCCGCCATTAGAAGAAGCATCTACCAACAAAGAATTGAGAAATTCTACAACAAGAAGGTGCGGCCCACTGATATCAAACTCGGAGACCTCGTTCTCCGAAAACTGGCGGTATCCAATCCCGGTCAGAAAAGGAAATTGGCCCTGAACTGGGAGGGCCCTTACAAAGTATTGGAGGTCATTTGCCCAGGGACGTACCTCCTGACCAACCCCAAGGGCAAGGCCATCAAGAGGCCCTGGAATGCGGAGCACCTAATCAAATTCCTATGAGGAGAATAACCTCCATCATGTAAATTATCATTAATGTAATAGGCACGTCGTGCCTTGTTTTCTGTAAAAATCCAGTATGATGTAAATATGCCAACTTTCTTAAAACAAGTTTGTGGCTTCGTATTCTGCTCTCAATAAAAGACATCTCGAGCTCGGCACTCGGATGGCATCGCGAGCCTGAAAAGCTTCTCTTACAAGCTTGGGGCTCGGCGCTCGGATAGCATCGTGAACCTGAAAAGCTTCTCTTACAAGCTTGGGGCACGGCGCTCGGATAGCATCGCGAGCCTGATGTAACGACCCGAAAAATAGCATATGGCTATTTTGCATCGAAATGTGTGCGCGATTGAGAATTTCGCGCGATTATGTATTTTCTGATAATAATTATTTTGATTGAGAAATATAAGATATATTGTCTATTTTATTTTATTATTATTTTCGAATTTAAAATATTTTTATACGGATTATTACAAAGTATTTTTAATGTATTTTGTATTGTTTGGATTATTAAAGTAGAGAGTTGGGCTTTATTTGGAAATGTATTAAAGCTAGAGGGCTTATACGAAACATTCCCTTAGATATTTATCTATTTATTATTGTTTATTCACTTTTTACAAAAAAAACCCCTTTCTTTCTCTCCTTCCTTTCTCCTTCTTCTTCCCTTCTTCTTCTTCCCGTTCGTTCCCAAACCAACCCGATGGAAACCCACCCGACCTCCCTCCCTTCTCCTCCCGTTCGTCCACGCCAGCGATCGGAAGAACCCGACCCCCACTCCCGTTCCCTTCTCCTTCCTTCTCCCTTCTTGTTCGATGCCGAACCCAAAAGAAGCCCGACCTCCTCTCCCTCCTCCCTTCCTCCTCCCGTCCGCCCATGCCAGCAATCGAAAGAAACCCCGACCCATTTCCCTCTTCCTCCTTCGTTCTTCTTCTTCATCCCGATCAAAACAAACCCAAAAGAACCCATCGATCGATTCCTACCTCGCTCGAATCCCCTCCGATCCTTCGTCAAATCCAAATTAAAGTGAGGAGTAGACTAATGGAGAGATTCTCTACATGGTGGTAGCGTCGGATTTTCGAATAGATTCGGGAAGGTAAAACCCTAACTATTTTATTGTATAGAATTTAGTTGGGTTTGTAAAAGAGAATTTTAGGGATATGAATTAATTCTCGGATAGTAATAGAAATTGTAGTTGAGCTACTAGAATATTTTGGGGGCGATTTAGTAATTGTTGGGAAATAAGAATCTCGTCGGCATTAGTTTATTACGTGCATCGCACGTGTATATCCCAAGCGTTCAATAAACGCTTGTGTGACATTTGGGATGGTGTTATAGTTTTTATAATTGGGTTGGATGATTTGAGTTTTAATTGCTTGAAATTGATGATAGGATATATTTACGACTTTGGATGCAAGGTGGCTCAGTGGCGCTTTGGATCTTTGCGGAATATGTGAGTTAGTATATTTATATATTTTGTGGTTTGATGGATATGTGAGTTGGTTTATTATATATTTTTGTTGTTTGATGGATATGTGAGTACTAATTTATCTACATATTTTGTGTGTTAAGGAATATGGTGAGTTTAATTTATATATAATTGTGTGTTTTAAGAAATATAGTGAGTTTAATTTATTTAGATATATTGTTGTGTTTTAAGAAAAAATAGTGAGTGTTAATTTATTACGTGTTTTTGTATGTTAAGAATTATGTGAGTATCGATTTATTATGTATCTTGTGATTGTAAAAATATGGTGAGTATGATTTATTTATGAAGTGATGTTTAAGGGAGGATTGAATAACATATATGTGTATATAGGGATGAGTTACAATCATATGAGGATATCAAGATATGGTGTATATGGTTCTATATACGTAATTGATATTTTAAAGAAGTTAGATGAACTGAAGAGGTGACATGATTTATGGATGAGGCGTATGGGGAAATTTACTATCCTTGAGTATATAAAACCTATATAATGGATTCGTTATGTATGTGAGGATTCTCTACTTCTAAGTTAGTTGCTTGCTTTCCTTATCTACTTATGTATGTGTAGAAAGAGCCATCCTTAGGGTACTGCTTGTGTAGGTGAAGAAAAGAACCCATTTGAGGGTTTAGTAAATTGTGGATGTTAAAAGAACCCATCTTTTGGGTATGAATTGTTAGAGGTTGAGAAAGAACCCATTTTGAGAGTTGAGTAAATTGTGGATACTAAAAGAACCCAACTTGATGATTATGTTAGTTGTAGTTTGATAAAGAAACAATCCTTGATGTTGTCAGTTGTAGGATGTTAAAAGATCACACCTTTATGTTGATTACTTGTTGTAGGTTGGGAAAGAACCCATTCCTAGGGCTATATTATTTGTGTATGCTAAAAAGAGCCCATCCTAGTTGTTAGTAGTTGTGAGTAAAAAGAACCCATCCTATGGATTCGGATTGTTGTAGAAAAAGAACCCACACTTGTGATATAGTAAGAATCCATGCTTGAATTGTTATAGAAAGAAACCCATGGTTCAGTTGTAGTAGAACACCATGCTTGAGTTGTGTGAAGAACCCATTCATGCCTATGTGACGTTCCAGTAAAACCTATCATGTTTGGGTCGATTTTAGAAGGAAACTCATGTTGAGTTGATTATAGTAGGTATGCCATGATGGGTTGATTGTAGAAGAAACCCATGCTAAGTTGATTTTAGTAGATTCTTCTGTTGCTTATAATTATAGAAGATAAAGTTTGCTAGTAAGCACGTTTGGTTGCTTCTAGGTTTGACTACCTTAATGGTTGTTTGTATGTGGTTTTGCTCATACGTGGCTCGACTGGCCCGTATGTAGCTGTGGGTCTCATACACAGCTTATTTGGCTCGTATGTATGTTGTTGTCTCATACGCGGCTCGACTGGCCCGTATGTAGCTGTTGGTCTCATACGGGGCTTATTTGACTCGTATGTATGTTGTTGTCTCATGCGCGGCTCGACTGGCCCGTATGTAGCTGTTGGTCCTATACGTAGCTGTTTAGCTCGTATATGTTTTTGGTTACTCGTATGTAGCTTCTTAGCTAATACGCAGTTTGTTGTGCTCATCTAGGGTGAGATTATTACCCTAAGGGTCATCGACCATCAAGACCACATCCTACCCCTTTAAAGTAAAATGGATAGATCTCACCTCGAGCGTCGACGGATCTTAACCGATGTAGGTTGACCGTGGGCCGAGAGTGTTGGTAGAATCCGAGTTAGGGGTAGGAATGAGTGAGAGTGATCTCGTTACTCGAGTCTTGGATCGAGGGACCACGAGTTGGACCATGATAATCTAAGTTGGAAAGTATGTAAGATTGTATAGGAGTAGTGACATCATTAGGGTAGTGACTTATACAATCATTACTTAACCTTTTTGCCAAAAGAAGCGGAGTTGGTAGTAGGGTGCACCGTACGACCAAACCTTCCTTTGGGGCCGATCTTAGGTGGTGTTATTGGGTTGCGCCTTCCTGTCAAAGGGATACGTACGGTGCCGTCTCACGAGTTGGGAGCACGGGTTGCGTATCTCGCGCTGTTAATTCCTGAAGTACCATGGCTTAGGGGTGCCACAGGATGCATTGGGCAGTCCTGCGCTTGCGAGACCCCAGAGGGTGCCACAGGATAGGCTTCGTGCTACCCTGCGCTTGCGAGACCCTATGATTCGGATTGTGAAATGACGCCCGATACGTTGGGTTCTTCTAGTTTTGAGTGAGGTCCGGTTGGCCGGGTAGCAGTGGCGAACATAGACACCACTGGCATACTGCAACAGTGGCACATGACCACATCTGCAACCTCATCAATCATGTGTAGGTGTCAGGAACAGGTTGTATACAATTAGAAGTTCATAACGCGGGTTTAAATTCCTATATATGGAGAAATGGCTTGAGATGGAGTCGCATGTAGTATGGGCTGCATGTTGCTTTCGGAGACTTGCTGGCATTAGAATAAAAGCATCATTGTATTAGTAATCTTGCATTAGAATAAAGAGCATCATTGTATTAGTAGTCTTGCATTAGAATAAAGAGCATCATTGTATTGGTAATCTTGCATTAGAGTTAAGTCATAACATACACTGGCACATCAATTATATGTACACGTGTCTTTTCCATTCAAGTTGAATTGCGAGTGTGATATGTTATTTCCAAACCATGTTGGCGATGCGGAGTCTATTGTGATGGAATGCATATAAATGGTAATGTGCAATGAGACGTTAGATTGGACATGAATGAATGTGGTAGTATGCAAATGAATGCATATGCCTATGATGTGATATGTGATATAAGGAAATAGGATCAATATTGTATTATGAGAGGGGTTATTCAAATGATTACTAAGATAAGTATGATTATGAGTGGGTATGGATATACATAAAGGTGATGACTCAGAGAGTATTGGATGTGAATTCCCATTTATGAGGTTACATGTTCAGATGTCAAGTAAGATTAGTTGATCTTGATATTATGAGTTCGTTATGTTTTTACTTGTAAAGTCTAATCTATTTGCTTATTTTAATAAATTATACTCACACCAGAAATGGCTAACCCCTTAGTATTTGGGGATTAGGGAGTCCATGGACTACCCTAGGTCCCTACTGTTACAGGTCTTCAGCAGTGCAGAGGTGAGGTGTAGGTACAGGTTTCCGTGGAGTGGAGCTCTAGTTATAATTTGTTGTTATGATTTAATTGTAAATAGTAAAGATTTATGCTTTAAATTGTAATTTTGATGTATAAGTATGTGGATGATGATGAAAAGTATAGGGTGAGGCGGCAGGATATGGTTTTGACCCGTAACCATTTCGTTGTGGAGTGCCGAGCGTCGTGGTAGGTTTTTACAGGTTATTTTCTAAAAACTTACTACGTTTTCAAAAGGATTTATGGTTTTTATTTGATAATTGTTATACCGTTATGAGTTTGGGCCCCAGAGCATATATATATATATATTGCCTGTGTGATGATGCTCCTTTTGGCCTGGGGAGCCCGTAATATTATTGCCTGTGATGTAAGCTACGGAATTTAGAACAAAATTCCGTAAGCTTTTTCTGTTTTGGGGCAGAAATTACAAGGGAGACTCTGCCCAATTTTTCTTTGAAACATAACCATTTTAGTTTATGTTTAAAGTGATATAGAAATTGGAAGAATTGAGTTTGGAGTCAAAAAGGAAAAAAGGGCAGGCGCTACAGTTGGTATTACAAATTGATATTTGTAATTACTGTGTGGTAACTCTGTGTTGAATAAAAAGTTTTAAATTTTCAG
Source organism: Hemerocallis citrina (assembly GCA_017893485.1). Lineage (NCBI taxonomy): Eukaryota > Viridiplantae > Streptophyta > Magnoliopsida > Asparagales > Asphodelaceae > Hemerocallis > Hemerocallis citrina. The sequence continues at coordinate 118,203,110 of CM030363.1, forward strand.
CATTTTTGTGTATCGTGACTAATTGAAGGAAAGATCTTGGCATGTGTCACGGTTTCCCAGTATATGGAAATCGGGGCGCTACACCTGAAAAGCTTCTCTTACAAGCTTGGGGCTCGTCTCTCCTGAGAACAGGTGCGGGAGCTCGGTGTCAACCTCGAGCAAGGCGGAGGCTTTCTTCAAGGCCCCCCGACCTTAACGCCCGATGACGACCCTCAGCTACGCCTGCTACTGGCTTTCTCACCGGCGTGGAGGCTCGGCACCTGTCCCTCGCCTGGTTTGGGCTTCTTCAAGCCCATCAACCTATGTGCGAGGCGGCAACCGCCAGCTACACCCACGCTGTCTCTCTCGAGAACAAGTGCGGGAGCTCGACGTTGACCTCGAGCAAGGCGGAGGCTTTCTTCAAAGCCCCCACGCCGGTGAGAAAGCCAGTAGCAGGCGTAGTTGAGGGTCGTCGCTTAGCGTGAGGGCTCGACACCTGTCCCTCGCCTGGTTTGGGCTTCTTCAAGCCCATTAACATATGCGCGAGGCGGCAACCGCCAGCTACACCCAAGCCATCTCCCCCGAGAACAAGTGTGGGAGCTCGGCGTCGATATCGAGGAAGGCGGAGGCTTTCTTCCAAGCCACCCGACCTTAATGCTCGGCGACGACCCTCAGCTACGCCTGCTACTGGCTTTCTCGCCGGCGTGGGGGCTCGGCACCTGTCCCTCGCATGGTTTGGACTTCTTCAAGCCCATTAACCTATGCGCGAGGCGGCAACCGCCAGCTACACCCATGCCGTCTCTTCTGAGAACAAATGCGGGAGCTCGGCGTCGACCTCAAGCAAGGCGGAGGCTTTCTTCAAAGCCACCTGACCTTAACGCTCGGCGACGACCCTCAGCTACGCCTGCTACTAGCTTTCTCACCGGCGTGGGGGCTCGGCACCTGTCCCTCGCATGGTTTGGGCTTCTTCAAGCCCATCAACCTATGCGCGAGGCGGCAATCGCCAGCTACACCCGTGTCATCTCTCCTGAGAACAGGTGCGGGAGCTCGGCGTCGACCACGAGCAAGGCGAAGGCTTTCCTCAAAGCCCCCCGACTGTAGCGCCCCGATTTCCAATACTGGGAAAACCGAGACACGAGCCAAGACCTTTTCTTCAATTAGTCACAATACACAGAAATACAGCAGAATTTAAAATTTTTTATTCAACACCCAATGTATTACAAGTCTGAATATTATACAACTGCAATACCTTACAATAGAGTTACAATATTACCTTCACATTCCCGAGTATTACAACCTTCAACATCTTACATCAGAGTACAAGGAATGAAGAACAACACTTGGTAGCTCTCACTTGAGTACTATTCAACTAATAGATAATCAACACATATATTACAGCGGAACTAAATATGATATTGACTCCTTGCCTTCCTTGCCTTGAGTCCTCCTGAATCTCGCCCTTGTACTTCGGCGATCCAGTACCTATGGAAGTGGGGACGTCAGTATTCACTGACGCTTAAAGGCTGATAACAAAGCAGCGAATCTCCCAAACAACATATAAAACATGGCAATGGTGTTGGTGTAGTTTAAGTGTTCATAAGTGCTATGACTAGACTCTAATGCGATATTTAACTAGAACTAGGATGCTCCTATTCTAATGTCAGCAAGTCTCCGAAGCAACATGCAGCCCATACTACATGCGACCTTTCTCAAGCCATTTCTCCATATATAGGGATTTGAACCCGCGTTATGAATTCTAATTGTACACAACCTGTTCCTGACAGATATAACGTGAATGATGAGGTTGCAGACGTGGTCAAGTCCCACTAATGCAGTTCGCCAGTGGTGTCCATGTTCGCCACTGCTACCCGGCTAACCGGACCTCACTCAAAACTAGACGAACCCAATGTATCGGGCATCATTCTAAAATCCAAAATCATAGGGTCTCGCAAGCGCAGGGTAGCGCGAAGCCTACCCTGTGGCACCCCTGGGGTCTCGCAAGCGCAGGACTGCCCAATGCATCCTGTGGCACCCCAAGCCATGGTACTTCAGGAATTAACAGCGCGAGATACGCAACCCGTGCTCCCAACTTGTGAGACGGCACCATACGTATCCCTTTGACAGGAAGGTGCAACCCAATAGCACCACCTATGATCTGCCTCAAGGGACGAGTTAGTCATAAGGTGCCCCCTACAACCGACTCCTCTCTCCCGGCAAAGGGTTTAAGCAATGATCTTTATAAGTCACTATCCTAATAATGTCCCTAACCCTGAACACTCCTAGGGAGGGCAATATTATAACCACAACATGCTAGGTATTAATTTAAACTTCGCAAGACAACTCTACTAGGCTTCTCAACCTAGACTTACCAGAACCCTTCAGGATCCGGTTCGTGGCTTATCGATCCAAGACCTCGGCAATGCGAATATATATGCATGCCACTACCCTGAACTTGGATTCCGTCTATACTCCGGTCCTCGATCAACCTACACAGGTTAAGATCCGATGGTACCCGAGGAGTGACTCCTCCACAGTTCCTTAGGGTAAGAAAACACATGTCCTAATGGTCGATAGCCCTAGGGTAGTAATATTACCCTAGATGAGCACAACATCTGTGTACTAGCTAATAAGCTACACACGGTAACTAACCACATACGAGCCAATAAGCTACGTATGATGACAACGTACATACTAGCCAAATAAGCTGCGTATGAGACCAACAGCTACGCACGGGCCGGTCGAGCCGCGTACGAGACAACAACCTACATACGAGCTAAATAACTTCGTATGAGACCCACAGCTACATACGGGCCAGTCGAGCCACGTATGAGCACAACCATATGCAAACAACCATACAGGTAATCAACCTAGAAGCAACCAAACGTGCTTACTAGCAAACTTGATCTTCTATTATCAGAAGTAACAGAAGAATCTACTAATAGTCTATGATCGGTATTCTACCAATGAAAAACCAAAGGCGACATAATAATCTTTATCAAACTAACTATTACTAGTGATCTTCCCGATCCTTATTATCCCTACGGATGAGGAATGTCCCCATGATAGGGTCTAATTCTAATTTGAACCTCACGCACTAGAACTCACGGTTTCCTTTCAAACGAACTAGAACAACATAGAACCTACGTTCGTTCAATATTCCACTAGGATGCTACACTATACTCTTCAGGCATGTGTGGGCTCCCTACTAATATTAACTACAACAAGGTAGTCGTCATTACAATTTCAACATGATTCTTTTCCTATTACTTCAACCTATAGCACTTTAAGCATGGCTTACAATTGCAAGCATCTACCTACGACAATCTAATTATGGCACATAGCATAACCACCCACCACAATACTCCTAAGTACGAGTATGATTTAAGCATGTGCTTATGTCAAGCTTAAGCATGAAAATCACTATGATCTAAACATGAAGTCTACTATAGTCAAGCATAAGTTACAACTTGAGCGTGAATACTTACTACTTAGAGTATATATCTCTACTACCACCTTAAGCATGGATCTTCCTTACTTAACATGATTAATCATCACAACCCAAGCATGGATATTAACCTACAATATTCCTAAGCATGAATTATAACTCCTACAATATTCTAAGCATGAATTATAACTCCTACTCATTCTAAGCATGGTAGATTAATTCCTACCTTAATCTAAACATGGCATTTGTTAAACATGAGTATCTTCTAGCTCGATCTTGAACAATATTTAGGCATGAACATACACCATTTAAGCATGGATATCATCTAAGCATGATCATCTACTAACCTGGCATGAACAATGATTAAGCATGTCGTCTACTAACTTAGCATGAACAATCATTAGCATGGTCATCTACTAACTTAACATAAACAATCATTAGCATGGTCACCTACTAACTTAACATAAACAATAATTAGCATGGTCATCTACTAACTTAACATAAACAATAATTAGCATGACATCTACTATCTTAGCATGAATAATGATTAAGCATGATCATCTACTAGCTTAGCATGAACATATACTTATCTAAGCATGGATATTATTTAAGCATGAATGTCTACTAACTAAGCATGAATATTTAGCATGAACGTCTACTATGAATGACATTTAGTATGAACATATACTTATCTAAGCATGGATGTCATCTAAGCATGAATATTTATTTAATCTAACATAGTATACAAGTTCCCTACAATCATCTAAGTGTAGATAAATTAATCTAGCATGGTATACTACTTTCCTACAATCATCTAAGCATAGATAAATTAATCTAGCATGATATACAACTTTCCTACACCCATCTAAGTATAGATAAATTAATCTAGCATGGTATACAACTTTCCTACACCCATCTAAGTGTAGATAAATTAATCTAGCATGGTATACACTTTTCTACACCCATCTAAGTGTAGATAAATTAATCTAGCATGGTATACACTTTCCTACACCCATCTAAGTGTAGATAAATTAATCCAGCATGGTATACAACTTTCCTGTACCCATCTAAGTGTAGATAAATTAATCTAGCATGGTATACACTTTCCTACAATCATCTAAGCATAAATAAATTAATCTAGCATGGACAACTTTCCTACAATCATCTAAGCATAGATAAATTAATCTAGCATGGTATACGCTTTCCTACAATCATCTAAGTATAGATAAATTAATCTAGCATGGTATACAACTTTCCTACAATCATCTAAGCATAGATAAATTAATCTAGCATGGTATACGCTTTCCTACAATCATCTAAGTATAGATAAATTAATCTAGCATGGTATACACTTTCCTACAATCATCTAAGCATAGATAAATTAATCTAGCATGGTATACAACTTTCCTACAACCATCTAAGTATAGATAAATTAATCTAGCATGGTATACAACTTTCCTGCACCCATCTAAGTGTAGATAAATTAATCTAGCATGGTATACACTTTCCTACAATCATCTAAGCATTGATAAATTAATCTAGCATGGACAACTTTCCTACAATCATCTAAGCATAGATAAATTAATCTAGCATGGTATACGCTTTCCTACAATCATCTAAGTATAGATAAATTAATCTAGCATGGTATACAACTTTCCTACAATCATCTAAGCATAGATAAATTAATCTAGCATGGTATACGCTTTCCTACAATCATCTATGTATAGATAAATTAATCTAGCATGGTATACACTTTCCTACAATCATCTAAGCATAGATAAATTAATCTAGCATGGTATACAACTTTCCTACAACCATCTAAGTATAGATAAATTAATCTAGTATGGTATACAACTTTCCTACACCCATCTAAGTGTAGATAAATTAATCTAGCATGGTATACACCTTCCTACAATCATCTAAGTATAGATAAATTACTTCGATATAAGCATAAACATCCATTTAACATTCATATGCATCTACAACAATTTAATTAAACACAACATCTACTACAGCATAACATCTACTACTAAAATTTCTACTAAAATCTTTATCTAAACATAAACATCTACTACTAATACTTCTACTAAAATCTTTATCTAAACATAAACATCTACTACTAAACACATAAACATCTACTATAACTTTTATAGAAACATAAACATTTCTACAATTTTGTGTAGACATCTACTATAACTATTTTATTTGAAACATACACATCTACTACTACTACTTTATTTAAACATAAAACATCTACTACTTAAATATCTAATAACTCTTTATTAGCATCTATTTTCTCATTATTACTAGTGATCATAAAAAGAGATCTTTTTAATCATTCTACAATTAGTGATTTAGATTAGTTTCTTTTTCATAATTAGAATTAACATCTACAATGGGTTCTTTCTTACTTAAGATTATAAAGGAGAATAAACAATGATAAAATAAAGTAAGAACCCTCCATTTTGATTCAACCAACCATATGCATTCTTTCTAGTCCAAGTTCAAGTTTAAGTTCTACAACCCAAAAATGGTTGTATACAAGGTCCATATGTTTTATGTATGAGTTCATATTCAAGTCCTACAATCCCAATGGTTGTATGTACAAGTCCATATGCATATGTCATTTTAGTCCACACAACAACAACTACTACTACAAAGATTCAATCTTTATGTCTATTTAGCACTACTATTTGTTTCCATTTCATTTTATGTGATTATTACCTTTAACATTCACAAACATACAAAATAGGAACCACATACAACAATACTATCACATCAAACCACTCCAAAAAGAACCAAAGAAAACAAAACAAGGAAGGTAAGGAGAAGAAGAAACATCAAACAACAATTCAAACAAACAAACAAATAAAAGAGAAACCCCCACCTAATTTTTCTTTGTTGGAAGGACTTGCTTGCTTATACTTCTCCTTCCCCTACGCTCTTAAACTTCTATGGAACCTACAAGAGAAAAACTCTCAAGTTAGAAAGGGTTCTCTCTTTCTTTTCCTTTCCTTTCTCTTGTCTTTGTTTTTGTAAAAAGTGAGACAAGTGGAGAAGGAGGAGGTATTTATAGGAGGAGGGAAGTGTGGAGAGTGCAAAATTACACTCAACAATATGCACAAAACCCCCTATCCATGGAGGCCGGTCATGCTTGTAGGAGGGGTAGAGGTGAGGTGGAGGTATGGGCTAGGTGTGAGTTGGAAGCATGGTGAAAAGATAAGGTTTCTAGAAGGAGTTTTTACTTAATCTTCTCATGCATACAAAAACCCTAGTTTAGCCACTAATTAAAACCCTAATCATCTAATTTTGTCATGACAAGATTTGTGCCTTGTCCAAAAGTACATACTACACATTTTGTACTAATTTGGTACAATACAATGTGTGCATAAGTGTATGTATGTGTATACCAAAAATCATTATATAATCCTCATAAAATAGTTTAATTTGAAAATAATAATAAGATAAGTTTTATTATCGATTCGGAGGATCGCGCTACCAATTCGATGTACTACGGATGTACATCGACCGATATATGCACGCAGACAATGTTTGTGGACAAACCGGGCGAAAATCACCAAATAATTTGATTTTGGAATTAAAACAAAATAATAATAAAATAATAATAAAATAGTAATTTATATAAGGTAATATTCGTCCGGGATATCACAGCGAGCCCCTACCGCTCTCCCCTATTCTCTAGGGGCTCGGAGCTCGGATGACACCGTGAGCCCCTACCGCTCCCCTCTATTCCCAAGGGGCGCGGAGCTCGGATGACACCGTGAGCCCCTACCGCAGTCCCCAAATCACAGGGGGGCTCGGAGCTCGGATGACACCGCGAGCCCCTACCGCTCTCCTCTATTCCCAGGAGGCTCGGAGCTCGGATGAAATCGCGAGCCCCAAAAATTCTCCTCAAGCGACGGGCTCGCCGACCGACCCTCTATGCTCGGCAAGCCAAACTCCAACCCAATAGGCGTTGGCATCCCCTTCCTCTTCCAGCTAGCGAGGGGGTCGCTTGCCGACCCTCGACGCTCGCCGACTGACCTTCTATGCTCGGCGCGCCGATCTCTAACCCAACAGGCGTTGGCATCCCCATGCTCTTCCAACTAGCGAGAAAGCCGCTTGTCGACCCTCGACGTTCGCCGACCGACCTTCAATGCTCGACGAGCCGATCTCCAACCCAACAGGCGTTGGCATCCCCTCGCTCTTCCAACTAGCGAGGGGTTCGCCTACCGACCCTCGAAGCTCGTCCATCGACCCTCTATGCTCGGCGAGCCGATCTCCAGCCCAACGGGCGTTGGCATCCTCTTGCTCTTCCAACTAGCGAGAGGATCGTCCGCCAACCCCAGAGGCCCGTCTGCCGACCAAGGGCTCGTCTACCGATCCGAGGGCTCGGCAAGCGTCATTCCGACCCCTCTACACAGATTCTACTTTCTCACCGCATCCTCCACCCTGCTCTTCCTACAGAGGCGAAGAACCACTCCTACACGGCTGGTTCACCTAGTCCTCCAAGAGTGTGGGGCTTGTAATATGGGTTGGATGACGTGGCCCCTCCTGGGCCATAGGATCCCCCTCAAAATACGCGCGCCTCTAGATCATCCAGATCTGCCATGTCAGCACTGGAAAACCACCCGGGCCTCTGCCACGTCAGCCCGGAAATCGCCCGGGCCCTTGCCACGTCAGCCCTATACCATCCGGATTTCCATCACTTCACCCCCACGGGCAACCGGGTCCGGACCCGGCCCCAAACGGGTCCAGACCCAGTTGGCATCTTCTATAAATGCTAGAGCCCTACTCCTTTTCCAGGTAATCGATCTTTTCCCACCAAAACCCTAGTTACTGTTACTCTCTCTCAGTAGCTGACTAGATCGTTGGAGGGTCTGCCACCAGGACCAACCCCGTTGTTCCGAGACCGTCTGCAGGTACACGAGACCTCGGATCGAAGCCCCCCGATCCGAGTCGAGAATTCAGCCTCCTCCTCACTACCGCCTATTTCCGTACCGTTCGCCTGGCCGAGGGCCACCTGCATAGGAGCTTCCTCTATCAAATATAAATCGAGTAAGAACTCACACCTGGTGCATCCACATGCCTCCCAAAAATAAACCACATCAGTATTTATAGGCCTGAGAAATAGTACAGAGGATTGATATGAATCCATTCGATTGATTATGAATTTCTTATCTCCTATTTGAATCTCCCCCTCAAGAGAAGACTCTCCTGTATGGAGATAATAGATTTGACTTACATTCCTTATAGGCTGGGTGTCTCTCTTAGTAGGCCTAATATGTCACTTTTAATGGGATTGAAAGTGGCCCAAGTCTTGTAGAGGAGACTAAATACAGCCTGGACCTATTAAAGAGGCCCTTATGACTAATATACATGTAGAAGCTTTGAGATCTATGTTGAAATCGCACGGCCCTGATTCGCTATGATTTTTACTATTATCATAAGCCCCCCACTCCCGGGGAACAATTTTCTTTGCTTTCGGAAATTAGTTTGTCGTATTTTTGGATTCTGTAATACAATCTTTACTTTCGGGGTTTACTGGAGATATATGGAACTGATCAGAAGCTTCTGAATATGGTGAAAATTTTCTTGGAATTTTTTGGAATTTTCCGTATTTTCAGACTTTTTCGAACTTTTTTGAATTTTAAATAATTTTTCCCAATTCAGATTCACTGTAATATCCCGGACGGATATTACCTTGTATAAATTACTATTTTATTACTATTTTATTATTATTTTATTATTATTTTGTTTTAATTCTAAAATCAAATTATTTGGTGATTTTCGCCCGGTTTGTCCACAAACATTGTCTACGCGCATATATCGGTCAATGTACATCCGTAGTACATCGAATTGGTAGTGCGATCCTCCGAATCGATAATAAAACTTATCTTATTATTATTTTCAAATTAAACTATTTTATGAGGATTATATAAGGATTTTTAGTATACACATACATACACTTATACACACATTGTATTGTACCAAATTAGTACAAAATGTGTAGTATGTACTCTAGGACAAGGCACAAATCTTGTCATGACAAAATTAGATGATTATGGTTTTAATTAGTGGCTAAACTAGGGTTTTTGTATGCATGAGAAGATTAAGTAAAAACCCCTTCTAGAAACCTTATCTTTTCACCATGCTTCCAACTCACACCTAGCCCATACCTCCACCTCACCTCTACCCCTCCTACAAGCATGGCCGGCCTCCATGGCTAGGGGGTTTTGTGCATATTGTTGAGTGCAATTTTGCACTCTCCACCCTTCCCTCCTCCTATAAATACCCCCTCCTTCTCCACTTGTCTCACTTTTTACAAAAACAACGACACGAGAAAGGAAAGGAAAAGAAAGAGAGAACTCTTTCTGACTTGAGAGTTTTTCTCTTGTAGGTTCCATAGAAGTTTAAGAGCGTAGGGGAAGGAGAAGTATAAGCAAGCAAGTCCTTCCAACAAAGAAAAATTAGGTGGGGGTTTCTCTTTTATTTGTTTGTTTGTTTGAATTGTTGTTTGATGTTTCTTCTTCTCCTTACCTTCCTTGTTTTGTTTTCTTTGGTTCTTTTTGGAGTGGTTTGATGTGATAGTATTGTTGTATGTGGTTCCTATTTTGTATGTTTGTGAATGTTAAAGGTAATAATCACATAAAATGAAATGGAAACAAATAGTAGTGCTAAATAGACATAAAGATTGAATCTTTGTAGTAGTAGTTGTTGTTGTGTGGACTAAAATGACATATGCATATGGACTTGTACATACAACCATTGGGATTGTAGGACTTGAATATGAACTCATACATAAAACATATGGACCTTGTATACAACCATTTTTGGGTTGTAGAACTTAAACTTGAACTTGGACTAGAAAGAATGCATATGGTTGGTTGAATCAAAATAGAGGGTTCTTACTTTATTTTATCATTGTTTATTCTCCTTTATAATCTTAAGTAAGAAAGAACCCATTGTAAGTGTTAATTCTAATTATGAAAAAGAAACTAATCTAAATCACTAATTGTAGAATGATTAAAAAGATCTCTTTTTATGATCACTAGTAATAATGAGAAAATAGATGCTAATAAAGAGTTAGTAGATATTTAAGTAGTAGATGTTTTATGTTTAAATAAAGTAGTAGTAGTAGATGTGTATGTTTCAAATAAAATAGTTATAGTAGATGTCTACACAAAATTGTAGAAATGTTTATGTTTCTATAAAAGTTATAGTAGATGTTTATGTGTTTAGCAGTAGATGTTTATGTTTAGATAAAGATTTTAGTAGAAGTATTAGTAGTAGATGTTTATGTTTAGATAAAGATTTTAATAGAAGTTTTAGTAGTAGATGTTTATGTTTAGATAAAGATTTTAGTAGAAGTTTTAGTAGTTGATGTTATGTTATAGTAGATGTTGTGTTTAATTAAATTGTTGTAGATGCATATGAATGTTAAATGGATGTTTATGCTTATATCGAAGTAATTTATCTATACTTAGATGATTGTAGGAAGGTGTATACCATGCTAGATTAATTTATCTACACTTAGATGGGTGTAGGAAAGTTGTATACCATGCTAGATTAATTTATCTACACTTAGATGGGTGTAGGAAAGTTGTATACCATGCTAGATTAATTTATCTATGCTTAGATGATTGTAGGAAAGTGTATACCATGCTAGATTAATTTATCTATGCTTAGATGATTGTAGGAAAGTTGTATATCATGCTAGATTAATTTATCTATGCTTAAATGATTGTAGGAAAGTGTATACCATGCTAGATTAATTTATCTACACTTAGATGGGTATAGGAAAGTTGTATACCATGCTAGATTAATTTATCTATACTTAGATGGTTGTAGGAAAGTTGTATACCATGCTAGATTAATTTATCTATGCTTAGATGATTGTAGGAAAGTAGTATACCATGCTAGATTAATTTATCTACACTTAGATGATTGTAGGGAAGTTGTATACTATGCTAGATTAACTAAATATTCATGCTTAGATGACATCCATGCTTAGATAAGTATATGTTCATACTAAATGTCATTCATAGTAGACGTTGATGCTAAATATTCATGCTTAGTTAGTAGACATTCATGCTTAGATAATATCCATGCTTAGATAAGTATATGTTCATGCTAAGCTAGTAGATGATCATGCTTAATCATTATTCATACTAAGATAGTAGATGTCATGCTAATTATTGTTTATCTTAAGTTAGTAGATGACCATGCTAATTATTGTTTATGTTAAGTTAGTAGATGACCATGCTAATGATTGTTTATGTTAAGTTAGTAGATGACCATGCTAATGATTGTTCATGCTAAGTTAGTAGACGACATGCTTAATCATTGTTCATGCCAGGTTAGTAGATGATCATGCTTAGATGATATCCTTGCTTAAATGGTGTATGTTCATGCCTAAATATTGTTCAAGATCGAGCTAGAAGATACTCATGTTTAACAAATTCCATGTTTAGATTAAGGTAGGAATTAATCTACCATGCTTAGAATGAGTAGGAGTTATAATTCATGCTTAGAATATTGTAGGAGTTATAATTCATGCTTAGAATATTGTAGGAGTTATAATTCATGCTTAGGAATATTGTAGGTTAATATCCATGCTTGGGTTGTGATGATTAATCATGTTAAGAAAGGAAGATCCATGCTTAAGGTGGTAGTAGAGATATATACTCTAAGTAGTAAGTATTCACGTTCAAGTTGTAACTTATGCTTGACTATAGTAGACTTCATGTTTAGATCATAGTGATTTTCATGCTTAAGCTTGACATAAGCACATGCTTAAATCATACTCGTACTTAGGAGTATTGTAGTGGGTGGTTATGTTATGTGTCATAATTAGATTGTCGTAGGTAGATGCTTGCAATTGTATGCTATGCTTAAAGTGCTATAGGTTGAAGTAATAGGGAAAGAATCATGTTGAAATTGTAATGACGACTACCTTGTTGTAGTTAATATTAGTAGGGAGCCCACACATGCCTGAAGAGCATAGTGTAGCATCCTAGTGGAATATTGAACGAACGTAGGTTCTATGTTGTTCTAGTTCGTTTGAAAGGAAACTGTGAGTTCTAGTGCGTGAGGTTCAAATTAGAATTAGACAATATCATGGGGACATTCCTCATCCGTAGGGGTAATAAGGATCGGGAAGATCACTAGTAATAGTTAGTTTGATAAAGGTTGTTATGTCGCACTGTTAATTCCTGAAGTACCGTGGCTTGGGGTGCCACAGGATGCATTGGGCAGTCCTGCGCTTGCGAGACCCCAGGGGTGCCACAGGGTATGCTTCGCGCTACCTTGCGCTTGCGAGACCCTATAATTTTGGATTTTGGAATGACGCCCGATACATTGGGTTCGTCTAGTTTTGAGTGAGGTCCGGTTAGCCGGATAGCAGTGGCGAACATGGACACCACTGGCGGACTGCATTAGTGGGACTTGACCACGTCTGCAACATCATCAGTCACATTGTATCTGTCAGGAACAGGTTGTGTACAATTAGAATTCATAATGCGGGTTCAAATCCCTATATATGGAGAAACGGCTTGAGAAGGGTCACATGTAGTATGGGCTGCATGTTGCTTCTGAGACTTGCTGACATTAGAATAGGAGCATCCTAGTTCTAGTTAAATATCGCATTAGAGTCTAGTCATAGCACTCACGAACACTTAAACTATACCAACACCATTGCCATGTTTTGTATGTTGTTTGGGAGATTCGCTGCTTTGTTATCAGTTTTTAAGCGTCAGTGAAAACTGACGTCCCCACTTCCATAGGTACTAGATCGCCGAAGTACAAGGGCGAGATTCAAGAGGACTCAAGGAAAGGAAGGCAAGGAGTCAATATCATATTTAGTTCCACTGTAATATGTGTGTTGATTATCTATTTGTTGAGTAGTACTCAAGTGAGAGTTACCAAGTGTTGTTCTTCATTCCTTGTACTCTGATGTAAGATGTTGAAGGTTGTAATACTCGGGAATGTGAAGGTAATATTGTAACTCTATTGTAAGGTATTGCAGTTGTATAATATTCAGACTTGTAATACATTGGGTGTTGAATAAAAAGTTTTAAATTCTCCTGTATTTCTGTGTATTGTGATTAATTGAAAAAAAAGGTCTTGGCTCGTGTCTCGGTTTTCCCAGTATTGAAAATCGGGGCACTACATTCACTTTTTTGAATTTTGAATCAATAAACCCAATTTTAAATTATTTTTCAATAATTGGAATTTATTTTCCGAATTTAAATAGTTATTTTTGGATTTTTTTAAAAATAAATTTTGAATTTTTAAACCATTTTGGGGGATTTCAATTTATTTATCGGATCAGCAGGGTTTTTAGAGTGATCTGAGGCATTAATCATGCCAAGACTCACGTGCTGAGTGCGTTGAGTTGCTGTGATGGCGTTATGACGTGATCAATGACGTGCCACGATCCTATTCGTTGATCTTGCTTGCGTTCGACTTCCCGAGAGATCCAACGGCCTGCATCCGTGAAAGTAACCCCTCGGCCAACGAACTCGCCGAGCTCAAGCTCGACAATAATGAGGAGCTCTGCCATTTAGATGAGGAGCATGGCAAGGATGAGGTACTAGGAGCTCTTACTACTTTTCGAGCTCGGCGGAGCTCAGATGCTTGAGGTCGGTGAGGTTTTGGAAGGAGCCCAGTGAGGTAGAGTCTCCGACGATGGACTCGAACATGGAGCTCGGTGATGCTTCGAGTTCGGCTACATCCGTGAGCTCTTGCGAGCTCGGTGAGGTTTTCGAGGAGGAGCTCAGCGGGGGGGGGGGGGGGGGGGGGGGGGGGAGACTTCAGCTCGGCGACAGCATGTTGGAGCTCGGTGATGCTTCTGTTTTGAGCTCGGCGAGGAGGATTTGTAGCTCAGCAGTGTGGAGGAGGAGCAGCTCGGCGGTCAGGGGAGCTCGGTGAGAAGGAGGTTTGCAAGGAGCTTGGAGTTAGAGCTCAGCAGTGTGGAGGAGGAGCAGCTCGGCGAGAAAGAGGTCGGCTAGGAGCTTGGAGTTGGAGCTCGGCAGCGTGGAGAAGGAGCAGCTCGGTGGTTGAGGGAGCTCAGCTAGAAGGAGGTCGACGGGGAGCTTGGAGCTCAGCGACGAAGCCTTAGGAGCTCAGCGAAGAGGGCTCTGATGGAGTTTCAAAGTTTCGTGAAGTAGGGTTTCAAAGTCGAAGTTGGGTTTTAGAAGGTGGGTTGGGTCGGGTTTGAGACCCGTTTTTCTACTTGGTTTAAACCAAGAACAAATCAAATCTGAAGTTTGTTGAGTTGTATGTTTTCGAAGTTTTTTGGGTTTTGGAGTCCGGTAGCGGGTTTGTGACCCGATTGGCCATTTTTGTACCCAAAAGGTTTTAAGACTTGATCAAGCTTTTGCTCCTTAGCCTCTTTGTTGAGTTTGTCCATCTTCAGAGATCCTTCGTGGAGTTTGGGTTCGATCAATCCCAATGTGTTTTGTGGAGTTTAGAGTTGGCTAAAGTGTCAGGAAGTAGCATAAAGATCCTTTCGAGTTTCTAAGTCATAATTGATATGGGTTAGAAATGACGTGGCCCATCCTAGGCCACGGGATCTCCTCAGGATACGCGCTTCTTCTGATCCTCCGGATTCGCCACATCAGCATCGAAAAAACGTCCGGACCGCTGCCACGTCAGCATGGAAACCGCCCGGGCATCTGCCACGTCAGCCCTATACCGCCCTGGTTTCCACCGATTCAGCCTCACGGGCAACCGGGTCCAGACCCGGCCCCAAACGGGTCCAGACCCAGTTGGCATCTTCTATAAATACCAGACCCCTACTCCTTCTCCAGGTGATAAAAACTTCTGCACTCAAACCCTAGTTACTGTTACTCTCCCTTAGTGATTGACTAGATCGTCGGAGGGTTTGCCACCGGGACCAACCCCGGTGTTCCGAAACCGTCTGCAGGTACACGAGACCCTCGAATCCGAGCCCCAAAGATCCGAGCCGAGCATCAGCCTCCACCCCAGTACCGTTCGTCCAGTCGAGGGTCGTCTACATAGGAGTCTCCTCCTTCAATACAAATCGAGTAAGAACTCACGCCTGGTGCATCCACACGTCTCCCAAAAACAAACCGCATCAGGATGACGTCGTCTGTGGAAAACTATCTATCGTAGACGCCAACCCTAGCCTCGCTTCAAATGGTACCCTCGTAGACGCCGACCCGAGCTCCGCCCCGTCGGCACCCCCGTCGACCCGAGCTCACATGGCGCCCAAGGCCGCAAAAGCTGTTACCTCCGCACGCCGACACGTCGTGCCTCCACAAGTCATCGCGGCCAATGCTCAGGGACCAAACAACAAAGGGGTCAGTCACGGGCCCCAGCCCAACGCATCCCGTCCGGTCCAGAGCGACTTGCGGGAGGTAATCTTGAACCGACAGGCCAGCCATGGCAGGAGAGGAGCCGCTTCCAACTTGGCTCTGAACCATCCCAGACCCCCATCCCAAGGGCGGGAGCCTGCGCTCAGCCGAGTCGGTCGGCGACAGTCTGCCCAACCAAACCGGGCCGAAGGAGCCCAGGTTACCCACCAGGAGTTCCAGGACTTCCGAAGGGAAATCTTGGGTGCCATCCGAGGGGTCCCCGTCAATGAGAACGCCCGCTGTTCCCGCACATGGTCAGAGGCCGAGGCTAGCGTGTCTCGCCCCTCAATAATCCCCTCAGAGTATGATGGCGACATTTTGAAACGCCTCCAAGAAATGGAGGAGCTCCTCGACCACATCGGTAACGGCGACCCAAGAGCAGCTCAGGGGTACAGGTCGGTTCGTCCCCCTTTCTCCGCCCTTATCCTGCAGGCGGAGATACCCTGCAATTTCCGTCCGCCTCAGTTTGAGACATATGACAGCGAGGGCGATCCTGCTGATCACATAGAGGGCTTCAAAACCCTCATGATGATTCACAGCGCATCGGATCCCCTCCTGTGCCGAGCCTTCCCCGCAACACTTCAGGGTCCGGCTCGGGAATGGTTCTCCAAGCTCACCCCCGGCTCCATCTATTCTTTCGACCAGCTAGAGGACAGCTTCCTCGCCCACTTCATAACCAGCCGAAAGGCCGAAAGAACGAGTGCGTCCCTACTTGGACTCCGGCAAAATGAGGAGGAGCAACTCCGAGTGTTCGTCCGACGGTTCACCGCCGAGGCGAGGTCAGTCTCATCCCTCGACCCCGGCGTTGCCTTGGCAGCCTTCCGCCACAACATCTGACATGGACAGCTGAAGGCCTCCCTGGCAAAGAAGCCGCCATTAGACTTCCCCGACCTCCTCAACCGGGTCGAAAAATATATTCGAGCCGAAGAGGCCCTCAATCCAGAGGACCAGAAGGAAGTTTTCGGGAAGGGGAAGCGCAAGGCTGACGAGGTTGAACCGGCGAAAAAAGCTCCAAGAGACGGGGGCTCCGCAACGAAGGTTTCGCCGATCCCCCGCTTCGAGAGATACACTCCGCTGACGCAGAAAGTGTCGACAATCCTCTCGGCTATTGAAGACAGCGACCTCGTCCAGTACCCTCCTCGACCGTCCAACAACACCAGTAAGAAGAGGGATCAGCAGTTCTACTGCCGATTCCACCGGGACAACGGGCATGACACAGATCACTGCCGCGCCCTGAAGGATGAAATTGAGGCCATCATTCAACGAGGGTACCTCTGAGAATTCAAAAGGGAAGGTGCCTGGGAATAGAGGGACAACAGAAACAGGAGGGATTCCCCTCCTCCTCGAACGCACCATCATCGTCCCGGGCAAGATCTGGAGCCTGAAGTACCCGAGGGACAGGCAATCCTGCACTGCGTCCATGGATGGCCCATGGGAGGGGAATCTAACACTTTCCGCAAAGCCTTCGTCCGGGATGTCAACACCGTACAGGGCCCTTGTAACAACCCGAAAAATAGCGTATGGCTATTTTGCATCGTAATGTGTGCGCAATTGAAAATTGCACGCGAGTATGTATTTTTCTGATAACAAATATTTTTAATTGAGAAATATCAGTTATTGTCTACCTTATTTTATTATTATTTTCCAAATTAAATTATTTTTATACGGATTATTATGAAGGAGTTTTAATGTATTTTGTGTTGTTTGGATTATTAAAGTAGAGAGTTGGGTTTTAATTGAAATGTATTAAGGCTAGGGGACTTATACGAAACATTCCCTTAGATATTTATCTATCTAGTATTATTTAATTACATTTTTACAAAAAGACCCCCTTCCTTCTCCTCCTCCTTCTTCCTTCTCTTTTCTTCCCGTCCGGTTCCACCCCAGCCCAGAACCCAGAACCCACCTCCCCCGGTTCCCTTCTCCTTTTCCTTCCCCTACTTTCTCCTTCCGTTCACTCCTAACCAAAGAAAGAACCCAACCCCTCCTCCCTTCTTTCTTCTTCTTCCTTCTTGTTCGATGCTGAACCAAGAGAACCCCGACCTCCTCCTCCCATCTCCTCCTCCCGTTCGGGCCAGCCCCAAATCGAAAGAAACCCACCTCCGTTCCCTTCTTCTTCTCCTTCTTTCCCTTCCGATCTCCATCCCGACGCTCAAAACCGAGAACCCATCGATCGGTACTTCCCCACCTCGAATCCACTCCGATCCTTCGTCAAATCCAAATTAAAGTGCGGGGTAGACTAATGGAGGGATTCTCTACATGGTGGTAGCGTCGGATTTTTGAATGGATTCGGGAAGGTAAAACCCTAACTATTTTATTGTATAAAATTTAGTTGGGTTAAATTTTATTGAGTAGGAATGTTAGGGTAGAGAGATTTAGAGATATTAGAAATTGTAGATGGGAGAAATTAGCGGATTTTTAGAGAGATTTCAAGTTGTTAGTAAAATAGGGTTTTGGGTTTGTAAAAGAGAATTATACGGGTATGAATAAATTCTCCTATAGTAATAAAAATTATAGTCGGGCTATTAGAACAATTAGGGGTGTTTTTAGTAATTGTTTGGAAATAGGAATCTCGTCGGCATTAGATTATCACGTGCATCGCACATGTATATCCCAAGCATTCAATAAACGCTTGTGTGATATTTGGGATGGTGTTATTAGCTTTTATACTTGGTTTGGATGATTTGAGTTTTAATTGCTTGAAATTGATGACATGATATATTACGACCTTGGACACGAGGTGGCATGGCGCTTGGATCTTCGCAAATTATGTGAGTTTAATTTATTTATATATATTTTTGTGTTTTAAGAAATATAGTGAGTTAGTTTATTTATATATTTTTGTGGGTTTAAGAAATATGTGAGTATTGATTTATTATATATTTTGTGGTTTGAAGAATATGTGAGTTAACTTATTTATATATTTTTGTGGTTTGAAGAATATGTGAGTGTTAATTTATTTACGTATTTTGTAGTTTAAAGAAATAAGTAAGTATCGATTTATTTACGTATTTTGTGGGTTTAAGAAATATGTGGGTACTGATTTATTTATATGTATTTTGTGGTTGAGAAATATGTGAGTATGATGTATCTACTTATATTTTATGTTGTGGCCGAATTTTATGGCTTTTTGATATACTTAGTAGAAGTTATGTTAAAGATTAATTTTGAGGGAAAATACGGATTTTTATGGGCCCGAAAATAGGTTGTTGTGATATTTAGTGAAGTTAACTATTTTGAGTATATAAAACCGATATAAGGGATTAGTTATGTATGTGGGGATTCTCTACTTCTAAATTAGTTGTTTGCTCTCCTTATTTGTTTATGTATATGTAGAAATAACCATCTTTAGGGTTACTACTTGTGTAGGTGAAGAAAGGAACCCATCTTTTAGGTGTGAGTTGTTGTAGGTTGAGAAAGAACCCATTTTGAGGGTTGAGTAAATTGTGGATGCTAAAAGTACCCATCTTTTGGGTATGAGTTGTTGTAGGTTGAGAAAGAACCCATTTTGAGGGTTGAGTAAATTGTGGATGCTAAAAGAACTCAACTTGATGTTATGTTAGTTGTAGTATGATAAAGAAACAATCTTTTGATGTTGTCAGTTATAGGATGTTAAAAGATCACACCTTTATGTTGATTACTTGTTGTAGGTTGAGAAAGAACCTATTCCTATAGCTATATTATTTGTGTATGCGAAAAAGAACCCAATTTAGTTGTTAGTAGTGGTGAGTAAAAAGAACCCATCCTATGGATTTGGATTGTTATAAAGAAAGAACCCACACTTGTGATATATTAAGGATCCATGCTTGAGTTGTGTGAAGAACCCATTCATGCCTATGTGATATTCCAGTAAAACCTACCTTGCTCGAGTTGATTTTAGAAAGATACCATACTTGAGTTGTTGTAGGCTAATTATAGTGAGAAACTCATGTTTGAGTTGATTATAGTAGGTATGCCATGATGAGTTGATTTTAGAAGGATACCATGCTTAAGTTAATTATAGTAGATTCTTCTGTTACTTCTAATTATAGAAGATCAAGTTTGCTAGTAAGCACAGTTGGTTGCTTCTAGGTTTGATTACCTGTATGGTTGTTTGTATGTGGTTTTGCACGTATGTGGCTCGACTGGCCCGTAGGTAGCTGTGGGTCTCATACGCAGCTTATTTGGCTCGTATGTGTGTTGTTGTCTCATACGCAGCTCGACTGGCCCGTATGTAGATGTTGGTCTCATATGGAGCTTATTTGGCTCGTATGCTGTTGTTGTCTCATACGCGGCTCGACTGGTCCGTATGTAGCTGTGGGTCCCATACGTAGTTGTTTAGCTCGTATATGTTTTTCGTTACTCGTATGTAGCTTCTTAGCTAATACGCAGTTTGTTGTGCTCATCTAGGGTGATATCATTTCCCTAGGGCTATCGACCATCAAGACGTGTGGTTAGCTTACTCCTAAGGGACTGTGGACGAGTCACTTCGCGGGTGCCGTCAGATCTTAAACGTTGGTTGATTGCGGACCGGAGTGTGACGAAATCCAAGTTTAGGATAATAGCATGCGAATACGTTCGTATTGCCGGGGTCTTGGATCGATAGGCCATGAACCGGATCCTGAGGGATTCTGGAAAGTCTAGGTTGAGTAGCCTAGTAGAGTTATCTTGCGAAGTCTAATTTAAGACCTAGCATGTTGTGTTTATAATATTGTCATCCTTAGGACTGTTCAGGGTTAGTGACATCGTTAGGGTAGCGACTTATAAAGATCCTTTACTTAACCATTTTGCCAGAAAGAGAGGAGTTGGTAGTAGGGGGCACCTTATGACCAACTCGTCCTTTGGGCCGACCTTAGGTGGTGTTATTGGGTTGTACCTTCCCGTCAAAGGGATACGTACGGTGCCTTCTCACGAGTTGAGAGCACGGGTTGCGTATCTCACACTGTTAATTCCTGAAGTGCCCTGATAAGGCGGGCGAAGCTAGGGGATGGACCCCAGAACTTCGTCGGGTCCTTGCCTAGGGAGAGCGAATAGGCCATAGATCACGGTCTATGAGTTATGGGTGACACAGGATAGGCTTTATGCTATACTGAGCTCGGGAGACCCTGTGTTCGTCTGGTTTTTGAGTGAGGTCCGGTGTACGGGGTAGTAGTGGCAAACATAGACACCATGAGCGTACTGCATTGGTAGGACTTGACCACGTTTGCAATCTCATCAGTCATGTAGTATCTGTCAGGAACAGGTTGTGTACAATTAGAAATTCATAATGCGGGTTCAAATCCCTATATTTGGAGAGATGGCTTGAGATGGGGCGTATGTAGTATGGGATGCATACTGTTCCGGAGACTTGCTTGCATTAGAATAAGAGCATCATTGTATTGGTAATTTTGCATTAGAGTTAAGTCATAACATACACTGACACATGAATTATATATACATGTGTCTTTTCCATTCGAGATGAATTGCGAGTGTGATAGTTGAAGTAAATTAATAACCAAGCTATGGGCTTGAGATGTGATGCGATATCACCCAAGTTGGGATTGGGATGTGCGGTGATTATTACCCAAGCTATCGGCTTGGCATGTGATATGTTATTGCCAAACTATGTTGGGATATGGGGTATATTGTGATAAAATGCAAGTAAATGGTAAGGTGCAATGAGATGTTAGGTTGGACATGAATGAATGTGGTAGTATGAGAGTGAAGGCATATGTCTATGATGTGATACGTGATATAAGAAAATAAAATCAATATTGTATTATGAGAGCGGTTATTCAAATGGTTACTAAATATAAGTATGTTATGAGCGGGTATAGATATACATACAGGTGATGACTCAGAGAGTAATTGATGTGAAATCTCATTTGTGATGTTTACATGATCAGATGTCAAGTAAGATTTGTTTATCTTGATAATTGTGAGTTCGTTATGTTTTTACTTGTAAGTTTAATTTATTTACTTATTTAATAAATTATACTCACACCAGAAATGGCTAACCCCTTAGTGTTTGGGGGTTAGGGAGTCCTTGGACTACCCTAGGTTCCTACTGTTACAGGTCCTCAGCAGTGCAGAGGTGAGGTGTAGGTACAGGTTTCTGTGGAGTGGAGCTCCAGTTTACAAATTTGTTGTTATGGTTTAATTGTAAATAGTAAAGGTTTTATGCTTTAAATTATATTTTTGATGTCTAAGTATGTGGACGATGATGCAGAGTATAGTGTGAGGTGGCATGATATGGTTTTGACCCGTACCCATCTCGTTGTGGAGTACCGGGCGCTGTAGTATGTTTTTACAAATTATTTTCTAAAAACTTACTGCGTTTTCAAAAGAATTTATGGTTTTTAATTGATAATTGATATGTCGTTATGAGTTTGGCCCCCAGAGCATATATATATATATTGCCTGTGTGATGATGCTCATTTTGGCCTGGGGAGCCCGTGATATTATTGCCTTTGATGTGAGCTACGGAATTTAGAGCAGAATTCCGTAAGTTTTTTGTGTTTTGGGGCAGAATTTACAAGGGAGACTGCCCAAATTTTCTTTGAAACATAACTATTTTAGTTTATGTTTAAAGTGATATAGAAATTGGAAGAATTGATTTTGGAGTCAAAAAGAAAAGAAAAGGTGCCGGCGTTACAGTTTGGTATTACAAATTGATATTTGTAATTACTGCGTAGTAACTCTGTGTTGAAGAAAAGTTTTTAAATTTTCCTTGCTTTTCTGTGTATCGTGACTAATTGAAGGAAAGATCTTGGCATGTGTCACGGTTTCCCAGTTATGTGGAAATTGGGGCGCTACAGAGTGGTATCAGAGCTGACTTCAATTTACAGTCCAACACAGTAGGAAAATTAAACATGAATGCCCTTTAGGAGTCGGGATTTAACTAGTTATAGATAGTTATAATTCATATTGTTGTCTCTTTCAACTTATGTTTTATAATTTTTCTATATCTGGACTAATTCCAGTATATGTGTTACCATCCTTTAAACACATGAATGATGTTCGAGGATGTCCTAACCGAGGATGTGTTGATGGAAGAGAGTGAACTGATATCGATGGATGATCCGATAATCTTGAGCGAGGAGCCACGGAGACTTCACCACCGCAAGGACTAAGTGTGGATCAACACACAGCGGCGGCAACCAGCATATCATCGCGAAATGGGAAAGCTTAGGAAGTACGTGATTAGGAAAGGTCGTCAAGCTAAGAAACTGGGTGATGCCTTCGGAGCTATATTAGAAGGCCTAGTAAAGGAGCAGAGACACCTTGATTCCAGATTAGCACGACTACAACATGAATGAGAGCAAATTCCAAAGACCACCAAGGTTGTAGTATGCAATTTTTGTGAGAGAGTCGGGCACAAGAAATCAGTCTGTCCCCGACCACAAAGGTAGAGTTCACACTTACTACCAGCAAGTTGTAGAAGGCAGGAGTGCTAGTACTGGTATGTGCATATAGAACTGCAACTAAGTTAAAAGTTGTATTTTTGAAATTTATTTTTGGACTAAGAAGTAAGGTATGATGAAGCACTTTCGTAACCAATTGGATTTATATATATATATATATATATATATATATATATATATATATATATATATATATGGAATCCATGCAACTGTTTTGTTCAATTGTGGCTCATCACATTCCTTTGTCTGAATTATTTTTCAAGAGTTGAGATGTGTGCGGGAGGCAACTCTAGATTGTTTGTTTGAATACACCATCTGGGGGATCAGCTTCGAGCAAATTACAGGAGAGAATCCTGGAAGTTTGAAGTAATGATCGTAGGCTATGCCTTATTCTAAGGAGGGAGTGGCTACTGAACTGCAAGGGATCGAGATAAGTGAAGGATCGACCTCAGCCAAAGACCGTGAAAGAAGCAAGAAGATAGATGATGAGATCAAGTAAGCCAGTATTAGAGTGATTACTCAAGTTTATAGCTCGATTTTGGCACGATGGGAGCTGCAACCGAGTCCAAGTGAGCAAGTTAGAAGGCTTAGGCAGGAAATGCAGGGATTGAAGTGCGGAAGCAGCAGAGTTCTCCAAGATCAGCTTATGATTAAGCAGCCACTAAGAGCACGCCAAAGAGAAAATCTTGCTCAGACAGAGGGCAATCGTGTTAACAATTCAGCAAGAGCACCAAGAGGAGCTGCTCAGGGACTGAAGCGGCAATGTGTGACTTCATCCTTTCTAAGGAGGGAGTGGTCACCAACCAAAAGGAGTCGTAATCAAGGAGTGAATCAACTTGGTAGAAGACCAGTTTTTAAGAATATCACTCAGGGAACTGGAGATGGTTCAGGGAAATATCTTATGAACCATTCATGTTTGTGGTTGTCTTACTCTCCACTAGCAGCGTTCTGAGGACAGAACGATTCTAAGGAGGGAGTAATGTAACAACCCGAAAAATAGCATATGGCTATTTTGCATCGTAATGTGTGCGCAATTGAAAATTGCACGCGGGTATGTATTTTTCTGATAACAAATATTTTTAATTGAGAAATATCAGTTATTGTCTACCTTATTTTATTATTATTTTCGAAATTAAATTATTTTTATACGGATTATTACGAAGTAGTTTTAATGTATTTTGTGTTGTTTGGATTATTAAAGTAAAGAGTTGGGTTTTAATTGAAATGTATTAAGGCTAGGGGGCTTATACGAAACATTCCCTTAGATATTTATCTATTAGTATTATTTAATTACATTTTTACAAAAAGACCCCCCCTTCCTTCTCCTCCTCCTTCTTCCTTCTCTTTTCTTCCCGTCCGGTTCCACCCCAGCCCAGAACCCACCTCCCTCGGTTCCCTTCTCCTTTCCCTTCCCCTACTTTCTCCACCCGTTCACTCCTAACCAAAGAAAGAACCCAACCCCTCCTCCCTTCTTTCTTCTTCTTCCTTCTTGTTCGATGCTGAACCAAGAGAACCCTGACCTCCTCCTCCCATCTCCTCCTCCCGTTCGCGCCAGCCCCAAATCGAAAGAAACCCACCTCCGTTCCCTTCTTCTTCTCCTTCTTTCCCTTCCGATATCCATCCCGACGCTCAAAACCGAGAACCCATCGATCGGTACTTCCCCACCTCGAATCCCCTCCGATCCTTCGAAAAATTCAAATTAAAGTGAGGGGTAGACTAATGGAGGGATTCTCTACATGGTGGTAGCGTCGGATTTTCGAATGGATTCGGGAAGGTAAAACCCTAACTATTTTATTGTATAAAATTTAGTTGGGTTAAATTTTATTGAGTAGGAATGTTAGGGTAGAGAGATTTAGAGATATTAGAAATTGTAGATGGGAGAAATTAGCGGATTTTTAGAGAGATTTCAAGTTGTTAGTAAAATAGGGTTTTAGGTTTGTAAAAGAGAATTATACGGGTATGAATAAATTCTCGTATAGTAATAGAAATTATAGTCGGGCTATTAGAACAATTAGGGGTGTTTTTAGTAATTGTTTGGAAATAGGAATCTCGTCAGCATTAGATTATCACGTGCATCGCACGTGTATATCCCAAGCATTCAATAAACGCTTGTGTGATATTTGGGATGGTGTTATTAGCTTTTATACTTGGTTTGGATGATTTGAGTTTTAATTGCTTGAAATTGATGATAGGATATATTACGACCTTGGATGCGAGGTGGCATGGTGCTTGGATCTTCGCAAATTATGTGAGTTTAATTTATTTATATATATTTTTGTGTTTTAAGAAATATAGTGAGTTAGTTTATTTATATATTTTTGTGGGTTTAAGAAATATGTGAGTATTGATTTATTATATATTTCGTGGTTTGAAGAATATGTGAGTTAACTTATTTATATATTTTTGTGGTTTGAAGAATATGTGAGTGTCAATTTATTTATGTATTTTGTAGTTTAAAGAAATAAGTAAGTATCAATTTATTTACGTATTTTGTGGGTTTAAGAAATATGTGGGTACTAATTTATTTATATGTATTTTGTGGTTGAGAAATATGTGAGTATGATGTATCTACTTATATTTTATGTTGTGGCCGAATTTTATGGCTTTTTGATATACTTAGTAGAAGTTATGTTAAAGATTGATTTTGAGGGAAAATACGGATTTTTATGGGCCCGAAAATAGGTTGTTGTGATATTTAGTGAAGTTAACTATTTTGAGTATATAAAACCGATATAAGGGATTAGTTATGTATGTGGGGATTCTCTACTTCTAAATTAGTTGTTTGCTCTCCTTATTTGTTTATGTATATGTAGAAATAACCATCTGTAGGTTGAGAAAGAACCCATTTTGAGGGTTGAGTAAATTGTGGATGCTAAAAGAACCCAACTTGATGTTATGTTAGTTGTAGTATGATAAAGAAACAATCTTTTTATGTTGTCAGTTATAGGATGTTAAAGGATCACACCTTTATGTTGATTACTTGTTGTAGGTTGAGAAAGAACCTATTCCTATGGCTATATTATTTGTGTATGCGAAAAAGAACCCAATTTAGTTGTTAGTAGTGGTGAGTAAAAAGAACCCATCCTATGGATTTGGATTGTTGTAAAGAAAGAACCCACACTTGTGATATATTAAGGATCCATGCTTGAGTTGTGTGAAGAACCCATTCATGCCTATGTGATATTCCAGTAAAACTTACCATGCTCGAGTTGATTTTTGAAAGATTCCATGCTTGAGTTGTTGTAGGCTGATTATAGTGAGAAACTCATGTTTGAGTTGATTATAGTAGGTATGCCATGATGAGTTGATTTTAGAAGGATACCATGCTTAAGTTAATTATAGTAGATTCTTCTGTTACTTCTAATTATAGAAGATCAAGTTTGCTAGTAAGCATAGTTGGTTGCTTCTAGGTTTGATTACCTGTATGGTTGTTTGTATGTGGTTTTGCGCGTACATGGCTCGACTGGCCCATAGGTAGCTGTGGGTCTCATACGCAGCTTATTTAGCTCGTATGTGTGTTGTTGTCTCATACGCGGCTTGACTGGCCCGTATGTAGATGTTGGTCTCATACGGAGCTTATTTGGCTCGTATGCATGTTGTTGTCTCATACGCGGCTCGACTGGTCCGTATGTAGCTGTTGGTCCCATACATAGCTGTTTAGCTCGTATGTGTTTTTGGTTACTCGTATGTAGCTTCTTAGTTAATACGCAGTTTGTTGTACTCAGCTAGGGTGATATCATTGCCCTAGGGCTATCGACCATCAAGACGTGTGGTTAGCTTACTCCTAAGGAACTGTGGACGAGTCACTTCGCGGGAGCCGTCAGATCTTAAACGTTGGTTGATTGCGGATCGGAGTGTGACGAAATCCAAGTTTAGGATAGTAGCATGCGAATACGTTCGTGTTGACGGGGTCTTGGATCGATAGGCCATGAACCGGATCCTGAGGGATTCTGGAAAGTCTAGGTTGAGCAGCCTAGTAGAGTTATCTTGCGGAGTCTAATTTAAGACCTAGCATGTTGTGTTTATAATATTGTCATCCCTAGAACTGTTCAGGGTTAGTGACATCATTAGGGTAGCGACTTACAAAGATCCTTTACTTGACCATTTTGTCAGAAAGAGAGGAGTTGGTAGTAGGGGGCACCTTATGACCAACTCGTCCTTTGGACCGACCTTAGGTGGTATTATTGGGTTGTACCTTCCCGTCAAAGTGATACGTACGGTGCCTTCTCACGAGTTGAGAGCACGGGTTGCGTATCTCACACTGTTAATTCCTGAAGTGCCCTGATAAGGCGGGCGAAGCTAGGGGGATGGACCCCAGAACTTCGTCGGGTCCTTGCCTAGGGAGAGCGAATAGGCCATAGATCACGGTCTATGAGTTATGGGTGACACAGGATAGGCTTTATGCTATACTGAGCTCGGGAGACCCTGTGTTCGTCTGGTTTTTGAGTGAGGTCCGGTGTACGGGGTAGTAGTGGCAAACATAGACACCATGAGCGTACTGCATTGGTAGGACTTGACCACGTTTGCAACCTCATCAGTCATGTAGTATCTGTCAGGAACAGGTTGTGTACAATTAGAAATTCATAACGCGGGTTCAAATTCCTATATTTGGAGAGACGGCTTGAGATGGGGCGTATGTAGTATGGGATGCATACTGTTCCGGAGACTTGCTTGCATTGAATAAGAGCATCATTGTATTGATAATTTTGCATTAGAGTTAAGTCATAACATACATTGACACATCAATTATATGTACATGTGTCTTTTCCATTCGAGATGAATTGCGAGTGTGATAGTTGAAGTAAATTAATAACCAAGCTATGGGCTTGGGATGTGATGTGATATCACCCAAGTTGGGCTTGGGTTGTGCGGTGATTATTACCCAAGCTATCGGCTTGGCATGTGATATGTTATTGCCAAACTATGTTGGGATATGGGGTATATTGTGATAAAATGCAAGTAAATGGTAAGGTGCAATGAGATGTTAGGTTGGACATGAATGAATGTGGTAGTATGAGAGTGAAGGCATATGTCTATGATGTGTTACGTGATATAAGGAAATAAAATCGATATTGTATTATGAGAGCGGTTATTCAAATGGTTACTAAATATAAGTATGTTATGAGCGGGTATAGATATACATACAGGTGATGACTCAGAGAGTAATTGATGTGAAATCACATTTGTGATGTTTACATGATCAGATGTCAAGTAAGATTTGTTTATCTTGGTAATTGTGAGTTCATTATGTTTTTACTTGTAAGTTTAATTTATTTACTTATTTAATAAATTATACTCACACCAGAAATGGCTAACCCCTTAGTGTTTGGGGGTTAGGGAGTCCCTGGACTACCCTAGGTTCCTACTGTTACAGGTCCTCAGCAGTGCAGAGATGAGGTGTAGGTACAGGTTTCTGTGGAGTGGAGCTCCAGTTTACAAATTTGTTGTTATGGTTTAATTGTAAATAGTAAAGGTTTTATGCTTTAAATTGTATTTTTGATGTATAAGTATGTGGACGATGATGCAGAGTATAGTGTGAGGTGGCATGATATGGTTTTGACCCGTACCCATCTCGTTGTGGAGTACCGGGCGCTGTAGTATGTTTTTACAAATTATTTTCTAAAAACTTACTGCGTTTTCAAAAGAATTTATGGTTTTTAATTGATAATTGATATATCGTTATGAGTTTGGCCCCCAGAGCATATATATATATATATTGCCTGTGTGATGATGCTCATTTTGGCCTGGGGAGCCTGTGATATTATTGCCTGTGATGTGAGCTTTTAGAGCAGAATTCCGTAAGCTTTTTGTGTTTTGGGGCAGAAATTACAAGGGAGACTCTGCCGAAATTTTCTTTGAAACATAACTGTTTTAGTTTATGTTTAAAGTGATATAGAAATTGGAAGAATTGATTTTGGAGTCAAAAAGAAAAGAAAAGGGGCCGGCGTTACAGTTTGGTATTACAAATTGATATTTGTAATTACTGCGTAGTAACTCTGTGTTGAAGAAAAGTTTTTAAATTTTCCCTGATTTTCTGTGTATCGTGACTAATTGAAGGAAAGATCTTGGCATGTTTCACGGTTTCCCAGTTACGTAGAAATCGGGGCGCTACAGCCCTCTCTCCCCCCAGGTCCAGCAACTCCCTGTTTCCTTCTCAGGCGAGGATCTGGAAGGGGTCCGGCTCCCTCATTGTGACGCACTTGTCATCAACCTCAGCATGGCGAACTTCGAGGTCCGAAGAATCCTCGTGGACAACGGGAGCTCGGTCAACATTTTGTTCCTGGAAGCATTCGAGAACCTCAAGCTCTCCCGTGAAAAATTAAAGCTAACCGGGTATACCCTGCATGGATTCTCCGACGTCCCCGTAACTATAAAGGGGATCGTCACCCTCGATGTCACAACAGGCACGACCCCGAACAGAAGGACCGAGTCCATGGACTTCATGGTTGTGAATGTCAAGGCAGCCTACAATGCCATTCTCGGCCGTCCGGGACTCTGCTCCCTCCAGGCGGTTCCCTCGGCCTACCATCAGAAAATGAAGTTCCCTACTAACACTGGCGTCGGAGTTATCTGGGGGAACCATGAAGCAGCACGCTCGTGCTACATGACGGCGATCGGAAGCGGGTATTTCCCCTCGATGCCATCGAGCTGGAGCCCGAAAGAACCCAGCCAGAGCCAGAGCCGGCGGACGAGCTACAAGATGTCTCGTTCGATACATGGGGTCCGTCGAAGCACTTTCGAGTAAGCTGCTCCCTCGCCCCTGACATCAAGTCTGCCCTAATCGCCTGCATTCGGCGCAATGTCGACCTCTTTGCCTGGAAACCCTCTGACATGCCCGGCATCTTCGAGGATCTCATCATGCATAAACTCAGCATGATCCCCGGGTCAAAACCAGTTGTCCAAAAACGGTGCAAGTTCGCCCCGGAGCGACAATAGGCGGTAAACGCGGAAGTTGACAAGCTCTTGTCCACGCGTAAGGTACAAGAGGTCAGCTACCCAGAGTGGATGGCGAACGTCGTCATGGTCAAGAAGGCGAGCGGGAGTTGGAGGATCTGCATAGATTTCACCGACCTCAACAAGGCATGCCCCAAGGATCCGTTCCCTCTCCCCAGCATTGACGCCCTAATCGATGCGACCTCGGGTCACGAGCTCTTATCATTCATGGATGTCTTCTCAGGCTATAACCAGATCCGGATGTTTCCTCCAGACATTGCTAAGACGTCCTTCGTCACAGACCAGGGAGTGTATTGCTACCGGGTCATGCCCTTCGGGCTGAAGAACGCCGGCGCCACCAACCAGAGGCTCGTCAACCGAGTCTTTAAAGATCAAATCGGGCGTAACATGGAGGTATACGTCGACGACATGCTCGTCAAAAGCCAACAAGGACAGCACCACGTCGCCGACCTGGAAGAGGCCTTTGGGGTCCTTCGAACCCACAACATGAGGCTCAACCCGGCGAAGTGCACCTTCGGCGTCTCCTCGGGGAAGTTCTTAGGGTTCATCGTCAGCCAGCGCGGCATCGAGGCGAACCACGAAAAAATCTAGGCCATAATAGACATGGCCCCTCCCAGGAACGTCAAAGAAGTCCAGAGGCTAACGGGTGGACAGGCAGCCATCAGCCGTTTCCTCTCCAAGTCAGGAGAGAAGTCCCTTCCGTTCTTCAAGGCGCTGCGGGGCACTGGAAGGTTCGAGTGGGGTGCTCAACAGCAAGAGACCTTCACACAGTTGAAAGAGTATCTCGCCAACCCTCCTCTCCTCAGCAAGCCCGAACCAGGGGAGCCACTCTAGCTCTACCTTTCTGCTTCGGAGAACGTGCTCAGCGCTGTCCTCGTTCGCAAAGAGGAAGGGATTCAAAAGCCCCTCTACTATGTGAGTAAGGTCCTGCTCGATGCCGAGACCCGGTATTCCAGGATGGAGAAGGTGGCGTACGCCTTGGTCATAGCCGCGCAAAAGCTCCGCCCTTACTTTCAGGCGCATTCGATCCAGGTGCTCACGGATCAACCCTTGAAGGCCGAGCTCTACAAACCCGAGAGCTCCGGAAGACTGGTCAAATGGTCGATCGAACTCAGCAAGTACGATATCGGCTATCAACCAAGAACGTCCATCAAAGGGCAGGCCCTCGCCAAATTCATCACAGAATGCACCATCTCTGAGCAACCCGCGAGCAAAGAAGCCGACCAGACGTGGGAAGTTTACGTCGATGGCTCCTCTTGCGAAACGGGGAGCGGTGCGGGCATCATTCTTCAAGGTCCGGATGGTTTCCTCCTCCAGTACTGTCTCCGCCTCAACATCCCGGCCTCTAACAATGAGGCTGAATACGAGGCGATGATCGCCGGGCTCAACCTGGCTCATCAAGCCAGTGCCAAACAGATCCGGGCCTTTAGCGACTCTCAGCTGGTGGTCAACCAGAACACCGGGGACTACGAGGCCCGTGACGATCGGATGATCAGGTACCAGGCCATGGTCCAATGCCTATTATCGTCCTTCGACGAATCGGCTGTCGTAAGGATCCCCCGGGAGCTGAACGCCCAGGCCGACGCCCTATCGAAATTGGCTTCCTCATCCTTTGAAGGCCTCGACCGCACAGTCCTGATTGAAGTCCTATTGAAGCCAAGTACAAACTCCTCGGAGGTTCTGTGCGTCGAAGACGGAGCTCCTCCTGACGACTGGACCACTCTTATCAAAAAATTTCTAGTCAATGGAGAGCTCCCCGAAGACCGAGCTGAAGAAAGGCGGATCAGGGTCCGATCTGAAAGGTTCGCGGTCATCAATGCCACCCTCTTCAAAAGATCCTATACAACAACTGATGGCAGACCCTACCTCCGCTGCCTAAGCCCAAACAAAGCCAAGTACGCCCTCAAGGAGCTGCACGAGGGGATCGGCGGATGTCACATGGGAAGCCATTCACTAGCACGGAAGGCGTTAAATCACGGGTACTACTGGCCCACTATGCTGTAAGACGCCCTCGCCCTAGTGAAGAAGTGTGGCCCCTGCCAACGGTTCGCCCCCGTGAAGAGGGCTCCTCAGGCGAACCTACGGTCCATGGCCAGTCCGACCCCCTTTGCAATGTGGGGGATGGATTTGGTAGGCCCATTTCCAAAAGCAACGGGCCAGCGAAAGTTTCTCATTGTGGCGATCGACTATTTCACTAAGTGGATCGAGGCCGAGCCATTAGCAACGATCACCGAGCGACAGACTCAGCAGTTTTTCTGGAAACACATCGTCTGTCGGTTCGGAATTCTGCAGGTACTCATCACGGACAATGGGGGTCAATTCGCAGGTAAGCATTTTTGCAAGTTCTGCGAAGACCTCGGGATCTAGCAGCGCTTCTCCTCAGTGTGCCATCCCCAGTCTA
This sequence comes from Hemerocallis citrina, assembly GCA_017893485.1. NCBI lineage: Eukaryota > Viridiplantae > Streptophyta > Magnoliopsida > Asparagales > Asphodelaceae > Hemerocallis > Hemerocallis citrina. Next base: position 118,235,651 of record CM030363.1, read on the forward strand.
ACAGTCAGGCCGAGAACGCGAACCACCAAATCCTCGACGGCCTCAAGAAACAACTCGATAACTCTTCCAAGGGGTTATGGGTCGACGAGCTACCCAGCGTTCTCTGGGCCCACCGAACAACAAAGAGAATCTCCACGGGAGAATCCCCTTTCAATCTGACATACGGCGCAGGGGCCGTCATTCCCTTGGAGCTCGGGATCCCTTCACCCCGAATCATGGCTTTCGACGAGGCCGCCAACTTCCAACAGCTGCGAGCAGACCTGGACCTCATAGACGAGGTCAGGAAAAAGTCCGCCATTAGAAGAAGCATCTACCAGCAAAAAATTGAGAAGTTCTACAACAAGAAGGTGAGCCCAACTGACATCAAACTCGGGGATCTTGTCCTCCGAAAGCTGGCGGTATCCAATCCCGGCCAGAAGAGAATGTTGGCACCAAATTGGGAGGGCCCCTACAAAGTATCCGAAGTCGTGCGCCCAGGCACGTACCGCCTGACCAGTGCCGATGGCAAGCCCATCAAGAGGCCCTGGAACGCGGAACACCTAATCAAGTTCCTAGGAGGAGAGTAGCCTCCATGTAAATTATCATGATTGTAATCGGCATGTCGTGCCTAGTCTTTTGTAAAGTTCAAATATATTGTAAATATGCCAGCTTTCTTAAAACAAGCCTACGGCTTCCTATTTTGTAACAAATAAAGAACATATCTAGAGCTCGGCGTTCGGATAACAGCGCGAGCCCGAAAAGCTTCTTTTACAAGCTTGGGGCTCGGTGCTCGGATAACACCGCGAGCCCAAAAAGCTTCTTTTACAAGCTTGGGGCTCGGTGCTCGGATAACAGCGTGAGCCAGAAAAGCTTCTCTTACAAGCTTGGGGCTCGGGGCTCGGTGCTCGGATAACAGCGCGAGCCTAAAAAGCTTCTCTTACAAGCTTGGGACTCTGTGCTCGGATAACAGCGCGAGCCAGAAAAGCTTCCCTGACAAGATTGGGGCTCGGTGCTCGGATAACAGCGCGAGCCCAAAAAGCTTCGCTTACAAGCTTGGGGCTCGGTGCTCGGATAACAGCGCGAGCCAGAAAAGCTTCCCTTACAAGCTTCGGGCTCGGTGCCTGGATAACAGCATGAGACAGAAAAGCTTCCCTTACAAGCTTGGGGCTCGGTGCTCGGATAACAGCGCGAGCCGAAAAAGCTTCCCTTACAAGCTTGGGGCTCGGTGCTCGGATAACAGCGCGAGCCCAAAAAGCTTCTCTTACAAGCTTGGGGCTCGGTGATCGGATAACAGCGCGAGCCCGAAAAGCTTCCTTTACAAGCTTGGGGCTCAGAGCTCGGGCGGCTCGGCCTGGTTGGTTTTTTGGTAACGTGCATCCAACCAAACAAAACAGCACCTCCACGCCCGCACCGTCTCTCCCAGAGAACATGTGTGGGAGCACGGCGTCGGCCCCGAGCAAGGCGGGTGCCTTCTTCAAGGCACTGCGACCTTGACTCTCGGCGGAGACCCTCTGCTACGCCCGCAACTGTCTTTCTCACCGGTATGGGGGCTCGGCATCCGTCCCTGGCTCGGATTGGGCTTCTTCAAGCTCATCAACCTATGTACGAGGTGACACCCGCCAGCCACGCCCACACCGTCTCTCCCTGAGAACATGTGCTGGAGCTCGGCGTCGGCCCCGAGCAAGGCGGGTACCTTCTTCAAGGCACCGCGACCTTGACGCTCGGCGGCGACTCTCTGCTACGCCCGCAATTGTCTTTCTCACCGGTAGGGGGGCTCGGCATTCGTCCCACGCTCGGTTTGGGCTTCTTCAAGCTCATCAACCTATGTACGATGCGACATCTGCTAGCCACGCCCGCACCGTCTCTCCCTGAGAACATGTGCTGGAGCTCGGCGTCGGCCCCGAGCAAGGCGGGTACCTTCTTCAAGGCACCGCAACCTTGACGCTCGGCGGCGACCCTCTGCTATGCCTGCAATTGTCTTTCTCACCGGTATGGGGGCTCGGCATCCGTCCCTCGCTTGGTTTGGGCTTCTTCAAGCTCATCAACCTATGTACGAGGCAACATCCGCCAGCCACGTCGCACCGTCTCTCCCTGAGAATATGTGTGGGAGCACGGCGTTGGCCCCGAGCAAGACGGGCACCTTCTTCAAGGCACCGCGACCTTGACACTCGACGGCAACCTTCTGCTACGCCCGCAACTGTATTTCTCACCGGTATGGGGCTCGGCATCCGTCCCTCGCTCGGTTTGGGCTTCTTCAAGCTTATCAACCTATGTACGAGGCGACATCCGCCAGCCACGCACGCACTGTCTCTCCCTGAGAACATGTGTTGGAGCTCGACGTCGGCCCCGAGCAAGGCGGGTACCTTCTTTAAGGCACCGCAACCTTGACGCTCGGCGGCGAACTTCTGCTATGCCCGCAATTGTCTTTCTCATCGGTATGGGAGCTCGGCATCCGTCCCTCGCTCGGTTTGGGCTTCTTCAAGCTCATCAACCTATGTACGAGGCGACATCCACCAGCCACGCCCGCACCGTCTCTCCCTGTGAACATGTGTGGGAGCACGGCGTTGGCCCCGAGCAAGGCAGGAGCCTTCTTCAAAGCACCGCGACCTTGACACTCGGCGGCGACCCTCTGCTATGCCCACAACTGTCCTTCTCACCGGTATGGGGGCTCGGCATCCGTGCTTCGCTCGGTTTGGCTTCTTCAAGCTCATCAACCTATGTACAAGGCGACATCCGCCAGCCACGCCCGCATCGTCTCTCCCTGAGAACATGTGCTGGAGCTCGGCATCGGCCCCGAGCAAGGCGGGTACCTTCTTCAAGGCACCGCAACCTTGAAGCTCGGCGGCGACCCTCTGCTACGCCCGCAATTGTCTTTCTCACTGGTATAGGGGCTCGACATCCGTCCCTCACTCGGTTTGGCCTTCTTCAAGCTCATCAACCTATGTACGAGTCGACATCCGCCAGCCACGCCCGCACCGTCTCTCCCTGAGAACATGTGCTGGAGCTCGGCGTCGGCCCCGAGCAAGGCGGGTACCTTCTTCAAGGCACCGCAACCTTGACGCTCGGCGGCGACCCTATGCTATGCCTGCAATTGTCTTTCTCACCGGTATGGGGGCTCGGCATCCGTCCCTCGCTCGGTTTGGGCTTCTTCAAGCTCATCAACCTATGTACGAGGCAACATCCGCCAGCCACGCCCGCACCGTCTCTCCCTGAGAACATGTGTGGAAGCACAGCGTTGGCCCCGAGCAAGGCGGGTACCTTCTTCAAGGCACCGCGACCTTGACACTCGACGGCGACCTTCTGCTACGCCCGCAACTGTATTTCTCACCGGTATGGGGGCTCGGCATCCGTCCCTTGCTCGGTTTGAGCTTCTTCAAGCTCATCAACCTATGTACGAGGCGACATCCGCCAGCCACGCACGCACCGTCTCTCCCTGAGAACATGTGTTGGAGCTCGACGTCGGCCCCGAGCAAGGCGGGTACCTTCTTTAAGGCACCGCAACCTTGACGCTCGGCGGCGAACTTCTGCTATGTCCGCAATTGTCTTTCTCACCGGTATGGGGGCTCGGCATCCGTCCCTGGCTCGGTTTGGGCTTCTTCAAGCTCATCAACCTATGTACGAGGTGACATCCACCAGCCACGCCCGCACCGTCTCTCCCTGTGAACATGTGTGGGAGCACGGCGTCGTCCCCGAGCAAGGCGGGCGCCTTCTTCAAGGCACCACGACCTTGACACTCGGCGGCGACGCTCTACTATGCCCACAACTATCTTTCTCACAAGTATGGGGGCTCGGCATCCGTCCCTGGCTCGGTTTGGGCTTCTTCAAGCTCATCAACCTATGTACGAGGCGACATCCACCAGCCACACCCGCACCGTCTCTCCCTGTGAACATGTGTGGGAGCACGGCGTCGGCCCCGAGCAATGCGGTCGCCTTCTTCAAGGCACCGCGACCTTGACACTCGGCGGCGACCCTCTACTATGCCCACAACTATCTTTCTCACCGGTATGGGGGCTCCGCATCCGTGCCTCGCTCGGTTTGGCTTCTTCAAGCTCATCAACCTATGTACGAGTCGACATCCGCCAGCCACGCCCGTACCGTCTCTCCCTGAGAACATGTGCTGGAGCTCGGCGTCGGCCCCGAGCAAGGCGGGTACCTTCTTCAAGGCACCGCAACCTTGACGCTCGGCGGCGACCCTCTGCTATGCCTGCAATTGTCTTTCTCACCGGTATGGGGGCTTGGCATCCGTCCCTCGCTCGGTTTGGGCTTCTTCAAGCTCATCAACCTATGTACGAGGCAACATCCACCAGCCACGCCCGCACCGTCTCTCCCTGAGAACATGTGTGGGAGCACGGCGTTGGCCCCGAGCAAGACGGGCACCTTCTTCAAGGCACCGCGACCTTGACACTCGACGACGACCTTCTGCTACTCCCGCAACTGTATTTCTCACCGGTATGGGGGCTCGGCATCCGTCCCTCGCTCGGTTTGGGCTTCTTCAAGCTCATCAACCTATGTACGAGGCGACATCTGCCAGACACGCACGCACCGTCTCTCCCTGAGAACATGTGTTGGTGTAGAACCCCGTATTTTCAAATATTATTTTAATTATTTGAAAATGAATTTTAAATGATTTTGAGTATTTAATAAATATTTTCCAAAAGATTTATCTTTGGTACACGTACAAAACACGTGCAAATGACTTTTCAGAAGTTTGAAAAATTAAGTTTTCTCTATGAAAAATCATTATTTATTATTTGAGAATTATTCAGTATTTTTCCAGATTTTTCTGAAATTAATTATGCCTATTTGCAATTTTTGAGAAAAGAAGGACTTATTTGCAAAATTGACAATTTTGAGGGTTGAAGTGCAAAAGATGTTTTCTGGACTTTCCGATCAGTACTTATTGAGGTTTAAAAATATACTTTTCTATTAGATCCTAATTTAAATGATATTTGGTTTATTTTTCAAAGAAAAGAATTATATATGTAAAAGTATTTTTTGGAAAGGATTATTTTGCAAAGAGGGAATAAAACCCTAATATTTTACTCCGGCATATATAAGGGATTTCTCATTCCTAGCCGTCATTTACAATATTGAGACTTTTGAGATTTGTTTGAGGAACAAGAAGAGGCTTTTTGGATCTAGCAAGGAGAAGAGCTATTTCGTGGATTTTCTTCAAAACAAGGTGAGTGGTTGTTTTGTTTTGTTTTGTTTGTTTGTGTACCTTGTTTGCTTGATTAATGAAGGACATGAGACCTTTGTTATGATTGTTATGATCGTCACGCTATTGTTTTGTTAATCTTATTGTATATATGATATGGATCTTTCATTTGATTTGGATGATTAGAACTTTTAATTGATATTTGGACCATGATGAGAAAAGATTTAGAATTGTTGAGGATATGTTGATTTATGAGATCTTGTTGTAGAAAGCATATTAAGAATTAATTTTGTTGTGATTAGATGGTAAACACCTGGACCTTATGATTGTAAATCAGATTTGGATTAAGTTATGGAAGACTTTTTGTTGAGAAAAACCCTAATGGGAGAATTAAAGAATTAAGATCATGAGAATATGAGATTGGAGAAATTGATTGATTGAGTAATGTACCCATGATGGAGATTATTGAGAGTTGTTTAATTGCCTGGATACAAGTTAATTTTGTGATCAGTAAATCTTTAGAAAACTCTAGTTTTGATTTGTGTTCAGATCTATTTTGTTTGGAAATCTGTAGCCGACAGTCGACTGGCCTACAGAGCAGTCGACTGGTACGAGCCTACTGTGTATTTTTGAGTCTTGAGATTTGTTCGGGACAGTCGACCTAGACTGAGGTCAGTCGACTGGTCCTCTGTTTGTGACTTTGTTCAGTTCTTTCGGGACGGTCGACTGATGACTTGTCAAGTCGACTGGTCATGCCTTAGATTATTTTTGTAGAATGTTGGGATATGTCCTCTGGACAGTCGACTGGTCCTTTATGCAGTCGACTGGTCCTGAAGGATCTTTGTATTTGAATTGAGATATTCTGTTTAGTGTTTGATTTTGAGACATTTGTTCAGTATTTGATTTTGAGATGTTCAGTTAAGAACATGATTTTGAGATATTTTCTTGAGCCACTTGTTAAGTGGAATTTGTTCGGATATTTGTTTTTGAGTCTCTAGAGGTAAGTGACCCTAGTATACCGGTGTTGAGATATTTGTTCAGTTATTTGTTGAGGCCCATTGAGGCGAATTTTCAGTTATTCAGATTTTAGTCCGGTAGGGTACACTACTCTAGGAGATTTGTTCAGTAACCCAAATTAATAAGGACAGGCATTAGTAGTGTCATGACGAATGAGAACTTGAGTTATGCACCTCAGTATGGCTTTTGATGTAGGATTTAATCTCCTGAATTATCCAAGTAGTTAACTTGAGATGTGTGATTTATCTCCGGAATTATCCAGGTAGCTACCTGAGATGTGAGGTATTTCTCCGGAATTATCCAAGTAATTATCTTGAGATGTGGGATTGAACTACGGAATGATCGGAGTCGAGGCGACGCTTTTGGGGTATTATTGTGATGATGAGTCTATGTTTAGATGTGGGATGATCTCCTGAATTATCCAGGGAAAATACCTGTGATGTGGGATCAATCTCCGGAATGCAAGCATGGGCAAATTATCATAGTTTATCTTCATCTCTTAGTAGTCATCGTTGTCAGCATGTAGTCATGATGTTTTCTTGAATCACTTTTATGCATTTGGATTTCCTGTTTTCGGCACACACTTGGCTTTTGGTTTTGGTATCACCCCTTATTCTTTTGTTATTTCATACTTTAGTGTTGATCGTTATTCGTTGGATATTATGTTTTTAAAGTTCATTTATGTTATTTGTTGATTTGTTACCACTCACACCATTTATGGCTGACCCCGTAGTTTGGGGGTTAGGGCTCAACTCTAGCCTCACTTGTTGCAGGTTGCTTAGTTTGGAGGTTGGAAGCTTGAGTGAGCAATTTGAGATTATTGGATTATTTAGTGATTGGTGTAAAAGAATTGTAAAGACATATTGTGTCGTTATTGAGTTGTTAATGAAAGATTAATTTGTGTTGAGATGTTTAGACTTCCGCTGTAATTGTAATAATTGTTGTAATAAAGAAAGAAAATTTTAGTGGTGTTGTTGGTGTTTATTGTTCTATTGAAGTGGATTGCTGGGATTTCGCCACTTATTTTCTAAGCTCTCATATTAGAAATTTGGGGCGCTACAGTTGGAGCTCGACGTCGGCCCCAAGCAAGGCGGGTACCTTCTTTAAGGCACCGCAACCTTGACGCTCGGCGGCGAACTTCTGCTATGTCCGCAATTGTCTTTCTCACCGGTATGGGGGCTCGGCATCCGTCCCTGGCTCGGTTTGGGCTTCTTCAAGCTCATCAACCTATGTACGAGGCGACATCCACCAGCCACGCCCACACCGTCTCTCCCTGTGAACATGTGTGGGAGCACGGCGTCTCCCTGTGAACATTATGATGTTTGGTTTGAAATTATGGTTTGGGGTATGGTTATGGCTTTGCCATAGGGTAATGATTTGAGTTTGAATTGTGTGTGTTGCTCTAACTTTACCCTCGTTTTGCAGTAATCACGATGGTTGCACCCAGAGGTAGAAATGGTGGCAACAATGAGGATGGTTCGGGTAGTTCTCGAGGAGCGGGAATTGACCTAGAGGCTGAGTTTGCTAAGGTTTATCAGACCTTGAACACATTGATGGCATTCAATGTGGCGCAGCAGCAAGCGCAGCAGCAGAACCCGCCGCCGAATCATGGAGCTGGGCATGGATTGGTGAATGCCGACCCCATCAAGCAGATCGAATCCTTTAAGAGGATGAGGCCGCCAGTTTTTGAGGGGCAAGCTGATCCAACAGCAGCAGATGATTGGATCAGGAAGATGCAGACGATCTTCGAAGTGTCGGAGACTCCTGAAGCTAGCAAGGTGAAGTTGGCTTCGATGCAGCTCGAGAAAGATGCTGGTGTATGGTGGGAGTCATTGAAGAGGAATTTGGGAGATCAGCAGCTGACATGGGAAGCTTTTCTGGAGGAGTTCAGAGATCGTTTCTTTCCTCTTGATGTTCAGGAGAAGAAAGCGACTGAATTCATGAACCTTCAGCAAGGGAGCATGACTGTTCGGGAGTATGAGACGAAGTTCGCTCAACTTTCGAGGTATGCACCAGAATTGGTCATGGATGAAGCAAAGAAGGCCAAAAAGTTTGAGCAGGGCTTGAGGCCGAACTTGAGGTCAAGAATGGTTCCGTTGGGTATCAGGAGATTTGAGAAGTTGGTCAGGAGGGCCGCGATGACTGAAGAGGATATGGACTTGTTTCAGAAGAAGCAGGAATCATGGAACCGGAACAAGAGGCCAGCATCAGGCCAGAGTGGGAAGGGATTCCCCGCGAAGCAGGCGAAGTTCAGTGGACCGGTGCAGAAGGCGCCTGGAGCTCAGGGAGTGACCTGCTACTACTGCAAAGAAGTAGGACATTACAGGTCAGCATGTCCGAAGTTGGCAGAGCATGTTTGTTCTCAGTGTGGGCAGACTGGACACTCGAAGCCCCATTGTCCACAACTGAAGAAAGATGGTTCGAGTGGAAGCAAGTTCCCGAAGAGGCAAGGGCGAGTATTTGCATTGACCGAGGAGGATGCGAAAAACTCGGAAGATGTAATACAGGGTATGCAGGAATTTTGATTTCTTTCATTTTTGAATCAGTGTAATGAATAAAAGCTTTTGTTTCAGAATAAATTAAGATTGAGTATCATTCTTATTGTAACAGGAGTTGTTTTAATAAATGGAATTAAAGCAAAGGTTTTGTTTGACACTGGTTCATCGCATACATTTGTATCGCCAAGTTTTGCAAAGATCTTAGGTTTGGAACCTAATTTATTTCCAGGCACGGTTTTGTCGGTGGCAACGCCGTCAGGTGAAGAGCTAGTAGCGGATCGATATTACGAGGGCTGTGATATCGAGATTGGTGGAAGGATGTTCGGCATCGACTTGATCGAGCTACAAGTGTTGGGAGTGGATGTCATTGTAGGCATCGATTGGATGGCTATTTATGATGCCACAATTGACTGCAAGCAGAAGGAAGTGTTGGTGAAAGCACCAGGTGGACCTGCAGTAACTTTTCAAGGGAAGAAGAAGATCCCGCAGGTGGCTGCAATGGTATCTAAGAAGTCTATTGCAGATGAAGTCAAGGGCATTCCGGTGGTTCGAAAGTTTCCTCAGGTGTTCTTGGATGATTTTCCAGGATTACCGCCGCAGAGAGATGTGGAATTTTGCATCAACGTTCAGCTGGGGAGTGCGCCAATTTCCAAGGCTCCGTACAGGATGGCACCTGTAGAACAAGATGAGGTGAAGAAGCAGATTGAGGAGCTTTTGAGCAAAGGGCTTATCAGACCGAGTTCTTCTCCGTGGGGAGCACCTGTGTTGTTGGTCAAGAAGAAGGATGGGTCGATGAGGATGTGCATTGACTACAGGGAGTTGAATAGGGTGACTATTCAGAACAAGTATCCGTTGCCGCGGATTGAAGATTTGTTCGACAGGCTTCGAGGAGCAGCGGTATTTTCGAAGATTGACTTGAGGTCAGGATATCACCAGGTGCGAGTCAAGGAGGAAGATGTGAGCAAGACAGCTTTCAGGACTCGTCATGGGTTGTATGAATTTTTGGTGATGCCATTCGGGTTGACGAATGCGCCAGCAGTTTTCAGGGACATGATGAATCGGGTGTTGAGGCCATTCATTGATTCCTTCGTAGTGGTCTTCATCGATGATATCCTGGTGTATTCGAAGTCGGAGGAGGATCATTCTAAGCACTTGACAGCGGTATTACAGACATTGCAGGAGCACAGCTTGTACGCCAAATTGTCGAAGTGTGAATTTTGGAAGTCTGAGGTAGCTTTCCTTGGTCACATTCTTTCTAAGGAGGGAGTGGCTACCGATCCTCAGAAAGTGGAAGCAGTAAAGGATTGGCCCAGGCCGACGTCAGTGAAGGAAGTGAGAAGCTTCTTGGGATTAGCTGGTTACTACAGGAGGTTTATTCGAGGGTATTCTCAGATTGCAGTTCCGATGACAGGTTTGACCCGGAAGAGTGTGGCATTTGTGTGGACAGATAAGTGCGAGGAGAGTTTCCTTGAGTTAAAGGAAAGGTTGACTACCGCACCTATATTAGCATTGCCGCAAGCTGGGAAGGATTATGATATCTACAGTGATGCATCTCTCAGAGGTTTGGGATGTGTCTTGATGCAGGAAGGCAAGGTCATTGCTTATGGTTCTAGGCAGTTGCGTCCGCATGAGAAGAATTATCCGACGCATGACTTGGAGTTAGCAGCTATCATATATGCCTTGAAGCTATGGAGGCATTATGTCTATGGTGAGAAGGTCAATATGTACACTGACCACAAGAGCCTGAAGTATATCTATCAGCAGAGGGATTTGAATCTTCGTCAGAGAAGGTGGTTGGAAGTTTTGGAAGACATTCGTCCTGAGATCAAATATCATCCGGGCAAGGCGAATGTAGTGGCTGATGGACTTAGCAGGAAGAGTAGTTTGTCAAGGTTGATCACTACTCGAAGAGAGTTGGCAGCAGAGATCGATCAGGCAGGTATCGAGGTGGTACTGCGAGGTTTAGGGGCATCTTTGGCTCAGTTGAGACTGCAGCCGTCTTTGAGAGAGAAGATTGTGGAAGGTCAGAGATCAGATTCAGAGATCCAGAAGATGTTGCAGCAGGTTTCTGAGGGCAAGTTACCAGAATTTCGTGTCCAAGATGGAGTTCTTTGGCTGGGTGAGAGGTTGTGTGTTCCAGATGATGCAGAGTTGAGAGAGAGTATCTTGCAGGAAGCACACAGCACATTGTTATCAGTTCATCCAGGAGGTACGAAGATGTACAGGGATATCAAACCACATTTTTGGTGGTCTGGTATGAAGCGAGATGTAGCAGATTTTGTGGCAAGGTGTCTGACTTGTCAGCAGATCAAGGCAGAGAATCAGAGATCGGGAGGTTTGTTACAGCCATTACCCATTCCGGAGTGGAAGTGGGAGAATATCAGCATGGACTTTATTACGGGTTTGCCGAGGAGTTCGAAGGGCAATGACTCGATTTGGGTTGTTGTAGACCGATTGACTAAGTCGGCACATCTTCTAGCCATGAAGATTACTTGGTCGATGGAGAAATTGGCTGAGTTATACATTGGAGAGATTGTGAGACTTCATGGAGTTCCTGTTTCGATTGTGTCTGACAGAGACGCAAGGTTTACATCAAGGTTTTGGAAGAGCCTACAAGCAGCTTTGGGCACCAGAACTGATTTCAGTACAACATTTCATCCGCAGACAGATGGTCAGACGGAAAGGGTGAATCGAGTGCTGGAAGACATGTTGAGAGCTTGTGTTATGGACTTTGGTGGTAGTTGGGAGAGATACTTGGCATTGGTTGAGTTTGCCTATAACAATAGTTACCATGCAAGTATTGGGATGGCACCGTATGAGGCTTTGTACGGCAGGAGGTGCAGGACACCTGTTTGTTGGTATGAGGTTGGCGAGAGGCAGATATATGGTCCTGAGATCGTGCAGCAGACATCAGAGCAGATTGAGCTGATTCGCAAGAGATTGGTTGAAGCTCAGAGTCGGCAGAAGAGTTATGCTGACACTCGACGGAGAGATTTGGAGTTTGAAGTCGGGGATGCAGTTTTTCTCAAGGTTTCTCCGACCAAAGGAGTGATCAGATTTGGTAAGGGTGGGAAGTTGGCGCCAAGGTATATTGGGCCGTACAAGATCATGGAGAGGATTGGCAAGACCGCTTACAGATTGAAACTTCCTGAGGAGTTAGCGCAGGTACATGATGTGTTTCATGTGTCGCTATTAAGGAAGTATGTGGCCGATCAGAAGCATCAGTTGGTAGAGGTTCCCGAAGATCTACAGGTGAACTTGAGCTACAGGGAACAGCCTGTTGAGATCGTTGATCGTAGGGAGAAAGTCCTTAGAAGCAAGGTGATACCTATGGTCAAGGTATTGTGGAGGAATCAACAGTTCGAGGAGGCTACTTCGGAGCCAGAGGATCGCATGCTGAATGATTTTCCTGGATTGTTTGTATGAATGTATTTCTTTTGTGTGATTGTAATTCTTTGAATGATTGAACCATTGAATGATATACGATGTATCCTTTTATTTTGATTGTGATGTTATATGGAATTGTTGGATTTTGATCTATTTATGAAGTATTGTTTCCTTTTGTTGGTATGTGTTTGAACGCATTAGTAGTAGTTCTGAGGACAGAACTCTTCTAAGGAGGGAGTGATGTAGAACCCCGTATTTTCAAATATTATTTTAATTATTTGAAAATGAATTTTAAATGATTTTGAGTATTTAATAAATATTTTCCAAAAGATTTATCTTTGGTACACGTACAAAACACGTGCAAATGACTTTTCAGAAGTTTGAAAAATTAAGTTTTCTCTATGAAAAATCATTATTTATTATTTGAGAATTATTCAGTATTTTTCCAGATTTTTCTGAAATTAATTATGCCTATTTGCAATTTTTGAGAAAAGAAGGACTTATTTGCAAAATTGACAATTTTGAGGGTTGAAGTGCAAAAGATGTTTTCTGGACTTTCCGATCAGTACTTATTGAGGTTTAAAAATATACTTTTCTATTAGATCCTAATTTAAATGATATTTGGTTTATTTTTCAAAGAAAAGAATTATATATGTAAAAGTATTTTTTGGAAAGGATTATTTTGCAAAGAGGGAATAAAACCCTAATATTTTACTCCGGCATATATAAGGGATTTCTCATTCCCAGCCGTCATTTACAATATTGAGACTTTTGAGATTTGTTTGAGGAACAAGAAGAGGCTTTTTGGATCTAGCAAGGAGAAGAGCTATTTCGTGGATTTTCTTCAAAACAAGGTGAGTGGTTGTTTTGTTTTGTTTTGTTTGTTTGTGTACCTTGTTTGCTTGATTAATGAAGGACATGAGACCTTTGTTATGATTGTTATGATCGTCACGCTATTGTTTTGTTAATCTTATTGTATATATGATATGGATCTTTCATTTGATTTGGATGATTAGAACTTTTAATTGATATTTGGACCATGATGAGAAAAGATTTAGAATTGTTGAGGATATGTTGATTTATGAGATCTTGTTGTAGAAAGCATATTAAGAATTAATTTTGTTGTGATTAGATGGTAAACACCTGGACCTTATGATTGTAAATCAGATTTGGATTAAGTTATGGAAGACTTTTTGTTGAGAAAAACCCTAATGGGAGAATTAAAGAATTAAGATCATGAGAATATGAGATTGGAGAAATTGATTGATTGAGTAATGTACCCATGATGGAGATTATTGAGAGTTGTTTAATTGCCTGGATACAAGTTAATTTTGTGATCAGTAAATCTTTAGAAAACTCTAGTTTTGATTTGTGTTCAGATCTATTTTGTTTGGAAATCTGTAGCCGACAGTCGACTGGCCTACAGAGCAGTCGACTGGTACGAGCCTACTGTGTATTTTTGAGTCTTGAGATTTGTTCGGGACAGTCGACCTAGACTGAGGTCAGTCGACTGGTCCTCTGTTTGTGACTTTGTTCAGTTCTTTCGGGACGGTCGACTGATGACTTGTCAAGTCGACTGGTCATGCCTTAGATTATTTTTGTAGAATGTTGGGATATGTCCTCTGGACAGTCGACTGGTCCTTTATGCAGTCGACTGGTCCTGAAGGATCTTTGTATTTGAATTGAGATATTCTGTTTAGTGTTTGATTTTGAGACATTTGTTCAGTATTTAATTTTGAGATGTTCAGTTAAGAACATGATTTTGAGATATTTTCTTGAGCCACTTGTTAAGTGGAATTTGTTCGGATATTTGTTTTTGAGTCTCTAGAGGTAAGTGACCCTAGTATACCGGTGTTGAGATATTTGTTCAGTTATTTGTTGAGGCCCATTGAGGCGAATTTTCAGTTATTCAGATTTTAGTCCGGTAGGGTACACTACTCTAGGAGATTTGTTCAGTAACCCAAATTAATAAGGACAGGCATTAGTAGTGTCATGACGAATGAGAACTTGAGTTATGCACCTCAGTATGGCTTTTGATGTAGGATTTAATCTCCTGAATTATCCAAGTAGTTAACTTGAGATGTGTGATTTATCTCCGGAATTATCTAGGTAGCTACCTGAGATGTGAGGTATTTCTCCGGAATTATCCAAGTAATTATCTTGAGATGTGGGATTGAACTACGGAATGATCGGAGTCGAGGCGACGCTTTTGGGGTATTATTGTGATGATGAGTCTATGTTTAGATGTGGGATGATCTCCTGAATTATCCAGGGAAAATACCTGTGATGTGGGATCAATCTCCGGAATGATCAAGCATGGGCAAATTATCATAGTTTATCTTCATCTCTTAGTAGTCATCGTTGTCAGCATGTAGTCATGATGTTTTCTTGAATCACTTTTATGCATTTGGATTTCCTGTTTTCGGCACACACTTGGCTTTTGGTTTTGGTATCACCCCTTATTCTTTTGTTATTTCATACTTTAGTGTTGATCGTTATTCGTTGGATATTATGTTTTTAAAGTTCATTTATGTTATTTGTTGATTTGTTACCACTCACACCATTTATGGCTGACCCCGTAGTTTGGGGGTTAGGGCTCAACTCTAGCCTCACTTGTTGCAGGTTGCTTAGTTTGGAGGTTGGAAGCTTGAGTGAGCAATTTGAGATTATTGGATTATTTAGTGATTGGTGTAAAAGAATTGTAAAGACATATTGTGTCGTTATTGAGTTGTTAATGAAAGATTAATTTGTGTTGAGATGTTTAGACTTCCGCTGTAATTGTAATAATTGTTGTAATAAAGAAAGAAAATTTTAGTGGTGTTGTTGGTGTTTATTGTTCTATTGAAGTGGATTGCTGGGATTTCGCCACTTATTTTCTAAGCTCTCATATTAGAAATTTGGGGCGCTACAGTTGGAGCTCGACGTCGGCCCCGAGCAAGGCGGGTACCTTCTTTAAGGCACCGCAACCTTGACGCTCGGCGGCGAACTTCTGCTATGTCCGCAATTGTCTTTCTCACCGGTATGGGGGCTCGGCATCCGTCCCTGGCTCGGTTTGGGCTTCTTCAAGCTCATCAACCTATGTACGAGGCGACATCCACCAGCCACGCCCACACCGTCTCTCCCTGTGAACATGTGTGGGAGCACGGCGTCGGCCCCGAGCAAGGCGGGCGCCTGCTTCAAGGCACCGCGACCTTGACACTCGGCGGCGACGCTCTACTATGCCCACAACTATGTTTCTCACAAGTATGGGGGCACGGCATCCGTCCCTCGCTCGGTTTGGGCTTCTTCAAGCTCATCAACCTATGTACGAGGCGACATCCACCAGCCACGCCCGCACCGTCTCTCCCTGTGAACATGTGTGGGAGCACGGCGTCGGCCCCGAGCAAGGCGGGCGCCTGCTTCAAGGCACCGCGACCTTGACACTCGGCGGCGATGCTCTACTATGCCCACAACTATGTTTCTCACAAGTATGGGGGCTCGGCATCCGTCCCTCGCTCGTTTTGGGCTTCTTCAAGCTCATCAACCTATGTACGAGGCGACATCCACCAGCCACGCCCGCACCGTCTCTCCCTGTGAACATGTGTGGGAGCACGGCGTCGGCCCCGAGCAACGCGGTCGCCTTCTTCAAGGCACCGCGACCTTGACACTCGGCGGTGACCCTCTACTATGCCTACAACTATCTTTCTCACCGGTATGGGGGCTCGGCATCCGTGCCTCGCTCGGTTTGGCTTCTTCAAGCTCATCAACCTATGTACGAGTCGACATCCGCCAGCCACGCCCGCACCGTCTCTCCCTGAGAACATGTGCTGGAGCTCGGCGTCGGCCCCGAGCAAGGCGGGTACCTTCTTCAAGGCACCGCAACCTTGATGCTCGGCGGTGACCCTCTGCTACGCCCGCAATTGTCTTTCTCACCGGTATGGGGGCTCGGCATCCGTCCCTCGCTCGGTTTGGGCTTCTTCAAGTTCATCAACCTATGTACGAGGCAACATCCGCCAGCCACGCCCGTACCGTCTCTCCCTGAGAACATGTGTGGGTGCTCGGCGTCAGCCCCTGTTGTGCTATCTAGTTACCTAAATACATAGATAAAACTAGACACAAATTAAAAACCTCGCAAGTGTACGAATCGTTTGGAGAAGCGTAGTGACGAGCAAGGGTCGATCCCACAGAGATTGTAGATTCTAACTTACTAATCAATAAAAAGAAATAAGAATATTGAAGTGTTGTTCTGAAAGTCTAAAAGAAATGAAAGGATAAAAATCTAAACTAAATAGCATCACAAGTTGAGTCACAAATCTCTATTAAAGCAGTTGGGTTTTGATCTCCACCAATAGTCAGTAATGCTGAGTTATCCACTACTCTTATTACTCATGTTTATTCTCTTCAAGGGCATGGTATCTACTCCTTAAAGTAATGTTTCCCTAAGCCAAGAATTAGGCATGGTATCTACTGTAATTCGTTTCTTTCCTTAAGTATTTAGCATGGTATCTACTAAGTTGCACTTAAAGAAAACATAGGAACAGTGGAAACGAACAAACACTCAAGGTTCTAGAAATTGGTATCAGATCTAGATCCCTCAAGTTGATTAAACCAAGAACCCCTAGAGATTCCCTTGTTACAAGTTATGAACACGAGATACGGGTCGTCTCAATATGCTCATATAACAGCTTCAAATCTACACTACACAACTTGATAATCTTAAGTTCTGTATCTCAGTCGATTGGCTGTCACTTCAGTCGACCGCCCTTAGAACCTCTGAACAAGTTTGTTTTATGTAAATTGTTATTCGTTTAATCAGGTTTAATCAATAAGTAAAAGAGTAACATTCAGAAGAATATAAGCATTACATGACTACGGTTTCAATCTACCCAACTATGAAATTTAGTTCCACATAATAAAACTTTTATTGATTGATAAAATAGAGTTCATGACTACAATAAAAATAAGACTCAAAGGAAGAACAGAAGAACACTGATTTGTATGACGTTGAAATTGAGCCCAATCAGTAGTCGTCTTGTTCTCCTTCTTGATGCTTGCTGTCGACGATCGGTTCTTGATGATGGATCCGTGCTTCGAGCTCTTTGAAATTCGGCCTCTTGGTTGATATTTATAGAACAAGAGAAGAGAATTAGGGTTTGCACTCTTCTTTTATAGAAAGGTCCTCTTCTTTTTATTTATTTCCTTTCTTATCTTGATCTGCGTTTATTTCTTTCTCTTTTCTTCTATTCTTCCTTTTCTATTCTGATTTGGATTAGATTTGGATGAATCTTCAAATATCTTATCTTTTAACTCTGCCGCCTACCAGTCGACTTGTCTTCGAACCAGTCGACTGTGTCGAGACTTCTGAAGATTTCATAATTGATCATACAAGTCGACTGTGCTTTGGAGTAAGTCGACTGCACCGAGCGGCTGTGGAAAATCAACTTCTCTGGCCAGTCGCCTGTGTGGAAGAATCAGTCGACTGATGCTCTGTAATATTCTGAGTTCATCCTTAAAATCCTGAATCTGCTTCGTTTTGCTGTTATAGGCTGTTTCCTACGGAAAAGAGAAAATAAGAGTAAATACCACATATAGAGCATTTAAATGTCTAATTGCCTTAAGATTATTGCTCCTAAAAGTGAATAATATTTGGTTCATCAAATACCCCCAAACTTAGCTTTTGCTTGTCCTCAAGCAAACTAAAATTATGAACAAGGGGAAAATAATAGTACTCACCCTTCCACACCAAGAGTTTTCTTTATGCGAGCATCAAAATTGTAATAGAAAGTATAAACAATTTCAGATAAAGTAAACACAAGTATACCCACTTTCTCCAGTGCAATTGTTTAGTCACAACTCCAAACCCAATCATACTTGTCATGCAATTAATATAGTTATAGTATGCAACTACTCAATCTGTGATTATCCCCTTTCTCTACTACAAGCCGAGTAGCAAACTAGAGTTTTTTTTTTATTTTTTTATTTTTTTATTTTTATTTTATTTTAGTCTCTTCTCTAAGTTGTCACTTGCCTTTTTACGCGAATGCAAAACATTTGTGATGAATCCACCCGGTTACTCAACAAGTCACAAACTTTAAAGTGCTTTGCATACTCATATTTCAAGTTGCCGTTTGACGTAAAGGTAAACATTGGTGATGAATACCCCTAGTTACTAAGAACTCAAAACATTGGAGTAGATTGACTTTATTCAAATATATATATATATTTTATCACTCTATTTACTTAAACTCAATTTAGGACTAGATCTAAAGGGAATAATCACCAGAAAAAGCATCACATTTGTTTATTATGTATAATCGCATGACTCATACAATTTTGTAAGGAATTATAAAACTCAACAATCCTAAAGTAAATAAGTATCCTTACTATTACTTTCTAAGAAATTGTTTATCCTAAAAAAATCGAAAGACTTCAAATGTAACTAACTAATAATGTAACTAACTGATACCCCCAAACTTAGATGGAACATTGTCCTCAATGTTCGCACAAAACTTAAAATGTAGGCATGTGTCACCACCTAGTTTGAAGGAAAGAAAATAAAGAAATAAAATAAATAGAGAGTGTAAGTACTCCCCTGAAAATTGGGTTGGCTCCCAATAAGCGCTGTGTTTCCTGTCTTCTGCTAGACTTGATGAGTTGTGCAATGTATTGAATGGCTCGCGGCGCACAACTCATCTTATTATAAGGTTTCCCCCCTATGCCCATTCACCTGGAACGTTTGATTATTCGCCAATGCTCCATGTGGGGGAAACCTGTGCAACAATTCATGGACCGTACCATCTTGACATTAGTTTATCAGCAATGGTCCATCTTAATGCACCATTGTGTTTTTGAAAGACTCCTTGTAGCCTCTCTTCTTCCTGCATCCTGAAATCTGCAGCAACTGTCACAGGTGATGTCTGGTTGGCCCCCAAATATTCATACTGCAGGTGTTCATGTAGTGGCTTCAGCTCCACGTCTAGGATCCTGGTAGCAGTCAGGGCAGTCGACTTATCCCATCCATCAGTCGACTTGTCTGCAGAAACACACGTTTTATCAGACACAAAATTTTTAACTGCAGGTGCAAGCTTACCTGTATATGACTTTGGAGTTTCAAGGTGATGTACTGTCTCTGCAATCCTCCAGTCATAGTGTTCCTGTTCAACATGAGATAATGTTAGAGGGTGTGTAATTGTTGCTTGTAATGGATCAACACCATATTCCTGAAATGTTTGGTCGCAAATTTCCTGAACCACATTAACATTACAACATTCATTATTATCGTGTGGAAATTGTGGCCCATCAAACATTGTAAACTCAATCTCTTCTTCTAGTGTTGTCCTTGATTGGAGCTGTTCTTGTCCTCTAGGGTTAGGTATGGTTTGTGATGGAAATTCTCCTGCCTTTCCTTCACTTAACTCCGTAGCAATTTGACCAATTTGAATTTCCAATTTTTGAATGGCCTGTCCTTGTTGATTGCTTGTTTGCTGTTGCTGTTGGAGTAATTGAAGAATGGTGGATTCGAAGTCCAACTTCTCCTGTTCTTGTGCTGGCCTATCATACCCATTCCCGCCCTGGAATTGCTGCGTATGCCCTAGTGAGAATTGATTGCCTTGATGGTTTTGCCACCCTGGGTTATACGTGTTTGAAAAAAAATTATTCTGGGGCGGGTACATTCCCTGTTCTACGTAGTTTGTGTGCTCCTGATCTGCGAAAGAAAACATGGGACACGAATTAGTTGTATGATTAGAATGAAAACAAATTGCACAAATTTCTTTTGGTTGGCTTTTTATGCCACCCAACGTTGAATTCACAAGCATATCAATCTTTTTGTTCATGGTTTCCATTTCTAATCGCATGTTGTTATTATGAGAAATTTCGTATACTCCCTGTTTTTTCGAGAGACCCCTCCTTGTTGAGAATTGTTGTGAGTTCTCGCTGAGTTCTTCAAATAACTCTATGGCCTCCTCAGCACTCTTCCTCATCAACATTCCATTGCAACCTGCATCTACAATTGCTTTGTTAGCGTCGTTTAAGCCCTCATAAAATGATTGTACCTGATCATCCTTAGGTATATTGTGCGTAGGACACTTGAGAAGCTTGTTTTTGAAGTCCTTCCACGCCTCGAAGAATAAATCGCCATCTTTTTGTTAGAAAAGTAGAATCTCCCTTTTTAGTTGTCTGGTTTTCTGGGCTGGAAAGAACTCTTTCAAGAATTTTGTCGCCAATTGCTCCCATGAATTAATTGATCCTGGTTCCAAGGAATTATACCACAACTTAGCATTAAGTTTTAAAGAAAAAGGAAACAAGATTAACCTGATTTGTTCAGGGGTAAGCCCTTGGATGCTTTGTGTCCTGCAAAGATCAAAGAAGTCTTGCAGATGTAGGTGCGGATCTTCATCTAGTCTACCATTGAAGTGGGGAACCATGCTGAGCAATTGAGGAGATAAATGCATATTCCCTGTGACTTTGGGTTGAAAAGCTATTCAAGACGGTTGCTCAATATTCTTTGGAATGAATTTATCTTGCATTGGTACTCGATTTAATACATTCTCACCCATTGTTGCCTTTTGAATTCTTCGCTGTACAGTCGACTGGTCCTTAGAGACAGTCGACTGGTCTAGGTCTGTGCAAAGTTTAACCTGAAAGAAAATATAAGAAAAGAAAAAAGAAGAAATAAAATAACATAAAAAGAAAAAGATTTTACTGATTTGTAAGCTAAAATACTAAACAATCCCCGGCAACGGCGCCAAAAACTTGTTGTGCTATCTAGTTACCTAAATACATAGATAAAACTAGACACAAATTAAAAACCTCGCAAGTGTACGAATCGTTTGGAGAAGCGTAGTGACGAGCAAGGGTCGATCCCACAGAGATTGTAGATTCTAACTTACTAATCAATAAAAAGAAATAAGAATATTGAAGTGTCGTTCTGAAAGTCTAAAAGAAATGAAAGGATAAAAATCTAAACTAAATAGCATCACAAGTTGAGCCACAAATCTCTATTAAAGCAGTTGGGTTTTGATCTCCACCAATAGTCAGTAATGCTGAGTTATCCACTACTCTTATTACTCATGTTTATTCTCTTCAAGGGCATGGTATCTACTCCTTAAAGTAATGTTTCCCTAAGCCAAGAATTAGGCATGGTATCTACTGTAATTCGTTTCTTTCCTTAAGTATTTAGCATGGTATCTACTAAGTTGCACTTAAAGAAAACATAAGAACAGTGGAAACGAACAAACACTCAAGGTTCTAGAAATTGGTATCAGATCTAGATCTCTCAAGTTGATTAAACCAAGAACCCCTAGAGATTCCCTTGTTACAAGTTATGAACACGAGATACGGGTCGTCTCAATATGCTCATATAACAGCTTCAAATCTACACTACACAACTTGATAATCTTAAGTTCTGTATCTCAGTCGACTGGCTGTTACTTCAGTCGACCGCCCTTAGAACCTCTGAACAAGTTTGTTTTATGTAAATTGTTATTCGTTTAATCAGGTTTAATCAATAAGTAAAAGAGTAACATTCAGAAGAATATAAGCATTACATGACTACGGTTTCAATCTACCCAACTATGAAATTTAGTTCCACATAATAAAACTTTTATTGATTGATAAAATAGAGTTCATGACTACAATAAAAATAAGACTCAAAGGAAGAACAGAAGAACACTGATTTGTATGATGTTGAAATTGAGCCCAATCAGTAGTCGTCTTGTTCTCCTTCTTGATGCTTGCTGTCGACGATCGGTTCTTGACGATGGATCCGCGCTTCGAGCTCTTTGAAATTCGGCCTCTTGGTTGATATTTATAGAACAAGAGAAGAGAATTAGGGTTTGCACTCTTCTTTTATAGAAAGGTCTTCTTCTTTTTATTTATTTCCTTTCTTATCTTGATCTGTGTTTATTTCTTTCTCTTTTCTTCTATTCTTCCTTTTGTGTTCTAATTTGGATTAGATTTGGACGAATCTTCAAATATCTTATCTTTTAACTCTGCCGCCTACCAGTCGACTTGTCTTCGAACCAGTCGACTGTGTCGAGACTTCTGAAGATTTCATAATTGATCATACAAGTCGACTGTGCTTTGGAGTAAGTCGACTGCAACGAGCGGCTGTGGAAAATCAACTTCTTTGGCCAGTCGCCTGTGTGGAAGAATCAGTCGACTGATGCTCTGTAATATTCTGAGTTCATCCTTAAAATCCTGAATCTGCTTCGTTTTGCTGTTATAGGCTGTTTCCTACGGAAAAGAGAAAATAAGAGTAAATACCACATATAGAGCATTTAAATGTCTAATTGCCTTAAGATTATTGCTCCTAAAAGTGAATAATATTTGGTTCATCAGCCCCGAGCAAGGCGGGTGCCTTCTTCAAGGCACCGCGAAGTTGACGCTCGACGGCGACCCGCTGCTACGCCCGCAATTATCTTTCTCACCGGTATGGGGGCTCGGCATCCGTCCCTCGCTCGGTTTGGGCTTCTTCAAGTTCATCAACCTATGTACGAGGCAACATCCGCCAGCCATGCCCGTACCGTCTCTCCCTGAGAACATGTGCGGGAGCTCGGCGTTGGCCCCGAGCAAGGCGAACACCTTCTTCAAGGCACCGCGACCTTGACACTCGACGGCGACCCTCGGCTACGCCCGCAACTGTCTTTCTCACCGGTATGGGGGCTCGGCATCCGTCCCTCGCTCGGTTTGGGCTTCTTCAAGCTCATCAACCTATGTACGAGGCGACATCCGCCAGCCACGTACGCACCGTCTCTCCCTGAGAACATGTGTTGGAGCTCGACGTCGGCCCCGAGCAAGGTGGGTACCTTCTTCAAGGCACCGCAACCTTGACGCTCGGCGGCGACCTTCTGCTATGCTTGCAATTGTCTTTCTCACCGGTATGGGGGCTCGGCATCCGTCCCTCGCTCGGTTTGGGCTTCTTCAAGCTCATCAACCTATGTACGAGGCGACATCCACCAGCCACGCCCGCACCGTCTCTCCCTGTGAACAT
Source organism: Hemerocallis citrina (assembly GCA_017893485.1). NCBI lineage: Eukaryota > Viridiplantae > Streptophyta > Magnoliopsida > Asparagales > Asphodelaceae > Hemerocallis > Hemerocallis citrina. The sequence continues at coordinate 118,258,662 of CM030363.1, forward strand.
GTGTGGGAGCACGGCGTCGGCCCCGAGCAAGGCGGGCACCTTCTTCAAGGCACCGCGACCTTGACACTCGGCAGCGACCCTCTGCTATGCCCACAATGGTTTTCTCACTGGTATAGGGGCTCGACATCCGTCCCTCGCTCGGTTTGGGCTTCTTCAAGCTCATCAACCTATGTACGAGGCGACATCCGCCAGCCATGCCCGCACCGTCTCTCCCTGAGAACATGTGCTAGAGCTCGGCGTCGGCCCCGAGCAAGGCAGGTACCTTCTTCATGGCACCACGACCTTGACACTCGGCGGCGACCCCCTGCTACGCCCGCAATTGTCTTTCTCACCGGTATGGGGGCTCGGCATCCGTCCCTCGCTCGGTTTGGGCTTCTTCAAGTTCATCAACCTATGTACGAGGCAACATCCGCCAGCCACGCCCGTACTGTCTCTCCCTGAGAACATGTGTGGGAGCTCAGCGTCAGTCCCGAGCAAGGCGGGTGCCTTCTTCAAGGCACCGCGAAGTTGACGCTCGACGGCGACCCGTTGCTACGCCCGCAACTGTCTTTCTCACTGGTATGGGGGCTCGGCATCCGTCCCTCGCTCGCTTTGGGCTTCTTCAAGCTCTTCAACCTATGTACGAGGCGACATCCGCCAGCCACGCCCGCACCGTCTCTCCCTGAGAACATGTGCTGGAGCTCGGTGTCGGCCCCGAGCAAGGCGGGTACCTTCTTCAAGGCACCGCGACCTTGATGCTCGGCGCCGACCCTCTGCTACTCTTGCAACTGGTTTTCTCACAAACATGGGAGTTCGACAAACCGAAGCAAGGCCGCAACTTTCTTCAAAGCCGCTCGACTACCATGCTCGGTTACGACCTACAACCATGTGTTGACAAAATTTTATTAAGATTTAGGGTGTCCGCCTTCGGCAGACGCCCCGAGCCTCGAGTCGAATTATTGACCACCCTCTCACCCGTGAACAACTCAGGGTTTACGGCTTTTACAAGCCTAAACCCCGAACTGTTCAAGGATGGCAGGGGGGCCATCGACCCGCTGCTCTCTCCGTCCCGGAATAAATGCTCCGAGCCTTCGAGCCGTTCAGCTGACCCTTCTCTCGCCCCCGAACAACTCGGGGTTTACGGCTCTTACGAGCCCAAAACCCCGAATTGTTCGAGGACGGCAGAAGAGCCACCATGCTTCGGCTCTCTCCGAACCCCCGACCCGATCGGTTGGCCTACCATTCACCAATGAACAACTCGAGGTCTCACGGATCTAACAGCCTGAACCCCGAATAGTCCGAGGGTGATCGGTGTGGCTCCGATCCGGAGTACTCGGAAATATTTTATTCTCTGGGCGCCTGCCTTCGGCAGGCACCCGAGTCAGACGACTCACTGCCTGACAACCAACAAGGGGAGTGGGGATTATATAGCCCCCTGAGGCCCACATTTATTTCATCTGGGAATACGAAACAACGGAAGGCGAAACGTCGCCATAAATGTTCATAGGAATGCAAAACGTCGCCAGTTATTGCTTATCGAAAAGCCAAACGCCGCGACAGTCGCGTCGTTGCAATAAGTCACCTCGGAGCCGACCCCTGCACAACGAGCCCGACAACCGTCCCTAGCAACCAAGATAATCAGAGCACGGAAAATCAAATGTTCTCATTTATTACTCATTGCTTACAACTCAATGAACGTCGGTACAATTCGGGTGGGAACTCGAATTCGGGGCTCCTATCACGCTCGGCCGGACCGGCCTGGGAAGACACTCCCGCCACCGAGCTTCCTGCATCTTCGGGCTGTGCCCCATCCGATAGAAATATTGGAGACCCCCCAGGGTCGAGTTGCTGGCCCCTTCAATCAGACCAGCGCCTAACACCAGCTTCAGCCTGCGAATCTCCAGCTCCTTCTCGACTACGGCCTCACGAAGGAAAGACTCCGATGCCGACCCCCCGCTCGAAGCATCCGAGAGGGACCAGTCCATCTCGATTACCCACCAGTCTCGGTCGGCTACGGCCTTCTTCAGGCGCGCCACCTCCAAACCAAGCTCCCTGGACCTGTTCAGAAAATAGTCAACGGTAGTGGCTCGGTCCCGAGCCTGCTTCTGTTGTTGAGCCAAAGCTGCCTCCGTGGCCTCCTCCCCCGCTCGAACTAGAGGTACCTTGGCAACAACGGGGAGGGCGACACAGGTCTCGTACGTCTATCAAAAGATGAGAACAAACATAAAAAAAAACACAAGTCTGGAAGGGTCGGCCCAAAAAAGTAAATTTCATTTCTTTCAAAAGTTGGATACAAAAGCCGCGGCGGCCAGTCCGCTTAAGGCATTTACATCAAAATGAGCAAAAAGAAAAACTATTCTATTCTTGAGGGGGGGGTGGCACCTCGTCGTCGACCTGGTCGCCCTACGCTTCGTCGCCCCCCCGGGGTGGGAGGAAGATTCGGCGCCCATCCATAGCAGAGATGGTCCACGTTCTGCTCGGGGTAGATCTGCTTAAAGTGGGACTTGGCCTGTTCGTACGCCTCATCCTGTGCCAGCATCAGAGTCTCCCCCAAGGCCGACTCCATCTCCTCCAGTGCCTTCTTCCCCTTCTCCACCTCGGCCGCGATCTTCGCCTCAAGATCCTCCCGGTCCTGCTTGTGAATTTTGCAGAGTGACTCTATCTGGGCCTCGTGGATGGCCACCATGGCCTGGGCATCTTTCAGCTCATCCGTGGCCTTGTTCAACTCGCAGAGGTACTTCTCCGCATTCCGCCTCTCGATGTATATCTCCTTCTCCAAGCACTTGTGGAAGTGCTGACCATGGAGCATCGCCTATCCGAGGAGAAAAGATCAGAAAAACTTTGCCAAGATTAATGAGAAAAATGGAGCCAAGCCAACTTACCGAGAGGTGTCCCTGGCACCACTGCATGTAGGCCTGGTCCGCCGTCTGCGTCGCCAGGGCCATCAAATCACGCTCGGTGGCGGCCTTCGAGACGAACTTGACTGACACAGGACCATCAAGCAGAGAATCCCCCCGCACGATCGACCAATCAGGGGCAAAGGGCAGCATACCCTGCTTGCCCACTATCTCCACGGTGGTCGGCAGAATAGGGGGAGCCCTTTTCCCGGGGCATCCACTATCTTGCCCAAACCACTCCCGGCGTCCCGAGCCGCCCTTGATGAATAGGAGCGGGGGGAGTGGTGCCTCTTGGCCCTCTTCGCCGGGGAAGGCCCCTCGGCCTCCGGGGCCGGCCCCTTGGAGGACCCTCTCGGCCGCTATCCTCTCCTGCTCGGCCTTCTTCTTCTTCTCTATCCTCGCCTTCTCGGCAACAGCAAGCAATATCTTCTTAGCGTCCGCCTATTGATTTGTCATCCCTGCAAAAACAGAAAGGAGAAGAGCTAACGTTAACACGAAGGCAGGAAAATGAACATATACGGAAAAAAACATAGTAGGGTCGGCGGGACTCAGTCTGGCCCGGGCGAGATGTATCTCGGTCACTCGAGGCCATGCGATACTGTGCCCCCCGACTATCTTCTCCACCCTCTTCCACTCCTTGGCGGTCAAGTCTCTCCGCTTCGGAGGCTTGTGGTTCGGCTTGACGAAGTTCCACCTGGTCGGAATTCCCCAAGACCCCTCAGTCCGAACCACGAAATATTTTTCGTTCCACCCCTTTATGGAGTCCGGGTGATCGTGCATAACCTTCTTATGCGGCCTCGGTGAAAAGTAGAAAATCCCCTCCTGGTCTCCGAGCGAGCCGATCCCGAGAACGACTCGGAAATACGTCAGCCTCGGCGTCACTCCCTTCTCTTGGTACTTTAGTATGAAGCAGACTAGACGCTTTCAAGAGTTCGGACCATACTACATAGGGCACAGCCCCGCCTAGTTTAGAACACTCTTAACAAAAGGATGCAGAGGCAGCCTCAGCCCCGAGAGGAAGGCGTCCACGGGGAACATACAGTAACCCGGTGCCAGAGCCATGGTGGGCCGAATACCTAGGCTCGGAATGAAGATCTCGAACTCCCGCGGAATATAGTAGGCGGCCCTAATAATGTTCAGATATTCTGCCTTCAAAATGCTCGGGATGCTATCAGCGCGAATCTTCACCTGAGTGTCTTCGCCCGACACTGGATGGATCGGTCCGATATCCTTAATGTCGTCGGGATACATCCGAATCGACCCTGGACTCTTGAAGGAGACCGGGGGAAACTCGAAACCCGATCTCGGTGCGTACTCATCTGGTGAGGAAGGACTGTGTGGTATGGTCAAGACTTTCTTCTTCCGACGAGGGCGGGCCTTCCGCTCGGGAGACGACATCGACAAAGGGGGAAGGGGTGGAAGATCTTCTCTGACCCCGATTGGCCTTCCCACCGTGCCCTGGCCAGCGTCTCCTTGGGCAGCCTCCCGTTCGTCGACCTCATCCTCCTCGTCGTGGACCTCGGGATACTGACCCTCCTCGTCTTCCTTCTCACCCTCGGCACCCTGTTCCTCCTCGTCTTCCTCCTCGCCCTCGGTGCCTTCCCCCTCCTCTTCCTCATCGTCCTCCTCCTGATCCTGCTCCTCCTCGTCCTTGCCGTCCCCCTCATCCTCGTCCTCCTCATCACCCTCATCCATGGGCTTCTTTCCCGGCCTTCCGGACCTCAGCGGAGACACCACGAAGACTACGTCATCACCATCATCCGACCCAGGGTCGGTCAGAACCTCCTCCTTCACCTTACACTTACTCAAGGATGAGGACGTCTCCTGCTCGGATTCCTCCGCGGAACGTCCTGACGAGCTAGCCTCGGAACCGGACTGAGTTCGTGACATTACTAAAAAGAAAGTACTAACTTGGAGCGTAGGAATTTACGGTCACTGGAAAGTATCGCCGACGGCAAGTAAGAATCCCGCTCTTGTTAAAATTGGAAAATGAGTAAGGTGAAGAAGAAATGAGGGAGGGGGAGGGGGTTTTAAAGGGGAAAAGCAACTCCTCGATTTCGGCAAAAAAGATCTAGTCATTGGATCTTAACTATCAAGATCCAGCGGCCACCAAGATCTGAAAATGCTTTGATCTTTGCGCCCATGACGTCAGCAAAAGATATAAAATTACCCAACTACCCCTCCACCTTTTCTCTCCAAACAAGCTTTTTTCGACAAGTCTGGAGGTTCGACGCTCAGATAGAATCGCGAGCCCACAATTCCTCTTCTATTTTCATAGAAGGGTCGACGCTCGGATAGTACCGCGAGCCAATAATTCCTCTTCTATTTTACAGAAGGGTCGACGCTCGGATAGTATCGTGAGCCAATAACTCCTCTTCTATTTCACAGAAGGGTCGATGCTCGGATAGTATCGCGAGCCAATAATTCCTCTTCTATTTTTAGGGGTCAGCGCTCAGATAGAATTGCAAGCCAATAATTCTTCTTCTATTTCACAGAAGGGTCGATGCTCAGATAGTACCGCGAGCCAATAATTCCCCTTCTATCTCACAGAAGGGTCGACGCTCGGATAGCACCGCGAGCAAATAATTCCTCTTCTATTTTCACAGAAGGGTTCGGAGCCCCATCTACCCTCCTTTGTTCAGAGGGGCTCAGAGCTCAGATGGCACCGCGAGCCCCAGCTAGCCTCCTTTGTTCAGAGGGGCTCGGAGCTCAGATAGCACCCTGAGCCGCAGCTGCCCTCCTTTGATTCGGAGGGGCTCGGAGCTCAGATAGCACCGCGAGCCCCAGCTGCCCTCCTTTGATTCAGAGGGGCTCGGAGCTCGGATAGCACCGCGAGCCTCAACTGCCCTCCTTTGATTCAGAGGGGCTCGGAGCTCGGATAGCACCGCGAGCCCCAAACTACCCTCCTTTGTTCAAAAGGGCTCGGAGCTCGGAGAGCACCGCGAGCCCCAAACTACCCTCCTTTGTTGAGAGGGGCTCGGAGCTCGGATCACACCGCGAGCCCCAGCTAGCCTCCTTTGTTCAGAGGGGCTCGGAGCTCGGATAGCACCGCGAGCCCCAGCTGCCCTCCTTTGATTCAGATGGGCTCGGAGCTCGGATAGCACCAAGAGCCCCAAACTACCCTCCTTTGTTCAGAAGGGCTCGAAGCTAGGATAGCACCGCGAGCCCCATGAGCCCTCCTCTTGTCACGAGGGACTCGTCTGCCGACCCCTAATGCTCGACAAACCGAGCCCCAGAAGAAGACCTCACCTCCTCCTCACTCTTCCAACTAGCGAGGAAATCATCCACCGACCCTTGGTACTCAACAAAACGGGCTCCAACGGGAGACCTCGGCGTCCCCTCGCTCTTCCAACTAGCGAGGGGATCACCTACCAACCTAGCTCCTACTGAACAGAACCTCGATGCCCCTTTGCTTTTCCAGCAAGTAAGGGCCCTCGCTTGCCGACCCCAGACGCTCGGCAAACCGAGCTCCAACCCGACAGACCTCAACATCCCCTCGCTCTTCCAACTAGCGAGGGGATCGTCTGCTGACCCTCGGAGCTCGTCTACCTACCCCAGACGCTCGGCAAACTGTCATTCCAACCCGACAGACCTGGACGTCCCCTCGCTCTTCCAACTAGCAAGAGGATCGTCTGCCGACCCTCGGAGCTCATCTACCGACACCAGACGCTCGGGAAACCGTGCCCCATCCCGACAGACCTCGACGTCCCCTCGCTCTTCCAACTAGCAAGAGGATCTTCTGCCGACCCCCAAGGCTCGTCTGCCGACCTTAAGACTCGGCGAGCGTCGCTCCGACTCTTCTACACTTAGCATCTCACGCAAACTCCAATAAGGGATCCCTTCCTCCTACCCCTTGGCCTCTTCTGGAAATAGCAAAACCTACTTTCTCACCGCACCTTCCACCTTGCTCTTCCTACAGAGGTGAAGAATCACTCCTCACGGCAGGCTCACCCAGCCCTACAGGAGTGTGGGGCTTGTGATATGGGTTAGAAATGACGTGGCCCATCCTAGGCCACGGGATCCCCTCAGGATACGTGCACCTTCTGATCCCCCAGATCTACCACATCAGCATCGGAAAACCACCCGGGCCACTGCCACGTCAGCTGGGAAACCGCACGGGCATCTGCCATGTCAGCCCTATACCGCCCTGGTTTCCACCGATTCAGCCTCACTGGCAACCGGGTCCAGACCCGGCCCCAAACGGGTCCAGACCCGGTTGGCATCTTCTATAAATACCAGACCCCTACTCCTTCTCCAGGTTATAAAAACTTCTGCACTCAAACCCTAGTTACTGTTACTCTCCCTTAGTGACTGACTAGATCGTCGGAGGGTCTGCCACCGGGACCAACCCCGGTGTTCCGAGACCGTCTGCAGGTACACGAGACCCTCGGATCCAAGCCCCAAAGATCTGAGCCGAGCATCAGCCTCCACCCCAGTACCGTTCGCCCAGTCGAGGGTCGTCTACATAGGAGTCTCCTTCTTTAATACAAATCGAGTAAGAACTCACGCCTGGTGCATCCACACGTCTCCCAAAAACAAACCGCATCAATAATGTGCCCTTCCTTCTTACAAATATACTAGTCAATATATCTTTAAACTCAATCTCGAAGCAATGGGACAATCAGAGCTATTGTAATTTATCCATAAGCTTAAGTTGTTCAGCTAATTTCTTTTGCCTGCAAAGAAGAGGTCTCGTATTTTTGCCCGCCAAGAATTTATTGAGCAGTCTACCTTGTCGAATCACTCTTTCGTCGACCAAACGTTGTGTTGTTCGCATATTTTTTTGATCAAGCATCCCATCGTCCGTTCTGCTGAACCGCTTTTTCATTGACTAGGCGTTGTGTTGTTCGTTTATTTTATCGATCAAGAATTTTGCTGTTGGACGAGTGTTCCATCGGTATGGGAGCTGAGTGCTTTGACCGTTGGATCTTGAGTATGTAGCTGACCTAAACAAGGTGTTATTAAGGCAATTCTTGTGACGGAGTTGAACAATCGAACTTGCTATTTACGCCCAATAGGTTTGTAGAGACAACTCTAAGACGGAGTTGGACGTAGAGCTTGCCGGTTAATCCCGACAAGTTGATAGTGAATTATATGACGGTTGAGGCCTTTGAACTAGCTGTTTGTGCCCAAGAAGTTTGTAGACACAACTCTTGGACAAAGTTGAATGTTTGAACATGCACTACTAATTGGAATGGATATAACGGCATATCTATCCCGGCATCTATGCCCAAACGCCGCGATAGATCGTCATTATAATATTTTTTTTAATAGCGGGCCTCTATTACGGCTGTGCTATATTACGCCATTATATATATAATATATAACGGCGGTTTTATAGGCACCGCCGTTATAGGCCAAACATTAGATATTGATTACCCTGCCGAATTAATCCTCCTGCTCCACTCTTCATTTCCCCCCAAAAACGAAAACTTCTAACCCTAAATACTCACGCGCCGCTCCACTATCCCGTCTCCAAAATCTCTCTCTCTCTCTCTCTCTCTCTCTCTCTCTGACCAGTCTTCCCCTCTCCCCATTCGGCGCCATCTTCCCCTCTCCCCATTCGGCTTCGTCTAGGTCGTATTCAGAAGTATTGCCAGTCGCCCTTCTCCATTCAAGAAGAAGCTCCGTGTGGATTCATTCTCTATTTGATTGGTACATTTCATATCCTCTTAGTTCTGTTGTCACTTTCATTTTTTCGGGATTAGGGTTCTGTTAACTTTGCTTAATTTGAAATGGGTTATTGTCAAAATCCCTTCTTTTTGTATATTTCTATAGAATTTGGAGTGGTATGTTTATATTTAATTGTTTTTACTTTGCTTAATTTGATGTTTATATTTACTTTTGTCAAAATCCCTTCTTGTTGTTGTTGATGTTTAACTTTGCTTAATTTGAAATGGGTTATTGTCAAAATCCCTTCTTTTTGAATAATTCCATAGAATTTGGAGTGGGATGTTATAAATTTTACTTATTTTTTGTTCTAATTTAGTGAGAAGGTTGATGATGTTGTTAATTATGAATGGTGTAGGTTATGAAGCTTGATAGTGTAGGTTGAATTATACTAGAAGATAATTGGAGAAGAAATGGAAAATTTTGCATTATCATTTTTAATAATTATGATATCTTAGCATTTGAATGAACAAATTGTGTGGTTATAAGTGCAAGAACAAATGGATTATACTTGAATTAGTCAGTTTGTATTCAAAAACTCGAATGCCAAAATTATTCACCTTCTAAATTAACTGAGAACCTATTCTGAAGGTTTCTGTTAGGGTTTGATGAGTTTTCAATATGTGGTTTTGCTCTCCATAATTCCCTGAGATTGGTTCTGGTTTTAAACATTTCTACTTTGTTGTTTGAACCCTTCCACATCTGCATCACAGTTTGTCGTTCCTTCCACATCAACATCGTCAGTATTCCAAACTCTTGTTGTTTGAACCAACTTGAGTTTGAGAGGGGGTGTTAGATGATAGATTAGTTTAGTCCCACATTGAATAATGTATTGGTTTAGTATTCTATTCTCTCCTATATGTATGAGTCTTATTGTACTCAGTTTATTCAATCAATAATAAAGAAGATTTTTCTATCCCTAATTCTAACAGCTTCTACTGCTTGCACTTTAAGGTTATTCTAGTGGTATTAACCATCAACAATCTTTTAGATACTACTCTTGTCTTAGATGTTTGTCTAGTATATATTTTGAACTCTGGCCCCTTCAATTAAAAACCCATAGAGGACCAATCCTGTTTAAATTTGACACCATTCTCATCTTTTGAGGTTCATAACATAGGTAGTTTTAGTTATTCTAACAACAAGAACAACAAAAGAAATTTATATTGAACATGATAATATAATATAGTTTAGTACTTACACCAATATCATGAAGGCATAGCTTCAACCTGTTTCTTGTATTGGAAAGCAAAACAAGATCTTCTAACATAAGTGATTAATTACTTGTTTGCTTCTATTTAAATAAGTTATTATATCCATCATATAACAATTCCCAAGATAAACCTGATGAGCCTCATATACTATGTGAAGATCACCAAAAAGCATGCATGAAATGATACCCAAGTACTAAGCTGTAAAAAAAATTGGGTTGAAAAGGTCACATGGATGTAGGGTGAGAAGTAACAAGTCACAAGCCATAAGAAAGCATCTACATATCTGATGCGGTTTGTTTTTGGGAGACGTGTGGATGCACCAGGTGTGAGTTCTTACTCGATTTGTATTGATAGAGGAAACTCCTATGCAAACGACCCTTAGCCGGGCGAACGGTACGGAAGTAGGCGGGAGTGAGGTGGAGGCTGGATGCTCAGCTCGGATCGGTGGGCTCGGATCCGAGGTCTCGTGTACCTACAGACGGTTTAGGAACACCGGGGTTGGTCCCGGTGGCAGACCCTTCGACGATCTAGTCAGCTACTGAGAGAGAGTAACAGTAACTAGGGTTTTGGTGGGAAAAGAACGATTACCTAGATCAAGTGGTAGGGGTCTGGTATTTATAAGAGAATCCAACCGGGTCGGGACCCGTTTGGGACCGGATCGGGACCCGGTTACCTGTGGGGTTGAAGCGGTGGAAACCCGGGCGGTATAGGGCTGACGTGGCAAGGGCCCAGGCAGTTTCCGGGCTGACGTGGCAGAGGCCCAGACATTTTTCCAGTGCTTACGTGGCAGATCTGGATGATCTGGAGGTGCGCGCACTTTGAGGGGATCCTGTGGCCCAGGAGGGGCCACGTCATCCAATCCATATCACAAGCCCCACACTCCTGGAGGACTGGGTGAACCAGCCGTGTAGGAATGGTTCTTTGCCTCTGTAGGAAGAGCAGGGTGGAGGGTGCGGTGAGAGAGTATGATCTGCTACTTCCAGAAGAGGCCAGGGGTTAGGAGGAAGGGATCCCTGATAGGAGTTTGCGTAGGATGCTGTGTAGAGGGGTCGGAGTGATGCTTGCCGAGCCTTAGGGTCGGCAGACAAGCCTTTGGTCGGCAAACGAGCCTCGGGAGTCGGCAGGCAACCCCCTCGCTAGTTGGAAGAGCAAGGTGATGCCCATGCCTGTTGGGTTGGAGATCGGCTCGCCGAGCATAGAAGATCGGTAGGCGAGTGTTGAGGGTCGGTGGATGAGCTTCGAGGGTTGGCAGAGCGAGGGGATGCCAACGTCTGTTGGGCTGGATATCGGCTCGCCAAGCATAGAGGGTCGATAGGCGAGCGGTGAGGGTCGGTGAACGAGCTTCGAGGGTTGGTAGGCGACCCCCTCACTAGTTGGAAGAGCTAGGGGATGCCCATGCCTGTTGGGTTGGAGACCGGCTCGCCGAGCATAGAGGGTCGATAGTCAAGCATTGAGGGTCGGCAGGCAACCCCCTCGCTAGTTGGAAGTGCGAGGGGATGCCAATGCCTGTTGGGTTTGGAGATCGGCTCGCCGAGCATAGAGGGTCGATAGGCGAGCGTTGAGGGTCGGCAAGCAACCCCCTCGCTAGTTGGAAGAGCGAGGGGATGCCAATGCCTGTTGGGTTTGGAGATCGGCTAGCCGTGCATAGAGGGTCGGTCAGTGAGCCCCTCGCTTGAGGAGAATTTTTGGGGCTTGCGATTTCATCTGAGCTCCGAGCCTCCTAGGAATAGAGGAGGGTGTTAGGGGCTCGCGGTGTCATCCGAGCTCCGAGCCCTTTGTGAATAGTGGAGTGCTTCTGGGGCTCGCGGTGACATCCGAGGTCCGAGCCCCTACACTTGGTAGTAGCGACTGGATGATTTCATTGTATTTAATGCTTTAGAAGTCCTGACGACTGGCATTGGTTGGTCATTGTCGAGAGCTTGGGGTCGGCAGAGGAGCTCAGAGGGTCGGCAGATGGTTCTCTTACTAGTTGAAAGAGCGAGATGTCGTCGAGGTTAGGTGAGTTGGGGCTCGGTTTGTCGACCTCTGGGGTTGGCAGTCGAGCGCCCTGCCTGTGGGATAGAGGGAGACACTGGGGCTCGCGGTGTCATCTGAGCTCCGAGCCCCCTGTGAATAGGGAAGGATTATGGGGAGCACGGCGCCATTCGAGCTCTGAGCCCCTGTGAATAGGGGATGCTGAATAGGGGAGTGCTTCTAGGGCTCGGGGTGCCATCCGAGCGTCGACCCTTCTGTAAGAATAGAAGAGGAATCGTGGCTCGTGGTGCTATCAGAGCGTCGACCCTTCTGTGGAATAGAAGAGGATTTAGGGCTCGCGGTGCCATCCGAGCATCGACCCTTCCGTAAGAATAGAAGAGGAATTGTGGCTCGTGGTGCCATCCGAGCGTCGACCCTTCCGTAAGAATAGAAGAGGAATTGTGGCTCGCGGTGCCATCCGAGCGTCGACCCTTCTGTAAAATAGAAGAGCAATTGGGGCTCGCTGTGCCATCCGAGCCCCGAGCTTCATTGACTTGTCGAGAAAGTCCGCTGTGTGGGGAAGGAATGGCCTGGGGGTAGTTTGGGTAATTCCATACCCACTGCTGACGTTAGGAGCGCAAGGATCGAAGAATCTCCAGATCTTAGCAGCTGTTAGATCTTGATGGTTAAGACCCAAAAATCGAGGAGTTGCTTTCTTCTTATAAATCCCCTTCCCCCTCTTCACTCTTTCTTCTTCATTTCTTTACTCTCACTCTCCACTATTTCAAGAACATGGTTTTACCTGCCGTCGGCGATTTTTTCCGGTGATCGTTCGGTAAACTCTTCAGGTTAGTATTCTCTGTTTTGTAATGTCGCGCATTCAGTCTGGATCCGAGGCCAGCTAGTCGGGCCGCTCTGAGAAGGAGTCTGAGTCCGAGACGTCCTCGTCTTTTAGTAAGTATAAGGTGAAGCAGAAGGTCCTGACAGACCCTGGTTTGGCTGGTAGTGACGACGTAGTCTTCGTAGTGTCGCCACTGAGATCCCAAAGGCCGGGGAAGGAGCCTGTAGGCGAGGGCGAAGAGGATGAGGAGAATCAGGAGGATCAGGGCACCGAGGGCGAAGAGGAGGAGGGAGAGGACGAGGAGGACCAGGGCACTGACGGCGAAGAGGAGGGGGAGGATGAGGATCAGGAGGATCCGGATACCGACGATGAGGATGATGAGGATGAGGGCGCTGTTGACGATAAGGATGAGGACACTCAAGAGGGTGTTGGCGAAGGCACAGCGGGAAGGTTGGTCGGGGATGACCTTCCACCTCTCCCACCCCTGTTGACGCCGTCTCCCGAGAGGAAGGCTCGTCCTCGCCGGAAGAAGCGGAAGCTAACTATCCCAGACAGTCCTCCTTCGCAAGATGAATATGCACCCAGGCCGGGGCTCGAGTTCCCCCCAGTCTCCTTAAAAAATCCGGGGTCGATTCGGACGTATCCTGACGATGTTAAGGAAATTGACCCCATCCCTCCCGTGCTAGGTGAAGAGAGCCGGGCGAAGATTCGGATGGACAGCATCTCGTGCATCTTGAGGGTGGACTATCTCCACATTCTGAGGGCCTCTTATTTCATCCCCCGGGAGTTCGAAGTCTTCATCCCGAGCCCTGGCATTCGGCCCACCACGGTCGTGGCACCGGGCTATTGTATGTTTCCTGAGGATGCCTTCGCCTCGGGCCTGAGGCTGCCTCTGCATCCCTTTGTTAAGAGGGTCTTGAATTGGGCGAAGCTATGCCCCATGCAGTACAGCCCGAACTCTTGGAAGCACTTGATCTGTTTTATTCTGAGGTGCCAAGAGAAGGGGGTGAAGCGGAGGTTGACGTACTTCCGAGCCATCCTAGGGATTAGTTCGCTCGGAGATCAGGAAGGGATTTTCTACTTCCCACCCAGGCCGCACAAAAAGATCATGCACGACCATCCGGATTCTATCAAAGGGTGGAAAGAGAAGTATTTTGTGGTGCGGAGCGAGAAGGCTTGGGGAATACCGACCCAGTGGAGTTTCTTCAAGCCGTACCATAAACCTCTGAAGCGAAGTGATTTGACAGCAAAGGAGTGGAAGCGAGTGGAGAAGATAGTTAGGGGGCACCGTATTGCGCGGCCTCAAGTGACCGAGCTACACCTCGCCCGGGCCGGACTGAGCCCAGCCGATCCTAGTATGTTTCGTTCTGAATTTTTCATCTTGCTACGTTTGTGTTAACTTTAGCCTCTTTTTTCATTCTTACAGAGATGACTTCCGAGCAGGTGGACGATAAGCGAGCCTTGCTGGCTGTTGCCGCAAAGGCGAGGGCAGATATGCAGAAGAAGAAGAAGGCAGAGCACGAGCACTGGCCGCTCAGGCCGGGGGGTCCACCAAGGGGCCGGCCCTGGTAGCCGAGGAGCCTTCTCAAGCAAAGAAGGCCAAGAAGTATCACCACCCCCCACACTGAGGGCACCCCGGGATGCAGGGGGTAGTTCAGGCAAAACTGTTGATGCCCCAGGAAAGAGGCGTCCCCCGCCACACCCCACTGCCAAGCAGATGGTGGGCCAACAGGGACTGCGACCTTTCGCCCCCGATTGGTCGATCGTGCAGGGGGACAGTCTGCTCGACGAACCTGTGGCGGTAGAGTTCATCACGAAGGCCGGCACCGAGCATGATTTCATGGTGCTGGCATCGCAGACGGCTGAGCAGGCCTTCATGTGCTGGTCCCAGGTGCATATTTTGGTGAGTTAGTTCGGCACCTTTTTCCTTGGTTTTGAACTTGGTGGAATTTTTCTAATCTTTTCTCCCACGGACAGGCGATGCTCCACGGTCAGCACTTTCAAAAGTGCTTGGAGAAGGAGATTTACATAGAGAGGCGGAACGCGGAGAAGTACCTCTGCGAGCTGAACAAGACGTCCGAAGATCTGAAGGACAAGGCCGACGTGGATCGTCTCAAGGAGAGGATCGAGGAGGAGGAGGAGGAGGAGAAGGGGCGGAAGGCCCTGAAGAGGATGGAGACGGCCTCGGCGGAAGCCTTGATTATAGTGCAGGACGAGGCGTATGAGCAAGCCAATGCACACTTCAGGCAGATCTACCCAGAGCAGAGCGTGGACCACCTCTACTATGGTTGGGAGGCGAACCTTCTGCCGGCCCCGGGGGGCGACGAAATGGGGGGCGTCCAGGCCGAAGATGAGGTGCCACCCCCCTCAAGAATAGACTAGTTTTTTCTTTTTGTTTTTGATGTAAATGCCTTGAGCCGACTGGCCACCGCGGCTTTGTATCAAATTTTTTAAAGAAATGAAAGATACTTTTTTGGGCCGAGGCTTTGTAACTTGTGCATTTTTCTCGCTTTCCTTGTGATTGTTTTTTTCTTGTCCTTGAATAGATGCACGAGACCTTGGTCCCGGGTCCGAGCAGGGAAGGAGGCATTGGAAGTGGCTCTGGCTCGTCAGCAAAAACAGGCTCGTGATCGAGTGGCCGCTATAAATTACTTCACAAATAAGTCTAGGGAGCTCAGTCTGGAGGTGGCTCATCTGAAGAAAGCTATAGCCGACCGGGACTGGTGGGTAATTGAGACAGACTGGTCCATCTCGGATGCCTCGAGCGGGCGGTCGGCTTCGGAGTCTTTCCTTCGCGAGGCTGTGATTGAGAAAGAGCTGGAGATCCAAAGGCTGAAGTTGGTGTTGGGCACAGGTCTGATCGAGGAGGCAAGCAACTCCACACCGGGGCGGTCTCTGACGTTTTTATTTGTAGCAGCCCAGCCAGATGACGCAGGAAGCTCGGTGGCAAGAGTCTCTACCCAGGTCGGTCTGGCCGAGCGTGAGAGGAGCCCCGAAAGAAGTGCCGAGTTTGAGTTTTCAAGCCGAGTGTGAGTGAGCAGCAAGTTGTTCTTTGTATTTGTGTCGACTTTCATTGAGTTGTAAGCAATGAGTAATAATAAGAACATTTGATTTTCTGAACTTTGATTGTCTCGGTCGTCGACGGTGGTTGCCGTGCTTGTTGTGAAGGGTCGCCGCCGAGGTGACTTGGTGCAACGGGCGCATATGCAGTGGCGTATCGCCTGTCGATAAGTCATTAATGGCGACGTTTCGCCTTGCCATGAACATTTTTGGCGACGTTTCGCCTTCTGCCGTTTTGCATTCCCAGACGCAATAATTGCACACCTCAGGGGGCTATATAATCCCCACTCCCCCCAAGCTGGTTGTTAAGGAATGAGTGGCTGATCAGTCGCTTGACTTTGGGTGCCTACCGAGGGCGGGCGCTCCGAACATAATCTTTTTCCGAGGTCTCCGGATTGGAGGCACACCAATCACCATCGAACAATTCGGGGTTCGGGCCTCGAGGGCCGAAGGACCCCGGGCGGTTCGATGGTGAGTGGTGGGCCGACCGATCGGTTCGGAGGCTCGGAGAGAACCGAGGTTTTGTGCTCGTAAAGAGCTGTAAACCCCGGGTTGTTCGGGGGCGAGAGGAGGCTCAATGAATGGTCTCGGAGCGAGGAGAGCCGAGGGTCGGTGGCTCTCCTGCCGTCCTTGAACAATTCGGGATTTTGGCTTGTGAAAGCGGTAAACCCCGAGTTGTTCGAGGGCGAGAGGAGGGTCTACCAATCGACTCAAAGTTTGGGGCGTTCGTGGAAGGTGGATGCCTTAAACCTTAATGGAAAATTTTGTTGAAGTATTCGTGGGGGTAGGTCACCACCGAGCGTACGGGTCGAGTTGCTTTGAAGAAAGCACCAGCCATGCTTGGGATCGTCGCCGAGCGTTAAGGTCGGGGGGCTTTGAAGAAAGCCCCTTGCTTGCTCAAGGTCGACGCCGAGCCCCCGTGCTTGTTCTCAGGAGAGACGGCACGGGTGTAGCTGGCGGTTGCCACCTCGTGCTATGGTTGATGGGCATGAAGAAGCCCAAACCATGTGAGGGACAGGTGCCGAGCTCCCACACTAGGGAGAAAGCTAGTAATGGGCATAGCCACGGATCGTCGCTGAGCGTTAAGGTCGAGAGGCTTTGAAGAAAGCCCCCGCCTTGCTCGAGGTCGATGCCGAGCTCCCGCACTTGTTCTCTGGAGAGACGACACGGGTGTAGCTGGCGGTTGCTGCCTCGCGCTATGGTTGATGGGCTTGAAGAAGCCCAAACCATGCGAGGGACAGGTGCCGAGCCCCCACACCGGGGAGAAAGCTAGTAACAGGCGTAGCCACAGATCGTTGCCGAGCATTATGGTTGGGAGGCTTTGAAGAAAGCCCCCGCCTTGCTCGAGGTCGACGCCGAGCTCCCACACTTGTTCTCAGGAGAGACGGTATGGGTATAGCTGGTGGTTGCCGCCTCGCACAATGATTGATGGGCTTGAAGAAGCCCAAACCATGTGAGGGACAGGTGCCGAGCCCCCACACTGGGGAGAAAGCCAGTAGCGGGCATAGCCACGGATCGTCGCCGAGCATTAAGGTCGTGGGGCTTCGAAGAAAGCCCCCGCCTTGCTCGAGGTCGACGCCGAGCTCCTGCACTTGTTCTCAGGAAAGATGTGTAAGAGAAGCTTTTCTGGCTTGCGATGCTATCCGAGCGCCGAGCCCCAAGCTTGTAAGAGAAGCTTTTCTGGCTCGTGATGCTATCCGAGAGCCAAGCCCCAAGCTTGTAAGAGAAGCTTTTCTGGCTCGCGATGCTATCCAAGCGCCGAGCCCCAAGCTTGTAAGAGAAGCTTTTCTGGCTCGCGATGCTATCAGAGAGTCGAGCCCCAAGCTTGTAAGAGAAGCTTTTCTAGCTCGCGATGCTATCCAAGAGCCGAGCCCCAAGCTTGTAAGAGAAGCTTTTCTAGCTCGCGATGCTATCCAAGCGCCGAGCTCCAAGCTTGTAAGAGAAGTTTTTCTGGCTCGCGATGCTATCCGAGAGACGAGCCCCAAACTTGTAAGAGAAGCTTTTCTGGCTCGCGATGCAATCCGAGCGCCGAGCCCCAAGCTTGTAAGAGAAGCTTTTCTGGCTCGCGATGCTATTCGAGCACCGAGCTCGCGACGTCTTTTATTGAGAACAGAATACAAAGCCACAAACTTGTTGTTTAAGAAAGTTGGCATATTTACATCATAGTGGATTTTTACAAAAAACAAGGCACGACGTGCTGACTACATTAATGGTAATTTACATGATGGAGGCTAATCTCTTCCTAGGAACTTGATGAGTTGCTCCGCATTCTAGGGCCTCTTGATGGCCTTGCCCTCGGAGTTGGTCAGGCGGTACGTCTTTGGGCACACGACCTCTGATACTCTGTAAGGGCCCTCCCAGTTGGGGTCTAATTTTCGTTTCTGGCCGGGATTGGATACCGCCAGTTTTTGGAGGACGAGGTCTCCGAGTTTGATGTCGGTAGGACGCACCTTCTTGTTGTAGAACTTCTCAATCCTTTGTTGGTAGATGCTTCTTCTGATGGCGGACTTCTCCCTGACCTCGTCTATGAGGTTTAGGTCAGCTCGCAGCTGTTTGGAGTTAGTTGCCTCGTCGAAAGCCATGATTCGGTGTGAAGGGATCCCGATCTCCAAGGGAATGACGGCCTCCGTGCCATATGTCCGATTGAAAGGGGATTCTCCCGTGGGCTTTCTTCTCTTTTATGGCGAGTTGATCCCAGGGTGAAGGGGATCCCGATCTCCAAGGTTGCTCGGAGATGGTGCATTCTGTGATGAATTCGGCGAGGGCCTGCCCTTTTATGGCTGTTCTTGGTTGATAGCCGATGTCGTACTGACTGAGCTCGATCGACCACTCTCGGGTTTATAGAGCACCGCCTTTAGAGGTTGATCCGTAAGTACCTGGACCGAATGTGCCTGGAAATATGGATGGAGCTTTCACGCGGCCATGATCAAGGCGTATGCTACTTTCTCCATCCGGGAATATCTGGTCTCGGCATCGAGCAGGACCTTGCTTACATAGTACAAGTGCTTCTGGACCCCTTCCTCTTCTTGAACGAGGACAGTGCTAAGCACGTTCTCCGATGCCGAGAGGTAGATCCAGAGTGGCTCGCCTGGTTCGGGCTTGCTGAGGAGAAGAGGGTTGGCGAGGTACTCCTTTATCTGGGCGAAGGCCTCTTGCTGCTGAGTACCCCACTCGAACCCTCCGGTGCCGCGCAGCGCCTTGAAGAACAGAAGGGACTTCTCTCCAGACTTGGAGAGGAAACAACCAATGGCCGCCAGTCTCCCTGTTAGCCTCTGGACTTCTTTGACGTTCCTGGGAGGGGCCATGTCTATTATGGCCTAGATCTTTTAGGGGTTCGCCTCGATGTCGCGCTGGCTGACGATGAACCCTAAGAACTTACCCGAGGAGATGCCGAAGGCTCACTTCGCCGGGTTGAGCCTCATGTTGTAGGTTCGAAGGACCCCAAAGGCCTCTTCCAGGTCGGCGATGTGGTCCTGTCCTTGCTAACTTTTGACGAGCATTGTAATATCCCGGACGGATATTACCTCGTATAAATTACTATTTTATTATTATTTTATTATTATTTTGTTTTAATTCCAAAATCAAATTATTGTGGTGATTTTCGCCGGCCCGTTCACAAACATTGTCTGCGCGCATATATCGGTCGGTGTACATCCGAAGTACATCAAATTGGTAGCGCGATCCTCCGAATTGATAATAAAACTTATTTTATTATTATTTTCAAATTAAACTATTTTATGAGAATTATATAAGGAATTTTGGTATACACATACATATACATATACATACAATTGTATGGTACTTAGTACATTATACAAAATATATAGTATGTACTCTTGGACAATGTACTCATCCTTGTCATGACAACCTAATTAGATGATTAGGGTTTTATTTAAGTGGCTAAACTAGGGTTTTGTATGCATGAGAAGATTAAAGTAAAAATCCCTTCTAAAAACCTTATCTTTCTACCATGCTTCCAACTCACCCTAGGACCATACCCTACACCTTACCCCTTCCTCACCTAGAGCATGGTCGGTTGCTTCTTCTTGGGGAGGGTTTTGTGCATAATGTTGAGTGCACTTTTGCACTCTCCACCATTCTCTCCACCTATAAATACCCCCTCCTTCTCCACTTATCTCACTTTTTACAAAACCAAAGAAAGGAAAGGAAAAGAAAGAGAGAACCTCATTCTAACTTGAGAGTTTTTCTTGTAGGTTTTTCCTAGGAGTTCTAAAAGCTTAGGGGAAGGAGAAGTATAAGCAAGCAAGTCCTTCCAACAAAGAAAAATTAGGTGGGGGTTTCTCCACCTTCTCTTTGTTGTTTAAAATGATGTTTTTTTTGGGTTCCTTCTTCTTCTTACCTTCCTAGTTTTGTCTCTTTTTGTTTTGGGGGTGTTTTCTTGTGATGTGATTATGTGTTGTTTGTTGTATATGTTATAGCTTAAAAAGAGAAAGAGATAAGTAGTAGTAAAGAACATAAAGGTTGAATCTTGAAGTGGAAATTGTTGTTTTAGTATTATGAATTGGACTAAAATGAACACATACACATGGACTTGGCATATACAACCATTTTTGGTTGTAGGACATGAATGAGGACTCATACATAATCATATGACATAATGCATACACCACTTTGTGGTTGTAGAACATACACTTGAACATGGGACTAGAAAGTATGCATACAATTGGTTGAACCAATTGAGAGTTCTAACTTATTATTTTGCTTGTTTCATTTTTATTTAATCTTAAGTAAAAAGAACCTAAATTAGATGTTAATTCTAATTATGAAAAAGAAATTAATCTAAAATCACTAGTTGTAGAATGGTTAAAAAGATCTCTTTTTATGATCACTAGTAATAATAAGAAATCGATGCTAATAAAGATTTAGTAGATATTTAAGTAGTAGTATGTTTAAATAAAGTAGTAGTAGTATGTTTAAATAAATTAGTAGTAGTATGTTTAAATAAAGTAGTAGTAGTATGTTTAAATGAAGTAGTAGTAGTATGGTTAAATAAAGTAGTAATAGTAGATGTTAAAATGAAGTAGTTATAGATGTTATGTACATTTTGGTAGACACTTATGGTTAAAATGAAGTAGTAGTAGTAGATGTGTATGTTCCAAATAAAATGGTTGTAGTAGATGTCTACACAAAATTGTAGAAAAGGTTTATGTTTTATGGAAGTGGTAGTAGATGCTTATGTGTTAAAATAAAGTAGTTTAGTAGTAGATATTTATGTCTAGATAAAGATTTTTTGTAGAAGTTTTGGTAGTAGATGTTATGTTGTAGTGGATATTGTGTTTAATTAAATTGTAGTAGATGCATATGAACATTAAATGGATGTTTATGCTTATATTGAAGTAAGTATCATGCCTAGATAGTTGTAGGAAAAATCATGCACCATGTTAGATTATTGTTCATGCTTGGTTAGTAGACATTTATGCTTAGGAATGTGTAGGATTAATGTTAAAATTATAAACCATGCCCATGATGTGTATCTTATTATAGGAAATACATTCATGAAGTAGGTATCATGTTGTAGGAATTATTATACCATGTTAGTTTAATTGTAGAAAAGTTGTATACCATGCTAGTTTAATTGTAGGAAAGTTGTATACCATGCTAGTTAAATTGTAGGAAAGTTGTATACCATGCTAGATTAATGGTAGGAAAGTTGTATACCATGTTAGTTTAATTATAGAAAAGTTGTACACCATGTTAGTTTAATTGTAGGAAAGTTGTATACCATGTTAGTTTAATCATAGGAAAGTTGTTCACCATGTTAGTTTAATTGTAGGAAAGTTGTATACCATGCTAGATTAATGGTAGGAAAGTTGTATACCATGTTAGTTTAATTGTAGAAAAGTTGTATACCATGCTAGATTAATGGTAGGAAAGTTGTATACCATGTTAGTTTAATTATAGGAAAGTTGTTTACCATGTTAGTTTAATTGTAGGAAAGTTGTATACCATGCTAGATTAATGGTAGGAAAGTTGTATACCATGTTAGTTTAATTATAGGAAAGTTGTATACCATACTAGATAAATTGTAGGAAAGTTGTATACAATGTTAGTTTAATTGTAGGAGAGTTGTATACCATGCTAGATTAATGGTAGGAAAGTTGTATACCATGTTAGTTTAATTGTAGGAAAGTTGTATACTATGCTTAGATAGTTGTAGGAAAGTAGTATATCATGCTAGATTAATTTATCCATGCTTACATGCTTATAGGAAAATTATATACCATGCTAGATCAAATAAATATTCATGCTTACATGATATCCATGCTTAGATAAGTATATGTTTATGCTATGTTAGTAGATGATCATGCTTAATCATTATTCATGCTAAGTTAGTAGATGTCATGCTAATTATTGTCTACGTTAAGTTAGTAGATGACCATGCTAATGATTGTTTATGTTAAGTTAGTAGATGACCATGCTAACGATTGTTTATGTTAAGTTAGTAGATGACCATGCTAATGATTGTTTATGTTAAGTTAGTAGATGTCATGCTAATTATTGCTCATGCTAAGTTAGTAGACGTCATACTTAATTGTTGTTCATCCTAAGTTAGTAGACGATCATGCTTAGACGATATCTATGCTTAAATAGTGTATGTTCATGCCTAAATATTGTTCAAGATCAAGCTAGAACATACTCATGTTCAACAAATGCCATGTTAGATTAAGGTAAGGATTAATCTACCATGCTTAGAATGTGTAGGAGTTATAATTCATGCTTTGAATATTATAGGAGTTATGATTCATGCTTAGGAATATTGTAGGTTAATGCTAATCATATATCCATGCTTGGGTTGTGATGATTAAGCGTGTTAAGTAATGAAGATCCATGCTTAAGATGGTAGTAGAGATATATATACTCTAAGTAGTAAGTATTCACGCCCAGTTGTAGCTTATGCTTGACTATAGTAAACTTCATGTTTAGATCATAGTGATAATTCATGCTTAAGCTTGATATAAGCACATGCTTAAATCATATTCGTACTTAGGAGTATTGTGGTGAGTGGTTATGTTATGTACCATAATTAGATTGTCGTGGATAGATGCTTGCAATTGTATGCCATGCTTAAAGTGCTATAGATTGAAGTAATAAGGATTTGGGAGACCGCTAGTAATAGTTAGTTTGATAAAGATTGTTATGTCACCTTCGGTTTTTCATTGGTAGAATACCGATCATAGACTATTAGTAGATTCTTCTGTTGCTTCTAATAATAGAAGATCAAGTTTGCTAGTAAGCACGTTTGGTTGCTTCTAGGATTGATTACCTGTATGGTTGGTTGCATATGGTTGTGCTCGTACGTGGCTCGACTGGCCCGTATGTAGTTGTGGGTCTCATACGTAGTTTATTTGGCTCGTATGTAGGTTGTTGTCTCGTACGCGGCTCGACCGGCCCGTGCGTAGCTGTTGGTCTCATACGCGGCTTATTTGGCTGGTATGTATGTTGTTATCTCCTACGATGCCCGCCTGGCTCGTAGGTAGCTATTGTTTCATACGTAGCTTATTAGCTCGTATGTGGTTGTTACTCGTGTATAGCTTGTTAGCTAGTACACTGTTCATTGTGCTCGTCTACGGTGATATTACCACCCTAGGGGCTATCGACCATCAAGACATATGTTTTCTACCCTAAGGAACTGTGGAGGAGTCACTCCTTGTGTACCGTCGAATCTTAACCAGTGTAGGTTGATCGAGGACCGGAGTATAGACGGAATCCAAGTTTAGGGTAGCGACATGCATGTATGTTCGCACGGCCGAGGTCTTGGATCGATGGACCAGAAACCGGATCCCGAAGGGTTCTGGTAAGTCTAGGTTGAGCAGCCTAGTAGAGTTGTCTTGCGAAGTCTAATTTAAAGGCCTAGCATGTTGTGTTTATAATATTGTCATCCCTAGGATTGTTCGAGTCAGGGACATCATTAGGGTAGTGACTTATAAAGATCATTTTACGTAGACCCTTGCCGAAAAGAGAGGAGTTGGTTGTAGGGGGTGCCTTACGACCAACTTGTCCCTTGAGGCAGGCCTTAGGTGGTGATATTGGGTTGTACCTTCCCGTCAAAGGGATACGTACGGTGGCATCTCACAAGTTGAGAATACGGATTGCGTATCTCGCGCTGTTAATTCCTGAAGTGTCGTGGCTGAGGTGCCACAGGATGCATTGTGCAGTCCTGCGCTTGCGAGACCCCAGAGGGTGCCACATGGTAGGCTTCGCGCTACCCTGCGCTTGCGAGACCCTATGGTTTGATTTTGGAACGAGGCCCGATACACAGGGATCGTCTGGTTTGGAGTGAGGTCCAGCATGCCGGGTAGTAGTGGAAAACGGAGACACCATAAGTAGACTGCATAGGGGGATTTGACCCCTTCTGCAACCTCACAGAGTCATGGAGTACTATCAGGAACAGGTCGTGTACAATTAGAAATTCATAACGCGGGTTCAAATCCCTATATATGGAGAAACGGCTTAAGATGGAGTCGCATGTAGTATGGGCTGCATGTTCCTTCGGAGACTCGCTGACATTAGAATAGGAAGCATCCTAGTTCTATTTAAATATTGCATTAGAGTCTAGTCATAGCACTCACGAACACTTAAACTACACCAACACCATTGCCATGTTTTGTATGTTGTTTGGGAGATTCGCTGTTTTGTTATCAGCCTTTAAGCGTCAGTGAATAATGACGTCCCCACTTCCATAGGTACTGGATCGCCGAGGTACAAGGGCGAGATTCAGGAGGACTCAAGGCAAGGAAAGCAAGGAGTCAATGTCATGTTAGTTCCGCTGTAACATTATCTATTAGTTGAGAAGTACTCAAGTGAGAGTTACCAAGTGTTGTTCTTCATTCCTTGTACTCTGATGTAAGATGTTGAAGGTTGTAATACTCGGGAATGTAAAGGTAATATTGTAACTCTATTGTAAGGTATTGCAGTTGTATAATATTCAGACTTGTAATACATTGGGTGTTGAATAAAAAGTTTTAAATTCTCCTGTTTTTCTGTGTATTGTGACTAATTGAAGAAAAGGTCTTGGCTCGTGTCTCGGTTTTCCCAGTATTGGAAATCGGGGCGCTACAAGCATGTCGTCGACGTATACCTCCATGTTACGTCCGATTTGATCTTTGAAGACTCGGTTGACAAGCCTCTGGTAGGTGGCACTGGCGTTCTACAGCCTGAAGGGCATAACCCGGTAGCAGTACAGTCCCCGGTCTGTGACATAGGACGTCTTGGCAATGTCGGGAGGAAACATCCGGATCTGGTTATAGCCCGAGAAGGCATCCATGAAGGATAAGAGCATGTGGCCCAAGGTGGCATCGATCAGGGCATCAATGCTAGGGAGAGGGAACAGATCCTTGGGGCATGCCTTGTTGAGGTCGGTGAAATCTATGCAGATCCTCCTGCTCCCGCTCGCCTTCTTGACCATGACGACGTTCGCCAACCACACAGGGTAGTTGGCCTCTTGTACGAAACGCGTGGACAAGAGCTTGTCCACCTCTGCGTTTACTGCCTGTTGTCGCTCAGAGCGAACTTGCGCCGCTTTTGGACAACGGGTTTTGACCCGGGAATCACGCTGAGTTTGTGCATGATGAGATCCTCGGAGATCCTGGGCATGTCTGAGGGCTTCCAGGCAAAGAGGTCGACATTGCGGCGAATGCAGCCGATCAGGGCGTTCTTGAGGTCGGGCGCGAGGGAGCAGTTTACTCGGAAGTGCTTCGACGCATCCCCTGTCTCGAACGAGACATCTTCTAGCTCGTCCGCTAGCTCGGGTTCTAGCTGGGTTCTTTTGGGCTCCAGCTCGACGGCATCGAGGGGAAATACACTACTCCCAATCGCCGTCATGTAGCACCAATGGGCTGCCTCTTGATTTCCTCAGACAAATCCGACACCAGTGTTGGTGGGGAACTTCATTTTCTGGTGGTAGGTCGAGGGAACCGCCTGGAGGGAGCAGAGCCCCGGACGACCGAGTATGGCGTTGTAGGCTGCCTTGACATTCACAACCATGAAGTCCATGGACTCGGTTCTTCTGTTCGGGGTCGTGCCTGCCGTGACGTCTAGGATGACGACCCCCTCTATTGTCATGAGGACGCCGGAGAATCCGTGTAAGGTGTATCCAGCCGGCTTTAGCTTCTCATGGGAGAGCCTCATGTTCTCGAATGCTCCCAGGAATAGAATGTTGACCGAGCTACCATTGTCCACGAAGATTCGCCGGACCTCAAAGTTTGCCATGCTGAGGCTGATGACAAGTGCATCATAGTGAGGGAGCCGGACTCCCTCCAGGTCCTCCCCCGAGAAAGAAACAGGGAGTTGCTGGGTTTGGGGGGAGAGAGGGTCCTGGACGGTATTGACATCCCGGACGAATGCCTTGCCGGAAGTGTTGGATTCCCCTCCCATGGGCCCTTCGTGGATGCAATGTAAGATTGCCTGACCTTCGGGCTCCTTGGGCTCTTCGGGTTCCGAATTCCGCTCGGGGCACTGTCGGGGTGCTTGAGGAGGAGGGGAATCTCTCCTGTTTCTGGTGTCCCTCTGTTCCCAGGCACCTTCCCTTTTGAATTCTCGGAGGTACCCTCGTTGAATGAGGGCCTCAATTTCGTCCTTCAGGGCACGGCAATGATCTGTGTCGTGCCCGTTGTCCCGGTGGAAGCGGCAGTAGAACCGTTGGTCCCTCTTTTTGCTGGTGTTATTGGACGGTCGAGGGGGGAACTGCACGAGATCCCTGTCTTCGATTGCCAGAAGAATGGTGGATACATTCTGCGCCAGAGGGCTGTACCTCTCGAAGTGAGTGACCGGCGGAACCTTCTTCATGGCGCCCGGGTCTCTTGGGGCCTTCTTTGCTGGCTTGACCTCTTCGGCCTTCCGTTTCCCCTTCCCGGGAACCTCCCTAGGTTCTTCTGGGTTTAGGGCTTCTTCGGCCCGGATGTACTTCTCGACCCGGTTGAGGAGGTTGGGAAAGTCCTCTGGGGGGCCTCTTTGCCAGGGAGGCCTTCAACTATCCTTGCCGGACGTTGTGTCGGAAGGCGGCGAAGGCAATGCCGGGGTCGAGGGAGGAGACTGACCTTGCCTCAACGGTGAATCTCCGGACGAACACTCGGAGCGACTCCCCCTCCTTCTGCCGGAGGCCATGAAGGGACGCACTTGTCCTTTTGGCCTTTCGGTTGGTGACAAAGTGGGCAAGGAAGTTGCCCTCTAACTGATCGAAGGAGTAGATGGAGCCAGGGGTGAGCTTGGAGAACCATTCCCGTGCCGGACCCCAGAGGGTGGTGGGAAAGGCTCGGTACAGGAGGGGATCCGATGCGCTGTGAATCATCATGAGGGTTTTGAAGCCCTCCATGTGATTAGCAGGATCGCCCTCACCGTCATAGGTCTCGAACTGGGGAGGTCAAAAATTCCGGGGTATCTCCGCCTGTAGGATGAGGGCGGAGAAAGGAGGTCAGACGGGCCAGTACCCCTGAGCTGTCCTTGGACCGCCGTCGCCGAAGTTGTCGAGTCGATCTTCCATTTCTTGGAGGCGCTTCAGGAGGTCAATGTCATACTCCGGCTGGATGGACGGGACGCGAGTCACGCTGGCCTCGACATCCGACCGGATATGGGAATGGTGGATGTTCTCATCGACAGGGGTCCCTCGGATGGCCTCCAGGATTTCCCTCCAGAAGTCTTGGAACTCCTGGTGAGTGACCAGGGCCCGCTCGGCTCGGTTTGTTTGGGCGGACTATTGCTGACCGATATGGCTGAGCGCCGGCCCCTGCCCGTGGGACGGAGGTTTTGGGACGTTTGGAGCCGAGTTGGAAGTAGCTCCTCCCCTGCTGCGGCTAGCCTGTCGGTTCAGGATTACCCCCCGCAGGTCGGGCTGGACCGGGCAGGAGGCACTCGGTTGATGTGGGTGACTGACCCCCGGATGATTGGATCCCTGGGCATCGGTAGCGATGCCCCGTGGAGGGACGTCCTGCCGACGTGCAGAGGTAACAACTTTCGTGGCTTTAGGCGCCATGTGAGCTCGGACGGACGGTACACCGTTGGTGGCAGAGCTTGGGTCGGCGTCTGCAATAAAATTTCTCACAGACGGCGCCAACCTGATGCGGTTTGTTTTTGGGAGACGTGTGAATGCACTAGGTGTGAGTTCTTACTCGATTTGTATTGATAAAGGAAACTCCTATGCAGACGACCCTCAGCCGGGCAAACGGTACGGAAGTAGGCAGGAGTGAGGTGGAGGCTGGATGCTCGGCTCGGATCGGTGGGCTCAGATCCGAGATCTCGTGTACCTGCAGACGGTCTAGGAACACCGAGGTTGGTCCCGATGGCAGACCCTCCAACGATCTAGTCATCTATTGTGAGAGAGTAACAGTAACTAGGGTCTTGGTGGGAAAATATCGATTACCTGGATCAAGGGGTAGGGGTCTGGTATTTATAGGAGAATCCAACCGGGTCTGGACCCGTTTGGGGCCGGGTCGGGACCCGGTTACCCGTGGGGTTGAAGCGGTGGAAACCCGGGCAGTATAGGGCTGATGTGGCAAGGGCCCGGGCGGTTTCCGGGCGGTTTCCGGGCTGACGTGGCAGACGCTCGGGCAGTTTTCCAGCACTGACATGGCAGATCTGGATGATCTGGAGGCGCGCGCACTTTGAGGGGATCTTGTGGCCCAGGAGGGGCCACGTCATCCAACCCATATCAATATCTATTTCATGATGTATGATAGTTTAACATACATCACAATTATGTACCAACATGAAGATCTTATTAATTAATATCATTTTATTTGTTGGATCAACAGAGTCTAAGTTATATTGAATTGGCTTTTGGAGGCAAAGATGGATTAATGCACATGGTGGATTAGGTCTAATTTGTATCATCCACATTATTGCCCTTCTCTCCTAGCACATGCCCGTGTATGCCCTTGGTTGGACAATTAAACTGAAGAACATGATATGCTATTGGCTACATCATGCTCATTTTTTGAAAAATTCTTGACATGGTCAATATAAATTAAACTAGCCCTTCAATAGCCTAATTTTTCCTTCTGATTATACTATAAGATACTTATTTTCCTACCATAATAATATGTTAGCTCGCTCTCTCTCTCTCGTTGTTCCGAACATCGAGATACTTATTTTCCTACCATAATAATATGTTAGCTCTCTCTCTCTCTCTCTACACATACACACACATGCACTCACTAACAAACAGTTTAATTGTTTATCTGTTTGTTTATTTCCTTTCTGCATCTGGATGGGCAATATGATCAACTCCTAACTAGTCAAAATGAAAGGCACCCCTATTTGGAATGTATTTTTTTTCTTTTTCTGTTAGAACACATTTGTTAACACTTCAGGAAATTGAAAGTAGATAAATACGTGGGATTATTATATTAGGTAAGCATGTTGTGCTTACAGCATGCACCTTACTTGCTTTGGATATTGTCAATCGATCATCTTCCTTATTGCCCTCATTTGAATTGGAGACATGTAACTGTTAATTCCAAATTTTACAATGTACATTATTGGTTCTAATTAAGAACAAAAAAAAGTTTGAAAGTAAGCGACTTAAAGATAGTTTTTACTACTAGGTAAGACATAAAAATGGGAAAATCGCAGACAAATTGTGATTGAAAAAGAGCGATTTGAGGAGAGTTGGATAGACCTGTGCTTTGTGATAAATGAGAATATAAATTTAGGGCACATTTATTCCAAGATTCATAATTTGAGAAGTTTTATTATTTATATTTAATAGAAAAAGTAACTAAGGACCGTTTTATACACAAGAGAGTAGGTTTGTCAAGTCTTCTTCTTTTCAGAAGATCAGCTCTTGTTTAGTAAGCTTTTCTTCTCTCCAAGCCATGCATACAAAGCTTCTTCTGCTAACTAAATGAGTAGCAGCAACTCAGTATGGTAGTAAGAGTCTCTTTAACTAGACTGATAAATGGTTTTTACTTGTAAAATGCAATTGTGATTGTTGTCATTGTAAATTCTGATACAAATTAACATCTAAAACTTAGCTAATTCAAGGCTAGCTAGGTTAAAAAGGTTCTTTAGTGGAAGAGAGTTAGAACTTTTAGTAACTATAGGATGGTAAGATTTGCTATCAGGATTTTATGGCATATCACAAGAAAATGAAGATTCAAGGTAAATACAAACACAATGTTTTGGACGAGTGTGTTCATTCAATCCAAAGATCGACTTCATCATCTTCTTCTTGTTTATATTTCTGATAAGGATGCTGCATGATATTGTGTTTCAATTCTTTATGTACGTATTTTAGTTTTATTTAGATTTTGGCTTGAGCTCTTTTTGGCTCTATCTATTATATCCACACAAAAAAAGAAAATTCGAACGCTTACCTATTTTTTTTTGATCCGTTCGTTCATGTTGTACCTGTACAGATGAGTATACAGAGAATTAAGTTCCTGCACATCTTTAACTGAAAGGGGAATGAAAATTATATTATAGAGAATTTCATATATATAATCTTAATTAAGGAATGAGATAGTGAGTGTACCATAGTTTGAACCACTTTTGAGTTGATGACTGACCTAGGTGAAGGCGTTCGACTGGGAAACCTTTGTTGGTGAGTGAGTAATTGAAGCTGCAAGATGATCTGATACATATCGAGGTATATATCCTTCATATCTGATAAACATTGCACTTAGTTTTCAGTTTTGTTCCATTGGAGTGTTGGCATGCTAACATTGTGATCTAAAATGAGATGCGATTGTGACAAGGGGAAGGAGACTAATTAATTTATGTATCTCCCTAGATTTAGACTGCTTCTATACATAGGTTTCATCAACAGACAATTAGATTGCATCCTATTAAATCCAAAGTAACAACAAATCAGTAGATAACTTCAATACTTTCATAAAAACTAACTATAATTAATTATTAACAGTGAGTGACCCATATTTTTCAAAATGTTTAACAGTGAGTGACTTATGCTTATGTTGATCCTAACCTACTTATATTTCAGATTGACTCATATTTTTCAAAATGGATAAAAGTTGGATTAATAAGCTACGATTATCCAAAGCGTATCGGGATGGTGTTAAAGAATTTATTAACTATGCAAAGAGCAATTCTCCTGATCCGAACATGATTTTATGTCCATGTGTCTGATGTTCAAACTGTGATTTAAGGACATGCGGCGTAGTTGAGACACACTTGATTTGCAATGGTTTTCTACAAGGGTATACACATTGGTTTTGTCATGGAGAGTCTGTTCGTTTAGCTTCTACTACTCCGGTTGTGAATGAAGACGAGGCTTTATTTACAAATGATCGAAGTATTGTTGATTAAATGCACTCTTTAGTGCGGGATGGGTTGGGATTCCATAACTTCGAAGCTCACATTAATAATCCAATCAATCAAGTCCAGAACGAGTCAGCAGAAACATCACATCAAGGCGATGGGGTGGCAGAAGAAATGCCCAGACCTAAAACTAATAAAGAATACGAAGCCTTTCATAAGTTGTTAAAAGATGCAAATACTCCTCTGTATCGTGATTGTCACAAGTTCTCTAAGTTTTCATTCATTGTTAGACTGTTTCAGATTAAATGTCTAAATGAATGGTCTGCCAAGTCCTTCACTTTGCTTCTTGAATTATTGAATGAAGCTTTTCCTCAAATCTATATCCCCAATTCAGCCCAAGCCACAAAGAAATTCCTCAAGCATTTTGATTTAGGGTATGAGAAAATTCCATCATGTCCATATGATTGTATGCTATTCCGGGGGGATTAGGAGACTCTTGAAGATTGTGAAGTATGTGGTACTTCAAAATGAGTGAAAACGCCGACAGAGGAAGAGCAAACTGATGAGCCAATTACAACAAATAGGAAAAAGAAACCGGCAAAAATACTGCGTTATTTTCCTCTAATTCCTAGGCTACAAAGGCTGTTCATGTCATCTAAGACATCTTCTGATATAAGGTGGCATGCAGAAGGTCGCAAGAATGATGGAATTCTCAGGCACCCAGCTGATTCCGAATTATGGAAAAATTTTGATGAAAGATATCCTGATTTTGCTTCAGACCCTCGGAATGTGAAACTTGGATTGATCAGTGATGGTTTTAACCCATTTAGGCAAATGAGCAGCACTTACAGCATATGGCCCATTGTGTTAATTCCATACAATCTACCCCCTTGGTTGTGTATGAAGCAGTCATCCTTCATTTTGTCCATGATAATTCCTGGACCAAAATCTCCTGGAAATGACATAGATGTGTATCTGC
Source organism: Hemerocallis citrina (assembly GCA_017893485.1). Classification (NCBI taxonomy): domain Eukaryota; kingdom Viridiplantae; phylum Streptophyta; class Magnoliopsida; order Asparagales; family Asphodelaceae; genus Hemerocallis; species Hemerocallis citrina. The sequence continues at coordinate 118,290,489 of CM030363.1, forward strand.
AACCATTGATTGATGAACTGCAACTATTGTGGGAAGGTGTTCCAACATATGATGCAACATCTAAAGAAACTTTTCATCTCCGGGTTGCCTTGACTTGGACAATCAATGATTTTCCTACATATGGAAATTTATCTGGTTATAGCACGAAAGGACGTTATGCTTGTCCTTGTTGTGCTGAGCAAACTATTTCAAAGTAGCTATATAAAGGCAGAAAGTTCTGCTACATGGTGCAAGGAGATGGTTGCCTACCACACATTTTTTCAGTGCTGAAACAACGACATTTGATGGTACCGATGAGTGGAGACATGCTCCTATAGTTAATTCTGGGTCAGATGTGTTAAGACGGCTAAAAGGCCAGTAGTTCACTTTGTCAAAGGAACCCGAAGTCATTAAAAATGCCAAGAAGCGAGCTAGATATGAGCAACAGAACATTGATGAAGATGATGCAGATGAATGTGATAGTCCTATCGGTTTAGGATCATGGAAGAAGAAGAGTATTTTTTTTCAGTTGCTGTACTGGGAGTTCAACTTATTGCACCATAACATTGATTTGATTCATCTTGGAAAAAACATTGGTGAAAATTGTGTAGGAACAGTTATGGGGGATGACCAGAAGACAAAAGACAATCTTAAGTCTCGCCTTGATTTAGTAGAAATGGGCATAAGGCATGAGTTGCACCCTGAAGAATTACCCAATGGCAGAGTACAACTTCCTCCTGCAATCTACTCACTGTCAAAAAGCGAGCTGGAGATGTTTTGCAAAGTATTACAGGATCTTAAGGTCTCTGATGGTTATTCATCTAATATATCAAGATGTGTCCATTATAAGGATAAAAAGTTGCAGGGGCCAAAGTCACATGACTACCATATCTTGATGCAGGATCTCCTTCCCGTTGCTCTGAGGTGATGCAGGATCTCCTTCCCGTTGCTCTGAGGTCCTCAATGTGTGAGCAAGTCACTTCCGTCCTGAAAGATTTATGTAGTGTATATAAAGGATTTTGCTCGAGATTGCTACGTGTTGAAGATATTGAAAAATTTGAGCAGCGTGCTACATTGACACTTTGTCAAATGGAGAGGATATTCCCCCCATCATTCTTCACTATAATGGTTCACTTGATAATCCACCTAGCCGATGAAGCAAGACTTGGTGGACCAGTACATTATCGGTGGATGTATCCCATTGAGAGGTAGTACTTCATCCCTCATTAAGTTCATTAATTATGTACCTTTTTGGTACCTTTACCGAAAAGTTTTTTAATCCAAATATTCTTGTTTAGGTACCTTTACTGACTTAAGGGTTACGTTAGAAATAAAGCTTATCCGGAAGGCTCTATAGCAGAAGGATATCTTTTGGAGGAGTGCTCCAATTTTTGTTCAAGGTATCTTCAGGGTGTGGAGACAAGTCTGACTAGACCAAGGAGAAATTCAGACATTTCCAACCTCAATGGCGCTAAATATCTCTTTCAGACTACGGGCATACTATCGGAAAAATCGATGCGATTGAGTTAGATGACTTAACATGGGAACAAGCATATCGATATGTGTTGGATCACCATGCATCTTGTGAGCCTTATCGAGCGTAAGTTGGATTTGTTAGTAGTGTGAATTTATTTCTGTCAATTAAAGAGTAGTTAACCTAAATTTTAATTTACATTCGTTCTTATTTTGTTCCAGCGAATTTATCAGGAAAATGAAAAGAAGACATAGACCCAAAAACTTGAGGCCACGTGAGCAACATAAATTAATGAATGAGCAATTCCACAAGTGGTTTGAAACCCACGTAAGTGACCAACCAAGGTTTGATTTAAAGTACTACAAAAAATAATTTAAAGTCTTATGCTAATACAGTTGACTATATAATTGTAGGTTTCCTTGTTGGGTAATGATGATGTGTCAAGTGAAGTAAAGATTCTTGCCAAAGGTCCCCATAAAATGGTTAAAAGATACATTGGATATATATACAACGGTTTCAGATTTTGAACTAAGGAGCGTGAACGCAACTTGAAGTCTCAAAATAGCGGTATTGTAGTGACTTCAAAAACAAGAAGCTATGCCTCTAATAAAGTACCAACGATGACCAAGGTGACGGCCATCGATGCGGTTAAGGTATGTTTTTAAAAATTTCCTTAGATTTCTGTCCTGTGATACTTGATTTCAAGTCGGTAAGTAATACCCCCAACAACCAGATTATGCCTAATAACCAGATTGTTGCAGTGTTGTTAAGGTGATAGTGAACTCAATTAGAGATGGCATGGTACTTTTCTTAAAGCCCTTAATTTTATCAAATGCAAGCAACAGCCCAGTCAAACCATGATAAATGATTTATGTGACTAGAAAAACCACTATAAAATCAGCAATAAAAATTTATATACTGATACAAAAGGTGAACCACTAGAATGATATCAATAATTGCAAGAGATGCACAAAGATAGAAGTACCATAGTTAGGACAGCACAAAATTTTCTTTATCCCAAAAAAGACAGAAAAAGGTCATATTCCTAACTCCTAAATGAAAAGCTCAAGAACTACTTAGAAAAGCATTTTGCTAGTCAGTTCTTTTTGCCATGAAACTAATCTACATCTCAGTACTGTCTACTATCCTGTAATATGGATAGTCCTAAAACAAATAGACTTTACCACACACATACTTTGATGACCTCTACAATCTCATTTCATTATGCATCAACCAAGTCCCATTTTATTGTGCATCTTAATATAGTCCTTCAGTTATTTAAACTTAAAGCAAGTCTCATGTGCAGTGTTAATTAGCATATGAAGTACAACGTGTCACATATGTTGTTGTTATAGTACTTGGATTATGAATATATATCACCAGATCAAGATCTGAATTTGGTTAGCACCAGCATGCAGAGTTGCAGACTGGATAATCAGTAATTCAATATCCTATTATTTGCAACTGAGTTGCAATAACCCAATATATAAAGTTGTATACTAATTATGCATTTATTTGAAAACAATACACACATGTCGCGTTTTATTATTTCCAGTTCTATAGTTTTTACTCTATTTCATCTTCAATATTGTAATGCTTAATCCTGGGAATTCCTCACAGCACAGTAAACATTGATTTATGAAGTTACATTGATTTATTGTGCTCCATCATCTTTCTTGTTTTATAGCAAAAGTTTGCAATCCCTGACGCTGCTGATGGATGGCTCAATAAATCGATTTCAAAAAAATGGAGGGATCACAAGAGCTTCTTGAAAGAAAAGTACTATGATGAGAAGAAGACCGAGGTCGAAAATGCAAGGATAGTCCCCAAATGCGTGACGCCACAGGATTGGCATTTTCTTGTCAAATATTGGAAATCGGAACCTAGAAAGGTAATCATATTTCATTGTTTATATCTTAAATTGATGATATAAATTATTAATTTTGGTAAACATAAGCATTTATTCAAATTATTAAAATGGTATAGAGGAAAGCTGAGATTGGTCTAAGCAGCCGTAGGCAGTTGAAGATCAAGCACACTAGGGAGAGCTGCAGCTTTGCTGTTTTGCGGGATGAGATGGTAATGGAAATTTTATTATAGCAAGTCTGTTTTTAAAATGGTGGGAAGATTTTTTTTTTTTGCCAATTTCTGCGTTGGTATGATTTAACTATTTCATTTGACTCATATATAGGATACATCAGTCGAGGGAGAGTGTCGGTAAGGTAGATTTTTTTGAATCTACCCACACAAGTAAGGATGAGACATTTCGGGATGAATTTGCAGCTGATATAGTGGTAAACATGAAACTTTCGAACTCAAATTTTCATTCCGCAACAAAAATTTGGATACTATTCACAACTAAAATTTGGATTTTAATTTGGTCATAACTTACAACATTTCAAACTAATTTTCAGCCCAACTTTTGGTATTAATGTATTGTTTGCTCTCTTTTCTAGAAAGAAGCTAGAAAATTGATTGAAGAGAGGTCGACATCTTCAGCAGAACGATTAACCATCCACCGTGAAGCTATGACTGATGTGAGGGGGAAAGAGCGACCCGGTCGTGTGCGGGGAATGGGATTGGGGCCAACACCCTCACAGGTATACAAATATATATAATCAGTAGGTTTACCAAACTATTCCAACATGATATGCAAATGAAAAGTATGCATTTCAACCTTTATTGAGTATAATGGCCTGTCCTATAATTGCAGAAAATATGTGAAAGAAATGTCTTGAGAATCATATAAAATTAGAAGATGTGTTTAACATAGAAGTGCCTGTTAGAAATGTCACGGGTTTAAAATAGAAGTGCCTGCTTTACAAGCATATAGACACACTCTTTGGAGATCTAAACTCCAAGGCCAGATTTTTTAAATCTCAGACCTAAAATTCGAATGAAATTGATCTGATTTCACTTTGGGAAGAGCTTTCTATCTAAGATTGTGAAGAAATGCCAGTGATTGATAAGCGGGAGTATATAAATCCATGATTGTGAGAAACATCCACACAAGGCTGATTCAAAATCCATGATTGTGAGAAACATTTGAGAAACATCCAAACAGTGTGCTCATTTAGCAAACATACAGAATGATGTCTTTAGTTAACGATCGATAATTAACTTGGTATTTCCTTTATGTCCTGTATAGGTTAAATTTTCTTATGCAACTACTGTTCAATTATTTATGTGCACTGAAAATACAATAATTTTTATTGCTACTCAAAGTCTATGTACCATGAAATCTTTGTTTTAACTAGCAATTTGTGATGTCTTCTAACTTTTTCTTGTTTTCGGATGTTTTTTGAAACATATCATGAAAAAGATAGAGCTAAGCTTGAATACAAGTACCACGAGCATCTTCAGGTGAACAAATTATTAAGGTCCCTAAATTCTTGTCCAGTAGCTACTTTCAGTATCTAATTTTTTTTTTTTAATTTAATGCTGAAGGCTTATGAACTTGATAGTGAGGTGCTGAGTTTAAGTATCTACTCACCAATATTCCTTTTGGCTGAATTCTATGTAATTGCTTGAAACTATTGTCATTATTTTTAGCGCACGAATATTTTCATCTATTAACTCAAATCATTTCAAAAACTTGAATATTCAGTGGAGAAGCCTACAGATTGCAAGCAGTGTAATTTTATTTTATTACTTCTCTTGTGGATATATATTTATATATACTGGAAAGTATATATGTGTAATGTTTTTATAAGTTCTCTATTTTAGTTCATTGTAATTAATTGATAGTCCACTCTATTTATAAATAAACATCTGTTATTCACCTAATGAATTGTTAATTTGCATGTCTAATTCTAGTAGTGTTTGGAAAGCCAATGCTTTGTCATCCTTAAGCTACTTTAAGGGGTTTCTTGTGACTAACCCATTATATTATTGACTTCAGTTCAAAGCAGTTCACCATATGAAAATTGGACTAACATGGTTTCAATCACAGGTATTTGGTTCTTGTGCATCTACCTCCATTCGTACATCCTATCCGGATGTGTTCAAGATGCAAGCCAAGATGCAGGAAGAGACTGACGGCTTGAAAGATATGATTGCTTCTTTAATCTCCTAACAAAACCAGAACTCTAACAATCCAGTACATGGAACTGTAAGTATTCAACAACAATTTAAAATATTAGTATGAAATTTAACTATTGCATTTTACTGGTGTGGTGCCTAGTGTAGTGAATAAACTAATAAATGACACTATTGTGAATTATACAGAGCCAGCGAATTCCATCGACTTCTAGTCATGCACATACATCTGGGCGAAATATCAATGGGAATGAAAGCAATGCCAAGCCACACGGGTAGACTTTGCCATTGTTGAGTTAAATTTGGACTTTAGTCTTTTTATGTTTTGTCGAAACTGAATTTATGCTTTGTTAAAGAAATTGATGTATAACAAGTATATTTCTAACTCTTCGTATGGCCATTTTCAGACAAGTAATTATTGTTTATTGTGGTCCATGATTATATAGTTGTTTATTATGTTGCTATAAGTGATTTTAAGATTTGAATGTTCAAATTTGATATGACTACAGATATTTTGAATTTGTGACAATTTTTATATAGTGGGAAAAAACCCGAAACCCCCTATCAATCCGTTTTGAGATAAATATGCAGGGACGATCCACCAAATGTGGCGAATTATTTAAAAAAAAAAATGAACCAATCCCGGCATTTAGGAATGCCGGTATAGCATATCGAAATGATTTAGAAAATATACGTGCATGTGTCTATTACAGCATTTATGAAGTGCCGTAATAGACCTACGACTTGTAATGGCATTTTAAACAAGGGCCATAATAGACCTACGGACTGTAACGGCGGTCTTAAAAAGTGCCGTAATAGACCTACGACTTGTAACGGCGCTTTTAAAAAGCGCCGCTATAGGCCTATGGCCTGTAACGGCGGTCTAAACATGCGCCGTTACAAGCCGTACGTCTATAGCTGCGCTTTATATAAGCACCGGTATAGGCGTACAACCTGTAATGGCACTTTTTTAGACCGCCATTACAGGCCATAGGCCTATAGCGGCGCATTTTAAGAAGCGCCGTTATAGACCTATGGCCTGTAACGGCGGTCTGGAAAAGCACCGTGATAGACCTATGGTCTTTCCCGAAGGTCGATGCAACGGCGCTACGCGCGGCGATAATAATAATGCCGCTACCACCTATGGCGGCGTTTATAAGCGCCGCCATAGACAAAAAAAGTGCCGCTATAGACGTTCCATTTAGTAGTGATGTTGTTTGTGCCCAGCAAGTTTAGAGAGGCAACTTTGAGATGGAGTTGGTCATTGAACTTGCCGTTTGCGTCCAGTAAGTTTCTGGAGGGGCAACTCTCTGATAGAGTTGATGTTGAACCTGTCGTTTGATCCCGACAAGTTTAGAGTGGTAACTCTGAGATGGAGTTGGACGTTTGAGCTTGTTTGCACCCAACAAGTTTGTAGAGGCAACTCTGAGATGGATTTGGTCGTAGAGTTTGCCATCTGATCCCGGTAAATTTGGAGAGACAACTCTGTGATAGAGTTGAACATAGAGCTCGATGTTTGATCACAGCAATTTGTTGAGATAACTCTGAGACAGAGTTGAATGTTGAACTCGTTGTTTGATCCCCACAAGTTTGGAGAGAACTCTGTGACGAAGTTGACGTTGAACTTTCCATTTTCTCCCAGCAAGTTTAGAGAGGCAACTCTAAGACGGAGTTGAACGTTGAACTTGTCGTTTGCGCCGAGCAAGTTTTGTAGAGAACTCTTTGACTGAGTTGAACATTGAACTTATCGTTTGCGCCTAGCAAGTTGGTTGAGATAATTCTAGGGCGGCTTTGGACACCGAGCCTATTACATGAAGATAAGGGGATGTTAGCAAGACTCGAGCAAAGAGTGGGACACGGAACTCGTTGTATGTAATCAATGAGCTTTTGAAAAAGCCTGAGCGAAGAGCTAGGCATTGGACTCATTGTTTGAAGTCAACAAGTTGTTGATGGAGCGTGAGCGAAGAGCAAAGCATTGAGCTCATTGCTTGGAGTGAACGAGTTGTTGATGGAGCTCGTGTGAAGAGCAAGACATTGAACTCGTTGTTTGGAGTCAACGAGTTGTTGATAGCGCTCGAGCGGAGAGAAGGACATTGAAATCTTTGTTTGGAGTTAATGAATTGTTGATGGAGCTCAAGCGGAAAACAGGCTATTGAACTCGTTGTTTGGGGTCAACGAGTTGTTGGTGGAGTTTGTGTGAAGAGAAGAATATTGAACTTGTTGTTTGGAGCCAATGAGCTGTTGATGGAGCCTGAGCAAAGAGCAGGGCATTGAACTCATTGTTTGGAGCCAATGAGTTGTTGATAGAGCTCGAGTGGTGAAAAAAGTGTTGAACTCGTTGTTTGGAGCCAACGAGTGGTTGATGGAGCTCGAGCAGTATGAAGAATATTCAACTGGTTATTTGGAGCCAATGAGTTGTTGATGGAGCTCGAGCAGCGATCAGAGCTTTGAACTCGTTGTCTGGAGCCAATGAGCTATTGATGGAGCTCAAGCAGTAAGTAGAGCTTTGAACTCGTTGTTTGGAGCTAACGAGTTATTAATGGAACTCAAGCAGAGATCAGAGTGTTGAACTCATTGTTTGGGGTCAATGTGTTGTTGACAGAGCTCGAGTGAAGAAACATGCATTGAACTTGCTGTTTAGAGTCAACGAGTTTTTAACAAAGCCTGAGTGATGAGAAAGGCATTGAACTCGTTATTTTGAGCTGATGAGTTGTTGACAGAGCTCGTGCGGAAAGCAAGGCATTAAACTTGTTGTTTGGAATCAACGTGTTGTTGATGGAGCTTGTGCGGAGAGCAGAGCATCGAATTTGTTGTTTGGAGACAATGAGTTGTTAATGGAGCTCGAGCGGTGAGCGGAGCATTGAACTCGATGTTTGGAGCTAACGATTTTTTGATGGAGTGCGAGTGGTGTGTAGAACATTGAACTCGTTATTTGGAGCCAACAAGTTGTTGATAGAGCTTGAGCGGTGTGCAGAACATTGAACTCGTTATTTGGAGCCAACGAGTTGTTGATGGAGCTCGAGCGGTGTGCATAACATGAACTCGTTATTTGGAGCCAACTAGTTATTGATGGAGCTCGAGCAGTAATTGGAGCTTTGAACCTGCTGTTCGGAGCCAATGAGCTTTTGATGGAGCTAAAGCTGTAAGCAGAGCGTTGAACTCGTTGTTTGGTGCCGACGAGTTGTTAATGTAACTCGAGCGGGGATCAGAGCGTTGAACTTATTTTTTGGAGTCAACGAGTTGTTGGTCGAGGGAACTCAAATGGCATGTGGAGCGCCAATATCATTTTGAGGAGCGAATGAGTTGTGGGTATTTTGAATCTTTTTCATATTGAAGTGAAGGCACTTGTGTTTTTTCAGCATTGATGTGATTCCATTCTTCCCTTTGCTAGCAAGTAGTTGTGTACATTGAATGAGGTCCACGGGACATTGACCTTGCTCTCCTTCATGATACGCTGCGCTTGACGGCATTGGGACACGTCCGTTTGTGTTGCGCTTCACGCAAGACAGAGTTGGAGCCTACTCAGGTGAAGGTGGTAGGATAACCTTGAGATTGCCCACCTAAGGAAGACTTGTCTTGAATTTTATCGTCAAGAGTTGAGGTGGCCCTGGAGAGCTGTTAACTGGCAGGAAGCTTGTGAAGAGGTTTGTGTCTGTTAGGTGGTGCACCCCTCTAGTGTGTAGCTGGAAGAACGACTTGCAGGACAACTTGTTGTATAGTGTTTGCAAGACTTTTGGTAGCGATTCTTAAGAATGAAAAGTAGACTTATTGTAATTCTGCAATTGTAATGAGACTTGTAGTGATGCTGGATCTGACTGCATAGATTTGTGATAGTTCTGTGATTTGAAGAATTCATTTCATATGATTGATCCTTGTTGTGCAACTTGTCGTTGAGATTGATGAGCTGTCGATTGAGTTCTTTGTAGCTAAATAACAAGGCCTCATATTTGTTGTGTATAGCTAAAGAACTGTCGATGGTGTGCGTAATGTTTGACGAAGATTAGAACTTATCCGTCTTGTACTGAACTAGTTGTAGGAGAAACTTTGAGGGAGAGTTATTTTCCAAATTTGTTGTATGCGTCCTCCAACAAATTATGAAAGTTACATCGAGTGGCGAGTTGTACCCAAAATACTACTTTTGCATGTTTTATTGGAGTAACTACGATCCATGATTTTGGACCTCTAATATGTCTTTAAGGAATTATAACTAGTTTCAGGAACTTATCGAATGTCGAGTTGAACTCTGAACGTGCTTTATTGCTGGTTGCTAAAGTAATCCCGAGTCGTGGGTATGGATTCCGAACTTGTTAGTTTATGTATTAACATGTTGCAGGATTAGATCGAATGGCGAGTTGAACTCTGTACTATCTTTGTTGCAAATTGCTACGGTAATATCGAGCCATGTGTATGGACTCCAAACATGTCGTCGTGGCATTAACGAATTGTGGGAGCAGATCAAATAGCGAAGGTAACTCTGAACTTGCTTTGATGCAAATTGCTAGAGTAACTTCGAGCCATGGTATGAACTCCGAACTCATCTTATAAAGGGCTTCGAATGAGTTTTTGATGTCGTTGTTAGGAGTCGGCTAGGTTTTTAATTCATTGTATGCATCTGTAGAGTTGTACAAGAATTTTGCAAAAATCAATCCAAAATTTTATTAAAAGATAAAACTAAGAGACTGCTCTAGTGGTTGTCCTTTATTACATGCAGTTACTGTCGGTATATGCCCTAGAGGCCAGTTGTGTATTGACATTACTAGTTTACATTGCATTATGACATTTGTTTCATATATGAGGTATTTTATTTACTGTGTTGTTTATTGTGATTAAATGAGCATAATAAGGTCCTTAGAATAGTAGGTTCAATACCATGGGATATCAAGTGCATGACTTAATTTTGAGTTCCTTTGGTTGTAATCAGAACACTATTTTTAAATGTCGCTAGTCAAGTATTATTGTAAATTAGGACAACAATAATGCATAGAGACTAGTATGTACGTAGACTGATGACCATATCTTACGGGTCATGGATATGAGATATCAAGTCTTCACATGGGTACATATTAGAGTAATAATGTACTGGACCGACCCACCATGAGAACGCTGTATGGATCGTTACGTGAGTGTCATAAGCGATTCTCACAGTGACCATGGTGTATGTCGTCCTTTGACTTGATGTCACTACGGTTCCCTACATGAGAAGTTAAATGTTTTAATGTCTTCAAACGTTGCCTGTAATAAGGTGATTATAAAGTCGACTATTGGATATACTGCAAATCATGTGGAGAGATGTGAGTGACTTAGATAGGATTTGTCCCTCTTACATAATAGGAGCGATATCTATGGGCCCCTTGATTGAGTTGAGACTACAAAATGCACGGCCATGCTCAAATGAGTCAATATGAGATATTGAGCTCATTTATTTTTAGTAAGTCTAGTCGGAGATCAAGAAACCAAAGATTGAACTATACAAGAGTGACACGCGCTATGCCTTGTGGTCAATTAAGATATTTGAACAAAGGGACTAGACTATATGGTAACATTGGTCACGGATGGTTATGTCTAATCACTGACATTCCCGTTACTTGAGTAGCAGTGATTTATTGCTAGATATCGCTCGCTATTTGTAATACTAGGATATGATTTTAGTATTACTATCAACGTAATGAGAACCTATAGGGTCACACACTTAGAATGGATCGAAATTAGGATTTAAATTCATAAGATGAATTTAATTGGGAATCCAAGTAAGACTCGGACTCCTGATATTGGTTGGACATTTAATTAAATTAAATGGGCTGACTAAAGTTTAGAGGCCCACACACGAATCTGACTCAGGTCTGATTGTGAGCCCAACGACTTCATTACCCTCTTAGGGTTAATTTTCTATAGCTACATATATATATCTGTAGAAAAGAGACACATGAGAAAATCCTAACCGTCACAGAAATTATGAGAGAGAGATCATGAGGAACAGTCCCATCCTACAGTTAGCACCGCGGCATGAGGAAAGCTTGGTTTTGATCCATTCATGTGGCTACCTTAGAGGCACCACAAGATTGCAGTGCTGTGATCGACATATCTTGGAGACATCAGATCATTCCATAAGGTATAATTCCTAAACACGATTTACGGTTTTCACATGGATCCTGGCTAGGATTCAATATTTTTTTTGTAATTTTTTTGCTGTTTATTCAATTTGTGTTTGCCATTGAAACCTAACAGTTACCGGTTGGGAAAGCGGTCTTTATTGAAAAATAAAACTCAACGGCTACTCTACTGGTTGTCCTTTATTTAGAAAATATTGACAATATGTAGTGAAGGTGGGCGTTAGGCGACCTTGTTGAAGTTCGTGAGGTATTCCACTTTCTAAGTCCCTACTGATATCTCCTTGCCTCCGGGTCTTCAAGTTGATGAGCCGTTAGGCGAACAACTTGGTAGACTTTGCCTGGACTATTTTGGAACAAGTCTCCCATTGTTTTTCATAGAGAATGGGAGATATTCGGATTTGTCAATGTGTTTAATTAGGACTATTTCTTTTCGTTGAATAAGCAGAGTGGTTCGGGCCTGATGAGAAAGAATTTAGATTTGGTGGGAGATGAATTGACAGGTTTAGAAGTTCTTGCCAGGATTTTGTTTGGCAGTGGCTTCAAGCTTGTTCATGGACTTAAAGTTACCGTGATTGCTTTCCGATGGTAGTCTATGGCATCGAGGGGGAGAACTGAGCCCCCATTGTAGCTGTGTAACATGTTAGTGCTGCTTGTTGTCTCCTACAACTTGGCCTACGTCTGCTGTTGTTGGGAACTTCATTTTCATGTGGATGGCGGAAGCAACTGCATGGAAGGAAGCTAGGCCAGGACGACTGAATATTGCGTTGCGGCTTTGACATCGACTATCATAAAGTTATTGCTTCTATTCGAATAGCGCGGGCTTTTCCTGCTGTCACATCGTTTGTGACGATTCCTTCAACTTGAACTGGGATACCAGAGAATCTGTGGAGTGTATAGCCAGCTGGCTTGAGTCGGTCCTGGGAGAGCTTGAGGCCATTGAAAGTGTTAATGAAATGGATGTTTAACGAGCTGCATTGTCCACCAGGAAGTGGCATACCTCATGATTCACCATGCAAAGGTTCATGACCAATGCGTCGCAGTAAGGTGTTCGGACACCTTCTAAGTCTTTGTCGGTGAAAGATATCAAGACCCCAATACTCTTGGCAGGTAGGATGTTATGTACTGAGTTGACTTCCCTGATAAAGGCTTTGCAAGTAGAGTTGGAATCTCCCCCCATCGGGGCTTTGTGAATGGAGTGAAGAATGACCATGTGTTCTTAGTCTTGTGATTCGGCGGGCCTCTCTTGATGCTTATTTGCCCCCCTCCCCCGCCGCCACCGTCGGAGGGGTTTCAGCGTTATTATTTTGTTGGATAAATTTAGAGAGATAGTCTCGGCGAATTAGACTTTCATGTTCGTCTTTGAGGGCTCGACAGTTTTTAGTTGTGTTTCCATGATCTCTGTGAAATGCGCACCACTTGTTTTTGTCTCTTCTCTTACTAACTGTGGACATCTTGGGCGGAGGGCGGATTATTCTGTCTTTTTCAACTGCCATGAGAATGGCAGACACTTGCATTGAAAAGAGTGAACTTGTCAAAGCATGGTGCTGGAGGTGGGGGCATTCGTCGACACTATCTTTCTGAAACTTCCTGGGTCTTTCCTCATTTGTATTCTTCCGTTTGATCCCATAAGATGAATCGTTCTTGCCATGAGGATAAATAGCTTTCTCAACTCTGATATATTTGTCACTCCTTTCTAGGGGCTCAGTGAAATCTTTAGGAGACTTCTTCGCGAGGGAAGCTTAGTTCTTCATGAGTGACGTTGTGACGAAAAGCTGCAACCACCACTGATGAGTCCAAGGAAGAAATCGACCTTGCTTTGGCTATGAAGCATTTGACGAAGTCTTTCACCAATTCCCTTTCCTTTTGCTTCAGTTCCAACAGGGAGACACTTGTTTTTTCAGCCTTAAGGCTAGTAATGAAGTGCGCTATGAAGAGCTCCTTGAGTTGGTCGAATTAGAATATTGACTATGGAGTGAGGCGGGAGTACCATTCCCTTGCAGATCCTTTCAAAGTTGAAGGGAATGTTCGACACATGAGCGCATCGATGGCATTATATACCATTATGAGGGTCTTGAAGCTCTCGATATGGTCAGTAGGGACCAATTTCCCATCGTATGATATGAATTGAAGAGCTTTGAATTCCTTTGATGGGTGCATCGAGGATGGTTTTGCTGAACGGATGTCAACTGGGGCGGTAGGCCATACTGGAGTGGTTCCCCTCATTCTTCATCTGTTCTAGACGATCTTCTACCTCTCGGATACGGCGAAGGATTTGGTTGTCCTTCCCCTAGGATCCAGATGAGTCACTGGATTCTTCTTTGGAGGGTTGTCTCTGGTCTTGACTACATTGGATAACTCGGAGGATGTCAATCTTAATGTAATATCCCGGACGGATATTACCATATATAAATTATTATTTTATTATTATTTTATTATTATTTTGTTTTAATTCCAAAATTAGAATATTTTGGTGATTTTCACCCGGTTTGTCCATAGACAATATCTGTATCCAGATATCGGCCAATATACATCCGTATTGTATCAAATTGATACCGTAATCTTCCGAACTAATAATAAAATTTATTTTATTATTATTTCCAAGATTTAATTATTTTTATGCGGATTATGCGAAAATTTTCCGGTATACGGACATATAGGTGCACATACGAGTAGTAGGACGATTAGTACATTATACGAATTATGTGTTGTATATTTTGGACAACACTTATTTTGCTATAACCTAGTAGGATGGTTAGGGTTTGATTTAGAGACTAAACCTAGGGTTACAAAGACATAAGAGGGTTAAGAACTCTTCTAGAAAACTCCTCCTCCATGTCAATTTTTCCCCACATAGCACCTCCCCCCAATCCCACCTCCTAAAGCATGGCCGGCCCTCCTTGTTTTGGGGTTATTTTGTGCCAATGGTGCACTTACCCCCTCCCACTCCTTCTATAAATAGCCCTTCATTCTCCTCCTTCTCTCATTTTAGAAAACAAAAGAAAGAAAGAAAGAAAGAAAGAAAGGAAAGGAAAAGAAAGAGAGAACATCACACTAACATGAGAGTTTTTCTTTTAGGTCTTTCCTAGGAGTTCTAAAAAGCTAGGGGAAGGAGAAGTTATGCTAGCAAGTCCTTCCTACAAGAAAGGAAGGTGGGGGTTTCTTCATGCCTTGTTTGTATGTTTGTTTGTTGTTTGTTTGTTTATTGAATGATGGTTTTTGATGTTCTTCTTCTTCTTACCCTCTTGTTTACCCTTTCTTTTTGGTATGGTTATTATGTGGTATGTGGTAGTAGGAATCATCTAAAAATAGTTCTTTTGGTTGTTGTTGTATGATAAAAAGTAAACTACTTGGACTAAAGGAACACATGCACATAAACTTTTGCATACAACCATGTAAGGTTGTAGGACTTGATATGGAACCATACATATTGCATATTGTTGAACAATACAACCATTGTTGGTTGTAGGACTTGATTGAACTAATGTAATAATCAAAAAGATCTTTCCTTTCTTTACTAAACACTAGTGGTAGAATTAATTAAAAAGATCTTCTTTTTGTTTAATCACTAGTTGTAACTTAATAAAAAGATCTTTCTTTTTATTTTAATCACTAGTTGTAGCTTAATAAAAAGATCTTCTTTTTGTTTAATCACTAGTTATAGCTTAATAAAAAGATCTTCTTTTTGTTTAAATCACTAGTTGTAACTTAATAAAAAGACCTTCTTTTATTTTGATCACTAGTTGTAATTAACAAAAAAAAGATCTTTCTTTTATTTTTAATCACTAGTGGTAATTAATTAAAAAGATCTTCTTTCATTTTCAATCACTAGTTGTAGTTAATTAAAGAGGTCTTTCTTTTGTAAAGTAAAGTAAAATAAAATAAAAAAAAAAATAATCTTTTCTTTATCACTAGTAATAAATAAGATTAGTAAGCAACTAAGTATGTAATAAAACAAGTAGTAGTAGCATGTATGTTGATTGATAAAGTAGTAGTAATAGTAGTAAGTTGTATGTTGTGATTCTTTTTATGAGAATGAAGTAGTAGTAATAGTAGTAAGTTGTATGTTGTGATAGTAGTAAAGTTGTATGTTGTAGTAGTAGTAGTAGATAGTTATGTTTTGATTAAAATAGGAGTAGTAGTAGTAGTATAATGTTGTAGGAGTGCCCCTAAAAAATATTTAGAAGCCATATTCATGCTAATAATATTGTAGGATTGATCCTAAAAATAATTAGAAGCCATATCTATGCTTCAAGTGTTGTAGGATTTCTTCCAAAAATATTTAGAAGCCATATCTATGCTTCAAGTGTTGTAGGATTTCTTCTAAAAATAATTAGAAGCCATGTCTATGCTTCAAGTGTTGTAGGATTTCTTCTAAAAATAATTAGAAGCCATATCTATGCTTCACATGTTGTAGGATCATTTCTAAAAATGTTTAGGAGCCATGTCCATGCTACTAATATTGTAGGATTACTTCTAAAAATGTTTAGAAGCCATTTCCATGCTACTAATATTGTAGGATTACTTCTAAAAATGTTTAGAAGCCATTTCCATGCTACTAATATTGTAGGATTACTTCTAAAAATAATTAGAAGCCATTTCCATGCTACTTATGTTGTAGGATCATTTCTAAAGATGATTAGAAGCCATATTCATGCTACTTATGTTGTAGGATCATTTCTAAAAATGATTAGAAGCCTCATTCATGCTTCACATGTTGTAGGATCATTTCTAAAAATGTTTAGAAGCCATATTCATGCTTGATAAGTTGTAGGATTACCTCTAAAAATATTCTACCATGTTTCCATGCTTAGAATGTTGTAGGATTGTTTATAAAAATATTCCTATCATGTTTTAGGCTTAAGAGGTTGTAGGATGCTTTCTAAGAAATTCTATCATGCTTATGTTTAGAAAATTGTAGGATTCATCCATAAAGCTCCTACCATGTTTAGTGATTTATTTATGATTAGGAAATTGTAGGATTCATCCTAGGAATTTCCTACCATGGTTAGTAGTCATTTATGCTTAATGAAGATTCATGCTAGATAAGTGGTAAAAGAATTGTATGCCATGCTAGCTTAATTGTAAGTAAGTTGTATGTCATGCTAGTCTAGATTGTGAGTAAGTTGTATACCATGCTAAAGTTCAAATACTTGCTTAGAATGATTGTAAGAGTAGTGGTAGAACTACCTACTATGCCTTGGAATGTTGCTTGTTTATACTAATAGGGTTGCGGTGATTAGTCATGATAAGTAGTAAGCTTTCATGATCAATTTGTAACCTATGCTTGACTATAGTGGACTTTATGTCTAGGTCGTAAGTGATTTTCATGCTTAAGCTCGATGAAAGCGTAAGCATTAATCCCATTCATACATTGGAGTATCATGGTGGTTGAGTTATACGATTAAATTGTCGTAGGGAGATGCTTGTAGTTGTATGCCATACTTAAGGCACTATAAGTAGAGGTAATAAGGATTGGGAAGACCACTAGTGATAGTTGGTCCGATAAAGGCCGTTAGGTCGCCTTCGGATTCTTCCTTAGTGGAATACCGACCATAAAATATTAGTAGACTCTTTTGTTGCTTCTAATATTAGATGACCAAGTTTGTTAGTAAGCACGTTTGGTTGCTTCTAGGATTGATTACCTGTATGGTTGTTTGCACACGGTTGTGCTCGTACGTGGCTCGACTGGCCCGTATGTAGCTGTGGGTCTCATACGTAGCTTAGTCGGCTCGTATGTAGGTGGTTGTCCCGTACGCGGCCCGACCGGCCCGTACGTAGCTATGAGTCTCATACGCGGCTTATTTGGCTGGTATGTACGTTGTTGTCTCCTACGAGGCCCGCCTGGCTCGTAGGTAGTTGTTGTTTCATACGTAGCTTATTGGCTCGTATGTGGTTGTTACTCGTGTATAGCTGTTAGCTAGTACACAGTTCGTTGTGGGCTATCGACCATCAAGACATAGCGGCATGCATGTATATTCGCCCGACCGAGGTCTTGGATCGATGAGCCACGAACCGGATCCTGAGGGGATCTGGTAAGTCTAGGTTGAGCAGCCTAGTAGAGTTGTCTTGCGAAGCCTAATTTAAGGCCTAGCACGTTATGTTATAATATTATCGTCCCTAGGATCGTCGAGTCAGGGACATCATTAGGGTAGTGACTTATAAAGGTCATTTTGCTTAGACCCTTGCCGAAGAGAGAGGAGTTTGGTTGTAGGGGGCACCTTACGACCAACTTGTCCCTTGAGGGAGGCCTTAGGTGGTGTACTGGGTTGTACCTTCCCGTCAAAGGGATACGTACGGTGACGTCTCACAAGTTGGGAGCACGGGTTGCGTATCTCGCTCTGTTAATTCCTGAAATACCGTGGCTGGGGTGCCACAGGATGCATGGTGCAGTCCTGCGCTTGCTATACCCCAGAGAGTGCCACAGGGTAGGCTTCGCGCTGCCCTGCGCTTGCGAAACTCTATGGTTTAATTTTGGAACGATGCCCGATATACTGGGATCGAGTGAGGTCCGGCTTGCCGGGTAGTAGTGGAAAACGGAGACACCATAAGCAGACTGCATGGGGGGCACTTGACCCCTCTGCAACCTCACAGAGTCATGGAGTATTGTCAGGAACAGGTCGTGTACAATTAGAATGCGTAACGTGGGTTCAAATCCCTATATATGGAGAAACGGCTTGAGATGGAGTCGCATGTAGTATGGGCTGCATGTTGCTTTCGGAGACTTGCTGACATTAGAATAGGAAGCGTCCCGTCAAAGGGACACGTACGGTGCCATCTCACAGGTTGAGGACACGGGTTACGTATCTCGCTCTGTTAATTCCTGAAATACCGTGGCTGGGGTGCCACAGGATGCATTGTGCAGTCCTGCGCTTGCGATACCCCAGAGGGTGCCACAGGGTAGGCTTCGCGCTGCCCTGCGCTTGCGAAACCCTATGATTTGGATTTTGGATTAAGGCCCGATACACTGGGCAATAGTGGCAACATGGACACCACTATATGACTGCAGTGGCGGAACTAGACCGCACCTGCAACCTTGTTTGAGTGAGGTCCGGCATGCCGGGTAGTAGTGGAAAACGGAGACACCATAAGCAGACTGCATAGGGGGACTTGACCCCTTCTGCAACCTCACAGAGTCATGGAGTATTGTCAGGAACGGGTTATGTATAATTAGAATTCATAATGCGAGGAAGCATTCTAGTTCTATTTTAAGTATCGCATTAGTGTCTAGTCATAGCACTCACGAACACTTAAACTACACCAACACCATTGTTATATTTTGTATATTGTTTGGAAGATTCGCTGCTATATGATCAGCCTTTAAGCGTCAGTGAATACTGACGTCCCCACTTCAATAGGTACTGGATAGCAGAAGTACTGGTGCGAGATTCAGGAGGACTCAAGGCAGGGCAAGCAAGGAGTCAATATTAAGTTTAGTTCCGCTGCAGTTCATGTATTAATTATGTATCAGTCGAGAAGTACTCAAGTGAGAGTTACCAAGTGTTGTTCTTCATTTCTTGTACTTTGATGTAAGATGTTGAAGGTTGTAATACTTGGGATTGTAAAGGTATTATTGTAACTCTATTGTAATGTATTGCAGTTGTGTAATGTTCAGACTTGTAATACATTGGGTATTGAATAAAAAGTTTTAAATTCTCCTGTTTTTCTGTGTATTGTGACTAATTGAAGAAAAGATCTTGGCTCGTGTCACGGTTTCCCAGTATCGGAAATCGGGGCGCTACAGAGTGGTATCAGAGCTAACTTCAATTTACAGTCCAACACAGCAGGAAAATTAAACTTGGATGCCCTTTAGGAGTCGGGTCTTAGTTAGTTATAGGCAGTTGTAATTCATATTGTTGTTCCTTTCAACTTATGTTTTATGATTTTCCCTATACCTGAACTAATTCCAGTATATGTATTTTAGGATGGCATTCGAAGATATCCTAACCGAGGATGTATTGATGGAAGAGATTGAGCCGAATGCAATGGAGGATCCGATAATCTCGAATGAGGAGCCGAAGGAGATTTCACCACAAGTTAACCTCAAGATGAACTCGCCTTCACCACCGCAAGGGCCAAGTATGGATCAACGCAGGACGGCGGCAGCCAGCATATATCGAGAAATGAGGAAGCTAATGAAGTACGTAGCCTGGATAGATCGTCAAGCTAAGCAACTGGGTGATGCTTGTATAGCCACATTAGCATGCTTGGCGGAGGAGCGGAAATATTTCAACGCCAGATTGGCACAACTACGACGTGAGTGGGAGCAAGTTCTAGAGACCGCCAAGGTTTTAGTATGCCATTTCTGTGAGGAAGATGGGCACAAGCAATCAGTCTGTCCACGACGACGAGGAAAAAGACCTACACCTGCATCCGGATTTGAGAACCAAGGTCAGAGACAGAAGACTCAGAAAACAAGGGGCAGAATTAGAGGCGCCAACCCAGGAAGTTGTTTCTTATGTGGCGAGCGAGGTCATTTCAGGAAACAATGTCCGATGAAGAACTCTCAGGTGGAAACCCGTACATGTTACAACTGTAGGGAGATTGGTCATACTAGGCCAAACTGCCCCCAACTTCACAAAAATGACGACAAATCAGCCTTAAAGATGGACAACAAAGGAAAGGAGCCTGCGCACCAAGGGTAAGAATTCGCACGTACTAAGAGCAAGTTGAAGGAGCTAGTAACAATATGTGCATATAGAACTGCAACTAAGTCTAAAGGTTGCATCTTTTGAAACATATTTTTGGACGGAAGAAGTTATATATGATGTAACACTTTTTGTAACCCGTCGGATTTATATATATAAAATCTAGGCAACTGTTTTGTTCAACTTAGTTCATCATAATCTTCTGTCTAAATAATTTTTCCAATAGTTGAAGTATGTGCGGGAGGCAACTCAAGAATCAGTTCGGTTAATTACACCACATGAAGCGTCAAAATTTCAGGAGAGAATCCTGGAAGTTGGAAGTGATGTTCATAGGACACGTCCTATTCTAAGGAGGGAGTAGCTACCAAATTGCAAAGGTCGGGTTCTTTGGAGAACCAGTTCATGGATGAGCCACTTGGGAGCCGAAAAGCGGCATAAGCTTTCTATCCCCAAGTTATTAGGGTATGAGTGTTTGCCTGTTTTCCTAACTTAACGTAGTTCTGAGGACAGAACTATTCTAAGGAGGGAGTATTGTAATATCCCGGACGGATATTACCATATATAAATTATTATTTTATTATTATTTTATTATTATTTTGTTTTAATTCCAAAATTAGAATATTTTGGTGATTTTCACCCGGTTTGTCCATAGACAATATCTGTATCCAGATATCGGCCAATATACATCCGTATTGTATCAAATTGATACCGTAATCTTCCGAACTAATAATAAAATTTATTTTATTATTATTTCCAAGATTTAATTATTTTTATGCGGATTATGCGAAAATTTTCCGGTATACGGACATATAGGTGCACATACGAGTAGTAGGACGATTAGTACATTATACGAATTATGTGTTGTATATTTTGGACAACACTTATTTTGCTATAACCTAGTAGGATGGTTAGGGTTTGATTTAGAGACTAAACCTAGGGTTACAAAGACATAAGAGGGTTAAGAACTCTTCTAGAAAACTCCTCCTCCATGTCAATTTTTCCCCACATAGCACCTCCCCCCAATCCCACCTCCTAAAGCATGGCCGGCCCTCCTTGTTTTGGGGTTATTTTGTGCCAATGGTGCACTTACCCCCTCCCACTCTTTCTATAAATAGCCCTTCATTCTCCTCCTTCTCTCATTTTAGAAAACAAAAGAAAGAAAGAAAGAAAGAAAGAAAGGAAAGGAAAAGAAAGAGAGAACATCACACTAACATGAGAGTTTTTCTTTTAGGTCTTTCCTAGGAGTTCTAAAAAGCTAGGGGAAGGAGAAGTTATGCTAGCAAGTCCTTCCTACAAGAAAGGAAGGTGGGGGTTTCTTCATGCCTTGTTTGTATGTTTGTTTGTTGTTTGTTTGTTTATTGAATGATGGTTTTTGATGTTCTTCTTCTTCTTACCCTCTTGTTTACCCTTTCTTTTTGGTATGGTTATTATGTGGTATGTGGTAGTAGGAATCATCTAAAAATAGTTCTTTTGGTTGTTGTTGTATGATAAAAAGTAAACTACTTGGACTAAAGGAACACATGCACATAAACTTTTGCATACAACCATGTAAGGTTGTAGGACTTGATATGGAACCATACATATTGCATATTGTTGAACAATACAACCATTGTTGGTTGTAGGACTTGATTGAACTAATGTAATAATCAAAAAGATCTTTCCTTTCTTTACTAAACACTAGTGGTAGAATTAATTAAAAAGATCTTCTTTTTGTTTAATCACTAGTTGTAACTTAATAAAAAGATCTTTCTTTTTATTTTAATCACTAGTTGTAGCTTAATAAAAAGATCTTCTTTTTGTTTAATCACTAGTTATAGCTTAATAAAAAGATCTTCTTTTTGTTTAAATCACTAGTTGTAACTTAATAAAAAGACCTTCTTTTATTTTGATCACTAGTTGTAATTAACAAAAAAAAGATCTTTCTTTTATTTTTAATCACTAGTGGTAATTAATTAAAAAGATCTTCTTTCATTTTCAATCACTAGTTGTAGTTAATTAAAGAGGTCTTTCTTTTGTAAAGTAAAGTAAAATAAAATAAAAAAAAAAATAATCTTTTCTTTATCACTAGTAATAAATAAGATTAGTAAGCAACTAAGTATGTAATAAAACAAGTAGTAGTAGCATGTATGTTGATTGATAAAGTAGTAGTAATAGTAGTAAGTTGTATGTTGTGATTCTTTTTATGAGAATGAAGTAGTAGTAATAGTAGTAAGTTGTATGTTGTGATAGTAGTAAAGTTGTATGTTGTAGTAGTAGTAGTAGATAGTTATGTTTTGATTAAAATAGGAGTAGTAGTAGTAGTATAATGTTGTAGGAGTGCCCCTAAAAAATATTTAGAAGCCATATTCATGCTAATAATATTGTAGGATTGATCCTAAAAATAATTAGAAGCCATATCTATGCTTCAAGTGTTGTAGGATTTCTTCCAAAAATATTTAGAAGCCATATCTATGCTTCAAGTGTTGTAGGATTTCTTCTAAAAATAATTAGAAGCCATGTCTATGCTTCAAGTGTTGTAGGATTTCTTCTAAAAATAATTAGAAGCCATATCTATGCTTCACATGTTGTAGGATCATTTCTAAAAATGTTTAGGAGCCATGTCCATGCTACTAATATTGTAGGATTACTTCTAAAAATGTTTAGAAGCCATTTCCATGCTACTAATATTGTAGGATTACTTCTAAAAATGTTTAGAAGCCATTTCCATGCTACTAATATTGTAGGATTACTTCTAAAAATAATTAGAAGCCATTTCCATGCTACTTATGTTGTAGGATCATTTCTAAAGATGATTAGAAGCCATATTCATGCTACTTATGTTGTAGGATCATTTCTAAAAATGATTAGAAGCCTCATTCATGCTTCACATGTTGTAGGATCATTTCTAAAAATGTTTAGAAGCCATATTCATGCTTGATAAGTTGTAGGATTACCTCTAAAAATATTCTACCATGTTTCCATGCTTAGAATGTTGTAGGATTGTTTATAAAAATATTCCTATCATGTTTTAGGCTTAAGAGGTTGTAGGATGCTTTCTAAGAAATTCTATCATGCTTATGTTTAGAAAATTGTAGGATTCATCCATAAAGCTCCTACCATGTTTAGTGATTTATTTATGATTAGGAAATTGTAGGATTCATCCTAGGAATTTCCTACCATGGTTAGTAGTCATTTATGCTTAATGAAGATTCATGCTAGATAAGTGGTAAAAGAATTGTATGCCATGCTAGCTTAATTGTAAGTAAGTTGTATGTCATGCTAGTCTAGATTGTGAGTAAGTTGTATACCATGCTAAAGTTCAAATACTTGCTTAGAATGATTGTAAGAGTAGTGGTAGAACTACCTACTATGCCTTGGAATGTTGCTTGTTTATACTAATAGGGTTGCGGTGATTAGTCATGATAAGTAGTAAGCTTTCATGATCAATTTGTAACCTATGCTTGACTATAGTGGACTTTATGTCTAGGTCGTAAGTGATTTTCATGCTTAAGCTCGATGAAAGCGTAAGCATTAATCCCATTCATACATTGGAGTATCATGGTGGTTGAGTTATACGATTAAATTGTCGTAGGGAGATGCTTGTAGTTGTATGCCATACTTAAGGCACTATAAGTAGAGGTAATAAGGATTGGGAAGACCACTAGTGATAGTTGGTCCGATAAAGGCCGTTAGGTCGCCTTCGGATTCTTCCTTAGTGGAATACCGACCATAAAATATTAGTAGACTCTTTTGTTGCTTCTAATATTAGATGACCAAGTTTGTTAGTAAGCACGTTTGGTTGCTTCTAGGATTGATTACCTGTATGGTTGTTTGCACACGGTTGTGCTCGTACGTGGCTCGACTGGCCCGTATGTAGCTGTGGGTCTCATACGTAGCTTAGTCGGCTCGTATGTAGGTGGTTGTCCCGTACGCGGCCCGACCGGCCCGTACGTAGCTATGGGTCTCATACGCGGCTTATTTGGCTGGTATGTACGTTGTTGTCTCCTACGAGGCCTGCCTGGCTCGTAGGTAGTTGTTGTTTCATACGTAGCTTATTGGCTCGTATGTGGTTGTTACTCGTGTATAGCTGTTAGCTAGTACACAGTTCGTTGTGGGCTATCGACCATCAAGACATAGCGGCATGCATGTATATTCGCCCGACCGAGGTCTTGGATCGATGAGCCACGAACCGGATCCTGAGGGGATCTGGTAAGTCTAGGTTGAGCAGCCTAGTAGAGTTGTCTTGCGAAGCCTAATTTAAGGCCTAGCACGTTATGTTATAATATTATCGTCCCTAGGATCGTCGAGTCAGGGACATCATTAGGGTAGTGACTTATAAAGGTCATTTTGCTTAGACCCTTGCCGAAGAGAGAGGAGTTTGGTTGTAGGGGGCACCTTACGACCAACTTGTCCCTTGAGGGAGGCCTTAGGTGGTGTACTGGGTTGTACCTTCCCGTCAAAGGGATACGTACGGTGACGTCTCACAAGTTGGGAGCACGGGTTGCGTATCTCGCTCTGTTAATTCCTGAAATACCGTGGCTGGGGTGCCACAGGATGCATGGTGCAGTCCTGCGCTTGCTATACCCCAGAGAGTGCCACAGGGTAGGCTTCGCGCTGCCCTGCGCTTGCGAAACTCTATGGTTTAATTTTGGAACGATGCCCGATATACTGGGATCGAGTGAGGTCCGGCTTGCCGGGTAGTAGTGGAAAACGGAGACACCATAAGCAGACTGCATGGGGGGCACTTGACCCCTCTGCAACCTCACAGAGTCATGGAGTATTGTCAGGAACAGGTCGTGTACAATTAGAATGCGTAACGTGGGTTCAAATCCCTATATATGGAGAAACGGCTTGAGATGGAGTCGCATGTAGTATGGGCTGCATGTTGCTTTCGGAGACTTGCTGACATTAGAATAGGAAGCGTCCCGTCAAAGGGACACGTACGGTGCCATCTCACAGGTTGAGGACACGGGTTACGTATCTCGCTCTGTTAATTCCTGAAATACCGTGGCTGGGGTGCCACAGGATGCATTGTGCAGTCCTGCGCTTGCGATACCCCAGAGGGTGCCACAGGGTAGGCTTCGCGCTGCCCTGCGCTTGCGAAACCCTATGATTTGGATTTTGGATTAAGGCCCGATACACTGGGCAATAGTGGCAACATGGACACCACTATATGACTGCAGTGGCGGAACTAGACCGCACCTGCAACCTTGTTTGAGTGAGGTCCGGCATGCCGGGTAGTAGTGGAAAACGGAGACACCATAAGCAGACTGCATAGGGGGACTTGACCCCTTCTGCAACCTCACAGAGTCATGGAGTATTGTCAGGAACGGGTTATGTATAATTAGAATTCATAATGCGAGGAAGCATTCTAGTTCTATTTTAAGTATCGCATTAGTGTCTAGTCATAGCACTCACGAACACTTAAACTACACCAACACCATTGTTATATTTTGTATATTGTTTGGAAGATTCGCTGCTATATGATCAGCCTTTAAGCGTCAGTGAATACTGACGTCCCCACTTCAATAGGTACTGGATAGCAGAAGTACTGGTGCGAGATTCAGGAGGACTCAAGGCAGGGCAAGCAAGGAGTCAATATTAAGTTTAGTTCCGCTGCAGTTCATGTATTAATTATGTATCAGTCGAGAAGTACTCAAGTGAGAGTTACCAAGTGTTGTTCTTCATTTCTTGTACTTTGATGTAAGATGTTGAAGGTTGTAATACTTGGGATTGTAAAGGTATTATTGTAACTCTATTGTAATGTATTGCAGTTGTGTAATGTTCAGACTTGTAATACATTGGGTATTGAATAAAAAGTTTTAAATTCTCCTGTTTTTCTGTGTATTGTGACTAATTGAAGAAAAGATCTTGGCTCGTGTCACGGTTTCCCAGTATCGGAAATCGGGGCGCTACACTTAAACTTTTCCATTTGGCACTAGTGACTGGGGCCTCTTTCTCTTTGTTTCTCTCAAGATACTTTCTACTCTTTTGAGTCGGACTTCATACGGCAGTGCGCCCCCTGTGAGAGGAGGAATACCTTGATCTCTGTTTTTTATGAGAGATTCTTCTCCGGTTTACCTGACGTTCTGAGCAGGAGGCCTCAGTTAGGGTGCAACTCTCGTCCAAACGGATCCGTAGATCAGTTCCTTGTTGCCTAGCGCTGATGATTTGGCAGAGATCTCAAGATTCCCGGGAGCATCACGAGGCCAAATAATCAGTTGAACCATTATGGACTAAGATACGGTCGTGCAAAGGGGGTTGTTCATGACGGCTTTGTCGGGAGCCACCCGGTGCCTTTCCGTTGATGGGTGATTGACTAGGCTAATGGGGAATATCTAGTTGATGAGGATGAGTTGGGTCCTCCACGGAATGAGCTGGTTGACGAAGAGAATTTGTGCAACGGCTTGAGGTCGCCGCTCTGCCTCTTAGTCTTGGTGGCATGAAGGTAAGTCTGATATGTGTAGTTTCCCAAAGATGGCACCAATCTGTTGCTGCTTATTTTGGTGTGGGAACAAACAGATATTGAGTTTATATTTAAAGGAAACTACTAAATATCGGACCTTTGATTGTTGCGGTGAAAAGTTATTAGATCTCCTGAGATTGAATCTGGATTGTTGATTGAACACCGTGATCTAAATCTGACGGTAACGTGGCCGATGGACCTTCAAAAAGCGTGAAACACCGGGGATGGCCCCTACGACAGACACTCCGACGCTCAAGTCAGAACTAGAGAGGGAAAAAGAGTTTGAGAGAGAAACTGTTGATTACCTTTTGGCTGAGGATGGGAGAGATTATTTATAGCTTGAGAAAGAGTACAGAGGATTGATATGAATTCATTAAATCGATTATGAATTCTTTATCTCCTATTTGAATCTCCCCCTCAAGAGATACGACTCTCCTGTATGGGGATAAAAGATTTGACTTACAGCCTTTATGGGCTGGATGTCTCTCTTAGTGGATCTAATATGTCATTTTAATGGGCTTGAAAGTGGCTCATGTCTTGTAGAGGAGGCTGAAGAAGGCCTGGACCTATTAAAGAAGACATTTATTACTAATCTGCCTGTAGAAGTTTTGAGATCTGCGTTGGAATCGTACGGCCCTGATTTGCTTCGATTTTTACCATTATCAAATCCTTAACCGATGAAGGGAGGGAAATGAATCAGACCTTAATGTTTTGAAATGGAGTAAGATAAAAGAAGGGAAAATGAAGAAAAAAAATACTTATTCGAGGCATTATGGTGCTAGAGAAACAGATACTGATGACGATGACATGATGATGATAATTTGTATGAGAAATCAGAAGCCGAAAATAGAGCAAATATATATTTCAGTATACAATGTGAAAGCATTACGAGTGTACAGAGAGTTTCGGCTAATTGTAAGTGATCACCTGAAACTTGTAAGTGTTATATATTTTTTGAAGAAAAATAAGTGTTATATATTGAAATCAATCTTCATTTTCAAGCAAATTTTAACTTCGGGTTGGGTACTTGGGTTTGCTTCTATTAGAAAGATTTGATTAGGTTTTATGGGTTTAATCTGTAAAGTACGACTCTTCTGGTCATTCTCTATTTATAAATTATAATAATTATTAGTTACTTAAAAATTTGATTTTCTTGTTTCACAACGACCCATTGATCTACATGAAACAGTGCCACATCGGTATGTATTCCTCGACGCCTCGACCATTGCTATCATAAACAAAGGTTTATATATACTAATAAAAATATTATTTTTTGATTGAAGTTGTGTGTCAGTCTAGACCAAACTTTCTCAGACTTCAGTTTCATATCCATCTATTGTTGTGATAAAGATATGTGTACAACAACCTCTTGATCTTTCTGTTGAAAACAGATTTGGGAAAAAATAATTGTTATTCATATTTCTTATTCTTTACTGTATACATCTATATACAAGGCTTACATTCTTGGAGGAGAAGAAAGGAGATTGAGAGAAGATTGAGGTATGAGACATTTGGGGAATCTGTTTCATGTAGACTAGGAAACAGAATATATAGATTAGCACTTACTATATTTCAACACTCCCTCTCAAGTTGGTGCATAGATATTGAACATGCCCAACTTGTCAACGAATTTGAAGAAGAGCCGACTCGAAACTGCCTGGGTCAGGATATCTGCAAGTTGATATTCTGACTTCACTTTAGATATCTCAATGACTTTCTAATCCAATTTCTCCTTGATAAAGAATCTATCCACCTCTACATGTTTCGTCCTATCATGTTGAACTGGATTGGCAGCAATATCACATGCTGCTTGACTATCACAATACACCTTCATAGGTTCATTCGAGCCATATCCTAAGTCCTGCAACAAAAGTTTCGGCCATAAAGCTTCCACTATACATAGAGCTACTCCGCGATACTCAGCCACTACACTAGGGCGTGCAACAACATTTTGCTTCTTGCTTCTCCTTATAACTAGATTTCCTCCAACAATGGTGAAGTATCCTGAAGTGGAGCACCTATCATTTATAGATCATGCCCAATCAGCATCAGTATATATCTCAACCTTCAAGTGAACATGATTCGCAAATAGGACCCATGTTCCTGAAGCAGAATTAATATATCTCAGAATTCTCATCACTGTATCCATGTGATGTTCCTGATGTGCATGCATAAACTGACTTACCACACTTAACGCAAATGTTAAATCTGGCCGTGTATGTGCAAGATACATCAATCGTCTAACCAATATCTGATATCTTTCTTTATCACAAGGTACATGATCAAATTCGTTGTAAAGTTTCAGTCCTTCTTCTAATGGTGTACCAATCGGCTGACAAGCAGACATTCCAGTTTCCTTCAATAAATCAAGAGCATACTTTCTTTGAGACAAAAATATACCATTTTTCGAGCGAGAAACTTCAATACCAAAGAAATATCTCAAAGAGCCAAGATCCTTCATTTCAAACTATTGTGACAAGTAGCTCTCCAATGTCATTCTCTCCTCAGGATCATTCCCAATTACTATCATGTCATCCACATATATAATGAGAACAGTAATCATACCTTCTTTCCTTTTCAGGAATAGGGTATGATCTGAATTACTCTGACAATATCTGAATGTCCTTATTGATTTTGTAAACCTCCCAAACCAAGCTCTTGGTGACTATTTGAGACCATATAGCGCCTTCCTCAACCGACACACTTTATTACTGTGTTGGACTGGTCTATTTGATCCTGCCGGTAGATCCATATAAACCTCTTCTGTCAATTCTCCATGCAAAAAGGCATTCTTCACATCAAATTCCTCCAACGACCAGTCAAGATTTGCAGCAGGTGACAGTAGAACTCGAACATTGTTGAACTTCGCCACAGGTGCAAATGTTTCGTCATAATTAATTCCATAAGTTTGAGTATACCCTTGGCAACCAGCCTTGCCTTGTACCGCTCTATCGAACCATCCGACTTATATTTTACCGTATAAATCCATCTGCATCCGACCGGCTTCTTCCCTCTGGCAGTTCGACTATCTCCCAAGTCTCATTCTTCTTCAAGGACTTCATCTCCTCATCCATAGCTGCTTTCCACCTTGGATCAGCTAAGACTTTGTGCACACTGTTAGGAATAGATAATATAAATAATTGATTAACAAATAACTTATTTGATTCAGACAATCGGTGAGTGGACACATAATGACTCATGGGATACTTGACTTTACTAGTGGGATCAGGCTCATAAGTGAGTTTTGGGTTACCACTAGTAGTACCGTTTGGGAGTTCTCTTCTTGGAGCTTCGGACAGTGATGACAATTGGTTTTGGGGTTCTGCTGGAGGTGGAGATAGATCTGAAGGTACTGGTAGTGGAGATGGTTCTAATGGTGCTGGTGGTAGAGATGGCTCATCTTCATGGAGGTTCGACACTGATTGCAGTTCTTTGTGAAAATCTTCTTTCTCAACCAAATCTTCATTCGAGTGATCATCATTACTTACATCCCGATTTTCTCCCCTTATATCCGATTGTTCAGTCTAAATGGTAACCAATTCATCATAGGCAAGAGTTTGAACTTTACTTTGGTACTCCCCCTGAAGTTCAACCTCAGAGGAAAAATACATCTCATCTTCATGGAACACAACATCTATTGTCACAAACATCTTGAGTTGGAGGGTGATAGCACCGATACCCTTCCTTATCCTGTGCATGTCTCACAAACACACATCAGACAGCTCGAGGAGTTAACTTATTACGTTCATGTTGATGAAGATGAACAAATGCAACACACCCAAACACACGAGGTGGAAAGTTGACAACTTTTGGTACATTCACAGCTTCAGTTAATGCTTGAAATGGCGCGAGGAAGTTTAGGATATTAGAGGGAACTTAATTGATTAAGTATGCAGCAGAAGCAAGTGCTTCCCCGCAATAAATGAGTAGCATATTTCCATAGATAAGAGAAGCACGGACCACCTCGAGCAAGTGTCTATCTTTTCTTTCTGCAACTCCATTCTGTTGAGGTGTATATGAGCATTTGGTCTGGTGAACAATTCCTTGTTCCACCAAATATTGTTGCAGATTCGAACTCAGGTATTCTCGGCCATTATCACTCCTGAAAACTTGAATCTGTGATTTATACTGAGTCATAACATGCTTGTGAAGTTTCTGATACAAGCCACTAACTTCACTTTTCGACTTTATCAAACAAATCCAGGTCATACAAGTACAGTCATCAATAAATGATACAAACCATTTGGCTCCTCCAAACGTAGTGTTTTTAGATGGACCCCAAACATCAGAATGAATAATCATAAATGGAATAGAGCTTCTACTTGGATTTGAGGGAGACGAGACACAGTGACCCTTTGCGAGTTCACAAACATCACACCGAAAGACAGAAATATCCATCTTCAAAAATAAACTTGGAAATAATTTCTTCAAATAACCAAAAGAAGCATGCCCTAAACGTCGATGCCATAGCCAAATATCTGATTTCTTCTTCTCACATTCAGATTCTTCCATACTTAGAGCTTGAGTCAACTTGCTTGAACTTTCAGATTTTAAATCTAGGTAATAGAGCTTCCCGTGTCTAACCCTATAACCAATCATCTTGCGAGTCCGAATATCCTTAAACACACAATGTGAAGGCAAAAAAACTACAATACAATGTAAGGCAGTTGTTATTTGAGCAACAAATAACAGATTAAAATTCAAGGATGGCACAACTAGGGTAGTATTTAAGGTTAGGTTGTTTGTGAGAGGTATGAAACCCTCGCCAGTAACAGTGGTAGGATCACCATTGACAGTGGACACAGTTGATTTGGTGGATGGTTGAAAATTTTGGACTTATCTAGAATCAAAAGTCATATGGTCGGTAGCACCTGAATCAATTATCCATGCATTATTTATAATAGAGGAAGAAAAAACCTTACTATCATTACTTGCAGCAGCACGATCAGCAACTCCAACTGCAACACTGGGTTGATTGCAAGTCTTCTTCCAAATATCCCTGCTATGATCCCAGTTCTACGGATAGCCGCCAATCTTATAACAACGAGCTTTCATGTGGCCAATCTTTCCATAATGAATAAACTTCCTTAACTCATACAAATATTGTCCCATAACAACACAACAAGGAGAACAAGTTGTCTGCCAAGCAGTGAGCATCAAACACCAATAGAGTACAATAGCAAATCAGATATAAATAAATTAGATCAAGAGATCACAACAGCAACAGAGCAACAATAGCGACTATCGGCATGAGAGAGAAAGAGGCAATGGCAGCAACGGCCAGGGGCTACTCGATGTCGACGACCATGGTGGGCGGCACGAACGGCGAGGGCTGAGCGGCGCGACATTGTCGCCGGAGCTTGGGAGGGCTTCGATTTCCGTTGTTGGGCGAAGGGAAGAAGAAGACAGATTGGCGGCTTGACTGGAGGTAAGGGGAGGTCGGGTTCTGATGGCGCGGGTCAGGGGTGGCCGACGGAGGACGGCGACGGTGGGGGGGGGTTGCCTGAGGCCGGGGGTCAGATCGGAGAAGAAGAACAGTGGGTTGGGTCTGGCGTCGACGAAAGGGGAGAGCAGCGGGGGTCAACAATGGGATTTGTGAACGATGAGGAGGAGGTTTGGGGATTGAGTTTTGGTTGGGATCGGATGAAGATGAAGGTGTAAGATCTGATCACCTCCTCTTCTTCTTCTTCAGTTAGCCTAGATCTAGTTAGGCTCTGATACCATGTTGAAAACAGATTTGAGGAAAAATAATTGTTATTCATATTTCTTATTGTTTATTATATACATCTATATATAAGGATTACATTCTTGGAGGAGAAGAAAGGAGATTGAGAGAAGATTGAGGGGTGAGAGATTTGGGAAATCTATTTACTATATATTAGGAAACAGAATATACATATTAGCACTTACTATATTTCAACACTTTCCTATTCTAAACTTGTGATTTCTCATTGATTGTAGACTCTTGGTCTTTCATATTCTAAACTCTTGATCTTGTACTGTATATATATTCAATTGATTCAATAGAATGATATGCCATAATTTCGTCAAACTCTTTATGATATCAGCGCTACCTTCCTGAACCTCTCTTCTTCCTCCTCACAAAAACCCCAAGATTTTCTCATTCTTCTAGTCATGACCAATGAAAACAATCAAGTTCTCATACCCAACACTCTAGAACCCACCAAACCTCTTACTATTATCAGTACACACAATTCCGTGAAACTCAGATCTACCAATTATCTCTCTTGGAAACTGCAAATTTAAGTCATTCTTATTGGCTACGATCTACAACAATTTATTGACGGATTCCTCTTGGTACCACCTGCCACGATCACTGTAAATGAAGCTGTCACTCTCAATCTAGAATATCTAACATGGCTTTGTCAAGACAAATTAATTTTTGGAGCACCAACCCTTAAAATATCATTCTTCTCCTCACTCAATGCAAAACATCTCATGAGGCATGGACAATTCTCCCCAACACCTATTCAAGCCCCTCTCGTGGTCACATCAAGTAGATTAAGGAACAAATTAAGCATGCAACCAAAGGGTCACAAACAATCTCAGACAATTCATCAAGACTCGAGCTGAAGAACTTGCCCACCTTGGCAAGCCTATGGACGACAAAGACATCATTGAGAAAATTCATGATGGACTTGATGATGACTACAAATCCTTTATTGATGTTATCAATGCACGAGATACCATAATATCATTTGACGAACTCCATGAGAAGTTGATTAACAAACAGTTGTCTCTCCGATCTCATCTCTCCAATACAACTCCTCTTTCAGCCTCAGAAAATCCTACTTCAACTCGGGCCAACTTTTGACCGAATGGATAGGGGAATCAATGGTCGTTCAATTTAGAATAAGTCGAGTATCTTGTTGCTGCTTATTTTGGTGTGGGAGCAAACAAATAGTGAGTTAATATTTGATGGAAAGTACTAAAAATCTGACCTTCGATCTTTGCCGTGAAATACGGTTAGAGCTCCTGAGATTGAATCTGCATCGTTGATTGAACATCATGATCTGGATCCGACAGTTGCTGACTGTAACTCCTGTGTCCCTTTTCTCATATTTTTGTATTGTATTTATTTTCCTGAGTATTTATCCTGATTTTATTCTTCTGTTCATTCTAAACTGTGTAATTATGTCTTCGTACGCAATAAAATCCATCTATTCTTGTCGTCTGTGATTTCAATCTCCTTGGTTCAAATTCTTGCTGCCAATTATTTATCTCTGGATGATTTGTTGATACTGAATCATATTATTTCATGGCCTAATTTTCTATTATTTGATTGTGTTACCCTGTTGAATCCGGATTCTAACCCTACATATTCTATTTAGACCCAAAACCCAATCAATCCGCCCTATTGGATCCTAAACCCGCTACCCAAAACCCTCTTCGTTTACCCAGTCTCCCTCAAATATTTCCTCACTCTCTCAATAACTGTCTAACAAGCAGATCTTTCTCCCCCTTGATTCCTCAAAATCCTAACTAGCCAAAATCTTGTTATAATCATAAAAAAATCTGATATATTTTCTCTCTACAGTCTCTACCTCCTAAACCCTAAACTACAATCTCTCTCTCCAACACATCTCTATCTCTTCCTGTACTTAACCGACCCCCAGACTTTTGGCCACTGCTATTTCCCCTCCAGCCGTCGCACCACCCCTCGCGACTGCCCTAACGCCAGTCACCGCCCTGTGCGCTTGCGCCAGCAGCCCCCTCCTCTGCCTTTCCCCTCACCCCGCAAGCAACCCCGATGCTACCTCCCATCTGCCGTCCTTCACCGTCTTCTTCTACCGTCGAGACCCCCACTGCCGATCCTGCATCTCGTCCATCCTTCCGCCTGCCGCCGCCCACTGCCCGTGTGCCTCCGTCGACATCTCAATTCCGAAAGCTCTCGTATTCGTGAGTCATGTGTTGTATTCGTTGCCCAGGATCCGTTCCCGTTATTCTTCCTGTCGGATTTGTCTAGACCCTAAGGCAAGTAACTTGCATAATATTTTTGTTTGTATACAAGTATCTCGCTCTCATTTTTGTGTTCGTTCTCATGATGTTCACTTGATAAATCCTGATCTCATTCATTTGATCCATTCGTAGTCTTGACCCTTCATAATAAGTTGTCACTCCCACTACAGGAAAATAAATTAGATCTAGATAGATTCTTGATGTATATATACTTGTTCATGATCTATTGTATGTTGTGGATTTTGTTACATGGTTGATGTGCTAGACGTGTTATCTCGGTGTAGACTCGTAAATACCCATGCTATGTTGATTTGAATATCTACTATATCATATTTTGCATTATATTATAATTTGGATCTATTGCATATGAGTTGTTTGATTAAATGCGGAAAGAAATTTCGTTTTACTGCTGCCTTGATTTGGTTTAACGTTTTAGACCCTGTTAAAGTCAGTAAAATAAATTATTTTGTGAATATGATTCGTAAATTATCAAGTGGCCAAGTGTTC
Organism: Hemerocallis citrina; assembly: GCA_017893485.1. Lineage (NCBI taxonomy): Eukaryota > Viridiplantae > Streptophyta > Magnoliopsida > Asparagales > Asphodelaceae > Hemerocallis > Hemerocallis citrina. The sequence continues at coordinate 118,325,667 of CM030363.1, forward strand.
TAGGCTTGGCTAGAGTTCATACTTGAGTTTATTTCCTGTTTTTGAATAAATTGTATTCACTGCTAATTGAATCTTGTATTGGACATTTTTGTCCCAGAACATGTGACTTATTGTCTCAAGATCTAATTATTTGAGAATTTCGTATTTGTTTCAAGTAATTCTATTGAACATATTAATTTGTTTCATGCATGCGTGGATAATTATTTCATTTTTATTCTTATTTATTCTTGTGTATTGCTGTAAAGATCCTTACAGATCATGAATGGTGAAAGCCATTCGCTGGACATTTTTTGCGTATCCGTATTCCGTATTCTTTTTTGGGAAGTGGTGCATGACAGAGTTTTTAGTGGTATCAGAGCCAAGGTTCTGCTAATGTATTAGTTTGACCAATATGTTAGACAAGTTTGGCTCGATCAGGGATTGGTTCAACAGTACATAGGCCAAGCAGTAACATGAAACAAATGATAATCAACTTGATCTGGATGCTAATTATTTTTGGATTTGTGTAGACTATTGTTCGCAGAGGTCTCTCTACTTTCCGTCCTCAAGAGGAATAGCCTGGGCATGAGGCTGTTACGAATGTGTTGGAGTGGCTGGTTCACATGTAGCAGAACCACAGTGACCTTGTGATGGCCGCATTGGAAGCTGCCCGGAACTCGACTCCCGTTGTGCCCACACAGGCAGCTCTTCATCCTTGTCCGGGTACAGTTGCAAACTTCATGAGGCTGCACCCTGCCAAAATCTCTTGCACGGAGATGCCGCTTGAGGCCGAACAGTGGTTGATCATGATGGAGCAGCTGCTGCTGGCAGCGAGAGTTGTTGACGCTGATCGTGTGGATGTGGTGAGCATTCAGTTGGTGGACCTTGCCCACATATAGTGGAGGGCTGAGTCCAAAAGGCTGGAGCGGCCCGTTGCTTGGATTACGTTCACCATGACCTTCTTAGAGAAGTTCTTTCCTAGCATCACTCGGGTAGAAATGGAGCAGCAGTTCCTTGCCCTGAAGCAGGTTGGTCGTTTGTTCTGTTTTGGAACTTTATTACATATTACTCATGCAATACTGTAACTTGAGACCCTCTTGAAGCAGGGTGCCAGATCGGTGGATGAGTACGCGGTAGAATTCACCAGGCTTAGCCGCTTCGCAGCCACCTTGGTGGCGAACGAAGAGGATAGAGCCCGGAGATTTCAATTGGGACTTGATCGGGAGATTCAAATGCATCTTGTGGCCCTTCGCCTTGGCACCTACGCTGAAGCTCTTGAGGTAGCCCGAGCTCAGGAGCAGGCTCGCAACAGGTTGACTCCTTCCCAGAGGACAATTCAGCACCCCTCTACTGCTGCTGTTAGGCCTTCTGGTGGGCTGATTCGGAGGTCAGTCCCAACCCATCCGGTCAGGACAGCTCCCTACTCTTCTGCTGGCCTTCAGAAAGTTGTTCTTTGTGACTTTTGCAGACTAGTTGGGCATGAGCGCACGGACTGTAGGAGGGCGAATCGCCGTTGTTTTGGCTGTGGCTCTATGGAGCACTCAGTGCGAGATTGCCCACAACAGAGGATGGCTCTTCCAGCCAGGGTTTCGACTTAGCTGGGAGCACTAGTTCATGGTCTGGTCAGGCCACCGCTTCCCCCTCAGTGCCAAATCGTCGATCAGAGGACCGCGACTCCTAGGAGAGGTTAGGCTTACAACCTGACTGTTGTAGAAGCAGAGACGGTAGAAGGAGTCGTTGCAGGTATTTTGCATTTCATTGTTTTGTTATTTCCTTTGTTTCTTTCATTGTCTAGCACTGTTCATTCATTTCAACTGTTCTGCATCGTTATTCCTTAACCCTAAATCTTCATTCCTTTTCCCCTTGCCTTTTGACTCTATCTTAGGTGTTATCCTAGTTCGTTCTTTCCTTGCTCATGTCCTCTTTGATTCCAAGATGACCTATTCCTTCGTCTCTTTCCGCTTCGTGGATCGACATTAGTTGGAGTGCAGGGTCATGTCAGCAGCTTGGAATATTGTCACAGGTGGCGGTGTTGTCTTCTGTTCTCGGGAGTGCAGGAAGAGTCCTGTGGTTATTGGCGGCACAGATTTCAAGGCTGACCTGATCGTAATTGGGATTCTAGGTTCAACGTCATTCTCGGTATGGGTTGGTTGGGTGAGTCCCATGCTGTCATAGAATGCCGAGCTAAGAAAGTTGTATTCAGAATCCCAGATCGCGCAGAGTTTCAGTTCCATGCTGGGGAGACACCCCTTGGCCGAGCTAAGACTGCAGTTGATCAGGAGACTTCTGCTATAGAGTTGTACACAGGCTATGAGGTTGGGCCTCTAGTAGTGCGGAAATTTTTGGATGTATTTCCAGAGGAGTTTCCTGGACTACCCCCAGAAAGGGATGTGGAATTTGGTACAGAGGTTCAGCCCGGTACAGCACCGATATCAAAAAGTCCCTACAGGATGGCACCAGTTGAGCTAGCAGAGCTGAAGGTGCAGATCTAAGGATTGCATCAAACCCAGTGTTTCACCGTAGGGAGCTCCAATCCTATTTGTCAACAAAAAGGATGGAAGCCGCAGACTGTGCATTGATTACCGAGAACTGAACAGTGTTACTTTGAAGAACCGGTATCCGCTACCATGGATTGATGATTTGTTTGACTAGTTGGGCGGTGCGTCTGTCTTTTCAAAATTGGATCTTCACTCAGGGTATCATCAGGACAAGGTGAAAGCGGCTGATGTGCAGAATACAGCCTTCAGAACAAGGTACGGGCATTATGAGTTCCTAGTGATGCCTTTCGAAGTTACGAATGCACCAGCTGTGTTCATGAGTCTGATGAAGAGGGTCTTTTCCCATTTTTGGACAGATTCATGGTGGTATTCATAGATGATATTCTGGTTTATTCTCGGAACCAGGACAAACTTGTTAAGCATCTAAAGTTGGTTCTACAGACTCTGAGGAAGAATCAGCTCTATGGAAAACTCAGCAAGTGCGTGTTCTAGCTTGACCGAGTTACCTTTTTGGGGCATATCTTCTTGGGTGAGGGAATCTCATTTGATTCGTCCAAGATAGCTGCAGTGAAAGATTATCCAGTGCCTAAGTTAGTTTCTGAGGTGAGAAGTTTCCTTGGACTAGCCGGGTATTATCGAAAATTCGTCCAAGATTTTTCGAAGATAGCTGGGCCACTGACTAAGCTGATAGGAAAGGATCAGAAATTGATCTGGGATGGGCTTGCAGCGAAGCTTTTGCAGAGTTGAAGAGCCGGTTGACATCAGCGCCAGTGTTAACTATTCCGAATGGTTTAGGTGGATTGGTGGTTCACTGTGATGCTTCTAACAAGGGTCTTAGTGCAGTATTGATGTAGAAGGACCGATTTGTTGCTTATGCATCTAGGCAGTTGAGGTTACATGAGAGGAACTATCCGACTCGTGATTTGGAATTGGCAGCGGTGATCTTTTCCTTGAAGCTGTGGATACACTATTTACTTGGAAACCAAGTGTAAATCTATACTGACAACAAAAGCCTCACCAATCTTTACTTGGAACCAAATGTATATCACCCAAAAGGAATTGAACATGAAGCAAAGGCGTTGGTTGGAGTTAATGGCCGATTATGATATTAATCTGCAGTACCACCCCGGTAAGATCAACTTGGTGCCGGATGCTTTGAGCAGGATACCAGTCGCCATGTTCCTGACTCAGCAGAGGGAACTGGTTGAGTAGATGAGGAGGTTGGAATTGGATGTGATCTTGCCGAGTTCTGATCGGAGTTGCTTGATGCTTCAGCTTTAGTCGTCTCTTGTAGAGCAGATTAAAGAGGCTCAGGCTAGTGATGAGCAGTTGCAGAGATTCAGAGCAGAGGTTGAGGTAGGATCCACTACAGATATGGTTGTTCTTGAAGATGGATCGTCTCATTTTGGGTCCAGGTTGTGTGTCCCGAAGGGTGATGTAACCCCTGTTTTTCTCTTTTTGTGTATTTTTGAGTGTATTTTTCTTCTTGGTGTATTTCTCTCTTTGTATCTTTCTCGGACCATATATTGGATCTGTTGTTTTCAATATATTCATTTATTGTTTTTATCATCTTTTATTTGGGTTCTTGATTCTATTGTCTCTTTTGTTTCATCTCTGTTGGATCGTGCCATTATTTTTTTGATCCTCATTGTTAATTGATTCATATCCTATTTTTATTATTTTATTCATTTTTGCCCTATCTAAATTTTTTTTGGATCTCCATACTCAAACCCATCCTATTAAATCCTAATTCATTTAACAATACCCAATACCCATTTAAATAAAAACCATTAGCATCACACCCTATATTTAACCCATACCCTATATTCTACCCTATTCTACTCGTACCCAATAGCAGACCCGAAACCCCTTCAGCAAAAACACTAGCGCCCCCTATATAACTAACCCACCCCGTGTTGCCTGTCTCTTCATCTTCCCCAGCCGCTCTCACCCTGTGCTCTTTCTCTCTCCCTCTCCCCACCATCTAACCCATCTTCGGTGTTCTCCCGAGCTGCCAGTCACCTCTCAACACCCCTAGCATCTCGCTGTGATCGCAGCACAGCACGGGCGGTGTGCTCTTCCTCCCCTCACGGCAGGAAGTCAGCAGCAGCTGCGACACCACCCTGGTGGCGCTACTTCGATGCCGACGACCAGCAACAGTCGCGACAGCTTGTGCTGCTGTCCGTTCCTCGCCGGTTGTCCATCGTCCCTCTTGCTTGATCTCTCGTGTGCGAGTGTATTTGTGGTGTGGGTGTTTTCATTATTCGTGAGTTTGGTTCGTGGTTGCGTTCGTGAGACTTTGTTACTTGTGTTCCGTTCGTTTGTGGTTTTGCTCGCTTTTGGTTCGTTGGAGTTTGTTGTGTTTGTTTGCTGGGAATCTGTTCTCGTTATTCTTGATTTTCGTCATTTTCATCATCGATTAAGGCAAGTAACTTGTATTCTTTTCTTTATTTAATACAAGTACTAAATACCGCATGTAGTGTAGTGGGTTCTAGAGACAATTTGTGTGTGAATTCTCCGTTATCTATTTTCTCTGTTGTGATGATTGACCGTAGTTTCCTCACGACATATATGACATGAATGAACCTAGGGTTGACCACTTTTGATGTATATGTTCATATTACTTGAGATATCTGTGATTGATGTGTTATTCGTGATATACTTGTCGAATACTTGCAAAATACCCTATACCATGTTGTTTGGACACCTAGTACACTATATTTCATGTTTGAGTTGATTTGGATGAATTTCGTGTGATCTATGTTGATTTGAGTATGAAGAACAAATCTGTATTTTTCCGTTATCCTGATGTTGTTTAGTATTTTAGACCCTATTAAGGTCAGTATTTGAAAATATTTTGTGAACATAAACTGTAGAGGATGTTTTCTATTTTCCAACCCTTTTGACGAATCTCAATTTCGATTTACGAGTTGTGATTTATGCCTATTTTACTACTCAGGTGTATAAAGATTTTCAGACTGCGTTTTCTATGAATTCTGAAAAGTAATATATTTTTATTCTGGCGTTAAAATTATTATTTTGACCTGAAATTTTGCTCAGTATTTCTTGACTTGATTGGGGTTTACCCAGAATTTTGGTGGTTTCATCTGAGGAGTTTTACAAACCTTTTCATGCTTGCAAATAAAGATTTTACATGCAGAATTTTAGTACTGTTCAGTAAAGAACCTGATTTTTGACCTAATTCTACTTACTGTTTCTAAAATATCTCTGAATATGAAAGTTAGCCTACTGTATCTATTTTATTACCCTTTTGGTGGATTTGGATTTGGATATATGGTTTGTGAGATATTGTTGTTTTCGTACTGCAGTGTTTACTATTCCAGGTTTACAAAACTACTACATCTTGATGGTTTCTAATTTTTGTTGACTAAACTATTTATATTGGAAAATTATGATACTTTATATTTTGATTCTACCCATATAGAGGAATACCCCAGATTTTTTGTCGATTTAATTAAAGAGTTTTCATGTTGTTTTCCTGACTTTGACTACAACCTTCTGATTTTTGACTAAGCGTGTTTTCTGGATTCAAACCTGTTTTGAGTTATGATTTTGTGAAATACTATATGACTTATATATGTTTGCTGAATTCGGTAGGGAGTCTATTTTCCAGATTATTCGACGGTTTATATATTTGTATTTTTGTAGCAACGGGAATCTCAGTTTCAGTATAGTACTATCTTGCTGTCCTGAACTACAATTTTTGTTGTTCTATTTTTTTATGAGTTATCTTTCATCTGTACATGTTTATCTGTCAACCTAAATCTACAACATGTTTATACCATGCTATTCTCACTCTGTTTTCTGCAAAATAACCAAGCCGGGGTTTGTGGAAAAGATCTAGTAGTGAAAAATATAGAAATGTGCACTGAGAAGAGGGCCCGTGTTCCCTATCTATTACGTGTTCATGACTACATGATAAACGACTCTGTTTATCTGAACCCTGACTACATTACTTCCCTCTAGGAAGGTGTACTCAGAAGAGAACCCATTGGTTCTATCTGTCTGTCTGATCTGTATCTGATATCTTTCTGTCTGATCGCTGAGTACACTGCCATATGGACTCCACCACAAAATCTAAACGTAACTTGTTTGAATGTAGCAACTATTTGATAAAAAGTTTGGGCGCATGAAGTACTACCTAGATAGTAATCACACAACACTTATAAGAACATGACAACTGTTATCTATTTATCTGTATCTGTTGATCTGACATCTGTTATCTGATTATCTGTTATCTGTCTGACTATCATCTAACACTATCATCTGAATATCTGTCAGCATACCATCTGAAACTTGACACTTGACACATGTTATCTGTATCTTTCAAGCTCCGCTTCCCAAAATACGGGAATACGAGCACGTAACGAAGGCCCAGCGAATGATTATACATCATCCATAAGCTGTACCAGTCTAATTCAGCAATATACAAGAGAAACAATCACGCAGGCAAAGAATATGATCACATAAATAATGAATAAACTCAAAGATAATCATGAAATAAATTCACCAATAATAACCCAACATCTGGGATAAAAACAAACTTCGGGTCATAAAGCCCAAGAATACAAAGTATGATAAATATAAATACAATAAGCAAATAATAAAAGATAGCTAAGCAGTCTAACAGTCCAGCTCCAATCTTCAGAGAGTTTGCTCACCAATTTCTTCAGAGATTTCTCCTTCGGTACCTGTTAATACTTGATCTAAAAAGAAAGAAAATAGTACCCTTAGAGAAAGTCGTGGGCAGCAAGTAGAGGAAACAAAGGATAAAGAAAAGCATGAATATCAAAGAATAAGGACATGGTCAAAGACAAGGAACAAAGCAAAGGCAGGCAAATTATCAAAGGTCTATAGTAAATCACGCATGTAATGAGTGATGTCAGGATCAAGCAGGAACTGTAGGTTATTAAGTATTTTATTAGCCTATCTAGTGCATGTACTACTGCGTCTCATTCCAGAGGTAAGGCGCAAACGCACAGTGAACGTTTTAGACTGATGGTGAATTCACGGATCGTGTACTCGGCCCAGTAGTCGGGAATTTACAGGATGTTCGGGATTTTTGGGATTTTCGGGATGTTCGGGATTTAGGTGGCAAGGGACCCCTACCGAGTACAGTCTCTGATTGTTCACTACCAAGTCAAACCCATGATACCCTGGCTTTTTATTAGTTTATTTTCATTATATGTGAGCATGCAAGATGGTGTCAATATTGTATAATACTAAGTGTGACTAATTCTATGTGCTACAAACAAAGTAAAAGCAAACAAGTCAAATCAACACACATCACATGATCAAGACAGCATGACCTTGTTGTGCTAAAACATGGATTACAGCCACTACAAAATAGCAAATCTGAATCCGTCAGAAGGTCGAGAAATTAGACTTCCATACGGTTCCAGCGAATATGATTAAGGCATATAAAAGGCACAGGAACTAGGGTGAAAACTCTATTCTATTCAAGTTTTATGTTCAGGCAGCATGCACTAAGTTGTGTTCAACTAATTATTTCAGGTTAGAGAACTCATTAATAAAATCTATAAAAATTCAGGGAAGTACCTATACATGTCTAGGTCCAGCCTAATTTATTTCAGGCTGTTCTTTTACTGTTAGCATGGTCCATTAAATTAAGAAATAGTAGGATACGCATACATTTGTGAGTCTGGAATTTCTAACATGGCTTTACTAAAATGTTGATATCTAGCAAATTACACATCGGAACTTAGATCCATCAGAAGGATGTTAAACTAGACATCAGAGGCTAAAAGTTCATGTTTGTGAAGGGAATTCAAATTATGACATTATCATGGGTGAAAACTTGATTCAAAGTAAACAACTAGCAATTCAGAAAATTGTCTTAACATGAATAGGCAAAAAAATAAATCATATGATCACATACAGCATGCAAATTGGTAATCAAAGTGAACCCTGGGTGTCAACCTGCAATTTCTATGGTTTAAGATACAATTATCACAAGCATGGTATCGATTCATCGATCAAATTCAATTTAGCACATACAATTTAACATATCCAATTTATCTAGTAGTCCTATACATGAATCTAGTTATTTAATTGTGCATATGCATAAAACAATGTGGACTAGATTTTAGATCAAAGAGACAGCACGATGTTAAGCGTATGTTGAGTTAGCTCGTGTAAACCCTCCATAAACTTAACGGAATTGTCAAAGCTGTATGATAACGAAAGTGACTGGATCTACTTGCAGGAGATCAAATGAACTTGAACAGAATAAAATGCTAGTTCAAGAAGAGACTTTCCTCTGAAATTGCAGATTCAAATAATAAAGAATAACGGGATTAGAATCCCGGACGAAAATCCCAAAAGACTCGTCTGAAATACGTGCGAAGAAACCAATAGCAACCAAAGCAACAGCAACTCGGGAAAACTCCATACCAGATCGGAATGAACAGCACACAATGGTCGGGGATCGGTTGTGCCAAAACACAGAACACCGAAAGTGACCAATTAGCAACCACTCCACACCGGATCGGGACCGAACACAGGACAACAAAAAATGGATCCACTTTGTGCCGAACACCAAATAGCAAAATCGGCCAATCTGCTCCCGTCTTTAACCTTCGGCAGAGAGATAGAGAGAACGGGAGAGTTGACAGCAATGGCTGAGACAAGGCGGAGCGACGCGATGACTGAAGACAGCGATGAAGGCCATGCTACGGTCGGGAAGCGACGCATCGGCGAGTCTCCGACGGCGGCTCTGTTTTCCGCTCGAAAACAGAGGAAACGGAACTGGGCTTCGACGAGGCTTGGACGGCGACGGAGATCTTCGGAGGATGAAGGGGGGGTTCACGGCGAGGGATCACGGTGGGGCAATGGCGAGTGGAAGCGATGAGGTGGATGGGTTGTCAAAGTGGGTTCGGCAATGGCAAAGGGCTCGGTTGAGCGGAAGACTGGGCGAGGGACGGGGAGATGGAGATGGGGATGGGGTGACAAGGGTGATGGTGAGGGGTTGACAATGGAAGGCGATGACAAGGAACGAGAGAGGCGACGGGCTTGGTGGAGGGGCAATGGAGGTGGGTTTGGAGGCGGAAACAGGGAGAGGGAGGAGCGGTAGGCGGGGGGGAGGGGATTAGGAAACAGTATAGGGGATTAAAAAAAGATTAGGAGTTAATGATGGCTAGGGTTAATTAGGGTTAGGGTTAATGAGATGATTAATATTTATAGGGGGGAAAAGAGATGTTGGGTATTTGGGTATCTGGGTATAAATCCAATAAATAAAATAGGTTGTACATGAATATAATGGATTAATATAAACCCAAATACAAAAGAGTAAACTATCCGAAAAAAATATGATTCATAACAAAAATACAATTTGTATCACGTAATTTATTTGAAACAATTATAAACACGATTGCTAAATGAGAATCGATTTGTTTTAATAATCAATAATAACAATAAATAATCATAGTAACAATAAGAATAGAAATAATAACTATGACAATAAAAATAATAATACTAATAATAACATCAATAATAATAATAATGACAATAAAAATACTAACAATAATAATAGCAATCCTCAGGATATTGTCAATATATAAAAATAGGAATTTTGTTGAAACAGTCGAAATAGCAACAATAACTTGGAGGGTTAAAATGCAAATAGTTGGTTAAGTAGGAGCTTAAACAAAGTTTATTTGAAATAGTTATAACTATTGTTTAAGAAAATGTTTTAACTAAAAACTCAGAACGAACTTGACGATAACATTTTTATAAATCTCGAAATACAGAAAAATACTCAGAAAATACATATTTGCGGAAATAGGGGTTACACATCCTACCCACCTTACAACAAAATTTCATCCTCGAAATTTGCTTAGGCAGTACATAGGACAAGGCAAAACAAGAAATTGGGGGTAACAAAACAGAGAGTTAAAGGGAAAGATCAAACAGTGGCAACACCAAAAAAAGAAGGAAGTGGGTAACAATGTGGTCAAATGGAATGCAAGAAAGAAGAAACTGGTATCAAAATGAAGAAGAAACAACACAAGACTTATAAGATAGCAAGCAAAGAGATAAAGAAATAGATAGAGCTGGAGTCGAAGAAAGATGGACAAGGATGAGTTAGACCAAGCAAATGAGTCAACGGCTGACGATGAATGCAAGGGATAGAGGGAAACAAACAATGCAGGGAAGGAGATACAATAAGAGAATTTTGGAACCTATGGGTTATGGGCCCACCACGCTTCCGCTGCGCTACTTCGATGGTGATGTCCCAAGCAACATACATGTCGCTGTATGACACTAATTGACAAACCGAGAAGGAAGACAAGAATGAGTCACCTGGATCAAAGAGAATGCAGGTAGGAGAATTTGGGTTATAAATCAATAGGAAAATAAAATAACCCATAAAAATGTGATTTATAATGAAACGTAATTTGCATCATACATAGAATTTATTTTGAAATGACTACAAATGCAATTAACAAATAAAAAAATGGGTTTGTAAAATATACATTAAATCAAATGGTGAAGTGCATATAAAATTGAGCATGTTCGGGCTCAAAATAAAATAATAATAATAATAATAATAGTAACGATAAAAATAATAATACCAATGACAATAATAATAGCAAAATATTAACACTAATAACAATAAGATTAATAATGATAATAACAATAATAATAACAATAATAACAATAATGAAAACAACAAAAATAATAATGATAACAATAATAATACTGACAATAACAATAATAGTAGAAATAGATATAATAATAATATACATATATGTCAAAAATGGAAATTCAAGTTTAACAGAATTATTAAAATAATCCAACAGTAGAAATATGTAATATAAATATTCGATCTCTAAGAAATTTAAAATAAAATTAAAATGCATCGTCATTCAAAATAAATATAATTTTCGGACAATAAGTGAAATAAATTTTTTTTTTGAAACTAGAATAATATTTTCTTTAAATTCGATCATTGAAAATGTAAATTGTTGAAAAAGAATTTAAAAGCGAAAGAAAGTTATAAAATTTTAAATACAGAAAATACTCGAAAGAACACACATATACATGAACAGAGGTTTTAACAAAAATAACAATAATATTATTACAAATAATAACACATATTAATAGCTAAATAATAATAACAATAATCGCAAAAAAAATGGTAACAATAATAATAATAATAATAATAATAATAATAATAATAATAATAATAATAATAATAAAAGGGTAAAAGGGATATGAGCAACTTGCTCATTTAGTAAATGAGCAAGTGATGAGGTGTCATGCATCTGATTGGAAAATCCTAAAAGTGGTTAGATACTTAATGTATCACATGCATGCCACCTCATCACTTGCTCATTTACTAAATGAGCAAGTTGCTCATATCCCTTTTACCCATAATAAAATATTAACAACACTAGTAAGAATAATAATGCAAGACAAAATATAGTTCGGGTCCAACATTTTTGTGAAAGTAATTCAATATTAATAACAATAATAAAATAATGAAAACAAAAATACGAATATCAATAGTAATAACAATAATAATAATAATACCAGTAATAACAATGGAAACAACAACAACAATAATAATACTAGTAATAATAGCATTATACCACAAAATAAGGATTTGTCTTATCAAAATAATCCAATAGAAATATATAGTCGATCAAAAATGAAAAGTGAAGTTAAATTACACCGTTATTCGAAATCACATAATCTTCGTTTAGATTACATTTTAACAGAAGATCCAAAATGAATATAACAATTAATAATCGAAATACAGAAAATATTTGGGAAAAATTATAAAGAGGATATAGGTAGGAAAAGAATAAATTTATACCCAATAAAGAGTCAACAAAGGAAGACGACTACATGGGACGAAAGAAAATAAGAAATCAAAGAATTGAATGTGAAGGAAGAGGAACAAGGGGGCAAAATTGGAATCGAAGAGAATATGGCAGGAAAGAAATAACTAACATGATACTCAATATTGAATTGATAAAATATGATGGATGCAAGAACAGAAGAAATAAAAGATGCAAGAACTGAAATGCAACAAAATAGCAAAAATACCTGCAATCGCACCTTCAGCAGTCTCTGCTTCCTCTGCAATCTGGTTGTGGGCCTGACCACATTCTCCAGCCTGTCCTCCACTGGGAGCTGATCCTCCAGTTGGTGCATTCCTCCTACTCCTTGGGCAGTCCCGAACCTTGTGATCACTCGCTCTGCATACAAGACATCGACCGTTGGCTTTTCCGCAATCCTTGCGTAAGTGACCAATCTTGCGGCAAAGTTGCATATCGGGCCCTTCCCTCTTTGGGTCTGTCCCATGATAGCGAAGGCATGATGCAGGTGCGCAAATATACTCAGTTGGTTGAGCTGCGCGCTCTCCTGGGCTCTTTCCAGACTAACTCTCACCAGCTCATTGTGCTCTCGTTGTAGCTCCATCATTCGTTGCATCGCCTGGAGAATGGCGGAATTTTCTGATGTTTCAACCCTGGGCGGGGGAGTCAAAGAGACTTCACGAGTCATAGTCTGCAAAACCATCCAGTTGGTGAGTACCCAGACATATGCTGGTAGATTGACAAATGATAATGAATGCAAGGGACGGGAGGATACAAGGAATCAAATGATTGAATGCAAAGGAGTCAGATGTGGATCGAATAGGATTAATATCCAGATTATATTAAAGTTATTACATGTTCATGTGATCAACGTGGTGTGCATATTATTGAGTTAACCTGGCTAGAGTCAAACTTGACTAATATATCAATCAAAGCCAAACCTCCATAAAGATAGTCATGTTTGATTGATATATTACTCAATCCTGGGCTCTGATACCACTAAAAACTTGTCACGCCCCGCTTCCAAAAATACGAGAATACGAGCACATAACGAAGGCCCAGCAAATTATTATACATCATCCATAAGCTGTACCAGACTAACTCAACAATATACAAGAGAAACAACCACGCAGGCAAAGAATATAATCACATAAACAATAAATAAACTCAAAGATAATCATGAAATAAATTCACCAATAATAATCCAACATCTGGGATAAAAACAAACTTTGGTTCATAAAGCCCAAGAATACAAAGTTTGATAAAAATAAATACAATAAGCAAATAATAAAAGATAGCTAAGCAGTCTAATAGTCCAGCTCCAATCTTCAGAGAGTGTGCTCACCAATTTCTTCAGGGATTGCTCCTTCGGTACCAGTTAATACTTAATCTATAAAGAAAGAAAAAAGTGCTCTTAGAGCAAGTCGTGGGCGACAAGTAGTGGAAACACAGGATAAAGAAAAGCATGAAATCAAAGAATAAGGACATGATCAAAGACAAGGAACAAAGTAAAGGTAGGCAAAATATCAAAGGTCTACAGTAAATCACGTATGTAATGAGTGATGTCAGGATCAAGCAGGAACTGTAGGTTATTAAGTATTTTATTAGCCAATCTAGTGCACGTACTACTACGTCCCATTCCACAGGTTCGGCGCAAACACACAGTGAACGTTTTAGACTGATGGTGAATTCACGGATCGCGTACTCGGTCCAGTAGTTAAGAATTTAAGGGATGTTTGGGATTTTCGGGATTTTCAGGATGTTCGGGATTTGCGGGATTTTTGGGATGTTCGGGATTTTCGGAATGTTCGGGATTTAGCTGGCAAGGGACCCCTACCGAGAACAGTTTCCGATTGTTCACTACCAAGTCAAACCCATGATAGCCCGGCTTTTTATTAGTTTATTTTCATCCTATGTGAGCATGCAAGATGGTTTCAATATTGTATAATACTAAGTGTGACTAATTCTATGCACTATAGACAAAGCAAGAGCAAACAAGTCAAATCAATACACATCACATGATCAGGACAGCATGACCTTGTTGTACTAAAATATGGATTACGGCCACTACAAAAAAGCAAATCTGAATCTGTTAGAAGGTCTAGAAAGTAGACTTCCATACGGTTCCAGCGAATATGATTAAGGCATATAAAAGGCACATGAACTAGGGTGAAAACTCTATTCTATTCAGGTTTTATGTTCAGGTAGCATGCAGTAAGTTGTGTTCAACTAATTATTTCAGGTCAGAGAACTCATTAATAAAATCTATAAAAATTCAGGGAAGTACCTATACATGTCTAGGTCCAGCTTAATTTATTTTAGGCTTTTCTTTTACTGTTAGCATGGTCAATCAAATTAAGAAACAGTAGGATACGCATACATTTGTGAGTCTGGAATTTCTAACATGGCTTTACTAAAATGTTGATATCTAGCAAATTACACATCGGAACTTAGATCCGTCAGAAGGATGTTAAACTAGGCATAAGAGGCTAAAAATTCATGTGTGTGAAGGGAATTCAAATTATGACATTATCATGGGTGAAAACTTCATTCAAAGTAAACAACTAACAATTCAGAAAATTGTCGTAACATGAATAGGCAAATAAATAAACCATATGATCACATATAGCATGCAATTTGGTAATTAAAGTGAACCCTCGGTGTCACTTGCAATTTCTAAGGTTTAAGATACAATTATCACAGGCATGGGATCGATTCATCTATCAAATTCTATTTAGCACATACAATTTAACATGTCCAATTTATCAAGTAGTCCTATACATGAATCTAGTTATTTAATTGTGCATATGCATGAAACAATGGGGACTAGGTTTTAGATCAAAGAGACAGCATGATGTTAAGAGTATGTTGGGTTAGCTCGTGTAAACCCTAGATAAACTTAACGGAATTGTCAAAGCAGTATGATAACGAAAGGGACTGGATCTACTTGCAGAAGATCAAATGAACTTGAACAGAATAAAATGCTACTTCAAGAAGAGACTTGCCTGTTAAATTGCAGATTCAAATAATAAAGAATAACGGGATCAGAATTCCAGGCGAAAATTCCAAAAGACACGTGGAAAATACGTGCGAAGAAACCAACAGCAACTAAAGCAATAGCAACTCGAGAAAACTCCACACCAGATCGGAACGAACAGCACACAGTGGTCGGAGATCGGTTGTGCCAAAACACAGAACACCAAAAGTGACCAATCAGCAACCACTCCACACCGGATCGGGACCGAACACGGGACAACAAAAAATGGATCCACTGTGTGCCGAACACCGAACAGCGAAATCGGCAAATCTGCTCCTTTCCTCAACCTTCGACAGAGAGAGAGAGAGAACGGGAGAGTTGACGGGGATCATGGCGCGACTGTGACAACTGGGACAGGGCAGAGTGATGCGACAACTGAAGACGATGATGGAGACCACGCTACGGTCGGGAAGCAACGCAACGGCGACTCTCTGATGGCGGCTCTGTTTTCCGCTCGAAAATAGAGGAAACGGAACTGGGCTTCGACGAGGCTTGGATGGCGATGACTGCGACGGGGATCTTCGGAGGATGAAGGGGGGGTGCACGGCGAGGGATCACAGTGGGGCGACGGAGAGTGGAAGCGACGAGGTGGATGGGTTGTCGAAGTGGGTTCGGCAATGGCGAAGGGCTCGGTTGTGCGGGAGACTGGGCGAGGGACGAGGAGATGGAGACAGGGATGGGGTGACGAGGGTGAAGGTGAGGGGTTGATGAGGGAGGGCGATGACAAAGAACGGGAGAGGTGACGGGCTTGGTGGAGGGGCAATGGAGATGGATTTGGAGGCGGAAACAGGGAGAGGGAGGAGCGGTATGCGAGGGGGGGATTTGGGAACAGTATAGGGGATTAAAAACAAGATTAGGGGTTAATGATGGCTAGGGTTAATTAGGGTTAGGGTTAATGAGATGATTAATATTGATAGGGGGGAAAAGAGATGTTGGGTATTTGGGTATATGGGGATAAATCCAATAAATAAAATAGGTTGTACATGAATATAATGGATTAATATAAACCCAAATACAAAAGAGTAAGCTATCTGAAAAAAATATGATTCATAACAAAAATACAATTTGTTTCACGTAATTTATTTGAAACAATTATAAACACGATTACTAAATAAGAACCAATTAGTTTTAATAATCAATAATAACAATAAATAATCATAGTGACAATAAGAATAGAAATAATAACTATGACAATAAAAATAATAATACTAATAATAACATTAATAATAATAATAATGACAATAAAAATACTAACAATAATAATAGCAATCCTCAGGATATTGTCAATATATAAAAATAGGAATTATGTTGAAACAGTCGAAATAGCAACAATAACTTGGAGGGTCAAAATGCAAATTGTTGGTCAAGTAAGAACTTAAACAAAGTTTATTTGAAATAGTTATAACTATTTTTTAAGAAAAATGTTTTAACTAAGAACTCAAAACGAATTTGACGATAACAATTTTATAAATCTCGAAATACTGAAAAATACTTAGAAAATATGTATTTGCAGAAATAAGGGTTACTGTATCTGTTAGTATACCATGCTATCTGATTTGTTTTCCTGATTCATGTTAATATTATATTCCTGTTGATATGCTTATACCATGCTATATTTGTTTTGTTGTTATTTTATATTTATTATTTACCCCATGTACTTATATCCTGCACTACAAGCGGCCCGTAACTTACATTGACGGGAGTTTGTTTTTCTCTTTTCCTTTTTTCTGTAATTTATTAATTGCAGATTTTGGATAATAGGTTACAGATGGTGTTGGTTGTATGAGATATTTGTGCTGGAGTTTTTATTAATATTTCTGCTGCTTATTTGAACAATTGTATTTGGTAGTTGGATTTATTTGTATTTGGGCAATGTGACCCAGGAAATTGACTTATTCAGATCTAATTTATTTGGAATTATATTATACTTTGGTTTCAAGTAAATTTCTGTTGGTATATTTGATTCGATTATGCATACTTGGTTGATTCTCTTGCTTCCGACTCTGATTATTTCTGTGAGAAGTTGTAAAGATTCTGAACAGCTTATGGATGATGAAAATCATTAGCTGGGCTTAGTTACATATCTGTATTTTGTATTCTCTTTTGAGAAGCGGGGCATGACAGGTGAAGTTCGTTAGAAGTTGCTTGAGGAAGCCCACCAGTCATCGTACTCTATTCATCCCGGTGGTACTAAGATGTATCGGGACTTGAAACTTCACTTCTGGTGGTACAGTACGAAGAGGGCCGTAGAAAGATTTGTGTCTTAGTGCTTGATCTGCCAACAGGTGAAGGAAGAGCATCAGAGAACCGTCAGACTTCTTCAACCTTTTCCCATTCCGGGGTGGAAGTGGGAACACATCACGATGGATTTTGTGACCGCCTTGCCGAGGAGTCCCAAGGGTCACAACACCATTTGGGTATTTGTGGACTGACTGACGAAGAGTGCTCACTTCATTACCTTCAGAGTTGGACAGTCTACTGAGAGCCTAGTTGTCACGCTCCGCTTTCCAAAAAGAATACGGAATACGGATACGCAACAAAAGCCCAGCGAATGATTTTTCATCATCCATAAGCTGTTCAAGAAATTTTTACAACATTCACAAGAATCATCAGAGTCGGAAGCAAAAGAATCAACCACATGCACATAATGAGCCAAAATACTAACAAGAATACTTGAAACCAATTATATAAATCTCAAATAGTCAAGATCTGAGTAAAACAAATATCTTGGGTCACATCGCCCAAATATAAGAATAAATCCACGTCTCAAATATAATATTATTCAAGCAAGCTACAAGAAATAATAATAATAAAATGCAGCACTAATACTTCATATCACCGATACCATCTGGAACCTGTTCTCCAAAATCTACAATTCAACGAATGCAGAAAAGAGGAAAAGAGAAAAACAAGTACCCGTCAATTGTAAGTTACGGGCCACTTATAATGTAGGATACAAGCACATGGGAAAACTAACTAGCAACATGGTAAAAGTATGATGTCAATATAAATAAATAGCATGGTAAGGTGAACAAGTGTACATGGCATAAATCAAGTGTCCAGTAGTCAAGCATCATGTAAACATGCATCAAGTGTCAAGTATCATGTAATCATGTATCAAGTGTCAAGTTTCAAGTCTCAAGTACCATGTAGTCAAGTATCAAGCAAGCATGTATCATGTTCAAGTATCAAGTTCAAGTATCATGTATCAAGTCTTGTAGTGATTACTATCTAGGTAGCACTTCATGCAGCTCACCTTACATGGTTGCTACAGCAAACAGTTTCGCTTTAGATTTCATAGTGGACCATAGAGGACAGTATACTCAGGGACAAGTCAAGTAATCGAGCTCCAAGCTCCAAGTATCATGTATCATGTATCATGTAATCACGTGTCATGTTGTGCAAGCGGCAAGTATCGTGTCTTGCGTGCAAGTATCAAGAAATCACGTGTCAAGTATCATGTCTCAAGTAATCACATAGGATCAGTGGATCCCCTTCCGAGTACACATTTCTGAATTATCCACTATTAGATCTATCCCTTAAACCACGGCTTGGTTATTTATTATTAATGTCAAATAAGCATGTATATGTGCAAAATATATTAAGAATAATATGGCATGATCATGTGACAAGTGCAAGTTCCAAGATAAACATGTACGAGTACAAGAATCTCATAAAAGACTAAAATAGACAAATCTCAAGTTCAGGATAGCAAAACCATACTGTAGTAAAACAGTGATTTCCAGTGTTACAAACATTCAAATCTAGATCCGTCGAAGGATCTGGAAAATAGACTTCCACACGAATCCAGCGAATATAAATAAGTCATATATTAATTCACAAAAACATAGCTCAAAACTGATTTGAATACAGAAAATAGGTTCAGCCAGAAATCAGGAAAACAAATTCAAGAGCAGGAAAACAGCATGAAAACTCATTAAATAAATCCACAAAAAATCTAGGGTATTCCCCTATATGTCCATCTAAATATAAAGTTTCATAATTTTTTAGTGAAATTAGATCAGACATAAAAAATAAGAAAACATAAATAAACGATAGCTTGGCAAATCTGGAATTCACAACACTGCTGTACGAAAACTATGATATCTCGCAACCAGTGAAACGAAATCCAATTTCACCACAGGGATACGAAAATAGATAAAATATACTAACTTTCATATTCACAAACATTTTTCATACAGTAAAAGGAATCATAGTGAAAATAAGGTTCTTCACAGAACAGCGAGCAAAATACAACAAGTATAGATTTCATAAACGAGCATGAAACAACGCATAAAACTCATCAATAAAATTCACCAAATTTCTGGGTAATCTCTAACTAGATAAAGAAACACTGACCAAAGTTTTGGATCAAAATAATATATGTAGCATCAGTATCAAAATCATTTAGTCATCAAAATCATCGAAAAACAAAATCTGGAAAAGATCGATACCTGTGTAGTAAAATAGTCATAACTCACTCATACAAAAACGAAATCGAGCAAGGCCAGAGGGGTTTGAAAATAGACGAAATTCTCTAAAACTCATGTTTTATACCGAAATTAATATACTGACTTCAAGACAGTCCAAAACAGCAAACAAAACAGATCAGCGGCAGAATACAGATTTTTCTCTTTAACAACAACTCAACATATATCATACCAAACTTGTTCAAAACACAACCAAATATGAAATCGAGTCTACCAAATGTCCAAACATCATAAATTAGGGTATCCAGCATGTCTACACCAAATATATCACATGGATCTCAACCAAATCACGAATTATCACAAAAGTCTCACATACAAGTTAATTCATATCCATATTGTGTCGTGAGT
Source organism: Hemerocallis citrina (assembly GCA_017893485.1). NCBI lineage: Eukaryota > Viridiplantae > Streptophyta > Magnoliopsida > Asparagales > Asphodelaceae > Hemerocallis > Hemerocallis citrina. Next base: position 118,345,885 of record CM030363.1, read on the forward strand.
CATCTATGGTCAAATTTTCACAATAGAGACAAAAACAATCAAGGATAACACAAACAAGAGTTGTCTGTAGACCCAACTACACTATAGGTGGTATTTTTGACTTGTATCAAACAAATGAATTGGAGTACAAGTTACTTGTCTTAACCGAAGATGAAGAACAACGAAAATTAAGAATAACGAGCAAAATCCACGAACGAAAATCTACGAATCAAAATCCACGAACTAATAAATCCAAGCAAACTTGAGCGAAAAATCTCCACACGAACAAAAACTCCAAAGCGAGATGATAATAGTGGCTTGCGGCCACAAGAGAACACCACGAGAGAGAGACGAGGGATTATGTGGTGGTGCGAGGTGCTCGGGATGGCCAGGGGGGATCGAGAGTAGGGGAGATGTGGGTTCGGGTGTACAGGCCGGAGAAGGGGGTAAGGGACTGTCGGGTTGGAGGCAGGCCGGGAGAGGGGTGTCGGCGGCCTGGGGGCTGATCGGGTCGGATGTGAGGGCGGCACAAGCAAGCGGGAGAGAGAGGGAGAAGGGAGGCCGGGATGTAGAGGGGTAGAGTATTAGGGTTAAGGTTAAGGAGAGAGATAAGAGATGTATATATATATAAGGGGATTAGGATTAATGGGTAATTGGGTTGTGGGTAATTAGGAGTAGTAATAGGATTTGATTTAATAGGTTTCAAATAGGATACAAATGTATAGGATATCAAATAGGAATAGGATACAAATGTATAGGATATCAAATAGGATTGGGAATTTTAATTTGGCTTTGGTAAATCTTATTAGGGATCAAATAATAGGAGTGGGAAAAAGGATGAGCAACCAAACACCACCACAAGAACCCAAGAAAATAAAAATAAAAATAAAGGGAACGAGACCAAAATGAAGAAAGAACAAAATAATGACGAACGAAACAAAAGAGACAACCAATCAAACATAAAGAGCTTAAAATAAAATAAAACGAATATATATACTAAAAACAACTCCAATATACTGTTCAGAAAGAATACAAGAGAGAAAATACACCAAAACGAAAAATACACTCAAAAAAAATACACAAAATGAAAAACAGGGGTTACACTAGCAAAGAAGTACATGCAAGAGTTCATCAGACTTCCTGGGGTTCTAGTCAGTTCGTATCTGACAGGGATACGAGGTTCAGATATCAGTTTTGGCTGAGTCTTCAGAGTACTCTGGGGAGTAAACGGAAGTACAGTACAGCTTTTCATCCCTAGACGGATGGCCAGTCAGAGAGGACCATCCAGACTCTAGAGGACATGTTGAGATTCTGTGTGCTACAGTATGGTGGATGTTGGGAGAACCACTTGCATCTTATAGAGTTCTCATACAATAATAGCTATCAGGCCAGTCTTAAAAATGCACCGTACGAGGCACTATATTGTCGGAAGTGTAAATCACCAGTGTGCTGGGATGACATTGGTGAGAGAAAGTTGTTGGGTCCAGAGTTGATTACCAGGACTGTTTATGCGGTGACTCAAATCAGTAAGCATCTTCAGGCAGTACATGACAGGCAGAGGAAATGGGCAAATTTCCATAGGAGAGCCCTGGAGTTTGAGGTGGGTGACCATGTTTTCCTTAAGGTATCGCCGTGAGAGGTGTCATTCGGTTTGGTGGTGGGGGCAAGCTAAGCCCTAGGTTCATCGGGCCGTTTGATATTGTGGAACGATAGGCAAGGTTGCCTATCGTCTGCATTGCCACCGGCTTTATCCGGGGTGCACGACATCTTCCATGTCTCACAACTCAGGAGGTATATTCATGACAAGAGTCACGTGATCGACTATTCAGAGTTGTCCATGCAGCCGAATCTGTCTTGTGAGATTCCGCCAGTAGCTATCTTGGATCGGTGGGAGAAAGTGCTGAAGAACATGGTCATCAAGATGGTTCGGGTTTCTTGGAATCCTCACTCGCCGGGTGAGTCAACTTGGGAATTGGAGGAGGATATCTAATAGAAGTTTCCTCGTTTGTTTGTATAGCTTTCGTTTTTCTTGTTGTTCTTTCTTTTTCCTTTGGAGTTACCCTATGTACATCTTGTTTGAATTTTGAGAACGAAATTCTTCTTGTTAGGTGGGTAGGATTTGTAACTCCTGTATACCTTTTCTCATATTTTTGTATTGTATTTATTTTTCTGAGTATTTATTCTGATTATATTCTTTTATTCATTCTAAACTGTGTAATTGTTTCTTCGTTCTCAATAAAATCCATTTGTTCTTGTCATCTGTGATTTCAATCTCCTTGGTTCAAATTTTTCCTGCCAATTATTTATCTCTAGATGATTTATTGATTCTAAATCATATTATTTCATGACCTAATTGTCTATTATTTGATTGTCTACCCTGTTGGATCCGGATTCTAACCCTATCCATCCTATTTAGACCCAAAACCCAATCAATCCGCCCTATTGGATCCTAAACCCGCTACCCAATACCTCTTCTTTTACCCAATCTCCCTCAAATATTTCCTCACGTTCTCCATATCTATCTAACAAGCACATCTTTCTCCCCCTTGATTCCTCAAAATCCTAACTTCCCAAAATCTCCTTATAATCATAACCAAATTTGTTATATTTTCTCTCTATCGACTCTATCTCCTAAACCCTAAACTACAATCTCTCTCTCTTCCTGTGCTCACCCGACCCCCCGACTTCCGGCCACCGCTGTCGCCTCTCCGGCTGTCGCACCACCCCTCGCGACTTCCTCGACGCTAGTCGCCGCCCTGCGCACCCACGCCAGCAGCCCCTCCTCGGCCTTCCCCTCACCCCGCAAGCAACCTCGATGCCACCTCCCATTTGTCGTCCCTTGCAGTCGTCTTCCTACCCTAAGACCCCCACTACCGATCCCACATCTCGTCGTCGTCCTTCTGCCTGCCGCCGCCCACTGCCCATGTGCTGTCGTCGACATCTCAATTCCGCAAGCTCTCGTGTTCGTGAGTCGTGTGTTATGTTCGTTGCCCGGGATCTGTTCCCGTTATTCTTCCAGTCAGATTCGTGTACACCCAAAGACAAGTAACTTGTATAATATTTTTGTTTGTAAAAAAGTACAAAATATGGCATGTAGTCTCGTCCTCTTTTTTGTGTTCGTTCTCTTGATGTTCCCTTCAAAAATCTTGATCTCATTCGTTTGATCCATTCGTAGTCTTGACCCGTCATAATAAGTTGTCACTCACAGTACATGAAAAAAATTTAGATCTAGATAGATTGTTGATGTATATATACTTGTTTGTGATTAATTGTATGTTGTGGATTTTGTTACATGATTGATGTGCTAGATGTGTTATCTCGTTGTAGACTCGTAACTACCCATGCCATGTTGATTTTAATATCTAATATATCATGTTTTGCATTATATTCTAATTTGGATCTATTGCATATGAGTTGTTTGATTAAATGCAAAAAGAAATTTTGTTTTGCTGCTGTCCTGATTTGGTTCAACTTTTTAGACCCTGTTAATGCCAGTAAAATAAATTATTTTGTGAATATGATTCGTAGGCCTTGATGTCTATTTTTCATAACTTTCTGCTGATCTCAGTTTCGATATTTCATATGTGAGTTAGAGCTGTTTTACTGCAGCTGTGTTGTAATTTTCAGATTCTGATCTATGAGATTGCTGCATGTTATATTATTTTAAAACTGATGTTAAAAGTAAAGTTTGGACTCAATATTTTTCTGAGTTTGACTAGACATTACAGGGATCAATCTCTAATTTTTATAGAATTGTTTAATGACTCTTATAACTTATTGCATGCTTGTGAATCAAATCAATATATTCCAACTGCATGTTGTTCAGTGAAGAACTGTATTTTTAACCTGATTCCAGTCACTGTTGATTAAAATTTTGTGAACATGAAATATAGCATGGTATATCCATTTTACAACCCTTTTGATGGATTTGGATTTCGAGCTGTATTTTGTGAATTATCACTATTTTAGTACTGCTGTGTCTAAAATTTCAGATTCATAAGTTCCTGTATCATTCTATTTTCCAGGTTTATTCGACTATGTTATCTGCAGTGGAATTTTATGAAATTTTATATGCTGAGACTAGATATGCTAGGGAACCCTCCAGATTTTTCCTAGATTTAATTATGGTGTTTTATGCCTTTTTATGCTTATAAATAAAACTTTGTATTTCTGGCTGAACTTGAATTTTGTGTAAAATATTGTTTTGAACCTTGTTGCTGTACTTGTTTTGTGACTTGTGTATATGCGCTGGATTAGAATGAGAGTCTAGTTTCTAGATTTTCTGACGGTTCCAGGTTTGCATTCTTGTGGCAATAGGAACCTCAGAAATGGTGCAGCTATATCTTGCTGTCCGGAATTGAAAGTCTCATTGTCCTAGCCTATTATAAGTTATTTTGTCACCTGTTCATGCCTTCTACCCAACTTGAACTTGTCCCTCGTTTCTTGCCATGTTATCTTGCCCCGTTTGTACACGTCCATGCTTGCTAAAATAATAAGAAGAAGAAATCAAGTCGGGGTTAAGGAAAAGATCTAGTGGTGAAAAATGTAGAAATATGTACTCGGAAAGGGATCCGTAGATCCTACTTGATACTTGATACTTGATACTTGACACGAAATACTTGACACGAGATACCTGACATGAAATACTCGACCCGAGATACTTGACACTTGACTACTTGTCACGTGACTACTTGATACTTGCTACCTGAGTATATGGCCCTAGATGATCCACTACGAAATCTAAACGCAACTTGTCTGAATGTAGCAACCATGTGGTAAAATTTTGGACGCATGAAGTGCTGCCTAGATAGGATTAGATACAAGACTTGAAAAAAATGATCACTTTCTCATCCTTGTTACTTACTTGAACATGCTACTTGACCTTTCTTACTTTTTACTTGTTTACATGCTTCTTGATACTTGATACTTGTCACATGCTACTTGCACCCTATCATCTTATCATGTTACTTGATTTTGTTCTTGATTAAGAGTTAGTTGCTCTATTTTGCTGTCACATCCCCTCCATGCTTACTTCAGTACTTGCTTCTTGTCGCTAATCTGTATATTCTTTATCTGTTTTCGTACTTGTTGCCTGCACTACATGCGGCTCTTAACTTGCACTGACGGGCATTTTATTTCCTGTTGTCTTTTCCTGCAAATTATCAATTTGCAGACTTTGGTGACGAGCTGCCTGAAGGTGTAAGGGACCAAGTGTTCTAGGCTTGGCTAGAGTTCCTGCTTGAGTTTATTTCCTGTTTTTGAATAAATTGTATTCACTGCTACTTGAATCTTGTATTGGGCGTTTTTATCCCAGAACATGTGACTTGTTGTCTCCAGATCTGATTATTTGAGAATTCATATTTGTTTTAAGTAATTCTGTTGATCATATTAATTTCTTTCATACATACGTGGATAATTATTTCATATTTATTCTTGTTTATTCTTGTGTATTGCTGTAAAAATAATTACAGCTCATGAATGGTGAAAGCCATTCGCTGAACTTTTGTCACGTATCTACATTCCGTATTCCTTTTTGGGAAGCAAGGCATGACATTGATACGGCCGATGGACCTGCCAACAGGCTGAAACACCAGGGGTGGCACCCGCGACGACCCTCCTACGCTCAAGTCAGACCCAGAGAGAGAAAGAGAGTTTGAGAGAGAAACTGATGATTACCTCCTAACTGAAGAGGGGGGAGTGTGTTTTTAGGCCTGAAAAACAATACAGGAGATTGAAGTGAATCCATTAGATCGATTATGAATTCCTTATCTCATATTCGAATCTCCCCCTCAGGAGATAAGCTCTCTTGTTTGGGAATAAGAGATTTGACTAACAACCTTCATGGGATGGGTCTCTCTTAGTGGGCCTAATCTGTCACTTTTTATGGTTTTAAAAGAGTTACATGTCGTGTAGAGGAGCCTGGAGAAGGCCCGGACCTGTTAAAGTTGTCCTTTATGATTAATCTGCCTGTAGAAGCTTTGAGATCTGTGCAGGAATCGTATGGCCCTACTTTGCTCCGATTTTTACCATTATCATAAGCCCCACTCTCAAGAGATAATTTTGTTGGCTTTCGGGTAGTAGTTTGCCTACTTTTTGGATTATGGAATACAATCTTAGCTTTCAGGATGCTTGAATATACCTAGAATTGATCAGAGGCTTGTGAAGGCGATGAATATTTTCCTAGATTTTTTCATACTTTTTCATATTTTTTGAATTTTTCTGGACATTTTACGAATTTTTCCCAATTTAAAAATCACTTGTTTGAATTTTTTATTAATAAACCCAATTTTAAATTAATTTTTGGAAACTTTAATTAATTTTCCAAATTTAAATAAATATATTTGTATTTTTAATTAATTATCAAAATTTTAATGACTTTTCGAGTGTTTTTATTGAATTATCATACCTTGGTGCAAGTTTTGGCGCGATCTGCATTGTTGATCAGCCTCCAACTCTCCCATTAATGCGTTTGGCTGGTTGTGAAGAGAAATCATAGGAGAGCAGGACATGGCTCAATCTCGCGTGTCGATCAGACCCAAGCTCGCGCGCTGAGTGAGATCGAGCGGTAGAGAGGACAGCGAGAAGGAGAGAGGTGATGTGGCCTCATCTGAAGCACTGATCATGACTATGCACGAATTTTTGGAAGATCTAATGGCCAGCGAATGCTCACGGAGACCCTTAGCTCGACCGACGATTTTGCCTAGCTATGGGCGCTTTTCTCAGATTTTTTAGCTTTGCCAACCTATATCTTAGCCGAGCTATTATTTTAACCAACCTGAGTTTTGTTCATCGAGCTATGGAGATGTTTTCGAGCTATGAAGTTCGCTGTAGTAGCAGAGCTACGCACAAGTTGTCACCGAGCTATGAACGAGTCATCGCCGAGCTATAAATCTCTTAATGCCACCGAACTATGGAGCACTCGATTCTGCCCAGCTATCGACTTTGCTAAGCTATGAAGTTTGTTGATGGTGGCCGAGCTATGAAGATAGCTTTTTTGCCATCGTCACACTATAGCTCTTGTTTGGCAAACATGGCGACAACGTGGGGGTAGAGCTCGAAGTTGTGCGTCAAGGGAGAAAACTTGTATAATCGAGATTCGAGGATGGGGAGTTTTTATCGAGCGACGAGGCTTTTGAACGATTGGAGTTGGTTTGGTTTTGAAGGAGAAGAAGTTGTGATTTTTCAGGTTTGGATTGAAGTGAAAATGGGTTTGGGCTTTGTACCCACACGCCCGTTTAGCTTTCACTTATTGAGTGTTGGATTTTGCTTGTGGGTTTGGTTTACAAACACTACCTGAAATGCTTCCTTTCTTCTTTTGAACCCGATAGTGAATTTCTACACTGTTTGGAGCTATGCCTTTGTCATTTTTGATTTTTTATCAATTTTTAAATCGACTTCGAGCTAGCTTGGTCGTCGTGGATTTGATTTATGCCTGTCAACTTGTTTTATTGAGCGGTCTATCTCATTAAATTGCCCCTCCCCCTTTGTTGATCAAACATTGTGTCATTTGCTTGTTTTGTCGATCAAATATCTTGTCGTCCATTCTATTGAATCGCTCTTTCGTCGATTAAGCGCTGTGTTGTTCTCTGGTTTTGTCGATCAAGCATTTCATTTTTGGACGAGCATTCTGTAGCTGACCTAGAAGAGTTGTTGCAGGAACGAATTAGGAAGGAATTTGAACAATGGTCTTGTTTTTTGAACCCAACAAGTTTGGAGAGAAAACTCTGAGACAGAGTTGAGTGTAGAGCTTATTATATGATCCCAGCAAGTTTATAGAGACAACTATGAGACTGAGTTGAGTGTAGAGCTTGTTGTTTTATCCTAGCATGTTTATAGGAAACTATGTATCGAAGTTGGTTGTCTGAATTTGCCGCTTGTACCCAGCAAGTTTTGGAAAGACCACTCCAGATGGAGTTGAACATTGAAATTGCCATTTGCGCCCGGAAAGTTTTAAGAGAACTCTGTGATGAAGTTGCACGTTGAGCTTGCCATTTGCGCCCAGCAAGTTTGGAGAGGCAACTCTAGGACAGAGTTGATGTAGAGCTTGTTGTTTGATCCCAGCAAGTTTGGAAAGAACCCTGCAACAGAGTTGAACGTTGAACTTGCCATTGGCGCCCAACAAATTTGCAGACAACTCTACGATGGAGTTGAATGTTGAACTTGTCATTTGCTTCCAGCAAGTTTGAAGAGACAACTCTGAGACAGAGTTGTTCGTTTGAACTCGTTTGTTTCAAACTAGTTTGTGGTGGAATCTCTAGGCAAAGTTGAACGTGGAGCTCGCTGTTTGATCCCAGCGATTTGTAGAGGCAACTTTGAGACAGAGTTGAACGTTGAGCTTGCTGTTTGATCCCGATAAATTTATAGAGAACTTTGCAACAAAGTTGGAAGCTTGTTCCCAACAAGTTTATTAAGAACTCTATGACGGAGTTAGACGTTGAACTTGTCATTTGCACCAAACAAGTTTTGTAAAGGAAACTCACAATTTGATCCCGGCAAGCTTAGAGAGGCAACTCCTTAATCGAGTTGATTTAGAGCATTTCAGTTGATCCTGGCAAGTTTGTAGGAGGGACAACTATGCCGTTTGATCCCGGTAAGTTTGGGGAGACAACTCTACGACGGAGTTGAACATTAAACCTGTTGTTTGTTCCCAACATGTTTGTAGGGGAAACTCTAGTCAGAGTTGAACGTTGAACCTACCATTTGACACAAGCAAGTTATAGAGACAACTGTGAAACAGAGTTGGTTGTTTGAACTTGATGTTTGCGCCCAACAAGTTTTGTAGAGATACCATTTGGCAGATCTGACGTTTTGGACTCGCTGTTTGCGCCCAACGAGTTTGTAGAGACAATCCTAGGCCAGTGTTGGATGTCGATCCTGTTACATGAAGATGAGGGGTTGTTGGATGAACTCAAGCAATAAGTGCGGCACTAAACTCGTTCAGAGCGTTGAACTCGTTGTTTGGAGTCGACGAGTTGTTAACGTAGCTCAGGCGAAGAGTGAGGCATTAAACTCATCATATGGAATTAATGCGTTGTTGATAGAGCCTGAGTGAAAGGCAAGGCATTGAACTCATTGTTTGGAGTCAACGAGTTGTTGATGGAGCTCGTGTGGTGAGCCGAGTGTTGAGCTCATTGTTTGGTGCCAACAAGTTGTTGATGGAGCTCGAGCGGTGAGCGGAGTGTTGAACTCGATGTTTAGAGTCAATGAGTTGTTGATGAAACCTGAGCGAAGCGCAAAGCGTAGAACTCGTTGTTCGGAGTTGACGAGTTGTTGATGAAACTCGAGCGGTGATCATTGTGTTGAACTCATTGTTTGGAGCCAACATGTTGTTGATGGATCTTGAGCAGAGAGCAGAGTGTTGAACTCATTGTTTGGAGCCAATGAGTTGCTTGATGGAGCTCGAGCATCGGTGAGCAGAGCGTTGAACTCGTTGCTAGAGCCAACGAGTTGTTGAAGGAGTGCAAGCGGTGAGCAAGGCATCAAACTCGTTATTTGGAGCCAACGAGTTGTTGATGGAGCTCGACGAGGAGCAAGTCATTGAACTTGTTGTTTGGAGTTAACGAGTTATTGATGAAGCCTGAGCGAAGTGTAAGGCGTTGAACTCGTTGTTCAGAGTTGAAGAGTTGTTGGTCGGTGGAACTCAAGTGGCATGCAGAGCTCCGAACCCATTTTGTGGAGCGAATGAGTTATGGGTGTTCTAAATCTTCTTAATATTGAAGCCACTTTTGTTTGTTCAGTGTTGAGGTGATTCCATTTTTCTCTCTGCTGATAAGTTGTTAGGTACATCGAATGGGGTCCTTGGGACATTGAGCTTGCTCCCCTTCGTGATATGCTATGCTTGATGGCGTTGGGACACATCCGTTTGCGTGGCGCTTCACGCGAGACGGAGTTGGATCCTGCTTAGGTAAAGGTGGTAGGATAAACCTGGAGCTTTCCTGCCTAAGTAAAACTCATCTTGAATTTTATCATCAAGAATTGAGGCCACCCTGGGAAATTGTTAACTAGCGGGAGGCCTGTGTCTCTTAGGTAGTGTATCTCTCTAGTGTGTAGTGTAACACCCTGTACTTAAGTGGGTATATATATAATATTATATAGAAATATATAATAATATATATATATACTAGGTTTGCCTGTAGGCACGTGCCTACGGCACGTACTTGAAACAATGCAGCATATGAAAAGCCCTGTAAACAATAAAATATACGCAATCCTATCTAACTAACAAATAACATAGGTATCAACATGTATAAGCAATTCAATGTAACTTTAGAGGTTGAAATTTACCAAAGTGAATATCTATTTAAATCTTCTATTGCTTTGAAAGTAGAGAAGTTGAGATCAAGAAATTGAGAGGAAGAAGAAGAAGACTAGGAGAGAGAGAGATAGAGAAATAATTAAATAAATAAAGGAGTTGTTTTGGGGAGATTTGAATTTGAGTTTTTGAGAGGGGGGGGGGGGGGGGAATGTGTTTTGTGAGGTTAGATCTGGGTCTTTGATTTTGGGGGGATTGAAGGAGAGCCACTTGATAGCTTTCTTTGTGTTTTATTATATAGATATAGAAATAATAATGTGCGGAGGTGGTTGGCCTATAGGAATTTCTATAGGCCATGGGATTAATTCGATTGTTGAGATGGCCTATAGAATGTACTATGGTGCTATGGCATTATAAGCACTAGATGACAAAAAAAAAATGTAAATGAGAAGGAGTGTGCTGCATGGGTTGCTGACATGGCTTGGCTTGGGATTTAATCCCATATCGAAAGTAAAAGTGAGGAGGAGAGTGTATATATTAGGAATACCAAATGAGAAAGGTCACTTATAGGGTAAACCCACTTTTTGATGGTTCCTGTGGTGGGTGTGGCTAGAGTTTTATATCCGTTCTTTCACGTGCGCGCACGTGTAGCCGCATGCACAGCTGAGCCAGGATCGAGGCGTTACATGTAGCTGGAAGAACGACTTGCAGGACAGTTTGTTGTACATTGTTTGCAAGACTTTTGAAGCAATTCTTACGCATGAAACGTAGACTCATTGTAATTCTACAGTTATAATGAGACTTGTTGTTTAATTTTATGGGTCGTCGACTAGGTTCTTTGTAGCTCAATTATAGGGCCTCAAGTCTGTTGTGTATAGCTAACGAACTGTCGACGATATTTCGCAATGTTTGATGGAGTTTAGAACTTACCTGTCTCGTACCTAGCTTGTTGTAGGAGCAACTCTGAGGGAGAGCTATTTTCCAACCTTGTTGTATGGGTCCTCCAAGAAATTGTGACAGTCACATCGAGTGGTCAGTTGAATTCTAAGTGTTGTTTTTCCAAGTTTTTCTGGAGTAACTGCAATCCATGATTTTGGACATCTAATGTGTCTTTAATGAATTTTAACTAGTTTTAGGAACATATCAAATGGTGAAGTGAACTCTCAATTTGCTTCAGTGCAAATTGCTAGAGTTACTTCAGGCCATGGGTATGGATTCCAAACTAGTTAGTATAACTATTAACAGGTTGCAGGAGCAAATCGAATGGCGAGTTGAACTCCGGACTTGCTTTGTCGCAAGTTGCTAAATTAACATCGAGCCATGGGTATGGACTCCGAACCTGTCGTCGAGGAGTTAACGGATTGCAGGAGCAGATAAAATGGTGAAGCTAAATCTGAACTTGCTTTGCTGCAAATTGCTAGAGTAACTTCGAGTCATGGGTATGGACTCCGAACCCATCTTATAATAAGCTTCTAAAGAGTTTTTGAAGTTATTATTGGAGTATGCATGTTTTTAACTCATTGTATGCATCCGTTGAGTTGTACAAGAATTTTATAAATATTAATACAAAATTTTATTGGAAAATAAAATTAGGCAGCTGCTTTAGTGGTTGGCCGTTATTACATGCAATGACTGGTAATGAAAGCGGTCTTTACTAAAAAGTAAAACTAAATGGCTGCTTTAGTGGCTAGCACTTATTACAAATTGAGAAAAAATGCTACTACCACTAAGTGAGGACATTTTAGACGCCCTCATTTAACTTCATACGGTTTTCTACTTTCCAAGTCCATACTGATATCTCCTTACCCCTCGTGTCTTCAAGTTGATGAGCCATCAGGCGAACAACTTGGTAGACCTTTTATGGACTTGCCTGTTGTGGAGCGAGCCTCCCCTTGTTTTCCAGAGAGAAGGAAAGATTTTCAGATTCGCTAATGTGTTTTGGCAGGACTAGTTCTTTCTATTGAATAAGCGGAGTGGCTGCGGGCGGGGATTCAGGCTTATTACTGTGTTATGATGAAAATTAGTTTGGACCTGGTGAGAGATGATTTGGCAAGTTTGGAAGTTCTTGATAGGATTGTTTATGGCAGTGGCTTCATGCTTGTTTACAGTCTTGGAATTATTGTGACTGCTTTTCGGCGATAACTCTATGGCATCAATGGGGGAGAACCAAGCCCCCATTATAGCGGTGTATCATACTTGTGCCGCCTGCTGGCTCGCTACAACTTGTCCTATGCCTACTGTTGTTGGGAACTTCAATTTCATGTGGAATGCAGAAGCAACTGCATGGAAGGCCGCTAGGCCGGGACAGTCGAATATTGCGTTGTATGCGGCTTTGACATCGACTACCACAAAGTCTAGTGCTTCTGTTCGAATAGCGGGAGCTTTTCCTACTGTGACAGCAAGTGTGACGATTCCTTCTATTTGAACGGGTACACCAGAGAATCTGTAAAGTCTATAACAGGCTGGCTTGAGTCGGTCTCAGCAGAGCTTTAGGCCGTTGAAATTGTTCATGAAAAGGATGTTTACTGGGCTACTATTGTCCACCAGCATGCGGCGTACCTCGTGATTCACCGTGCATAGGGTTATGACGAATGCGTCGCAGTGAGGTATTCCGACACCTTCTAAGTCTTTGTCGGTGAAAGATATCAGGATCCCTGTGCTTTTGGTAGGCAAAATGTTATGTGCTGAGTTGACTTCCCTGAAAAATACTTTGTGGGAGGAATTGGAATCTCCCCACATTGGGCCTCCATGAATGAAGTGGAGAGTGACCATATGTCTGAGTCTCGTGATTCGTAGAGCCTTTCTTGATGCTTATTAACCCCCCATACCGGAGGGATTTCGGTGTTGTTGTTTTGTTGGATAAATTGATAGAGATAGCCTCGGCGAATCAAACCTTCAAGTTCTTCTTTGAGGGCTCGGCAGTTGTCAGTAGTGTGTCCATGATCTCTTTGAAATGCGCACTACTTATTTTTGTCTCTTCTCTTGATAACTGTGGACATCTTGGGCGGATGTCGAACTATTCCATCCTTCTCAACTCCCATGAGGATGGTTGATACGCTTGCGTTGAGAGGAGTGAACTTTTCGAAGCGTGGTACTGGAGGTGGATGGCGTTGACCTGCGTTGTCTTTCTAAAACATCTAGGGTTCTTCCTCGTTTGCATTCTTCCGTTTGTTCCCGGAAGGTGAATCGTTCTTGCCTGAGGATAAAGAGATACCTCGACCCTGATATGCTTGTCACTCATTTCCAGAAGCTTAGTGAAATATTTGGACGGCTTTTTTGCAAGGGAGGCTTTTAGGTCCTTGTTAGTGACGTTGTGGTGGAAAGCGGCAGCCGCCACTGATGAGTCTAGGGATAAGATGGATCTTTCTTCGGCTATGAATCACTTGACGAAATCTTTTAGCAGTTATTCTGTAACACCCCGACCCAGCTCAGCAATTTTTCTAACAACTACCCACCATAGGCTTGTCTCATAAAATGTGTTATAGCTTATTGGTGACCTCTAATCCCAGGCAATTACATATATATATATATATATATATATATATATATATATATATATATATATATATATATATATATATATATACAATTAATTACAATTCTCCCCGATATGGGACTAATCAATCCCACACCTCCTCCACTTGTGTGTGTTGACGTCAGCCACACACAGCATCCTGCCCGGGCCCACCACTACCAGCTCATACAGTGGCAGTAACACTCCCCTTCGGGGGCCCCACCCCTGCCATGTCAGTGACGTGGCTGAATGCTACCAAGCAGCGTTTACTGCTCTCCTGGGCCCCACCGACCAACACAATCCTATAGAAAACCCCATAGGAAACTCTATAGGCCACAACCAATTTTTATAATTAATTCTATATATATATATATATATATATATATATATATATATATATATATATATATATATATATTCTTAAATACGGGGTGTTACACCCCCCCCCCCTTAAGAATTCAGCGTCCTCGCTGAACCCGGGGCTTGCAACATGATGCAAGATCTCCTTTCTAGTCGATGTGGAATGGCGTACACTAATTCAGCGAATTCTAACGTACTGCCCCCTGGCCAAACTGCAACCGTACTGACCTCAGCTCCCTCTTAGGCATACCCACCATGACCCACACTCGGTGTCGACCATTTGTAAAACCCCGGCCCCGCTCAGCAATTTTTCTAACAACTGCCCACCATAGGCTTGCCTCATAAAAGGTGCTATAGCTTATTGGTGACCTCTAATTCCATATATATATATATATATATATACATACATAATTAATTACAATTCTCGCCGATATAGGACTAATTCATCCCACATCTCCTCCTCTTGCGTGTGCTAAAGTCAGCCACACACAGCAGCCCACCCTGGCCCACCACTGCCATCTCATACAGTGGCAGTAGCACTCCCCCTCGGGGGCCCACCCCCTGCCACGTCAGCGACGTGGCTAAATGCAGCAGCATTTGTTGCTCTCCTGGGCCCCACCGGCCAACACAATCCTATTGAAAGCCCCCATAGGAAACTCTATAAGCCACAACCACTTTTTATAATTAATTCCTTATATATATATATATATATATATATATATATATATTCGTAAATACGGGATGTTACATATCCATCCTTCTGCTTCAGTTCCAACAGGGAGGCACTTGTTTTGTCAGCCTTTTGGCTGGTAACGAAGTATGCTATGAAGAGCTCCTCGAGCTGGTCGAAGGAGAATATTGAATCCATGGTAAGGCGGGAGTACCATTCCCTTGCCGATCCTTTCAGTGTTACGGGGAATGTTCGACACATAAGCGCATCTGCGGCGTTGTAGACCATCATGAAGGTCTTGAAACTCTCGATATGGTTAGTCAGGTCTGATTCCCCATCATATGATTCGTATTGAGGAGCTTTGAAGTCCTTTGGGTTGGGTGCATCGATAATGGTTTTGCTGAAAGGAGGTCGACTAGGGCAATAGGCCCTGTTGGAGCAGTTTCCCTCATTCTTCATCTGTTCTAAACGATCTTCTACCTCTTAGATATTGTGAAGGACTTGTTCATCCTTTCCCTTGGATCCAGTTGAGCCGTCAGATTCTTCTTTGAAGGGCTGACCCAGATCTTGACTGCCTTGGATAGCTTAGAGGATGTCAAACTTGAACTTTTCCAATTCGCCCCTAGTGACTAGGGCCTCTTTCTCTCTGTTTCGCTCAAGATGCTTTCAACTCTCATGAGTCAGGCTTCTTTTTGAAGTACGCCCCCTGTGAAAGGAGGAATGACATGATCTCTGTCTAAGAGAGTTGCTTCTCCGGTTTTCCTAAAGTTCTGAGCGGGAGGCCTCAGTTCGGGGGTACCTCTCATCCAAGCAAAATTTTCGAAATTTTCCTTATTGTCTGGCATTGATGATTTAGCAGAGATCTCAAGATCCCTGTGGGCCTTGCGAGGCCATTGAATCGGTTGAAGCATTATCAACTGAGACACGGTCATATAAAGGATTTTGTTCATGACGGTTTTGTCGAGAACCCTCCCGGTGCCTCTCCGTTGAAAGGATCTTGACTAAGCTGTCAAGGCGACTGTTGAGGAGGAAGCAAATCTTCCACTAGAGGAGCTAGTTCACGAAGATAGTGGGTGTGACGGCTTGAGGCCGCCGCTCTGTCTCTTAGTCTTGGTGGCACGGCGATAAGTCTGATTTGTGTAGTTTCCCACAGACGACACTAATTTGTTGCTGCTTATTTTGGTGTGGGAGCAAACAGCTAGTGAGATAATATTTTATGGAAAGTACTAAAAATCTGACCTTTGATCTTTGCCGTGAAATGTGGTTAGAGCTCATGAGATTGAATCTTGATTTTTGATTGAACACCGTGATCTGGATCCGACGGTTGCTGACACGGCCGAGGGACCTGACAAAAGCCTAAAACACTGGGCCCCGACGACAGATCCTCTGACGCTCAAGTCAGAACCATAAAGAGAAAGAGAGTTTGAGAGAGAAACTGTTGGTTACCTCCTGACTAAAGTGCGGGGGTGATATTTATAGGCCAGAGAAACAGTACATGAGATTGATTTAAATTCATTAGATCGACTATGAATTCCTTATCCCCTATTCGAATCTCCTCCTCAAGAAATAAGCTCTCTTATTTGGAGATAAGAAATTTGACTAATAGGCTTCATGGGCTGGGTCTGTCTTAGTTTGCATAATTTTTCACTTTTTATGCACTTGAAAGTGGCCCATGTCGTGTAGAATTGTCTAAAAAAGGCCTGAACATATTAAAGAGACCGGTTATGATTAATCTGCCTACAGAATTGTAATATCCGGGACGGATATTACCTTGTATAAATTACTATTTTATTATTATTTTATTATTATTTTGTTTTAATTCCAAAATCAAATTATTTGGTGATTTTCGTCCGGTTTGTCCACAAACATTGTCTGCGCGCATATATCGGTCGATGTACATCCGTAGTATATCGAATTGGTAGCGCGATCCTCCAAATCGATAATAAAACTTATCTTATTATTATTTTCAAATTAAACTATTTTATGAGGATTATATAAGGATTTTTGGTATACACATACATACACTTATACACACATTATATAGTACCAAATTAGTACAAAATGTGTAGTATGTACTCTTGGACAAGGCACAAATCTTGTCATGAAAAAATTAGATGATTAGGGTTTTAATTAGTGGCTAAACTAGGGTTTTTGTATGCATGAGAAGATTAAGTAAAAACCCCTTCTAGAAACCTTATCTTTTCACCATGCTTCCAACTCACACCTAGCCCATACCTCCACCTCACCTCTACCCCTCCTACAAGCATGGCCGGCCTCCATGGCTAGGGGGTTTTGTGCATATTGTTGAGTGCAATTTTGCACTCTCCACCCTTCCCTCCTCTTATAAATACCCCCTCCTTCTCCACTTGTCTCACTTTTTACAAAAACAAAGACAAGAGAAAGGAAAGGAAAAGAAAGAGAGAACCCTTTCTAACTTGAGAGTTTTTCTCTTGTAGGTTCCATAGAAGTTTAAGAGCTTAGGGGAAGGAGAAGTATAAGCAAGCAAGTCCTTCCAACAAAGAAAAATTATGTGGGGGTTTCTTTTTTATTTGTTTGTTTGTTTGAATTGTTGTTTGATGTTTCTTCTTCTCCTTACCTTTCTTGTTTTGTTTTCTTTGGTTCTTTTTGGAGTGGTTTGATGTGATAGTATTGTTGTATGTGGTTCCTATTTTGTATGTTTGTGAATGTTAAAGGTAATAATCACTTAAAATAAAATGGAAACAAATAGTAGTGCTAAATAGACATAAAGATTGAATCTTTGTAGTACTAGTAGTTGTTTTGTGGACTAAAATGACATATGCATATGGACTTGTACATACAACCATTGGGGCTGTAGGACTTGAATATGAACTCATACGTAAAACATATGGACCTTGTATACAACCATTTTTGGGTTGTAGAACATAAACTTGAACTTGGACTAGAAAGAATGCATATGGTTGGTTGAACCAAAATGGAGGGTTCTTACTTTATTTTATCATTGTTTATTCTCCTTTATAATCTTAAGTAAGAAAGAACCCATTGTAGATGTTAATTCTAATTATGAAAAAGAAACTAATCTAAATCACTAATTGTAGAATGATTAAAAAGATCTCTTTTTATGATCACTAGTAATAATGAGAAAATAGATGCTAATAAAGAGTTATTAGATATTTAAGTAGTAGATGTTTTATGTTTAAATAAAGTAGTAGTAGTAGATGTGTATGTTTCAAATAAAATAGTTATAGTAGATGTCTACACAAAATTGTAGAAATGTTTATGTTTCTATAAAAGTTATAGTAGATGTTTATGTGTTTAGTAGTAGATGTTTATGTTTAGATAAAGATTTTAGAAGAAGTATTAGTAGTAGATGTTTATGTTTAGATAAATATTTTAGTAGAAGTTTTAGTAGTACATGTTTATGTTTAGATAAAGATTTTAGTAGAAGTTTTAGTAGTAGATGTTATGTTGTAGTAGATGTTGTGTTTAATTAAATTGTTGTAGATGCATATGAATGTTAAATAGATGTGTATGCTTATATCGAAGTAATTTATCTATACTTAGATGATTGCAGGAAGGTGTATACCATGCTAGATTAATTTATCTACACTTAGATGGGTGTAGGAAAGTTGTATACCATGCTAGATTAATTTATCTACACTTAGATGGGTGTAGGAAAGTTGTATACCATGCTAGATTAATTTATCTATGCTTAGATGATTGTAGGAAAGTGTATACCATGTTAGATTAATTTATCTATGCTTAGATGAATGTAGGAAAGTGTATACCATGCTAGATTAATTTATCTATGCTTAGATGATTGTAGGAAAGTTGTATACCATGGTAGATTAATTTATCTATACTTAGATGATTGTAGAAAAGTGTATACCATGCTAGATTAATTTATCTACACTTAGATGGGTGTAGGAAAGTTGTATACCATGCTGGATTAATTTATCTACACTTAGATGGGTGTAGGAAAGTGTATACCATGCTAGATTAATTTATCTACACTTAGATGGGTATAGAAAAGTTGTATACCATGCTAGATTAATTTATCTATACTTAGATGGTTGTAGGAAAGTTGTATACCATGCTAGATTAATTTATCTATGCTTAGATGATTGTAGGAAAGTAGTATACCATGCTAGATTAATTTATCTACACTGAGATGATTGTAGGGAAGTTGTATACTATGCTAGATTAAATAAATATTCATGCTTAGATGACATCCATGCTTAGATAAGTATATGTTCATACTAAATGTCATTCATAGTAGACGTTCATGCTAAATATTCATGCTTAGTTAGTAGACATTCATGCTTAGATAATATCCATGCTTAGATAAGTATATGTTCATGCTAAGCTAGTAGATGATCATGCTTAATCATTATTCATGCTAAGATAGTAGATGTCATGCTAATTATTGTTTATGTTAAGTTAGTAGATGACCATGCTAATTATTGTTTATGTTAAGTTAGTAGGTGACCATGCTAATGATTGTTTATGTTTATGTTAAGTTAGTAGATGACCATGCTAATGATTGTTCATGCTAAGTTAGTAGACGACATGCTTAATCATTGTTCATGCCAGGTTAGTAGATGATCATGCTTAGATGATATCCATGCTTAAATGGTGTATGTTCATGCCTAAATATTGTTCAAGATCAAGCTAGAAGATACTCATGTTTAACAAATACCATGTTTAGATTAAGGTAGGAATTAATCTACCATGCTTAGAATGAGTAGGAGTTATAATTCATGATTAGAATATTGTAGGAGTTATAATTCATGCTTAGGAATATTGTAGGTTAATATTCATGCTTGGGTTGTGATGATTAATCATGTTAAGTAAGGAAGATCCATGCTTAAGGTGGTAGTAGAGATATATACTCTAAGTAGTAAGTATTCACGCTTAAGTTGTACCTTATGCTTGACTATAGTAGACTTCATGTTTAGATCATAGTGATTTTCATGCTTAAGCTTGACATAAGCACATGCTTAAATCATACTCGTACTTAGGAGTATTGTGGTGGGTGGTTATGTTATGTGCCATAATTAGATTGTCGTAGGTAGATACTTGCAATTGTATGCCATGCTTAAAGTGCTATAGGTTGAAGTAATAGGGAAAGAATCATGTTGAAATTGTAATGACGACTACCTTGTTGTAGTTAATATTAGTAGGGAGCCCACACATGCTTGAAGAGTATAATGTAGCATCCTAGTGGAATATTGAACGAACGTAGGTTCTATGTTGTTCTAGTTCGTTTGAAAGGAAACCGTGAGTTCTAGTGCGTGAGGTTCAAATTAGAATTAGACCCTATCATGGGGACATTCCTCATCCGTAGGGGTAATAAGGATCGGGAAGATCACTAGTAATAGTTAGTTTGATAAAAGTTGTTATGTCGCATTCGGTTTTTCATTGGTAGAATACCGATCATAGACTATTAGTAGATTCTTCTGTTGCTTCTGATAATAGAAGATCAAGTTTGCTAGTAAGCACCTTTGGTTGCTTCTAGGTTGATTACCTGTATGGTTGTTTGCATATGGTTGTGCTCATACGTGGCTCGACTGGCCCATATGTAGCTGTGGGTCTCATACGAAGTTATTTAGCTCGTATGTAGGTTGTTGTCTCGTACGCGGCTCGACCGGCCCGTGCGTAGCTGTTGGTCTCATACGCGGCTTATTTGGCTGGTGTGTACGTTGTCATCATACGTAGCTTATTGGCTCGTATGTGGTTAGTTACCGTGTGTAGCTTATTAGCTAGTACATAGTTGTTGTGCTCATCTAGAGTTGTTGTGCTCATCTAGGGTAGTATTACTACCCTAGGGCTATCGACCATCAGGACATGTGTTTTCTTACCCTAAGGAACTGTGGAGGAGTCACTCCTCGGGTACCATCGGATCTTAACCTGTGTAGGTTGATCGAGGACCGGAGTATAGACGGAATCCAAGTTCAGGGTAGTGGCATGCATATATATTCGCATTGCCGAGGTCTTGGATCGATAAGCCACGAACCGGATCCTGAAGGGTTCTGGTAAGTCTAGGTTGAGCAGCCTAGTAGAGTTGTCTTGTGAAGTCTAAATTAAGGCTTAGCATGTTGTGGTTATAATATTGTCCTCCCTAGGAGTGTTCAGGGTTAGGGACATTATTAGGGTAGTGACTTATAAAGATCATTGCTTAAACCCTTTGCCGGGAGAGAGGAGTCGGCTGTAGGGGGCACCTTACGACTAACTCGTCCCCTGAGGCAGATCATAGGTGGTGCTATTGGGTTGCACATTCCTGTCAAAGGGATACGTACGGTGCCGTCTCACAAGTTGGGAGCACGGGTTGCGTATCTCGCGCTGTTAATTCCTGAAGTACCGTGGCTTGGGGTGCCACAGGATGCATTGGGCAGTCCTGCGCTTGCGAGACCCCAGGGGTGCCACAGGGTAGGCTTCGCGCTACCTTGCGCTTGCGAGATCCTATGATTTTGAATTTTGGAATGACGCCCGATACATTGGGTTCGTCTAGTTTTGAGTGAGGTCCGGTTAGCCGGGTAGCAGTAGCGAACATGGACACTACTGGCAGACTGCATTAGTGGGACTTGACCACGTCTGCAACCTCATCAGTCACGTTGTATCTGTCAAGAACAGGTTGTGTACAATTAGAATTCATAACGCGAGTTCAAATCCCTATATATGGAGAAACGGCTTGAGAAGGGTCACATGTAGTATGGGCTGCATGTTTCTTGGGAGACTTTCTGACATTGGAATAGGAGCATCCTAGTTTTAGTTAAATATCGCATTAGAGTCTAGTCATAGCACTCACGAACACTTAAACTATACCAACACCATTGCCATGTTTTGTATGTTGTTTGGGAGATTCTCTGCTTTGTTATCAGCCTTTAAATGTCAGTGAATACTGACGTCCCCACTTCCATAGGTACTGGATCGCCGAAGTACAAGGGCGAGATTCAGGAGGACTCAAGGCAAGGAAGACAAGGAGTCAATGTCATATTTAGTTTCGCTGTAATATGTGTGTTGATTATCTATTAGTTGAGTAGTACTCAAGTGAGAGTTACCAAGTATTGTTCTTCATTCCTTGTACTCTGATGTAAGATGTTGAAGGTTGTAATACTCAGAAATGTGAAGGTAATATTGTAACTCTATTGTAAGGTATTGCAGTTGTATAATATTCAGACTTGTAATACATTGGGTGTTGAATAAAAAGTTTTAAATTCTCCTGTATTTCTGTGTATTGTGACTAACTGAAGAAAAGGTCTTGGCTCGTGTCTCGGTTTTCCCAGTATTGGAAATCGGGGCGCTACAAAAATCTTTGAGATCTGTGCTAGAATCGTACGACCCTGATTTGTTGCGTTTTTTACCATTATCATATCTTTCCAAAATTCCATGTTGGGTCAGAAGAGCAGAGGAGGTGGTAGGGGCAATGCCGGCCCTGAGTTATCGGGGGCCCATGGCGAAAGGCCCAAATAATTATTTTGGAGGCCCCTAATTACAATATATATATTTTTACACGCAAAATATATGTTTATATTTACAAAGAGAATACAAATTTGGGGTTCTCAAAATTGTAAAAATTTGGGGGTACGAGGTGGCCACCTCACCTACCTCAAGGTGGGGGCCGGCCCTGGGTAGGGATAAAGGATATCAATATGTTTGAGATGGATTTGTTCCTCCTATATTCAATAATAGCTAGTCAGTGGTATAGGCCTAAGGATTCTAGTTACTCTTCTGCTATTTTTGGGATAGCCTCGCCTCGGGATAAACGGGCATGGAAAGACGAGAAATCTTTTTCTTCGGTTATGGTTGATGATTTGAATGTTGGTAAGGTTATTCCTATGAAAGACTTGGTTGGGAAGGAGGATAAATGGGTGGTGGCGTCATTCAGTTAACTCTCCTGTGGCTTTATGTGACTGTTATTGATGATGTAGATAATTCTTTGGCTTTGGTGATCTATTAACCTTGTGCATAATCTAATTTGGTGTGTCATTTTCTAAAGAAGGGAACCCTTCTGTTGGAGAATTTAAATGAGCTTGCACAGTGCATGCAGTATGTTTGATAATTCGTTTAATTGGTGGAACAATTTTTAAAATCAATCTCTTACCTGGTCTTCTATGGTGAAATAATTTTGTTGCTACATTTTTCGGTGTGAGAGTAATCAGATGATGTGGATTCTTTTGAGAAACAATCAAGGACTTGACCTTTTGAACTGTGTTGAGACTGTCTTTGACTGCATTTGACTTGACAATCTGATTCGTTTGCGCAGTATGATTTGATTCGTTTGGTGATGTTCGCCTCAGCTGACCTGCAAAAAATCTGAAACACCAGGACTGACCTTGGTATGGGAGAGTTTTTGTGGAGAAGATTATGAGAGAGTTTTTGTGGAGAAAATATCAATTACCTGTTCCTGATGGAGGTATGGGGATATTTATAGTCGCTTTGGTCAGTTTCAAGATAATGATTTATCTCTACTTACCGGTGTTTTTGGATTGAATCGGTTATCTATTCTTCATGAAGAAATAAGAGTGGTTGATAGTTTGAACTTTCTTCAAGATAAGAGATATGGTTTTTGAACCACCTCTTATGGATAATTGTGGGTTTAAATCGTATTTAAACAGCATGTACCCATTCTTATTGGGCCGTGAGACAACCCAGTCAAACAGACCCATTTTGGGTTGTTTGATTTGGAAAAAACTCAATTCCCGTTTACGGACCCATTTTAGTAAAATTACCGTTTTACTCGTGCCTGATTTGAACAGTCCAGATTTTGTTCTATTTTTACCCATATCACAAGCCCCCACACCCGAAGACAGAGTTTCACAGCCTTTGATGAGTAGTTCGCCCGTTTTTAAGGGTTACAGAACTTATCGTAGTTCTCGTGGAAGTCTAGATCTTGCTCGAGGTATAACAATGTTATTCTGAGTTTGTAAGATACCCAAAATTAATTTTAGAATATTCTGGATTTTCTGTGTTTTTCCATATTTTCCCGATTTTTTTCCCAATTTTTAATTACTTTTTCAATCAATTAGAATATTCGGGTCTTCACCAAGTGGAACATCCTGAATTTTTAATTATAATTAAATAAGAGTTTGTTGATTTCACGTATTTTGCACGTGCAAATTTATGCGCGTTTTACTCTAGAAAATTATTTATTTTCATACCATGAACAAGTATTTTATTTCTTCTATTTTTTTTATTTTAAAAGCCTATTTAAACTCTAGGCCTAATGATTTATTCTTAGCCTACACTAATTAAATTAATTTATTTTGTAGAAGCCCATAGACTTTTAGCCCACTAGTCTCTTTTAATTGTTACAACTTGTAGGGTAGGCTAGTTTTGTAAACAATTAATTAAATAAATATATACAACTAGTAACTTGGGGTGTATTGTGTGACACGTGCATTGCATTAGCACTTGTCTTGAGTTGTGCATGGGGGTAGGCCGGAATGGAGCAAGAGAGAGTGGGAGAGTTGGTGTAGTGGAGAGGTGGTTTTGAGTTCATGGGTAGTTGCTTTAACTCCCTAGTTCATCCTAGCCCCTAATCCACAACCATCTAGTTCATCCTGGCCCTCCATTTCACTTTAAAAAATGTATAAATACCCCTTCCATCTCTTCATGCAATACACTTGAAAATTTGGTAAAAAGAAAAAAAAAAGAAAGAAACAAAGAGTGAGAAAAGATTGAGAGATTGTGAGTAAAAAGATTAAGTTGTGTCTTGTGTGTGTTCCCTTTCACCTTGGAGGCCGGCTATCATCACGAGGACCAAGAGTAGCTCGGGTTCCATCTAGTACAAGGAGGAGAAGGCAACTTGGTGGCACAATCTAGGAGGAGAAGGATCGTTCACGTGTTCAAGGAGATTTCTAGGAGTTTTTTTTCATTTATTTTTCAACAAAAATGTGGGTGATTTCTCGAACTTCTACTTTAGATACCATGCTAGGAATTGACATTGTGATTATGTTAAGAATGAAAAGAAAAATCGCTATGCATTTGTTTAAGGAGATTAAGAGGAAAAGAACACCAAAGTAATCTACATGAAAAAGTAGTAGAATAAATAGAATGTGTAATTGAGTATGTGTATGATGACTTGGTAGTTTATTCACATGCTAAAATGGATGAATTATGATTTTTGTGAAACATTGTCTATGCATGAAATAAAAGATACATTATGTGGAAATTGTGCTTATAGATAGATTATGGATTTTAAATTGGCTTGCATGGAATATTAAATAGATGAAATTGTGATAAAAGTGTGTTTATTTGCCTTATACAAGTAGTATTGTGATCACTTGATTTATTTAGCCCCATTTGTCTCTTAAAATATGTAGTTTGGGAAATAGGACTAAAAATGATAAATTAAATTTTTGGTAAGGAATGAAAGAGAAAAAATTTGTATTGAACTCATTATGAATGAGGGAAATTGTTGATAAAAGAATTTTTATAAAAATAAATGTTTCTATGTCGAAATGTGTTAATTTGATCCATTGTTTAATTTTAACTAAGAGAGAAATAGTTTTTATGAGATAAAAAATGAGTTCTATAAGAATTATGAAAATACAAGTTACTGTGTTCTTTTAGAAACTATGCTTAGGAAAAATCTATTTTTATAAGAACCATTTGAATGAGAAAAATTGAGTTTTCTACAATAAACTAGAAACAGTACAGTCACAAATAAAGTCAATTTAACAAGATTTCTTTACGGGTGAGTCACTCGGACCTACTGGTCATCGGGTGCATTTTAAGAACGTTAATGTAGCAAGCGGAGCCTTGGGTCTTGGGTTCGAGTCTCGGTAGAAACATTGTTTTTCCAAAAATCTGATTTTTATTCAAAACCCGAATACAAAACTTAAGTATAATTTAAGTCACACTTTTAACAGCTAAGTGCTGTGGATTTTTTGGTCTTCGGTGGCGCCTCAGGGATGTCACTGTAGCACGGGCGGGCCTGTTGTGTGTGGGTTCAATCCCAGACTTCGGCTAGTTTTTTAAAAAATTGATTTTTGGGGTAAATTATTATATTTTTGAGATCCTAAGTATTTTAAAAATTAAGAAAAATTATTAGAAATATCAGAAAAATATCTAGACTTTATGGAAAATTTTCTACAACATTTTGTCTTATTATAATGAGGTTTAGAAGCAAATTTTGGGAAAAGTGATGATATGGCTAAAAATGGGGTTAAATCGGAACCGTCCAGACTGGGCACGAATCTTGATGCTCGGGGGTAAAAGGGTAATTTCACATACACGTGGATCCAAGGCAGGTACTGAATCTCCTTCTCACAGATCCAATAACTCGCGAACGGATCCACACCTATCGGGTACGGGTCCCGACCCAGGACGAACCCAAATCAACGAGAGACAAATCAGGATCCCTGATTTGGCCTAATGAACAGCCCTGATTTGCTCCCGCCGGGAATCAAGGAAAGATTTCCTAAACAGACTGAGGATTTTGCTCCCGGCTGTTACACAGGAAATCAGACCCTTAAACGGCTCTCCTGGCGACTATAAATACCACCCCCCTACCACCATGACCAGGTTAATCACTTCTTCACCACTTTTAAGCTCTTTCTTAATCTCTCCTGATTACTAACAAGAGCGTCGGAGGGTGCGTCGCCGGAATCAACCCCGGTGTCTCGCACTTCCTTGCAGGTTGCGCCAGGAGCAAGAAGGCTTGAGTCAACTGTTCAAGTTGTTATCGGACTCACAAATTCTATCTGTTTACCCCCACACCGAAATCAGCGGTAACAGATTGGCACCGTCTGTGGGAACAACCACAC
Organism: Hemerocallis citrina; assembly: GCA_017893485.1. NCBI lineage: Eukaryota > Viridiplantae > Streptophyta > Magnoliopsida > Asparagales > Asphodelaceae > Hemerocallis > Hemerocallis citrina. Next base: position 118,372,410 of record CM030363.1, read on the forward strand.
GAACAGCCTCAGCTTCTTCTCCGTCGTCCTCTGCAGCCATGCCTCCGAAGAAGGTCAGATCTAGAGGGTCGAACCGTGTGGCCAATCCCGCCGACCCTACGGAGGAAGCCCCTGTCAACCCTATTCCACAGTCTGATCTTCCTCCACCGGCCCAGCAGGTCCCACCTCCTCATCCCAAGCAGCAACCTAACAATGGCCCTTCCGGTCATAACGGCCGGAAGCAGAAGCAGCCCCTCCATCAGGACCATGTTTCGGTCCATAATGGGTCCTCGGACTCGATGGCTTCTCATCATCCCGACCTCCGCAACACGCTCTTGAACCGCCAGAAGGACGACGACCTCCGCACCCACCTTGACGAGAGGCGGGCCCGAGAGGGTGCCTCCCGCCAGCGTCAGGGTGAGCAGTCCCCTCGTCGCCGAGACGGTAGGAGGTCCCCGGACCGCAGGGGCCAGGCAATGTCTCCCGAACGCAGGAGGAGGAGGCCGCATTCCCCCGCGGATCGGCATCCTCGGAGGAACAATGACGCACCGATCACTCGTGCCGAGTTCCTGCAATTTCAGGACACCGTTCTGCAGGCTCTCAACCTTCGGCAGAACGTCCAAAATGCTCAGAGGGCTCCAACACCCCCGAGGGATCCCAGTCCTCGCCGCCGAACCTGAAGTCCTTCCCCGGCTCCCAGCCGCCAGCAGCAGCAATACAGTCCTCGCCGATCCCAGGACTACCGGCGCCGCAGTCCGCGCTCCCCCTCCTATGAAGAGGAGTCCGGGGGGTCATACGATTACCAGCGGAGGGACGACGCCCTCATCTGCCGTCTCCATGAAGTAGAAAGGCGTATCGGCCGCATGGACAGGGAGGAGGAGTCCCGAGTAGGAACCGTCCGTCCCAGCCGACCCCCTTTCTCGCGATCGATCATGGAGGCCCACATACCGAGGGGTTTCAAACCTCCGCAGTTTGAAACGTACTCAGGGGAATTCGACCCAGTCGATCACGTCGAAAGCTTCAAGACCCTGATGCTGATCCATCAAGCTTCCGACGCCGTGCTCTGCAGGACCTTCCCTGCCACCCTCAGGGGGTCGGCTCGGGAATGGTATTCCAGACTCGCCCCCTCCTCCATCTTCTCGTTCGAGCAGTTTGAAGCACTGTTCATAACTCACTTCGTGAGTAGCAGGCGAGCCAAGAAGACAAGTCTCTCCCTGCTGAACCTGCGGTAGGAAAGGGAAGAGAAGCTGCGGGACTATGTGAAGAGATTCACCGCAGAGGTTAGGTCTATCGCCTCCTTAGACCAGTCAGTGGCGACCGTGGCGTTCCAGTCGAACGTTCTCAACGCCAACCTCCGATCGTCCCTAGCCAAGAAGCCCCCGCATGACTTCGCCGACCTCCTCCTGAGGTGCGAGAAGTACATCCGAGCAGAGGAGGCTGAAGCCCTTCCGAGCTTTGGGGGGCCCTCCACAGGGTCGAAGAGGAAGGCGACGAGGGAAGAGGGGTCCAAGAAGGCTCAGAAGGACAATGGTGGTCAGCGTCGCCCTCCCCCCAGGTTCGAGAAGTTCACTCCCCTCACCACTAACGTCTCTACTATCCTAATGGAAGTGGAGAAGGAGGGGGTCATCCCTCCAGCTCCGAGGATGCACACCCCAGCGAAGAGGAGGAACAAAGATAAGTGGTGTCGTTACCACCGAGACCACGGCCACGACACGAACGACTGCCGGGCTTTGAGAGATGAGATTGAAGCCCTCATCCGGAGGGGGCAGTTGGCCAAATTCGTGAAGGCTAACGATCGGACGGATCGCAACTCTCCTCCGCCTCGGGGGGCTAACAAGCGCTCCGAGCGGCGCGAGGAGACACCCGAGTTCGAGGAGGAACGGATTCTGCACCTGATCCACCGAGGCCCCATGGGGGGCTCCTCTAATTCCTCCCAAAGGCCTTCGTCCGAGAGGTCAACTCGGTCCACAGTGCCCCTCCCCCCAAAGGTCTCGGCGTCCCTGTGTCTTTCTCCGATGCCGACCTCGAAGGGGTCCGAACCCCACACTGTGACGCCCTCGTCATCGACCTCCGCATGGCCAACTTCAAGGTGCAGAGGATTTTAGTAGACAATGGGAGTTCGGTCAATATTCTCTTCCTCTCGGCCTTCCGAGGCCTACAGCTGTCCCGGGACCGTCTCAAACCGGCCGGTTACACACTCCACGGGTTCACGGGGGTCCCGGTAACTGTCGAGGGGGTGATAACCCTAGACGTAACTGCGGGAAGCACCCCTACTACCCGAACCGAGCCGATGGACTTCATGGTCGTCGACGTCCCGGCGGCGTATAATGTCATCCTAGGTCGACCCGGCCTAGCCGCCTTGGAAGCTGTCCCCTCGGCGTACCATTTGAAAATGAAGTTCCCCACCCGGTCGGGAGTAGGGGAAGTCAGGGGAAGCCAAGAAACAGCCCGGAAGTGCTACATGACTTCCACCGGGGGACCAATGCTCTCGCTCGAGACACTAGAAATCCCCGAGCCGAAAGCTCGGCCAACGTCCGAGCCGGCGGACGAGTTAGAAGAAGTGCTCTTCTCAGACGAGGACCCGAGCCGAAAGTTCCTCATCAGCAAGTCCTTGCCGACCGCACTGTGCTCGGACCTGATTCAATGCATCCGGGATTACCGTGACTTGTTCGCCTGGTCGGCCGCGGACATGCCCGGCATTTTCGAGGAGCTGCTCGTCCATCGCCTGAGTGTCGAACCGGGGTGCAAACCGGTTCAGCAGAAGAGGCGAAAGTTCGCTCCCGAGCGACAGCAGGCCATCAAGGAGGAGGTGGATAAACTGCTGAAGGCCAAGTTCATACAGGAGGTAAATTACCCCGAGTGGCTGTCGAAAGTTGTGATGGTCAAGAAGTCCAATGGCTCTTGGAGGATATGCATTGACTTCACCGACCTGAACAAGGCGTGTCCAAAGGATCCATTCCCTCTCCCGAACATCGACACCCTTATTGATGCCACCTCGGGCCATGAGCTCCTCAGCTTCATGGACGCCTTCTCGGGGTACAATCAGATCCGAATGTTCCCTCCGGACATTCCGAAGACATCCTTCATCACTGACCAGGGCCTCTACTGCTATCAGGTCATGCCGTTCGGCTTGAAGAACGCGGGCGCCACCTATCAGCGCCTCGTCAATAAGGTTTTCCAGAACCAGATAGGCCAGAATATGGAGGTGTACGTTGACGACATGCTCGTCAAGAGCGTTCGAGGCACAGATCACGTAGCCGACCTCCAGGAGGCCTTCGGCATGTTTAGAAGGCACAACATGCGGCTGAACCCGAACAAGTGCGCGTTCGGGGTCTCTTCGGGAAAGTTCCTCGGCTTCACGGTAAGCCAACGAGGAATCGAAGCTAATCCCGAGAAGATTAAGGCCATATTAGACATGGCCCCGCCTCGGAACATCAAGGAGGTGCAGAAGCTTACCGGTCGGCTCGCCGCTATCGGTCGTTTCCTCTCGAAGTCAGGGGAAAAGTGCCTCCCCTTCTTCAAAGCACTCAGGGGGGCTAAGGGTTTCGAATGGGGCCAGCCACAACAGGAATCGTTCGACCAGCTGAAGGCCTACTTGGTGAACCCCCCTTGCTCAGCAAACCGGTCCCGAGCGAGACTCTCTTCGTCTACTTGGCTGCTTCCGAGCAGACCTTGAGCGCTGTCTTGGTGAGAGAGGAGGACCGAACCCAAAGGCCTATCTACTACGTGAGCAAGGTACTTCGGGACGCCGAGCTCCGCTATCTGAAGATAGAGAAAATGGCCTACGCCCTAGTCACGGCAGCGAGGAAGCTTCGGCCATACTTTCAGTCCCACTCGATCGTCGTCCTCACCGACCAACCCCTAAAGCAGAGCCTCTACAAGCCTGAGACCTCGGGCCGGCTGATGAAGTGGTCCATAGAGCTGAGCCAGCATGACATCTCTTACCAGCCTCGGACAGCAATTAAGGCGCAGGCACTCGCCGACTTCATCGTAGAGTCCACTATTCCTGAGGTCGGCCACGTCCCGAATGGACCCCCCATTTGGACAGTCTTCGTGGACGGATCCTCATGTAATGAAGGAAGCGACACCGACATCATTCTGAACGGCCCTGACAACTTCGTCCTCCAGTACGCGATCCGCATGAACTTCAAGGCCTCGAACAACGAGGCGGAGTACGAAGCACTCATTGCTGGCCTCGGACTTGCACGAAGTGCTGGGGCGCAGCACCTCCGAATCCACAGCGATTCCCAGCTCGTCGTAAATCAGGTCTTGGACGAATACGAGGCCCGAGAAGAGCGGATGGCGAAGTACCTTGCTAAGGTTTGGGCCCTCATAGGCCGGTTCGAGGAGGCACTCATCCAGCGGGTCCCTCGTGAAGAGAACTCACAGGCCGATGCCCTCTCCAAATTGGCCTCGTCCTCCCTGCAAGGTCTCGAACAGACCGTACTGATCGAATTCCTCTCTAAGCCGAGCATCAAAGACGAGACACCTGGCTCGGCGGAATCGTTGCCAGTCATGTTACAAGATAATTGGATGAAGCTTTTAGTGGAGTTCTTAAGGGACGGGCTCCTACCCGAAGACCCTAAAGAGGTTCGCCGAGTCAGAACCCAGGCCGAGCGGTATGTCTTGATCGAGGGCATCCTATACAAACGCTCTTTCTCTCAAATAGACGGCCGACCGTACCTAAGGTGCCTCTCTCCGGATCAGGCCGAATATGCCCTACAAGAGCTCCACGAAGGCATCGGAGGGGCACACTCAGGATTTAGGTCCTTGGCACGGAAAGCTTTAAATTATGGATACTTCTGGCCGACCCTCCTTCAAGACGCCGAGCGACACGTTCGGCAATGCAGCTCTTGTCAGAGACACTCCAGCATCCGACGCCTCCCTCAGGCCAACCTCGCCTCCTTATCAAGTCCCATCCCCTTCGCAATGTGGGGCATGGACTTACTAGGGCCCTTCCCTCTGGCTCCGGGTCAGTTCAGGTTTCTGGTCGTGGCCATCGACTACTTCTCGAAGTGGGTCGAGGCCGAGCCCCTCACCACTATAACCGAGAACAAAGTGGTACAGTTCTTCTGGAAGAGCATCATATGCAGGTTCGGCGTCCCCCGTGTCCTCGTAACGGACAACGGGACTCAGTTCACTGGTGCAGCATTCCGAGCTCTATGCGGCGACCTGGCCATCCAGCAGCGCTTCTCGTCCGTCTCTTACCCTCAGTCGAACGGACAGGCAGAAAATGCTAACCGGCAGATCCTCGCAGGCATCAAGAAAAGGCTAGACAAAAGTTCCAAGGGCTTATGGGTCGACCAACTCCCCAACGTCCTATGGAACTACCGCACGAGCAAGCGGACCCCCACAGGCGAGTCCCCTTTCAACCTCACCTATGGGTCCGAGGCCGTGATACCTCTCGAGGTCGGAATACCTTCCCCTCGGCTCACAGCCTATGACGAAGCACAGAATGCCAGGGACCTCAGAGCAGACTTGGACCTGATAGACGAGCTGAGGGAAAGGGCGTTGATTCGGCAGAAGATTTACCGAAGAAGGGTTGAACTAGCGTACAACAAAACGGTCCGACCCGCCAACCTTAAGCAAGGAGATTTGGTTTTGAGAAAGCTAGCCATATCCTTCCCCAGTCAGAAGAGCAAGCTGGCTCCGAACTGGGAAGGGCCGTACAGGATCACAAAAGTAGTTCGGCCCGGAACATATTGCCTTGAAGACCTAGAGGGCAGAGAGCTTCCGAGGACCTGGAATGCCGACCACCTCCTAAAATACCAAGAAAGCGCTCCGGCGCCGCTCTAAGTATCATAGGATATCGAGCCATTCCAGTCCTCCGACTTGTAACCTATTTTCATAAATTGTACTATGTAAAACGGTTCGCCGTCGATTATCAATAAAGAAAGCTCTTTCATGTTTGTGAATTCGCATGTTTCTCTCCCCTCTTATCGCCTGCTTTTTAAATTGTGATTTCAACCAATGGTTCGGAGTCCACGTTCGGCACGACCTCACCTCCTCGGCTCGTCCCCGGACGAACCAGGGGTAGACCGTCGTTCGGGCCTGCTCCCACAACCGTTGACCTAAACCGATGGTTCGGAGTCCAACACTCGGCTCGACTTTACCTCCTCGGCTCGCCTCCGAGCGAGCCAGGAGTAGATCGCCGTTCGGAATTGCTCCCACAACCGTTGACCTAAACCGATGGTTCGGAGTCCAACACTCGGCTCGACTTTACCTCCTCGGCTCGCCTCCGAGCGAGCCAGGGGTAGATCGCCGTTCGGAATTGCTCCAACAACCGTTGAACTACACCGATGGTTCGGAGTCCAACACTCGGCTCGACTTTACCTCCTCGGCTCTCCTCCGAGCAAGCCAGGGGTAGATCGCCGTTCGGAATTGCTCCCACAACCGTTGACCTAAACCGATGGTTCGGAGTCCAACACTCGGCTCGACTTTACCTCCTCGGCTCGCCTCCGAGCGAGCCAGGGGTAGATCGCCGTTCGGAATTGCTCCAACAACCGTTGAACTACACCGATGGTTCGGAGTCCAACACTCGGCTCGACTTTACCTCCTTGGCTCTCTTCCGAGCAAGCCAGGGGTAGATCGCCGTTCGGAACTGCTCCAACAACCGTTGAACTACACCGATGGTTCGGAGTCCAACACACGGCTCGACTTTACCTTCTCGGCTGGCTTCCGAACGAGCCAGGGGTAGATCGCCGTTCGGAATTGCTCCCACAACCATTGGACTACAACGATGGACCTGGAGTCCAACACTTAGCTCCCAGTCCCCCCAAGCTTGCTTCGCGGCAAACCGGGAATGGTCCGCCCCTCTGCTCCGTCAGTGGAGGGACGCCGAAGCAACGTTCGGCCACATAATCCGAGCTCTCCTACCTAATAGCCGAAGCCCGAAGCCCTACGCCTTCGGTCGGCTACCGAGCAAGTGCCTTCCCGAGCTCGCAAACGGAGAAAAGTCACTTTCTCCTCAACTTTCGCGCCTGATCTCGATCAGACGGCTCAGATCTTGCAACCTGCGCTAAACGACAAGATAACGTTTTCTTGGGAACTGAGCCGCCTCGAGATTCGTGCCTACGTTCAACGGCTCAGATCTTGCCGCCTGCGCTAAACAACAAGATAGCGCTTTCTCGGGGACAGAGCCGCCTAGGAACTCGTGCTGTACCCTGTCAGAGTCACTAAACAACAAAATACCGTACATATAGGAACCCGTTCGGTTCAACGCTCTCGCCGACGGAACTAACACGCTCGGTTCAAAGACCTCGGCGCGACCAACACAGTTATAAGCAAGACAAAAGTGCAGACAATGAAAGATATTTTATTAAACAACCAGGCTGTAATACGAAACACATCTTTTCCATGGTTACAAAGTGTTTGCAAACAAAATAGACGCCACCGACCTACTACACATGGCTCTCATATGGAAATATCCTCACTGGACTGTTCGGCCGACTGTTCGTCCTCCTCGGCTGGTTGCTCCCCTGCATCGTTCCGGAGCTTCGCTACCGCAGTCTGCAAGTGTCGAATCTCCGAGAGCAAATCATCCCGCTCGGCTATGATCTTCGACTGGTTGTGCCGAATACACTTGACCCGAAGAGCGTTGCTGAACGCGGTTTGCGAATCCTCGTCCCCTTCTGCAGGGGTCAACTCGGCGATCCTATTCTCCAGACGTTGGATCTCCGCTTCCCGTAGGTCGAGGACGGACAAAAGGTGAGCCCGCTCACCCTCAGCTCGGCGTAACTCCAGCTCGACGCTTCTAGAACTCAGAGCCGCCATCCCAGAAGTGGCTTCAGATTCAGAGTCTTCATCCGAGCCGTGGAGATCAATATACGAATCGGCCGCCTCGAGCTGAAAAAAGGGGAAAGCAAATAACAAAATTTCAATGCACTGCCGAAGTCCAACACTTGGAAATTCTCTGAAGAAACTTTCAGATTTGCATTTCATATATATATAGTGGCTTCACATACATCAAGACCGACACTACTACAACGTTTTACAACAAGTCAAAGGGGATGAAAAACGACATGATCAGGGCCTCTTCGGAAGGGGAATGCTTCGGTTTAGGGAAACGCAAGGACGACGAGGCCTGCCCTCCGAGCTCAATCCTAAACCAACGAAGCGCGACCCCCCTTCGCTGCTGGCTCTAACTGCGGCGCCGGCCGAGGCCCCGCTCGACGAGACGGCCGCACTGCTCTGAGCGTTGGCTGGACTCCGCATGGTCATAGGCGAGCGCAAGTTCGTAAAATGTAATCCCCCTCTCGTTCTCTTCGCGAGTACACGACGTACTGCGAATGTTAGCCCTCTCCGGCACAGGTTTGAGCAATTCCTCCAGTTCAATGATTCTGTCTCTCAGAGCCCGACTTCTTCGAACGAAAAGGCCTCGATGAGCCAGAGGCGTTGGCACCATCGGCCGCGAGCCGGCGGAAGTGGGTGACCTCGATTCCCCTATCTATCGTGATCCTTCTGAGCCTATCGACTTCGGCCAATAACCTCTTGCGCTCGGCCGACGCCTTCCCCAGCTCGGGGGTCAGCTTCTCTTCCTCCGCCGAGCGTTCTTTCTCCGCTAATTCCAAGTGTTGAACCTCAGCCAAAAGGTCGTCATTCTTCTGCTCGGCGACATTAAGCTCTCTACGGAGCTGCTCGACTTCCCCTTCGGGACAAGGAGCTTGGGGGTACTTCCGCAGTTGCCACAGCTCGCGACAGTACCTCCGCAAAGCTGCCTTCGTCTCCTCCAGCTTGCCGAGCAGGAGAAACCTATTCTGTCGGCTCTGCGAGAGCTCGCCCTTCGTTTTCGCCAGCTCCTTCCAAAGGTATACAACCTCCGTGATCGGACCGAACTTCACCTGAAAAGCGGAGATAAATCCGATGGGACAATACACGGAAACATCTACAACTAGTCATACGCAAATCTGAGGCTCAACACTTGGACAAATTTTCGCCAAACAAAATATTTTCATTCAAAATCGAGGTGAAAGTTTTACACAAGCGGGGGCCAGTCCGCAGTTAGGCTTACAAAAGAAAAAAGACTAAAAAAGACAACCGAGTCAGGGGTCGACCTTTTTGTCATTAGGGTCCGTCGACCCCCCGGCCTTGTCCTCGCCAATGCCCTCGCCTCCGTCCTCGCTCCCGCTCTCCTCCTCGGAGTCGTCCTCCTCCTCGTCCTCGGCTTCGGTCTCCCCTGGGCCTTCGACGCGTTCCGTCTCTCCCTCGGGACCGAGCAACCCCTCGGGAACACCCTCCTCCCCTTCCACGAGGTCGTAAAAGTGGTAGGAGGACGTGTCGAAGCCCGGGTTCTTGGCGGCAACGTGGAGCAGGGCTCGGCCGTAGGCTTCCTCCATGTTCTGGAGCATGTGCTGCGCAGCCTCCTCCTGTACGGCCTTCCTCACCTTCTTCACCTTCTTCTGGTGCTTGGCCATGATTTTCTCGGCCCTCTTCCGAGCCTTCTCCGCTTCCGACCGAGCGTTGGCCAGCGCCTCCTTCAGCTCGGCAACCTCCTTCTCCTTTGCCTCAAGCTTGGTTGCCGCATCCTTCGACAGCTGAATGGACTCGGCCAGCTGCTTCTCCAGCCCCCCCACTTCAGCAGCCCTCTTCGTCGAGAGAAGCTGCTCGGCATCAAGCTGCTGTGCGACCTTGACGCGCTCCGCCCTCTCCCGCTCCTTCTCCTGTTCCTTGTTCGCCAACTCCTCGACCAGGAAATTGAAGTGGCAGAGAGTCTGAAAAAGAACAGCACATTAAAATCCGAACCCAAGGACTTGGAAAAATTCTAAGAAAGAAATCTTGGTGAGGGAGAACTCGGCCTACTTACCGACATAGTATTCCGAGCGATCTGCATCACGGCGTCCCCTGCTAGCCCGGCCTTCAGGGTCGCCCGGTCCTTTGGGGTCGGTAGGTGCTTCACCGCCTCCATGCAGATGTTGCCGTCGCCCAAGAAACCGTCGACGTTCATCACCTGCCAGTCAGGAACGAAGATCTGCTTATGACGCTCGGTCAAGATCTTCTCCGCCTCGGCAGTGAGGGGCGGAACCTGGAGGGATAGCACCTCCTTCACTCCGAACACACCGCTCGACGAACCGGGAGCATCCCCCTTCGGGGGCGGTGTCGGCGCACCCGAGGCAGGAGAGTCGAGGACCCTGATCTCCCCTTTCTCAAGGACCGCGACCTTCGGTTGGTCGGCAGGCTTCTCGACCGAAGGCTTCTTCGAAGCTCGACTGTCCTGGGGCCCCGCCGAAGGCCTCTTCTTCTTCGCCTCCTGCTCCGATCGGCCCTTCGCCACCAGAGCCTTGTAGTCCAGCTTCATCGTCTCTGCACAAACCGAATGAAAAAACTTAGAAAAATTTTCATGAACTCTAAGCAAAAAGCAAAAATACCAGAAGCATACTAGGGTCGATCGGACTAAGATCCCCACGGAACAGATCCTCCTCGGCAATATCTTTCCAGCTTAGCGCTGGCAGGGCGAGGAGCTTCCTCTGGACCTCCGCCTCCTCATCACTCAGCACCGCCTCCTTCTTGGTCCGCTTGGGCAGACCCTCCTTTGCCCAAACCGTCGGTATCACCCACGGCGCCGGAGCTCGGATGAGGAAGTACTTCTCCTTCCAATGTTTGATCGAGTCCGAATTCTCGATCAGCTTCACGCCCGTCCGGGGCGAAAGATAGAATCTCTGTTCGTCTCTCCTTGGCTGACAGGGTCGGTAGAGACTCCGAAAGAGGAACATACTCGGTTTTCCGCCGACCTCTTGGCATCGGAGGACGAAAGCCATGACGTGCCCCATGTGTTCGGCATCAGCTGGGCGGGGCTCAAACCGTACCATGTCAGAACATCAACCACGAACGGGTGGAGGGGAAAGCGGAGTCCGGCAATAAGGGAGTCGACCGGAAAGACGCACACGTCCGACGAGGACTTTGTGTTGGCTCGGAAACCTGGCCCGGGGAGGAGCAGTCCATAGTCGGCAGGGATCTGGAAGCCTTCTCGGATCAGGTAAAGGTCCCCCTCGGTGAGAGACGAGATGGTATGATCCACCTCGGACAGCTCCCTCGGCTCGTTCTCCTCTACCAACTTAGCCGTGCCTTGGGTGACTCTCTCCAAGGTATTCTCGGCATAGTCCCGGACACCTCCCACGCTCGACAGGGCAATAGGCTGCCGACCAAACGCCCCCGCTCTCTTCGGCGTTTCCACGATCGTGACCACGGCCTTGCCCTCCCGGGACACCGCCGCAACCTCCTTAGGCAACTCAGCCACTTCGCCCTCTCTGTCCGGACGAACGACATTCTGATCGCTCGGCTCCACTACCTCCTTCCCTTCATCCCCTCGGCCAACGGCTTGTTCCGAGGCGGGGGTCTCATCCGTGATCTTAACCATTTTTTTCTAAAAGAGAAGGGAAAGAGACTGACCTTGAAGTGATAGGTACGGTCGGAAAGTTCGCCGGAGACAAGGAACGCTACCGCGACAGCTAGCAACGCCACCAGAGAGCTGAAAACTTCGAAGGCAAAGTAAAAACTGAAGAGAGAGAGTAAAAGTAAAAAATGATACTTGGTCTAAGGGGGGGGGGGTGAAGATTTATAGTAAAATGGAACGTCCCTTGGACTTCCAAACGAATAAGTGCGACTTTTGGGCTGCTCTCGAAACGCCGCGAAGGCCCAACACAACTGCCTTCCTTACCAAGTCAACTAGCTCGACGCAATGGGATCTGAATCCGAGCTACACGCAATCCAAACCAGTCTGCAACAGAGTCCGGTCGGAATCCGAGCAAGTGCCTTCCCGAGCCTGCAAACGGAGAAAACTCACTTTCTCCTCAACTTTCGCGCCTGATCTCGATCAGACGGCCCAAATCTCGCCGAGGACACTAGACGACAAGATAGTGTTTTCTTGAGGAATGTGCCCGTCTCGAGATGCGCGCCATCATCCAACGGCCCAGATTGCGCCACGTCGCTCGGACAATCGAACCTTCGGACGCCCCACCAATGTCTAGAGAAGCCAGAAAAAAATTTTGATTCGAAGTTTTAAGGCACCGCCCTCGGCGGGCCCCACGTCTCGGTCGGCATTTCGCCGACCCGCGAGGCCCAGTTGAAAGCAGATCAACACTCAGAGACCGGGAGAAGCGCACCATTCCGAGCTAGTTGATTGTAACTGGAAGGCTCGGCCCGGCAGAGGACTCTGGCAATAGAGCCTTCACAGTTGCAAACAACAAGATCGGAACGCCCTTTATTTCTCCCCCCTCAATCTCACCGATGGACCGGAAGTGAAAGAGAGATCACCCGTCCTTCCGAACAATCTCACCCCTCGAATTCGGACATGGATCATCACCTCTCCCACCCTGATCTCTGCCGACCCTGACACCCGCTGCGGAGCAAACAGAGTAGGCAGAAGATCTTGGTGGAAGAACGACCACCCGTCCCTCCGAAGTAGCTCACACCCCGGGTCCGGACTACGGTCGTCGCCACTACTGCCACATTCTCTCCCGCTCCTGACATCCCCTTTGGAATCATGAGGAACGGGAGAAGAACAAGGCAACGGGGCGACCACCCGTCCTTCCGAAGTAACTCATCCCTCGGGTCCGGACTGTGGTCGTCACCACTACTGCCTCGTCCCCCCCCCCCCCCGCTCCTGACATCCACTTTGGGGCCGTCAGGAACAGGAGAAGAACCGGGCAGAAGAGCAACCACCCCTCCGGACCTCGAAAGAGAAGTTACCCAAGGCAGATACCTCCGAGGTCTGAAACTCTATGTTGTTGCGATTGAAATGACAAAGGAAGTGAAGTACTTATAGCCTACCCTCCAAGACCTAGCCATTATGATCCTCGGGAGTTGTAACGTCACGCATTAATTGAAGGAATCATCCTTAATGACCTGGGGAAGGTGGAACGCCGCACGAACCCCGGAGCACCATTAATGTCCTTGGGAACAGGATCGTCTCGAGATGGATTGCGCCGCGTCACTCGTCCTACCGAAAACCCCTGTCTCCGGTCGGATTCCGTGCAAGTGCCTTTCCGAGCTCGCAAACGGAGAAAACGCACTTTCTCCTCAACTTTCGCGCATGATCTCAATCAGACGACCCAGATCTCGCCGAGGATACTAAACGACAAGATAGTGTTTTCTTGAGAAATGTGCCGTCTTGAGATGCGCTTCGTCATCCAATGGCTCAGACTGCGCCACGCCGCTCATCCTGCCGAAACCCCCTGTCTCCGGTCGGATTCCGTGCAAGTGCCTTTCTGAGCTCGCAAATGGAGAAAACACACTTTCTCCTCAACTTTCGCGCATGATCTCAATCAGACGGCCCAGATCTCGCCGAGGACACTAAACGACAAGATAGTGTTTTCTTGAGAAATGTGCCCGTCTTGAGATGCGCGTCGTCATCCAATGGCTCAGACTGCGCCACGTCGCTCGGACTGCCGAAACCCCATGCCTTCGGTCGGTTGCCGAGCAAGTGCCTTTCCGAGCTCGCAAACGGAGAAAACACACTTTCTCTTCAACTTTCGCACCTGATCTCGATCAGACGGCCCAGATCTCGCCGAGGACACTAAACGACAAGATAGTGTTTTCTTGAGAAATATGCCCGTCTTGAGATGCGCACCGCCATCCAATGGCTCAGACTGTGCCACGTCCCTTGGACTGCCGAAACCCCATGCCTTCGGTCGGTTGCCGAGCAAGTGTCTTTCCGATCCCGTAAACGGAGAAAAAAGACACCGAGCTACTACGACCGTTGGATCTCTCAGAAATTCGTGCATCTAATGATGAACGATCCAGATTGCGCCACGTGCGCTAAAAGACAAGATAGAGTTTTCTTGGGAAACGCGCCACCATCCGATGGCTCAGATTGCGCCACGTCGCTCGGAACGCCGAACCCCCTAGTCTCCGGTCGGCAGCCGAGCAAGTGCCATTCCGAGCTCGCAAACAGAGGAAAAATCTGCCGAGCGATGGAGACCGTCAGATCTCTCAGAAAATCACGCTCGACGATGATCAGAGGTCCAGATTGCGCCACGCCAAAAATCAGTATTAAAAATCGTTTTTTATTTATTTAAATCGCTTTATTTATTTAAAAATTGCGAAAAATTGCTAAAAATTCGGGAAATTTAACTAAAAATTCTAGAAAATAATTGAAAATTCTGGGGTATATCTTTGGGCCCCTGAACAAATAATTATTGCCCAGAATGCACTGTTAAGGCCCCCCGAATGATTGGTAAACGCATCGCAAAATTAAATAAATAACCCGAAAAAAATAGATGAAAGACCCCAAATACTCGATATGGCTAGGAGACAGCACATGGCATCAAAAAGTTACCTCACTACCCCCTTCAAGATCCTAAGTCCTCCACATGGACTCCGATACAACTCCGCTAGCCACCAAAACAGTCAAACTACTCCTCAAAGGCTGAACACGCTCAGTCTTTAGGAGTGGGGGGCTCGTGATATGGCTAAAAATGGGGTTAAATCGGAACCATCCAGATTGGACACGAATCTTGATGCTCGGGGGTAAAAGGGTAATTTCACATACACGTGGATCCAAGGCGGGTACTAAATCTCCTTCTCACAGATCCAATAACTCGCGAACGGATCCACACCTATCGGGTACGGGTCCCGACCCAGGACGAACCCAAATCAACGAGAGACAAATCAGGATCCCTGATTTGGCCTAATGAACAGCCCTGATTTGCTCCCGCCGGGAATCAAGGAAAGATTTCCTAAACAGACTGAGGATTTTGCTCCCGGCTGTTACACAGGAAATCAGACCCTTAAACGGCTCTCCTGGCGACTATAAATACCACCCCCCTACCACCATGACCAGGTTAATCACTTCTTCACCACTTTTAAGCTCTTTCTTAATCTCTCCTGATTACTGACAAGAGCGTCGGAGGGTGCGTCGCCGGAATCAACCCCGGTGTCTCGCACTTCCTTGCAGGTTGTGCCAGGAGCAAGAAGGCTTGAGTCAACTGTTCAGGTTGTTCTCGGACTCACAAATTCTATCTGTTTACCCCCACACCGAAATCAGCGGTAACAAGTGATTTAAGAAATTTCTTTAAAATATAATTCTTTTGTAATTAAAGATGAGAATATTTTTGTTGAACATAGAAAATTGTAAGGAGTCCAAAATGAGTTTTTGAATTATAAATTATTGAGTAAAATTTAATGCGAGGTTGCTTAAGATTATGCAATATGAGCATGGAATGTAAATTAAAAAGAAACATGATGAAATGTGGAATTTATGAACAAGTATACTCTTATTTTAATGAGCATGAAAAGAAAATTGAGACTAGAATTTTAACTAAGTCCTCACGTCGGCAAGAATGAAAGTTTTGAAAAGAGAATTGTGATAAATTAAGACCAAGTTTGGGTCATGGTTAATGATTGATACTTTAAGACTGATGTAGAGATAACGCTAAATTCTAGAGTATTGATTTTTATTCATGATTCAATTATCTAAGGATTAGACATATAGTGGAGATGTGATGAAAGTAAGAGAAAAACATAAGTATGAGGGCTATTGGATTGACCGTGTGAGAGTATTCACAGGATGTCCTCATGATGCGTCATGATTATGGCGTGGATACTACTCCAGGATATCGTCCCGGTGGCGACGTTTGTGGGGTGTTTTGGTGACTACGGGTGGTGTCATTGTCCATGGCGAAGGTGAATTGTCCACAGGATGCCTACATGATGTTTAATGTATCAGTGCGTGGGATTCTCTCCATAATGTCTGGACGTGGGCTCGTAACTCATAGAACACCTAGTATACTTACCGTAGTTACTGTACTAGTTTAAGTCATTGCGAGGGATTGAACCCTACAAAATGAAGAATGAATTAAGGTCTTGCCCTCGGACCTATGTAGTATGGGATGCATAGAATCCGAACAAGTGCGCATTAGTGTCATGTGAATATTAATAACTGCATTAAGGACTAAGTGCACATTCACACACGACATCAATAGGATAGTTCCCCTTAGCTTTGCTTGTGACAAGTGTATGCTTTCTAAGTAAGAGAAATTGATGTATTATATCCTAGCGTCAGTTGTATGCAATTGACGTACCCACAGTTTCTATGCAGGACAAAGAAATTGACAAGAACTAAAGATTGATTTCTGCTTAAAGAATGTTCAAGTTGTTATTCAATTCATGTATAATGTTGTAATTTGCTTCTGCTGTGTAAAATGTAATCCTTGTTGTAATAACAGTTTTTAATTCCTTGTAAAATTGTACGAAGTGAAATGTAAAGATCCTGTGGAACTTCGAATTCAGTTTTATTTGGAATTCGGGGTGTTACACCAAGCCTCTTCTTGTGGCCATCCATGATTAGCTGATTGGTATTCTCGTCTTGACCATTAGTCTGCAGATGAGATATTCAAGAGAAACGCTACTCAATACTTAGATCAGTGCAAAATTTGCAGAACCCTTTAGCAGCGAATTTAGTTCCATTATTGGTGACCAGAATGCGAGGGATCCCGAACCAGCAAACCACGTCTTCCAGAAGAATTTTTGGACTTTATGCTCAGTGTTATTGCAAGTGGTTCTGCCTCTATCCACTTTGTAAAGTAATCAATAGTGACCACTAAGAAGGACCGATGTTCGGTAGCAGGAGGAAAGGGCCCGAGCATATCCATTCCCCACATTGCAAGGGGATGGGGATGGACATGGAGTTGAGGTTGGCTTGGGGGATCCGCCTGATGGAGGAGTATTTCTGACAGGGGATGCACTGGGGCACATAAGCTTGGCCATCACTAAGGAGAGTGGGTCAGTAGTAACCATGGTTGAGTACTTTCCGTGCAAGGGATCTTGCGCCAAGATGGATGCCGCATATTCCTTCATGAACTTATTTCAAGGCGTAGTTAGCTTCTCCGGGAGAGAGGCACTGAAGGTATGGTCGAACATCAACCTGAGTATAGGAGCACTTATAGAGGACCCCTTCTACGAGTACGTACCTCTGAGCCCTTACCCGAATCTTTCTCGATTCTTTGGTATCCACAGGGAGGATCCCTTTATTGAGGAAATCGACTTGGGGTTTCATCCAACAATCTTCGGGTTCTTGAGGGGCTATAGGCATGAGCTCCAGTGTAACATCCTGGATTTTCAAATAATTAAATATAAATTTTTTATTTGTTTTCATGTGTTTTGCACGTGCAAATTAATGTGTGTATTTGCCTTTAAAAATTATTTTAATGTCATGAATAAACATTTTCATTTCTCTTTTAAAAAGGCTATTATTATCTATTACTAATTCTTAAGGCCTAATAGTTTAATTCTAGCCCACTTAAAATAAAATTAATTAACTAATTAAGAGCTCATGGATTTTAGCCCACTAAATTAGCCCACTAGTTAATTCTATTATTAATTAAGACAATATGTATGGTAGACATGATCATGTAACAAATTAATTTACAATTAAATGAACAAACAACTAGATGTGCATGTGATGGCACGTGCATTGCACATGCACGTGCAATGGGACAAGGGGGAGGTCGGCCAATGTTTGGAGAGGGAGGAATGGAGAGAGTGGAGAGTTGGTTGCTTGATAATTGGTGGTTCTTCTAACTCCCAAATGTATCTTAGCCCTTCATCCAAACTCATCTCAACCCTTCATTTGCTCTTGAGATATGTATAAATACCCCTCCCTTGTCTTTCTTTATCACTTACACTTAGAAAATTTTAAAGAGAAAGAGAAAGAAAAAGTCTTTATGAGGAAAAGATTGAGTGAGAAGAAAAATTGTGTGAGAGAAAGAAAGAGAGTGTATGTTCCTTTCCATTGGAGGCCGGCAAGCAAGAGGAGGAGAAGGCTCGGATTTTGTACAATGACGAGGAGCTCGGATTTTGCACAAGCTAGGAGGAGAAGAGAAGGCAATCGTGCTTTCAAAGAGTTTTCTTTAGGAGTTTTCTTTAGGAGTTTTCATTGTTTCTCTGAGAATGTGGGTGATTTCTCTATTTCTAATGTAGTTACCGTGTTAGGAATTTAATTTCATGAACATGCTAGAGAAACTAATTAAAATTGTCATGTGATTGCCTAAAGAGACTAGTAAAGAAAAAGAGGAAATTTTGATTCTGATTAGTGAATTAAAACTCATCATGGTGTCCTATTAGCGAAATTCATGCTAGCATATCTATTTTTAAATGAACCATGCTAGTGTGATGATCTTGTTAAATGAATGGTTTAGTTGTAGATGAATGGATATTGTTATGTTTAGTTGTACATTGAGATGAATAGATATTGTCATGTTTAGTTGATAAATGGATAAATTGTTGTTATATAATGTTGATGTGATAAGAGAATAATTGCTAAACTCTTGTAGAATGGAAACAGAACAAGAACGTACATTTAGTGGATTTATATTGTTTTTTTTAAAGGAAACAATAGTTTTATTTCAAGTCAATAATGTATACTTTAAATATAAATTGTAAAGAAAACTTATTTTAATGTTGAAATTAAGATTTTTTAATCACTGTCATACTGCATTTTTTTTTAAAGAGAATATTCTGGAAAAATTTTGAATTAAAAGATAAGTTCATTGAGAAATCGAAGTTGTAATGGAATTTTTTTTTAAAAGACAGAAAGTATAAAAGTTTTTCATCTCCTCTTCATAACAAAAAATTAGTTTGGGTATATTGGCTTTCGGTGTGAGTATAGGGCGTTGTGTACAGTGTATAGGGTGTCAGGTTCGAGTCTTGAAGAGGTTCTGTTTTTATCAAAATTAGATTTTTTCTCAAAACACAATACAATCAACATATAAAGTAAATAGGCATAATCATATCGGTTAGTCACTCTGGACTTATTGGTCTTCGGGTGCGCTTTGGGTCTGTCACTGTAGCTTGGTGGGGGGTTTGGCTCTGGGTTCGAATCCGACCCTTGCCTTTTATTTTGGGTTTTTGGTAGGGATGGCAACTGGGTCGGGTCAACCGGCGACCCACCCGCGACCCGGCCCGCTAACCCGGCCCGCTTAGCTTCTTGGCGGGTTCGGGTCGAACCGGTGAACAGTACCGGGTCGACTCGGGTCGCAATTTAGGCGAATTAAATCCGCGAAACCTGGCCCACGAACCCGGTCTAACCCACGAATTGGACCCGCCAACCCGCGGGTCGACCCGTTCGACCCGTGACGGGTCGACCGTTGACCCGCGGGTCGAACGGTCGAAAATACCGTTGCTGCCGCTGCTGATGGACAGAACGGCTCTTTGAGCCGTTGGTGAGTTTTTTTTTTTTTTTTTTTTTTTTTGTTTTTCACCCTATATTTAGCCTATAAATATCCCCAAAAATTTCCAAAAAAAATCACACCTCACTCTCTTACTCTCTCTACTATTATACATCATTTGTAAAGAATTTTTGAACAATTGTAGTATTCATCAAACAAGTATACAAGGAGGCATATACACGATCAAATTTTGGTCGTATCGGAATCAAAATTCAACGTCTTCAATGTCTTCAACTCTCTTCAACCCTCGTCAAATCTACTTCAACATCTTCTCAACTCTTCAATTGCGAAATCGGCAAAGCGCTCCTCCATCTTTTCTATTCTATTCTTATTTTAACGGTTTTTTTACATACACGTATTCCACGGTGAATGGTATCAAAATATTTCTATCTCTCTCGTTAATTTTTTTTTGCGTTGTAGTTAAAATTATTGTTTGTTTTTTTGAACTTTTTTATCTCAACCCTCTTGTTTTTTAGATTTTTTTTGTATAATTCACCGCTCCTACATTGTACATTTTTTTTACATACTTTACTTTAGCACATTACTACATTATGTCTAGATCACGCGGTAGCGGTCGTAGCGGACAAGATTCCTCCTACTCTTCACGTAGGCCACCAATTGTCCCAACTATTGAGCCTGCCCAAGATTACATTGATCCTACTATGGAACAATGGGGTACACATGACATGGATGTTGTAGGTGACATACAATTAGAAGAAGAAGAACAACAACAACAATCCGAAACCACACAACCGCGTAGTAGTAGGAAAAGTAGAGGAGAAACTAGCGATTGGCATAAGTTTTATGAGTATATCCCGGACGAACATACTCCGGGTATAGGTTTGAAAGTATGTAAAACATGTAGTAAAACATACAAATTCAAGAGGGGTGACAGCACCGATACAATTAGTAGGCACATACAACATAATCATAAAGAACTTCTTGATTAAATACAAGGCCAACAAAAAATCAACCCTAGGACCGGTCAAATAGATAACCACCCTTATGATCCCGAACTTGTTCGTCGGGAAATGGCCCGATTAGTCATTAAGGAAGAGTTGCCATTTTCCTATCCCGAAAGTAGGAACTTGGAAAATTTTAATCAAATGGCCTTAAACCCTCATTTTAAAAGAATTCCGAGAAATACTTGCAAATCGGATTGTTTTAAAGTGTACATGGAAATGAAGGACGCTTTGATTGCAATTTTATGGAGTTTAACTTGTAGGGTTAGTTTAACTTTGGATTGTTGGACGGGTGTCAACAATATTCTAACGATGGAAATAACCTGTCATTGGATCGACAATGATTGGATTCTTCATAAAAGAATCATATCACTTGCGTCGTTGCCGTATCCCCATAGTGGCACTGAAATAGCAAACCGTATTATAGAAATTTGTGATGTTTTTCATATTCACGATAAAATTATGGCTATTAGTTTTGATAATGCATCTAACAATAATGTAGCAATTACTACTTTAAAATCTGTATTAAACCCTCCATCTGACAATATTTTTAATGTTAGATGTGCATGTCATATTATAAATTTATGTGTTCAAGATACATTAAGAATAGCTGATCCATATATACATCAAATTAGAAATTGTGTACATTTCATTGCATTAAGTCCAAGCATTTTACAAGAATAGAAAGCTTGGTGTAGAGTTAGAAATGTTCCTTTTAGAAAATTTCCAAAGGATGTTAGACACCGATGGAATTCTACTTTTGATTTACTAAATGTTGTCACCGATTATAAAGCAGTTGTAAATGATTTTTGTATCGCAAAAAATATGCACGATTTTGAAATGACTCCCAACGATTGGTTTTTTGCCGAATCTTTGTTGAAATTTCTAGAACCTTTTAAAACCGCAACTTTAAAGTTTTCAAAAACATATGAATCTACTTCTAGTAGCATTTTTATTGAATTAGTTAGCATGATGCAAATATTTAACGAAATGTTAAATGATGCCCATATTAGTGACATTGTAATACCTGCATTTCAAAAATTTTTGAAGTATTATTTTTCTCCTCCTATGTTGATTTGTGTTGCTACTGTTATGGATCCCCGTATCAAATTAGAAGGTACGAAGAATTTGATACAAATGTTTTTTGGATATTTAGAGGACAATGTAGAATTAACAATTGATTGCGCTACTTTTTTAGTTCAGTTTGAATCTACGTTAAATAACTTGTTTGATTATTATGATAGACGTTTTGCTTCTAGGAGTACAACTTCTGCAGTTAGTTCTTCTTCTGGTAGTTCTAAAGGTAAGGGTAAAAGTAGAATTGGTGATAGAACATTTAGTTTACTTGAACAAATTCAATCTAAAAAACCTAGGACTAATCAACCAAATGAATTAAATTGGTATAACCAACAGGATACTGAGCCTACTCTTTCTCCACTAGATATTTTACAATGGTGGAAAGAACATGAACACACTTTTAGTATTCTGTCAATTATGGCTAAAGATTTGCTAACTCCTCCTGTCTCTACAGTTCTTCTGATAGTGCATTTTCTACAAGTGGCAGGGTTCTATCTGATTACAGGAATCAGTTGAAGTCCGAGGCGTTGGAGATGCTCGTTTGCACAGAAGACTGGCTGAAGGCTGAAGATAGGACGCAAGGGAAAGCACTATCAAGTTCCACAAGTGGGAGCAACTCGCCCGAAGAAGAAGAACAACAACAACAACAACAACAACAATAGTTTTGCTTGTTATGTCAAATTAGAAAACTTGTACTCAATTAAAATTGTATATAACAAATATGTTATTGTATAAAACTTATTTGTGAATTGAATTCTTCATTTCGTTATAAATTGTTCAAATTGTATAACTTAAATTCATATGAATAAAATTTCAAAATTTGTTGTCAATTTCACTCTTTCAATCTTATTATTATTATTACGATTTTTTTTGTTTATTAGTATTATTACTTACTTAGTATTATAATTAAACATCATTTGGGGATATTTGAAGAATTGTAGTATTATTACTTATTAGTATTATTACTGAATTACATACTTAGTATTATAATTAAACATCATTTGGGGATATTTGAAGAATTGTAGTATTATTACTTATTAGTATTATTACTTACTTAGTATTATAATTTTTGAAGAATTGTAGTATTCATCAAACAAAGATATGGTTGTTTGTATACATCATTTGTAAAATTATTATTATTATTATTTTAATTTAAGCTACCAATATATATATATATATATATATATATATATATATATATATATATTATTAAACGGGCCAACCCGCGGGTCGACCCGGCCCAACCCGGGATGAACCCTAAAAGGTTTGCGGGTTGGGCGGGCCACCCAAACGAAAACGTAGCCCGGCCCGGCCCGGCCCGTATAAGGGTGCAACCCGGCCCGGACCGGCTACGTATTCGTGCCAACCCGTACGGGTTGGGCCCGGCCCGGCCCGAATGACCCGTTTGCCATCCCTAGTTTTTGGTATTTTTAATATAAATTCGATTTGTGAGTTTATTTTTGAGTTTAAGAGTAATAAAAATTGGGAAAAATTCTATTATTTCTTTATATATTACTTTATGAAAAATAATCTTACAACATTTTAATGTATTTTGTGAAGAATGGATGTGGTTTTTATATTAAAAAGGATTAAAGAACTTGATAAATCTTCTTTAAAATTAAAGAAAGAGGAAAAAATTTGAATGCAAGAAATTATGTGGAGATTAAATTATGAGATGTGGTAAGTTAAATATGAAATTTGATGTTTAATATATACAAGTGTGCATGGAAAATTAAATAAAAAGATCATGATGAAATGTGGAAATTTATGATTATAAACACTCATTTTTGGTGAACATAAAAAGAGGTTAAAATCTAGAGTTGAACTAAGTCCTTACATCGAAATGAATGAAATGTTGAAGAGAAATATTGTGATAAAAGATCAAGATTGGGTCGTGGTTAACAATTGATGTTCAAGACCGGTGTAGAGGTAACGCTAATTGTAACCCCTGTTTTCCCAAAAGAATGTATTCTTGTGTATTTTCTGTATTTCAAAAAAAAAATTCGCGAAATATTTTTCCGGATTTCAAATTCTTTTGTCAAAATGTATTTTTTTTTAAATCTTCTATTAAAATCTATTTTCGATAAATAATCTTATTTGTAACTATTTCCTATGATTTTTATATAAATTTTATGATGATTATTATTATTTTTAGTATTTTTATTATTTTTGTCATTATTATTTTATTATTATTATGTGTTGATTTTGTATTATTAATATTATTTTTGTTAACGCCCATTAGTTTTGACCTAATTATTTAAATTAGAGCCCTCATCTAAATCCCAGTTTTAATCTGGTGTCTCATTCTTTTCTTCTTGCTCGGATCGTCGCTTGTTGTCGCGTGGTCTACAACGACATGTCTGCAGCTTGGAACGTCACCATCAGAATGGCGTAGCGGAAGCGTGGTGGGCCCACAACCCACAGGTCCCAGGATCATATTGTTCCTTCTCCTTCCTTGCATTGTCTTGGATTTTCCTATCTCTTGCAATTGTTCTCATCCGTTGACTTATGGTTTGATTCAATTCTCCCAGTCTTTTTCCCTTTGATTCCAGTTCTGCGACTCCCTTATTGCTTTGTTATCTGGTGTTGATTCTTTCCATTTTGATAATATTTATTCTCTTTCTTGCATTCCATTTAACCTCATTGTTATCCCCTTCCTTCTTTTTCTGGTGTTGCTCCTCCCTTGTTCCTTTCTCTTTAGCCCTCTGTTTTGTTACCCTTCCCCCTAGTTTGTTTGCTTTTGCCTTGTCCTATGTAGCGCCTAAGCAAATTTCGAGGACGAAATTTTGTTATAAGGTGGGTAGGATTGTAATCCCTGTTTTCCTAAAAAAATGTATTCTTGTGTATTTTCTGTATTTCAAAAAAAAATTCACAAAATATTTTTCCGGATTTCAAATTCTTTTGTCAAAATGTATTTTTTTAAAATCTTCTATTAAAATCTATTTTCGATAAATAATATTATTTGTAACTATTTCCTATGATTTTTATACAAATTTTATTATTATTATTATTACTTTGATTTTTATTATTAGTATTGTTACTGTTACTATTATTATTATTATTACTACTACTTTTGAGTTCTTATTAAAAATTCATTTCTATTTGTTATTTGTATTTGTAGTATTTTAAATAAATTATATTGTGTAGTGCAAATTACATTTTTATTATGAATAATATTTTTATTGGATAATTTATTTTTCTGTTGGATTTTTAACACCCGATTCCTTATTGAATTTTTATTTAATTACCTAATACCCATTTATATCCACAACCCAATATACCATATACCCATTTAACCACCTATTATAACACCACCATTACCTTCCATTTATGAATCCCCCCACCCAAAAATTCCTACCTGATCACTTCTACCGAATCAATGCACCATACCCAACTTTCAAATCCTTAATACCCTTTTCAGCCAACTACCATTTATTTATTTCACTAACCTACTACTAATCCAACCCATTAACTAAACTACACCTACTTCCTAATATTCCCAAAACCCTTATTAATCCATTAGCTAATACTACCCTGTGCACAAGCAACCCGGACCTATTACTACCCAACCCGACCCATTACTTTTTCCCTGTAGCCGCATGATGTTCACCCCTCCTCTCCTTCAACCCTAATACTTATATATCCCTTACATATTTTTTCATCCTTGCTGCACTTTTTTTTTCCTAGCCGTGCACCCTATTCCGTGCTCTCTCTCTCTCCCGTGTCTCTCCATCCGCCGTCTCGCGCTCTCTTGCTCTTGGGGTTTTCTTGCGCGTGCTCGAGTGCGCATGTGGATCGTTCATGAGTTCGTGGAATTTTTTTCGTGGGAATTGCTCCTACTTTTGAGTTCGTCGTTCTTTATCCCGATTTAAGACAAGTAACCTGTACTCCAATTTATTTGTTTGATACAAGTCCCAAAGTTCACATATAGTGTAGTTGGGTCTAGAGACAACCTTAGATTGTATTTTTCTTGACGGATTTTGTTTCTATTGTGATATTTTGGCTATAGAAGACTCATGACACAAATCTTGATACGTAATAACCTAGGATTCGCCCGTTCTTGAATTTGAATTGTGTATGTGTGAATATGCATGATTTTGTGTTTTGGTGGATACCCATGTGAAATATTAGGCGTGGACACGTTAATAACCCTAATTCATGATGTGTAGACACTTAGTATGTTGTATCTCAAGTTTGGATGTGTTTGGCGCAATATTCTTGAATCTATGTTGTTTTTTGTGTTTGATGGTGAAATCTGTATTTTCTGGATGTTCTGCTTCATTTGCTGTTTTCGACTGTGCTACAGTCAGTATCTTAATTTCGGTATAAAATATAAGTTTTGGAATATTTCGTCTATTTTCAAACCCCACTGGTTTTGCTTGATTTGGATTTCGTATGACTGAGTTATGACTATTTTAGTACAGAGGTGTCGATCTATTCCAGATTCTGTTTTGGGTTAATTTTGTTAACAAACTATTTCAAGAACTATTATGTACATATTATCTTGATCCAATATTTTGTTCAATGTTTCTTTATGAAGTTAGGGATTACCCCGAATTTTGATGAATTTTATTGAAAAGTTTTATGTGATGTTTCATGCTAGTTTATAAAATCTATACGTGCTGTATTTTACTCGCTGTTCTGTAAAGAACCTTATTTTCACTATGATTCCTTTTACTGTATGAAAAATGTTAGTAAAATATGAAAGTTAGTTTGTTTTATCTATTTTCATCTCCCTTTGGCGGATTTGGATTTCGTTTCACTGGTTGCGAGATAATTCAGTTTTTGTACAGCAGTGTTGGGAACTCCAGATTTGCCAAACTACTATGTCTTGATGTTTTATTATTTTTGATGACTGAGCTAATTTTACTGTAATATTATGAAACTTTATATTTTGATTTTAGACATATAAGAAAATACCCGAGATTTTTCCTGGATTTAATTGAGAGATTTTGATGTAGTTTTTCTGACTGAGAATTTGTTTAACCGATTTCTGACTAAGCGTGTTTTCTAGATTCAAACCTGATTTGAGTTATGATTTTGTGAATTACTATGTGACTTATTTATACTCGCTAGATTCGTGTGGAAGTCTATTTTGTAGATTCTCCGACGGATTCAGATTTGATTTCTTTAGTAACGGGAATCACTGTTTTGGTACTGTACTGTCATATTGTCCTGAATATGAACACACTGTTTTGCTCGTTTATGTCACTGTCTATCATCTATGCGTGCTTATTTGTTACCCTAGACCTGATACTGATTATACTATATTAGTTTGATACTGTTTCATGCTTATACATGCCTGTTTGAGAATAATAATAAATAATCAAGCCAGGATTTTAATGGGAAAGATCTAGTAGTGGATAGTGCAGAAACGTGTACTCGGAAGGAGACTTGTGTTTCCTGTATGACATGTTACCGATCAAGTTAATTTCTGTTACTGATCAAGTTACCGATCAAGTTTACCGATCAAGTTAATTTCTGTTGCCGATCAAGTTTACCGATCAAGTTACCGATCAAGTTAATTTATGTTACCGATCAAGTTTACCAATCAAGTTATCGATCAAGTTTACCGACCAAGTTCTGTGATTCTGTGAATACTTGAGTACACTGCCCTGTATGGTCCCCTATGAAATCTAAAGCAAAACTGTTTGTTGTAGCAACCATGTGTTATAATATAGGGCGCATGAAGTGCTACCTAGATAATAAAATAACAAAACTTGACAGGACATAATCTGATTTCCTGTATACCTGATTATCCTGTTACCTGTATACCTGTTACCTGATACATGATACATGCTTGCTTGAACTTTGAACTTGATACATGAGACTAGATACGTGACACTTGGTTACTTGATACCCGATATTTGACACATGATTACATGATACTTGTTTACTTGAATCTTGATATATGCTACATGATACTTGATCATATTACCATGCTAGTTGTTTAGTTTGACATCACACTTATACCATGTTACTAGTTAGTTTTACCCATGTGCTTGTATCCTATATTATAAGTAGCCCGTAACTTGCAATTGCCGGGTACTTGTATTTTCTCTTTTCCTCTTTCTTGCATTCGTTGTATTGCAGATTTTGGAGGACGGGTTCCAGACAGTATTGGTGACATGATGTACTAGATGCTGGAATTTTGCTATTATTATTCTTGTTATTTATTCTGAACAATATTGTATTCATGTATTTGTATTTATTCTTGTATTTGGGCAATGTGACCCAGGATTATTTGTGTATTTCAGATCATGACTATTTGAGATTAATATATTTTTATTTCAAGTATTCTTATTGGCATTTGGTTCATATGTGCATGTAGTTGATTTTTCTGGCTTCCGACTCTGATTATATTGTGATATGTTGTAAAGATTTCTGAATAGCTTATGAATGATGAAAATCATTCGCTGGGCTTTTGTTACGTACTCGTATTCCGTATTTTTGGGAAGCGGGGCGTGACACTAATTCTAGGGTGTTAATTTATCCATGATACATATCTAAGGACTACACTATAGTGAAGATGTAATGAAAGTAAGAGAAAAATATAAGTATGAGGGCCTCGGATCTACGGTGTGAGAGTGTTCACAGGATGTCTGTATGATGCGTCATGTCATGACGTGGACACATTTTTGGAATTATCGGGACCATGGCGACGCTTGTGGGGTGCTTGGTGACTACATAGTGCCACCGTTCCATGATGGAGGTGAATTGTCCATAAGTTATCTGCATGATGCGTCATGTCATGACGTGGGATTCCCCTCCAGGTTGTCTGGACATGGGCTCGTAACTCATAAAACATCTAGGATACTTACCGTAGTTACTGATATGGCTAAAAATGGGGTTAAATCGGAACTGTCCAGATGGGGCACGAATCTTGAAGCTCAGGAGTAAAACAGTAATTTCACCCACCGACGGGTCTGAAGCGGGTACTAGTTATCTTCCCCGAAGACCCACTTACCAGTAAACGGATCCACCTCAAATGGGTGCGGGTTTCAACCCGCAGCAAACCCGGTCCAGAAGAGATAGAATTAGGGTTTCTGATTCAATCCTAATCAACGGCCCTGATTCATAGTTATCCCTTCACTGGGGATTAGGGATTACATTCCTTATCTAACCACAGGGGGATTACATTCCTAATCTGATCCCAGCGGCACCTATAAATACCCCCCCATCCATTTCCATTAAGAGGTAATCAATCTTTCGCCAATTCTTGCGTTCATTCATAATCACTTCTGATTACTGACTTGAGCGTGGAGGGTGCCTCGCCGAGAACAACCCCGGTGTCTCGCACTTCTTGCAGGTGTATGGCAGAAGTCAGCGTCAAACTCTGACGGAACAGGTATACAGGTTCGCTATTCAGTTTTCCTAAGAATCCACAAATATTATCTGTTTGCCCCCACACCAAATTTAGCGGCAACAGATTGGCGCCGTCTGTGGGAAAATAACGATAGCAACCTCCCTTCTTCCCGTTGGTCAGATCCGCTCTGGCCATGCCTCCTAGAAAAGTCAGATCCAGAGGGTCCAACTGAGGACCCAACCCCGATCAGCAGCAAGAAATTTCCATCCAGCCTACCCAACAGCAGGGGCAACTTCCTCCTCCAGCGGAAGACCCGCTCCAACAGGACCTTCCTCCTCCTCCTCCGAATCAGCCACTTCCTAAGGGTCCTAACCCTCAGAAACAACCTCTTCACCAGGACCACGTCTCCATCCACAACGCCTCTTCGGACTCTATGGCCTCCCATCATCCCCGAGCTTCCGGTCTCCGCAACACCGCCCTCAATCGGCAGAATGATGAGGACCTTTGCTGCCATCTGGATGAAAAGCGGGCCCGAGAGGGAACTTCCCTCCAACATCGTCCGGATGAGCGGTCTCCTCGCCGCCAAGAATCCAGAAGGTCCCCTATCCGAAGGGGGCGGAGAGAGTCCCCCGAGCATTACCGAAGAAGGCCACACTCCCCTGCAGGTCGGCAACAGCCTAGGAACAATGAGGAACCCATTACCCGTGCCGAGTTCCAGCAGTTCCAAGCGACCGTCCTACAAGCTCTCAATCTCCGTCCCAACACCAATGCACCCAAGATCCCCTCTCCTTCTCCGGTCCGAAGTCCTCGCCAATGGTCCCCATCTCCTCCTCCAGCTCCCAGCAACTCCCGGCATGAGCAAAGTCCTCGCCGCTCCAGGAGCTACCGTCGTCGTAGCCCCCGCTCTCCCTCATACGAAGACGAGTCTAGAGGCTCAGCTGATTACCGTCAAAGGGACGATGCTGTGTACCGCCGTCTCCATGAAATGGAGAGGCACTTGGGTCAGTTAGACCGAGAAGAAGAACTTAGAGGAAGGACCCTTCGTCCTAGCAGACCTCCTTTCTCCCGAACCATAATGGGTGCACCTGTGCCGATCGGCTTCAAACCCCCTCAATTTGAGACCTATTCTGGGGAGACCGACCCCGTTGATCACATCAAGAGATTCAAGACCCTAATGCTCATCCATCAAGCTTCCGATGCTCTACTCTGTAAAACCTTCCCCGCAACTCTCAAGGTTCCAGCTCGAGAAATGGTAGTCTCGCCTTGCCCCGTCCTCAATATTCTCCTTTGAGCAATTCGAGACCCTCTTCGTTACCCATTTTGTAAGTAGCCGTAGAACTGAGATGACCAGCATCTCGCTACTGTACCTCCACCAGAAGAAGGGTGAGAAATTGAGAGATTATGTGAAGAGGTTCACAGCTGAAGCCCGGTCCATAGCATCCTTCGACCAGTCGGTCGCTGCAGCAGCATTTCAATCTAATGTCCTTAATTCCAACCTCCGCTCCTCCCTCGCCAAGACACCCCCACAGAACTTTTCCAACCTCCTCCTCCGAAGCGAAAAGTATATTAGGGCCGAAGAAGCCGAGCACCGCCCCAACTTGGAGGGGTCTTCCTCCGGGTTTAAGAGGAAGGGAACAGAAGAGGAAGGAGCCAAGAAGCTCCAGAAGGATAATGCCGGCCAGCGCCGACCTCCTCCCAGATTCGACAAGTTTACTCCCCTCACCACTAATGTCTCTACCATTCTGATGGAAGTCGAAAAGGAAGGGATCATACCTCCTGCTCCGAGGATGAACACCCCTACCAAGAAAAGAGATAAAGAGAAGTGGTACCGTTATCACCGGGACCATGGGCACGACACCAATGATTGTCGGGCCCTGAAAAATGAGATAGAAGCCCTTATCCAGAGGGGGCAGCTGACCAGATTCATGAGAAAGGACCGAACCGAACTTCCTCCCCCGCCTCGGGGGGCTAACAAGCGTCCGAAACGCGATGAAACGCCCGACTTCGAAGAGGAGCGTGTCCTACACCTCATCCATGGGGGCCCAATGGGGGGTCCTCCAACTCCTCTCGAAAGGCATTTATAAGAGAAGTCAATTCGGTCCGCGCCACCCCTCCTTCCAAAGGCCTCGGAGTGCCCGTCACGTACTCAGACGAAGATCTCGAAGGTGTCCGCACCCCTCATTGTGACGCACTCGTCATCAGCCTCCACATGGCGAACTTCAAAGTGGAGAGGATCCTAGTGGACAATGGCAGCTCCGTTAACATCCTCATCCTCGCCGCTTTTAAAGGCCTAAAGCCTTCCCGAGACAGACTCAAGCCCGCCGGCTACACGCCCCATGGGTTCACGAGAGTGCCAGTGACTATTGAAGGGGTAATCACCTCGACGTAACCGCTGGCAAAACTCCTACCACCCGAACGGAGTCGATGGACTTCATGGTCGTAGATGTCCCCGCAGCCTATAATGTCATTCTGGGTCGACCCGGCCTAGCCGCCCTTGAAGTCGTCCCTTCTGCCTACCACCTCAAAATGAAGTTTCCCACTCGGGCCGGAGTAGGGGAAGTAAGGGGTAATCAGAAAACGACCCGTAAGTGCTACATGACCTCTACCCTCGGACCAGTCCTCTCCTTAGAAACTCTGGAAATCCCCCAAGATGCTGCACGACCGACGTCCGAGCCGGTGGACGAATTGGAGGAAGTGTTCTTCTCTGAGCAGGATCCAACTCGAAAGTTCTTTGTAAGCAAGACCCTCCCGTCCGCCCTATGCTCGGACATTGTACAGTGCATCCGAAGGAACCGAGACCTCTTCACTTGGTCAGCTGCAGACATGCCCGAAATTTTCGAAGAGCTCTTGGTCCACCACCTTAGCGTTGTTCCGGGGTCCAAACCGGTTCAGCAGAAGAGGCGCAAGTTCGCCCTTGAGCGCCAGCTAGCTATAAAAGAGGAGGTGGACAAGCTCTTGAAGGCCCGGTTCATACAAGAGGTGAACTATCCCGAGTGGTTGTCGAATGTAGTAATGG
Organism: Hemerocallis citrina; assembly: GCA_017893485.1. Lineage (NCBI taxonomy): Eukaryota > Viridiplantae > Streptophyta > Magnoliopsida > Asparagales > Asphodelaceae > Hemerocallis > Hemerocallis citrina. The sequence goes on from CM030363.1 coordinate 118,403,910, forward strand.
TGAAGAAGTCCAATGGGACTTAGAGGATTTGTATTGATTTTACCGATCTCAACAAGGCCTGCCCCAAGGATCCCTTCCCTCTTCCGAGTATTGACACTTTGATTGATGCCACCTCGGGACATGAACTCCTCAGCTTCATGGATGCCTTCTCAGGCTACAACCAGATTCGGATGTTCCCTCCGGATATCCCGAAGACATCATTCGTGACCGATCAAGGCCTCTATTCCTACAGGGTTATGCCCTTCGGTCTGAAGAACGCAGGAGCAACATACCAACGCCTCGTCAACAAGGTTTTCCAAGCTCAAATCGGCCGAAACATGGAGGTGTATGTTGACGACATGCTTGTAAAAAGCATCCGAGGTGCCGATCATGTGACCGACCTCCAAAAAGCGTTTGACGTTCTGAGAAAGCACAGCATGAGACTCAATCCGAACAAGTGTGCGTTCGGTGTCTCGTTAGAGAAGTTCCTTGGCTTCATGGTTAGCCAACGAGGAATTGAAGCAAACCCTGAGAAAATCAAGGCCATATTAGACATGGCCCCTCCCAAAAATGTTAAAGAAGTCCAGAGGTTAACAGGCCGCCTACCCGCCATAGGGCGATTTCTCTCAAAGTCCGGGGAAAAATGCCTCCCCTTCTTCAAGGCCCTCAGGGGGGCTAAAGGTTTTGAATGGGGCCAACAGCAACAAGAGTCCTTCGACCAGCTCAAGGCCTACCTCATCAATCCTCCTCTCCTCAGCAAACCAATTCCTGGAGAACCCCTTTACCTCTACCTGGCAGCCTCCGAGCAAACTCTCAGTGCCGTTTTAGTAAGGGAAGAAGACCGGGCTCAAAAGCCCATCTACTGTGTGAGCAAAGTACTTCGGGATGCCGAGCTCCGCTATCCGAAGATAGAAAAGATGGCTTATGCCCTGGTGATGGCTGCGAGAAAGCTTCGCCCGTACTTTCAGTCCCATTCGGTGGTCGTCCTTACCGACCAACCGCTGAAGCGGGTCCTCCATAAGCCCGAGACCTCGGGCCGCCTTATGAAGTGGTCTATCGAGCTGAGCCAGCACGATATAACTTATCAGTCTCGTACCGCGATCAAGGCTCAGGCCTTAGCAGAATTCATAGTTGAGAGTACCATCCCCGAGTCCAGCCAAACAATGAAGGGACCACCCGTCTGGTCGGTTTATGTGGACGGATCCTCCTGCAATGAAAGAAGCGGGGCAGGGGTCATTCTGGCGGGCCCAGATGACTTCATCCTCCAATACTCCCTCCGTATCAACTTCAAGGCCTCGAACAACGAGGTAGAATACGAGGCGCTCATTGTCGGCCTTGGAATGGCTCGAAATGCAGGAGCCCAACGCTCCGGATCTTTAGCGACTCTCAGCTAGTCGTTAATCAGGTCCTCGGCGAGTATGAAGCACGGGATGACAGGATGGTTAAATACTTAGCCAAAGTCAAGAGCCTCATGGCACTGTTTAAAGAAGCCCTCATCCAAAGAATCCCCTGAGAAGAAAATGTTCAGGCCGATGCCCTCTCCAAATTAGCCTCTTCCTCCCTTCAAGGTCTCGAGCAGACCGTTTTGATAGAAGTCCTTCTGAAGCCGAGCACAGAGGACGAAACTCTCGACTCTATAGAGACATTGCCTGTCCTGCTCGAAGACAATTGGATGGAACCCCTCGTCGAATTCTTGAGGGACGGGCTCCTCCCCGAACATCCTAAGGAAGCACGAAGAGTTAGAACCCGAGCCGAGCGTTACACACTAATCGGAGGTATCCTATATAAACGCTCCTTCACACAGGTAGACGACCAGCCTTACCTGAGATGCCTCTCCCCCGGGCAAGCCGACTACGCCCTGCAAGAACTTCATGAGGGCATCGGCGGGGCACACTCGGGCTCCAGAGCTCTTGCCTGCAAAGTGTTGAATTACGGATATTTCTGGCCCACTCTCTTACGAGATGCCGAACGACACGTTCGGCAATGCAGCTCCTATCAGAAATACGCTGACATCCGATGCCTACCACAAGCTCCACTCACTTCCCTATCAAGTCCGATCCCCTTTGCAATGTGGGGGATGGATTTACTAGGGCAATTCCCACCAGCTCCCGGACAGTTCAAATTCTTAGTCGTGGCGATCGACTACTTCCCGAAATGGATAGAGGCCGAGCCCTTGGCCACGATCACCGAGAACAAGATTGTTCAGTTCTTCTGGAAGAGCGTGATCTACCGATTCGGCGTCCCTAGGGTCCTAATAACAGACAACGGAACACAGTTCACCGGGGCTGCCTTCCGAGCTCTATACAAGGACCTTGCCATCCAGCACCGGTTCTCCTCCGTTTCTCATCCCCAGTCAAATGGCCAAGCCGAAAATGCTAACCGACAGATCCTCTCCGACATTAAGAAGAGATTAGATAAGTGTTCCAAAGGCTTATGGGTCGATCAGCTTCCCAACGTGCTGTGGAACTACCGCACCATAAAACGGACTCCCACAGGAGAGAGCCCATTTAATCTCACCTATGGGTCCGAGGCCATCATCCCCTAGAAGCCGGAATACCCTCTCCTCGTCTATTAGCTTATGAAGAAGAGCAAAACGCCAGAGACCTCTGAGCTAGTCTTGACCTGATAGACGAAATCCGAGAAAGAGATGCCATTCGTCAGCAAAGCTACCGAAGAAGGATCGAGTTGGCATACAACAAGAAAGTCCGCCCCACGGATCTCAAAGAAGGGGACCTGGTCCTCCGAAAGTTGGCCATCTCATTCCCAGGTCAGAAGAGCAAATTGGCCCCAAATTGGGAGGGACCTTGCAGGATCGCCAAAGTGGTCCATCCCGGCACATACAGACTAGAAGATCTTGAAGGCTGGGAGATCCCCAGGACTTGGAATGCTGACCATTTCTTAAAATACCAATAGAGAGCACCAACGCCTCTCTAAGTATTTCGAGATGTCGAACCGTTCCTCTCCTATTACTTGTAATGTTTTTCCTTTTATTTCACTCTTGTAATAACGGCTCGCAACTTTAGAAGCAGCCGGCCATTAGTCATCAATAAAGATTTTTTTCGTATTTTACTTGTAAAAATTGCTTACATCTCTCTGCCTTTACTCTTAACTCTAACGATGGTTCCGGAGTCTAACACTTGGCTCGATTCTACTCCGCAAGCTCGCTTCTAAGCGGGCTAGGAGTGGGTCGCCATTCGAAATTGCTTCCACGACCGTTGAACTCTAACGATGGTTCCGGAGTCCAACACTTGGCTCGATTCTACTCCGCAAGCTCGCTTCTAGGCGGGCTAGGAGTGGGTCGCCATTCGGAATTGCTCCCACGACCGTTGAACTCTAACGATGGTTCTGGAGTCCAACACTTGGCTCGATTCTACTCTGCAAACTCGCTTCTAGGCGGGCTAGGAGTGGGTCGCCATTCGGAATTGCTCCCACGACCGTTGAACTCTACGATGGTTTCGGAGTCCAACAATTGGCTCGATTCTACTCCGCAAGCTCGCTTCTAGGCGGGCTAGGAGTGGGTCGCCATTCGAAATTGCTCCCACGACCGTTGAACTCTAACGATGGTTCCGGAGTCCAACACTTGGCTCGATTCTACTCTGCAAGCTCGCTTCTAAGCGGGCTAGGAGTGGGTCGCCATTCGGAATTGCTCCCACGACCGTTGAACTCTAACGATGGTTCCGGAGTCCAACACTTGGCTCGATTCTACTCTGCAAGCTCGCTTCTAAGCGGGCTAGAAGTGGGTCGCTATTCGGAATTGCTCCCACGACCGTTGAACTCTAACGATGGTTCCGGAGTCCAACACTTGGCTCGATTCTACTCCGCAAGCTCGCTTCTAAGCGGGCTAGGAGTGGGTCGCCATTCGGAATTGCTCCCATGACCGTTGAACTACTCTTACGATGGTCAGCGAGCCCACTATTAGGTAAGGCTCGACTCATCTCGCAAGGTCGCAAGATTAGGAGACCGAAGCGCTGCTCGGCACCACTGGCCGAATGCTCATGTCGCCAACGAGCAAGAGGCCGGCTCAGGGACCTCGACACGATGAACACAGTCACAAACGAAACGACTACACAAAGCTACAAAGGACATGCAAGTTCGAGAAAGAAATGTTATTGATAATTAGGATACAGTGCAAAGCGACTCTTCCATACAACAAGGTTACAAGGCCTTAAAGTACAAAAATTACAATGCCGACCCACTACACTTGGCTTTGAAAACGATCATTAATGTCCCGTTCGGTCGTCAGTTTGGCAACCTCGGCCGTCAGTCCCTCTCCCTCCGTCCGAAGCTCTGCCTCTACAGTTTGCAAGTAACGGATCTCAGAAAGCAGATCGTCCCTCTCCGCTGTTATTTTCGACAAATTGTGCCGAACGCACTGGATCCGAAGGGCGTTGCTAAAGGCGGTCGACGAACCTTCGTCCTCTCCTATGGAGGTCATCTCGGCGATCCTGCTCTCCAGACGCCGGATCTCGATGTCTCGCCGACCTAGGATGAGCTGAAGATGGTTTCGCTCGCTTTCGGCTCGGCGCAATCCCAGCTCGACTTCATAGAGCCGCTCTCGGTACCTCGCCAAGCACAGCCTCGTCACCCCCGAGCCAGCCTCGGCTCGAGCGTGGTCATCCGAGCGAGTGGGCTCGACGTCTTGAGATACCACCACGAGCTGAAAAGAAGAAGAGACAAACAATAAAATTTCAAACATTGCCGAAGTCCAACACATGAAGCCAATATTCCCAACGCAGCATCAGAAGCAAAGCAAAGGTCTTTATTCAAATAAAGTAGCTCTACATACAACTAGACCGACGCTACAGCAGAGTTTTACAGTAATTTAAAGGAACATAATACAACTTGTTTAGTGCCTCTTCGGAAGGGGAACGCTCCGGTTCAAGGAAACGCGGGGGCGGGGACGCCTAACCTCCGAGCTCGATTCCAAACCAGCAAAGCGAGATCCCCCATCGCCGCTAACTCTAACTGTGGCACCAACCGAGGCACCGCTAGACGAGACAGCTACACTACTCTGTGCGTCAGCAGGACTCCGCCTCGCCGTAGGCAAACGAGTCGCAAGTTCGTAGAAAGTGATCCCTCTCTCGCTCTCTTCCCGAGTACACGACGTACTACGAACGTTGGCCCTGTAGCGCCCCGATTTCCATACACTGGGAAACCGTGACACGAGCCAGGACCTTTTCATTCAATTAGTCACAATACACAGAAATAGGAAAAATTAAAACTTTTTATTAACATAATATTACAGGTCGAGTGTTTCCACTAATACAATAAGTTACATCAGAGTGTACATGAATAAAAGATAATCATTGCTTTTTCACTTGTAGATCATGCCTCGGCTAGAGTCCTTCTGGTTCGCGATCTTGTGTCCACAACCTATTGAAGTGGGGACGTCAGTATTCACTGACGCTTAAAGGTTGATCATATAGCAGCGGATCTCCAAAACAATATATACAAATAGGGTGAAGTATGTCGGTGTAGTTTAAGTGTTCGTGAGTGCAATGATTAGAATCTAATAAATGTCAATCAAACTGGAATACCAATGCACTGTCAACTAAACTAGAATACTAATGCACTGTCAACTAAACTAGAATACTAATGCACTGTCAACTAAGCTAGGATACTAATGCCATGTCAACTAAACTAGGATACTAATGCACTGTCAACTAAGCTAGGATACTAATGCCATGTCAACTAAACTAGGATGCTCATATTCTAATGTCAGCAAGTTTCCGAAAGCAACATGCAGCCCATACTACATGCGACCCCATCTCAAGCCGTTTCTCCATATATAGGGATTTGAACCCGCATTATGAACTTCTAATTGTACACAACCTATTCCTGACAATACTCCATGACTCTGTGAGGTTGCAGAAGGGGTCAAGTCCCCCTATGCAGTCTGCTTATGGTGTCTCCATTTTCCACTACTACCCGGCCTGCCGGACCTCACTCGACCCCAGTATATCGGGCATCGTTCAAAAATCAAACCATAGGGTCTCGCAAGTGCAGGGTAGCGCGAAGCCTACCCTGTGGCACCCTCTGGGATCTCGCAAGCGCAGGACTGCCCCATGCATCCTGTGGCACCCTAGCCACGGTATTTCAGGAATTAACAGAGCGAGATACGCAACCCATGTCCTCAACTTGTGAGACGGCACCGTGCATATCCCTTTGACAGGAAGGTACAACCCAATAACACCACCTAAGGTTGGCCCCAAAGAAAGGTTTGGTCGTACGGTGCACCCTACTACCAACTCCCCTTCTTTCTGGCAAAAAGGTTAAGTAATGGTTTCATAAGTCACTACCCTAATGATGTTACTACTCCTATACAATCTTACATAATTTCCAACTTAGAAAATCATGGTCCAACTCGTGGTCCCTCGATCCAAGACTCGAGTGACGAGATCACTCTCACTCATTCCTACCCCTAACTCGGATTCTACCAACACTCTCGGCCCACGGTCAACCTACATCAGTTAAGATCCGTCGACGCCCGAGGTGAGATCTATCCATTTTACTCTAAGGGGGTAGGATGTGGTCTTGATGGTCGATGACCCTTAGGGTCATTGAAGACCCTAAATTAGCTTTTTATCAAGCTACAACTATTAGAACTTCTCAACCCTTATTGCTATGAATGAAGGGTGCTCATATGCTATGGTTCCATTTTAAATTAGAACCTACTCGACTAGAGTCCATGGGTTCTCTTCCTAACCCACATAAACATCGGTACATTTCCTCATGCAACTAGGATGCTATACTATACCGTCCAAGCATGTATGGTTCCTTACTGACATCAACTACAACAAGATAGTTTACAACTACAATTTCAACATGGCTCTTTCTCATTACTTAGACTATGGCAATTCAATCATGGTATGCAATTGCAAGCATCAACCTACAACAATTAATCATGGTATATATGACATAACCATCAACTTACAACATTCTTAATTATGAATGCGATTTAGCATGCACTCGTAACAAGTCTTAAGCATGGGTATATAACTAGTATGAACATTCAACATCCCAAGGCATGGTAGGCATTTTTAATTTAAATCCTACAACATTCTAAGCATGTTTATACACTTAGCATGGTATACATCATTCCTAAACATGGTAGGTATTTTTAATATAAATCCTACAACATTTTAAGAATGTACATACACTTAGCATGGTATTCATCATTCCTAAACATGGTAGGTATTTTTAATATAAATCCTACAACATTCTAAGCATGTACATACACTTAGCATGGTATTCATCATTCCTGAACATGGTAGGTATTTTTAATATAAATCCTACAACATTCTAAGCATGTACATACACTTAGTATGGTATATATCATACCTAAACATGGTAGGTATTTTTAATATAAATCCTACAACATTCTAAGCATAAATATCCTTCCTAAAACATGATAGGAATTTTAGAATGAATCCTACAACATTCTAAGCATGAATATATTAATCTAGACATGGTAGGAAATTTTAGAATGAATCCTACAACATTCTAAGCATAAATAAATTAATCTAAACATGGTAGGAAATTTTAGAATGAATCCTACAACATTCTAAGCATAAATAAATTAATCTAAATATGGTAGGAATTTTAGAATGAATCCTACAACATTCTAAGCATAAATAAATTAATCTAAACATGGTAGGAATTTTAGAATGAATCATACAACATTCTAAGCATAAATAAATTAATCTAAACATGGTAGGAAACTTTAGAATGAATCCTACAACATTCTAAGCATGAATAAATTAATCTAAACATGGTAGAATTTTAGAATGAATCCTACAACATTCTAAGCATAAATAAATTAATCTAAACATGGTAGGAAATTTTAGAATGAATCCTACAACATTCTAAGCATAAATAAATTAATCTAAACATGGTATTTACCTTAACATAAACACAACATCCATTTAATAATCATCTACTAAGATTTCCCATAACATAAATATTTACAACTATTTTATTTTTTACATCAACTACTACTACTTTCTTGGAACATACATATCTACTACTATTACCATGAGTTTCTACTAAAATATAACATAAATATCTACAACTAAATTACTTACTAAAAATCTTTATTAGCATATGTTTCTTATTATTACTAGTGGACATAAAAGAGATCTTTTTAATCCTTTTACAACTAGTGATTAGAAAAAGATCTTTTTATTCATTCTACAACTAGTGATTAGAAAGTTTCCTTTCCATTAATAACTACAATGGTTTCTTTCTTACTTAAGCTTATAAAAGAACTAAACAATAATAAAATAAGTAAGAGCCTTTCTATTTTGAGTTTAACCAACATATGCCTTGTCCAAGTCAATGTGTGTCCTACAACCAAGATGGTTGTATACTTAGTCCATATGCCTTATGTATTAGTTCTCATTCAAGTCCTACAACCTTAAATGGTTTTATGTAAAAGTTCATATGCCTTATGTCATTTTAGTCCAAGTAGTTAGTTCTTTTATGAGTCAAACAATAACTATTAACAACATTCAAAATAAGAAACTCCTACAACCATACTACTTCAAACAACCACACCAAAAAGAAAAATAAACAAGGAGGGTAAGAAGAAGAAGAACATCAAAACCACCATTCAAATAACAAACAAACAAACAAACAAACAAACCTAGGAGAAACCCCCACCTTGTTTTTACTTGTAGGAAGAACTAGCTATGCTACTTCTCCTTCCTCCTAGCTTTTAGAACTCCTACTAACCTACAAGAAAAACTCTCAAGTTAGCATGGTGTTCACTCTTTCTTTTCCTTTCTTTCTTTTGATCTTTCTAAAATGAGACAAAGGTGGAGGAAGGGGGTATTTATAGGTGGGAAAAAGGGTGGAAAGTGCAAATGTCCACATACAAAAGTGCACAAAGGCCCTCCCATGAAATGGGGGCCGGCCATACCCCTAGGGTGGTAGGGATGAGGTGGAGGTATGGTGAGGGTATGGTGTTATGTGGGGGAGGTGTTATGTGAGGGTTTCTAGAAGGGTTTCCTTAACCTCTTCATGCACACTTAACCTAGGTTAACACTTATAAACCCTAACAATCTAATAGGCTTTGTCATAACAAAGGCAAGTGTTATCCAAAAATACACAACATGCAATTTATATAATGCACTAATCGACATACTACACGTATGTGCGCATATATGTCTGTATAACGAAAATCTTCGCATAATCCGCATAAAAATAATTTAATCTTGGAAATAATAATAAAATAAATTCTATTATTAGTTCGAAAGATCACGGTATCAATTTGATACAAGACGGATGTATACTGACTGATATCTGGGTACAGATAATGTCTATAATTAAACCGGGTAAAAATCACCAAAATATTCTAATTTTGGAATTAAAACAAAATAATAATAAAATAATAATAAAATAATAATTTATATACGGTAATATCCGTCCGGGATATTATAGGCCCTCTCAGGCAGAGGCTTGAGCGACGCGATCTCTTCCTCCAGCTCGAAAATCCTATCTCTCAGAACATCACCCTCTGTCGACATCTTCAGACGATGAGGTCTTGACGAGCCCGCAACGTTGGCACTATCGGTCGCAAGACGTCGATAATGGGTGACCTCGATCCTCCTGTCTATCGTAATCCTCCTAGGCTTGTCGACCTTGGCCAACAACTTTTGGCGCTCGGATGACAACTTCTCCAACTAGGAAGCTAACTTCTCTTCTTCCGCCAAATGTTCTTTCTCCGTTATCTCCAAGTGACGGATCTCGGCCAAGAGCTCGCTATTCTTTTGCTCGACAACAAAAAGCTCCCTATGAAGCCGCTCTGTCTCACCTTCGAGACGAGAAGCTTGGGGTTGCTTCCGTAGTTGCTTCAACTCACGACAATACCCCCTCGCAGCTGCTTTTATCTCCTCCAACTTCAAGAGCATATAAAACCACCTCTCTCGGCTATGGGAAAGCTCTCGCTTCATTTCTTTCAGCTCCTTACGAAGATACGAAATCTCCGTGATCTGACCAAACTTCACCTGAAAAACAAAGATAAATCCGATGCCCAAACACAAAATCCGAGGTCTAACACTTGGATAATTTTTGGCCAAGCAAAAAGTGTTTTCATTCAAAACTCAAAAAGCTTTACAAGAGCGGTGGCCAGTCCGCAGTTAGGCTTACACATAAAAAAAAAAAAAAAGACTAAAGACGCAACCAAGTCAGGGGTCGACCTTTTTGTCGCTCGGGTCTTCCGACCCCTCGACGATTCCTATGTCCTCGTCCTCGTCGCCACCCTCGGAGCTGTCCTCCTCTTCACCCTCGGCCTCTGTCTCGCCCGTGCCTTCGACACCGACGGTCTGTCCCTCGGGGCCGAGCATTGCCGAAGGAAGCTCCTCCTCCCCCTCGACAGGGTCGTAGAAGTGGTAGGAGGAGGTGTCGAACCCCGGGTTTCGAGCTGCGATATGAAGTTGGGCTCGGCCGTACGCATCCTCCATGTTCTTAAACATGTGCTCCTCGGCCTCTTGCTGGACAGCCCTCTTCGCCTTCGCCACCTTCGATTGGTGCTTGGCCATGACCCTTTCGGTCTCCTTCCGAGCTTTCTCCGCCTCCGACCGTGCTTTGGCCAGCTCCTCGTTAAGTGCGGCATTCTCCTTCTCCGAGGCCTCGAGCTAGGCTGCCTCATCCGCCGACCGCTGCATAGCTTCGGCCAGCTTCGCCTCCAACCCCACCACCTCGGCACCGCACTTTGCCGAGAGGAGCTGCTCAGCTTCGAACAGCTTCACAGCTTTTGCACGCTTCGACCTCTCCCGGTCGTACAGCGCCGTCAGCTCCTGTTCTTTGCTCGCGAACTCTTCGAGCAAAAAGTTGAAGTGGCAGAGGGTCTAAAAAGAGAACAAACAGTTAGAATCCGGACCTAAAAACTTAGAAAATTTCGAAAAAAATGCTTCAAGGCGAAGGTGTTCGGTCTACTTACCGACATCGTGTTCCGAGCAATCTGCATTGTAGCGTCCCCGACCTCTCTGGACTTAAGCGCCGCTCGGTCCTTGGGGGTCGGCAAGTGCTTCACCGCCTGCATACAAATGTTGCTGTCCCCCAAGTAGCCGTCGACCTTCATTACTTGCCAGTCAGGGACGAAGATCTGCTTATGCTCCTTGGTCAGAATCTTCTCTGCTTCGGCGGTGAGCGGCAGAACTTGAAGGACTAACGCCTCGCTCACGTTGAACGCACAGCTCGACGAGCCGGGAGCATCTGTCTTCGCCGTTGGAGTCGGCACATCCGAGGAAGGGAGATCGGAGGCCGCGACCTGGTCTTGCTCGGGATCGGCATCCGGGAGCACGACCACCTGCAGGTCGGCGGTCTTTGGGACCGAAGGTATCTTCGGCGCTCGGCCGCCCTAAGGCCCTGTCGAGGGTCTCTTCTTCTTCTTCGCCTCCTGCTCCCTAGCCGCCTTGGCCTTCGCCATCAATGCCCTATAGTCCATGCCGGAAGACTCTGCACAAACCGAATGAAAAAACTTAGAAAAATTTTCAAGAACTTCATGGAAAAAGTAAAAATACTAGAGGCATACTGGGATTGATCGGACTGAGACCCCCTCAGAACAAGGCCTCCTCGGTGATGTCCTTCCAACTAAGCGTTGGCAGGCCGAGGAGCTTCTTGAGGACTTCGGCCTCCTCGTCACTAAGCACTGGCTCTTTCTTCGCTCGCTTGGGCAGGCCCTCCCTCGACCAAGCTATCGGAATTGCCCAGGGTTCGGGAGCTCGGACAATAAAGTACTTCTCCTTCCAATGCTTGATCGAGTCCGAGTTATCGACCAATTTCACGCCTGTCCGCGGCGAAAGGTAGAACCTCTGCTCGTTCCTATTCGGCTGGCAAGGACGGCAGAGGCTCCGAAGAAGGAACAGACTTGGCTCGGTGCCGATCTCTTGACACCGAAGAAAAAATGCCAGGACGTGCCTCCAAGTGTTCGGCATCAGCTGGGCAGGACTCAGCCCGTACCAATTGAGGACCTCGACAAAGAACGGGTGCAACGGCAAACAAAGCCCGACGGCCAAGGAGTCGACTGGAAAAACGCACGTGTCAGCCGAAGACGACGTGCAGGCTCAGAAACTGGGTCCGGGGAGAAGTAGCCCGTACTCGGCAGGGATCTGGAATCCAGTCCGGATCTGATGCAGATCAGCCTCGGTAAGGACCGAAGAGATTTGGTCCACCTCGGACATCTCTCTCGGCTTGTTTTCCTCTACCGACTTGGCGGTGCCCTGGGTCACCTTCTCCAGCATTTCTTCGGAGTAGCTCCGTACTCCCCCCACGCTCGACAGAGTGATCGGTTGCCGACCGAACTCCCCTGCCGTCTTCGGCTGCTCTATGACCGTAACCACTCCCTTACCCTTCCGGAACCTCGGTGAAACCTCCTGGAGTGGCTCGGCGACCTCCCCACTCTTGCTCGGTCGGACCACGGCCTGCTCGGTCGGCTCTACCACCTCCTTCTCTTTACCCGCTCGGCTAACGACTCGGTCCGAGGCGGGGGTCTCATTCGAAGAAGTAATCTTAACCATTTTTTCTAAAGAGAGAGGAAAGAGACTGACCTTGAAGTGACTGTTATGGTCGGAAAAGTTCGCCGGAGCAAAGAAACGCCTTGCCGCGACAGCTAGCAGCGCCACCCGGGAGCTAAAAACTTCGATGGTGAAGAGAAAAACTTGAGTAAGAAAGTAAAAGTGAATAATGAGGTTGGGGGTGGAGGAGTGAAGATTTATAGTAAAAGAAAAAGTCTCTTGGACTTTGCAACGTAAAGGCGCGAATCTCGATCGGCTCTTGAAGCGTTACGAAAGCCCAAACGACTTTATAACTGAGCAGTGACGGTTGGCGAAAAGGCAAAACGTTTCGATACAAGTCGAATAGCTCGGTACACATGGGATCAAAATCCGAGCGACATGCGATCCAACCCCAACATCAAAGACCCCGGTTGGCTGCCGAGCAAGTGCCCATCCGAGCCCCAAAACGGAGAAAATTCACTTTTCCCTCAACATTCGTGTAAGATCTCGATCAGACGGCCCAGATATTGCCAGCGTCGCTAAACGACAAGATAGTGTTTTCTTGAGAACTGGGCCCATCTCGAGATTCGTACCACCATCCAACGGCTCAGATCGCGCCATTGCGCTCGGACAGCCGAACTCTCAGACCCCCCGGTCGGCGGCCGAGCAAGTGCCCATCCGAGCCCCAAAATGGAGAAAATTCACTTTTCCCTCAACATTCGTGTAAGATCTCAATCGGACGGCCCAAATCTTGCCAGCGTCGCTAAACGACAAGATAGTATTTTCTTGGGAACTGGGCCCGTCTCGAGATTCGTGCCACCATCCAACGGCTCAGATCGCGCCACGCCGCTCGGACAGCCGAGCCCCTAAACCTCCGGTCGGCTGCCGAGCAAGTTCCCATCCGAGCTCCAAAACAGAGAAAATTCACTTTTCCCTCAACATTCGTGTAAGATCTCGATCAGACGGCCCAGATCTTGCCAGCGTCGCTAAACGACAAGATAGTGTTTTCTTGGGAATTGGGCCCGTCTCGAGATTCGTTCCACCATCTAACGGCTCAGATCGCACCACATCGCTCGGACAGCCGAGCCCCTAGACCTCCGATCGGCTGCCGAGCAAGTGCCCATCCGAGCTCCAAAACGGAGAAAAAGCTGCTGAGCGACAACGACCGTTGGATCTTCTAGAAATTCGCACTTCTGGTGATGGACGGTCCAGATCGTGCCACGTGCGCTAAACTACAAGATAACATTTTCTTGGGAAACGCGCCTCTTCGAGATTCGTGCCAGGATCTGACGGCACAAATCGCGCCACGACGCTCGGACTGCCGAGCCCCTAGATCTCCGGTCGGCTGCCAAGCAAGTGTCCATCCGAGCTCCAAAACGGAGAAAAAAGCCGCCGAGCGACTACGACCGTCCGATCGCCCAGAAAATCGCGCTCAACACAGATAAAGGGCCCAGATCAAGCCACGCCATAAATAGGTATTAAAAATCAGTTTTTACCTATTTTAATCGTTTTATTTATTTAAAAATTGCGAAAAAATTACTAAAAATTCGGAAAAATTCACGAGAAATTCTAGAAAATAATTATAAATTCGGGGGAATATTTTTGAACCCCTGAACGAACAATTATTGCCTAGAAAGTATTGTGAAGGCCCCCGAACGACTGGTTAACACATCGCAAAATTAAATAAATAATCCAAAAAAATAGATAAAGGCCATCGGATATTCAGAAAAGCGTAAGAACAGCTTACAGCTTCAAAAATCACCTCACTACCCCCTTCGAGATTCAAAACCCTCCATTCGGACTCCGATACAACTCCACTAGCCACTAAAACAGTTAAACTACTTCTCAAAGGCTGATCAAACTCAGTCTTTAGGAGTGGGAGGCTCGTGATATGGCTAAAAATGGGGTTAAATCGGAACCGTCCAGATGGGGCACGAATCTTGAAGCTCAGGGGTAAAACGATAATTTCACCCACCGACGGGTCTGATGCGGGTACTGGTTATCTTCCCCGAAGACCCACTTACCCGCAAACGGATCCACCTCAACTGGGTGCAGGTTTCAACCCGCAGCAAACCCGATCCAGAAGGGATAGAATTATGATTTCTGATTCAATCCTAATCAACGGCCCTGATTCATAGTTATCCCTTCACCGGGGATTAGGGATTACATTCCTTATCTAACCACAGGGGGATTACATTCCTAATCTGATCCCAGCGGCGCCTATAAATACCCCCCATCCATCTCCATTAAGAGGTAATCAATCTTTCGCCAATTCTTGTGTTCATTCATAATTACTTCTGATTACTAACTTGAGCGTCGGAGGGTGCGTCGGAGGGAACAACCCCGGTGTCTCGCACTTCTTGCAGGTGTACGGCAGAAGTCAGCGTCAAACTCTGACGGAACAGGTATACAGGTTCGCTATTCAGTTTTCCTAAGAATCCACAAATATTATCTGTTTGCCCCCATACCAAATTTAGTGGCAACAGTTACCATAGTAGTTAAACTCATAACGAGGGATTCAACCCTACAAGATGAAGAATGGTTAAGGGATTGCCCTCGAATTTATGTATAATGGGGTGCATAAGTTCGAACAAGTGAGCATCAGTGTTATGAAATAATAAATAACTGCATCAAGACTAAGTGCACATTTACACACGACATCAATAAAATAGTCCCCCTTAGCTTTGTTTGTGATCAAGTGTGTGTTTTCCAAGTAAGAAAAATTGATGTATTATATCCTAGCATCAGTTTTATGCAATTGACATGTCCACAGTTTCCATGCAGGATAAAATGAATGAAAGGACTAAAGAAGGAATGTTGCTTAAAGAAATGTTCAAATTCTTATTTATTTCATGTATCATGTTGTAATTATAATTCCGCTGCGTTGATGTAAACATTGTTGTATAAAAAATTTAAATTCCTTGTAAAATTGTACAAAGTGAAGTGTAAAGATCCTGTGGAACTTCGAATTCAGACTTATTTGGAATTCGGGGTGTTACATCCAGTGTCTCTTTTTCAATGCTTGATTTTGAGACTTCAATCAGCACAATGTGGTCTAGTTTGTCAAATGATGAGGTGGAGAGCTTGGAGAGGACATCTGCTTGCCCGTTTTCTTCTCGCAGAATGTAAGTGACTTCGGCTTCTTTGAAGGCAGATATGATTTTCTTTACATACGCTAAGTACTTGACCATACGGTCATCCTTTGCCTCGTATTCTCCTCGGATCTGGTTCACCACTAATTGGGAGTCACTGAATACTTCAACTCTTTGTGCCCCTTCCTTCTTTGCTAGAAGAAGGTCGGCGATCAGGGCTTCACTCACAGCCTCATTGTTAGAAGCTTGGAAACTGAGGCGCAGCTAGTATTGGAGGATGAACTCATCAGGACTGACCAAGATAACCCCGAATTTGCTCCCTTCGAGGCAAGATGACCCATCCACATAGACATTCCAAAGTGGGGGTTGTCTTCTTCCTCGGGAGGATTAGGGATTGTGCTCTTGAGAATGAATTCGGCCAAAGTTTGGGCTTTAATCGCGGTTCTGGGGCGATAGGTTATATCATGTTAGCTTAACTCAATAGACCATTTCATGAGTCTTCCAGAGCTTTCGGACTTGTAGATGACTTGCTTGAGTGGTTGATTGGTGAGGACCCATATGGAGTGTGCTTGAAATTAGGGTCTGAGCTTCCGGGCGGCTGTCACTAGAGCATAGACCATCTTCTCCATCTTCGAGTACCGGAGCTCGACATCGTGGAGCACCTTGCTTATGTAGTAGATCGCCTTCTGTGCCCGATCTTTTTCTCTTACCAACACAGTACTGAGAGTTTGATCCGAAGTGGCTAAGTAGAGGTAGAGTATTTCTCCTGGTGTCGGTTTGCTTAGGAGGGGATGATTAATGCGGTGTTCTTTAAGACTTTCAAAAGCTACTTGATGCTCTTCTCCTAATCAAAATTATTTGCTCCCCTAAGGGCTTTAAAGAAAGGGAGGCATTTCTCCCCTGACTTGGAGAGGAAACACCCGATGGCTGCAAGGTGGCCTATAAGCTTCTGGACTTCTTTGATTATAGCTGGGGGGACATGTCGATAATGGCTTTGATCTTCTCATGATTGACTTCAATTCCCCTTTGACTCACCATAAACCTCGAAAACTTTCCTGAGGAGACCCCGAAGGCACACTTCAAAGGGTTCAGCCTCATGTTGTCGATCCAAAGTACACTAAACGCTTCTTGGAGGTCAGATACTTGGTCTTCCTTTCCGAGGCTCTTTACAAGCATATCATCCACGTATACTTCCATGTTTTAGCCGATCTATTCCTTAAAAACTTAGTTCACCAAGCGTTGATATGTAGCTCCGGCATTCTTCAACTCAAATGGCATCACTCAGTAGCAATAGAGCCCTTAATTGGTGATGAAGAACGTCTTCAGGATGTTTGGTGGGAATATTCAGATCTGATTATATCCCGAAAAAGCATCCATAAAGCTCAATAACTCATGGCCTGAGGTGGCATCTATCAAGGTGTCTATGCTCGGTAGAGGGAAGGGATCCTTCGGACATGCTTTGTTGAGGTTGGTGAAGTCTATTCAGATTTTCCACTTGACATTGGCCTTCTTGACCATTACAATGTTTGCTAGCCACTCGGGGGAACTAACTTCCTGGATGAATCAGGATGCTGAGAGCTTCTCAACCTCTTCCTTGATGGCTTGTTGCCTTTTGAGTGCAAATTTGCGGTACTTCTACTGGAAAGGTTTGGCTTCTGGATTCACACTTAAGCAGTGCGTAATTAGGTCTTCGGCAATGCTTATCATATCTGTGGTTGTCTAAGCGAAAAGGTCCCGATTCTCCCTGATGCAGGTGATGGTTGCTCCTTGACTTGGCGGGGGAGTGCCTTGCTTACCCGAAAACACTTAGATTTATCCTCTTCGGTGAAAGGGATATCTGCTAGTTCGTCCGCGGGTTCGGAGCTAGCTTATCCCATATCGAGGAAGAGTTATAGGGCATCAAGAGGAAGGACCGAGCCCCCCAT
This sequence comes from Hemerocallis citrina, assembly GCA_017893485.1. NCBI lineage: Eukaryota > Viridiplantae > Streptophyta > Magnoliopsida > Asparagales > Asphodelaceae > Hemerocallis > Hemerocallis citrina. The sequence continues at coordinate 118,421,403 of CM030363.1, forward strand.
TGTAGCAGTATAGCACGACCGAGCAGCTTCTTGACTTCCCATGGCTTCCCCTACTCTTGCAACCGTGGGGAACTTCATCTTCATGTGGTATGCTGAGGCGAACCAGGCGACTGAATATAGCATTGTAGGCAGACTTCATATCGACCACCATGAAGTCTAGCACTTCTGTGTGAGTAACCGAAGCCTTCCCTAAGGTTATGTCAATTGTAACAATTCCTTTGATCATCACAGGGGCCCTAGAGAATCCATGAAGGGTGTACCCGACAGGCTTAAGACGATCCCACTTGAGCTTGAGACATTCAAACACATTCAGAAAGAGGATCTTGACTGATCTACCATTATCAACTAGAACTTGGCGCACTTCATGGTTTGCCATATACATGCTGATTACGAGTAGTGAGGTGTTCGGACACCTTCTAAGTCTCGATCTGAGAATGTGATGCTAGTTCCACTGCTTCTTGGAGGGGGGATGTTGTGTACGGAATTTATCTCCCGGACGAAAGCTTTCCTTGAGGAGCAAGCGGCTCCCCCCATAGTTCCTCCATTAATGACTTGAAATATCTTCATCCGTCTCGATCCCTGGGACTCGGTTGGCCTCTCGGCTCGTTTGTTGGCTCTCCTCACAAGCGGAGGTTTAGTGTCATTTACTTGTGCAAATTTGGCGAGGAATCCTCGTCGGAGCAACGCTTCAACCTCGTCCATGAGGGCTCGGTAATCATCTGTGAGGTCACCATGATCCTTGTGAAAGGCACACCATTTTGTTTTATCCCTTCACTTACTCGGGGCATTCATCTTGAGGGGAGGTTGAAGGATCTCATCCTTGTCAACTTCCATAAGGATAGGGGATATGATAACAGTGGAGTGTACTTCTCAAAGCGAGGCATGGGAGGTGGGCGTTGCGAGCCAGTGGCTTCATTCTGGGATTTTCGAGGCTCATCCTTGTTAGTTCCCTTCCATTTGTTCCTGGACGGAGGCAACTTATACTCTTGGGGGAGAATTGCCACGTTGACTCGGATATACTTCTCAAACCTTTGAAGAAGGTCAGAGAAGTCCCAAGGAGGTCTTTTGACGAGAGAACCCTTGAGGTCATCATGTTTCACATTATATCTGAACGCGGCAGCAACCACTATGGAGTTCAGTGAGGGAATGGATCTGGACTCAGTCGTGAAGCATTGGACATAGCTCTTGTGGGACTCCCTATCCCTTTGCTTCAAACCAAACAAGGAGGTGCTGGTCTTCTCTGACTTACGGTTGGTGATGAAGTGTGTGAGGAAGAGTCCTTCCAACTGGTCGAAGAAAAATATAGATCCTAGAGAGAGATGAGAGAACAATTCTCGTGCAGAGCCATTCAAAGTTGTCAGGAAAGTTTTGCACAAAAAGGAGTTAGATGCTTAGTGGATCATCATGAGAATTTTAAAACTCTCAATGTGGTCTACTAGTTCGGTCTCCCCATTGTACGACTCAAATGTCGGGATCTTGAAGTTAACAGAGACGGGAGCCTTAATGATCTTCTTGGAGAACGGGGGGTCAGACGGGACGGTATCTCCTTTCCTATTTCCCTTCTTCCCGCTTCAGCAATGCTAGGAGATCTTCCATCTTTTGGAGATGTCGGAGGATGGCGTCCTCTTGCTAATCAGATCTGGTGGAACCATTGGACTCTTCACATTGCGGAGGAATGGAGCAGTGAGGACTGGGTTGCCAGGTCTTCAGATGAATTATATTGAGGGCCTGATGTAACTCCCCGAATTCCAAATACATGTAATTCGTAGCATAAACTGGATCTTTTACTTCAACTCGTACAAATTTACAAGGAAATTAAAACTTTTTATCATACATCATTGTTCTTTACATCAGCACAGCGGAATTTGAATGAATACAACATTATATATAATAATGAAATTCTTCAATCTTGTAATTTCTCATCAGAGTGACTTTAAGTCCATGCCAAGTCCAGTCCTACAACTAGGAAACTGTGGGCACGTCAGCTGCATACAACTGACGCAATGCTATAAAATAGAGATTCTCTTACTTTAGCAAACACAAGCTTGAATGCACAATAAAGTGTAAAAAGTGACTATTCTAAACATATCAGTGTATGATATGACCTAATGCCTAATACAGACATTACACTATGATGACACTAATGCATACTTGTTCGAATTCTATGCAACACATTCTACATAGGTCCGAGGGCAAGCCCGTATCGTACTCGCCATTATACTGTTCATTCCCTCACTCTGAAATACTACTACGGTGACTAATGTAAGGTTTAGATATCCGGTGAGTAACTAGTACCACCCCGATAATTCTTGAGAATCGCTCTCCCACCGCGAGTCGTAACCCTGATAATTCTGGAGGCGAAACCCACACCGCGAGCTATGACCCCGATAATTCTTGAGAGTTGTTCTCCCACCAAGACTGATTTTCGGACATCATGATGAACTCAAGAATATTCACATTTAGGAGCAATAATCTTATTGCAATTGGACATTTTAATGCTCTATATGTGGTATTTTACTTTTCTTTTCTCTTTTCTTTAGGAAACAGCCTAAAAGCAGCAAACGAAGCAGATTCCAGACTAATACAGACTGAGAGAATGATATACAGGGAACTGCAGTACAACAGTCGACTTGCTCTCCATCAGTCGACCGGACAGAGAGAATGTTGGAGCTCGACACAGTCGACTGCCGCAACAACAGTCGACTGGTATTCGGCAGAGTGAAAAGATAAGATGCATCCGTATCTAAATCCAAATCTATCCAAACCCAGGCTATATGCGAATAATAACTTCTCCAACAAATCAAAGCTAGATACAGGGGATTAGCAAGAGCACGTGGTTAGCAGATAAGGAAGAAAAGAAGAAAAGAGAAAGAAATAAATCGCGGATCAAATAAGGAAGAAAAGAGGACTTTCCTGAAAAAGTGGCAAACCCTAATTCTGATGCCGTGTTCTATAAATATCAATCAAGAGGCATTATTTTGGTGGCTCCTCTCCTCTCCTCCGCACCGACCACAAGCCGAATCACAGAATTCCAGAATCATCACACATCAACCAAGAGCATTATTCTATCAGCATCGAAGAAGGAGAGAGGAAATCAAGTACTCCGAAGGGAACAAGGCAGTCGATTGAGGTGACAGCCAGTCGACCTATCTGCTGGACTTCACCAGTTTATTTCTCCTCTTTTTTAGTTCTTTTATGCTAATCATGTATTCGAACTTGCTGATCAATAAAAGTTTAATTATGTGGAACTAATTTCATAGTTGGGTAGATTGAAACCGTAGTTATGTAATGCTTCTATTCTTCTGGGTGCTATTCTGTTACTTATTGATTAAACCTAAGAGTATTGGTATAGATTTATAATAATCAAACTTGTTCAGAATTCTAAGGACAGTCGACTGAGGTGACAGCAAGTCGACTGACATATAGAATCTGAGTTATCAGGTTTGCGTATTATAAATCTGAATCTGTTATATGAGCATATTGAGACGACCCGCATCTCGTGCTCATAACTTGTAACACAGGAGTCCTTAGGGGTTCTTGGTTTAATCAACTTCAGGGTTCTAGATCTGATACCAATTTCTAGAACTTTGAGTATTTGTTCGTTTCCATTGTTCTTATGTTTTCTTTAAGTGCAACTTAGTAGATACCATGCTAAATACTTAAGGAAAGAAACGAATTAGAGTAGATACCATGCCTAATTCTTGGCTAGGGAAACAATACTTTAAGGAGTAGATACCATGCCCTTAAAGGAACAAACATGAGTAACTAGAATAGTAAAGAAGGTGACTTAGCATTACTGACTACAGGTGGAAATCAAAACCCAACTACTTGATAAATATTTGTGATTCAGAACTTCTTGATATAGTTTTTAGTCTTTTTTATTTCTTTAGGTACAACACTTTAAGATCCTTATTTCTATTTTATTGGTTAGTAAGTTAATTTCTACAATCTCTGTGGGATCGACCCTTGCTCGTCACTACGCTTCTCCAAACGATTCGTACACTTGCGAGGTTTTAATTTGTGTCTAGTTTAGATCATCTAGATAGCACAACAAGCTTTTGGTGCCACTGCCGGGGATTGTTAGCATTTTAACTTACAAATCAGTAAATCTTTTCTTTTATTTTCTTTTCTTTTATTGATAAATATTTTCTTCTAGGTTACAGGATTTTGGTGGATGCACGGAAGGAGATCACTTCGTCTAGAGCTACTACCTATTGACGCAGAAACAGAACGCACTTTGCACAGACTAGGTCGACTGTCTGCGACCAACCAGTCGACTGCTACACGGAACCAGTCGACTGCACAGAGACCCAATTCACGAGCAATAATGGCTGAGGAAGTACCAAATCGAGTACCAATGCAGGACAAATTCACGCCTAAGAATATTGAGCAACCTTCCTGCATTGCTTATCAACCTAATGTCACAGGGAATATGCATCTCTCTCCCCAATTACTTAGCATGGTTCCCCACTTTAGTGGCAAACCAGATGAGGAGCCTCACCTCCATCTGCAAGACTTCTTTGATCTTTGCAGAACACAAAGTGTCCAAGGGCTTACCCCTGAACAAATCAGGTTAATCTTATTTCCATTCTCTTTAAAACTTAATGCTAAATTGTGGTATAATTCTTTGGAACCAGGATCAATTAATTCATGGAAGCAATTGGCAACAAAATTTTTGAAAGAATTCTTTCCAGCCCAGAAGACCAAACAACTGAAAAGGGAGATTCAACCCTTCCAACAAAAGGATGGAGATTTATTCTTCGAAGCATGGAAGGATTTCAAGAACAAGCTCCTCAAGTGTCCTACACACAACATGCCTAAAGATGATCAGGTACAAGCTTTTTATGAGGGTTTAAATGATACTAACAAGGCAATTGTAGATTCAGCTTGCAATGGGATCTTGATGAGGAAAAGTGGTGAGGAGGCCATCGAACTATTTGAAGAACTTAGCGAGAGCTCACAGCAATTCTCAACAAGGGGAAGAGGCACTTCTAAAAAACAGGGAGTTTATGAAATTTCTAGTAGTAATAACGTACAATTAGATATGGCAACCATGAAAAAAAAAATTGATATGCTTGTTAATGCAATGACAACAATGGGCAGTGTAAAAAATCAAACACAAGAAATTTGTGCAATTTGTTCTCATTTTGATCATACAACTGACACATGTCCCATGTCTTCTTTCACAAATCAGGAGCATGCAAAATATGTGGGACAAGGAGTGTTTCCACCAAAGAACAACCCATTCTCAAACACATACAACCCAGGGTGGAGGAACCATCCAAATTTCTCATGGAGCAACAATCAAGGCACCCAATCTTCGCAAGGACATGCACGGAACTACCAAATGGGAAGTGGGTTTGATAGGCCAGTTCAAGAACAGAAGAAGTTGGATTTTGAATCCACCGTTCTTCAATTGCTCCAACAACAACAGCAAACAAGCAACCAACAAGGACAAGCAATTCAGAAATTGGAAACTCAAATCGGGCAAATCGCAAAGGAGTTGAGTGAAAGAAAGGCAGGAGAACTCCCTTCACAAACCATACCAAACCCTAGAGGCCAAGAACAACTCAAATCAGTAACAATTCTGAGAAGTGGTAAGACAATTGAAAACAAGGTTGGAACACACACAGAAGAAGCAGAAACACAACCATCAAAAGTGTTGGGTTACAACAAGGTAAGTGAAAAAGAAAGAACAGTTCTGCCACCATTCCCTCAAAGGTTAGTCAAGCAAAAGAAAGAACAACATTTATTTGACATCTTTGAAACTCTCAGAAAGGTAGAAATTAATATCCCCCTACTTGATGCTATTAAACAAATTCCTTCTTATGCCAAATTTTTGAAAGAATGTTGTACTCACAAAAGAACATTTCAGGTTAGGGAGGATGTGGCTTTGACAGAGGAAGTGAGTGCTGTTTTGTTAAGGAAATTACCTCCTAAATTGAAGGACCCAGGTAGTTTTACCATTCCTTGCAGGGTTGGTGAGCAATTCTTTGAAAAGGCACTGCTAGACTTGGGGGCAAGCATCAATCTTCTTCCTTACTCTGTTTATGAAAAGCTAGGATTGGGGGAACTCAAACCAACATCCATCACTTTGCAGTTGGCTGATCGCAGCATCAAAAGACCTAGAGGTATTTTGGAAGATGTCCTAGTTCAGGTAAATGATTTCATATTGCCTGCAGATTTTGTTGTGTTAGACATGGAGGACTCTTCAATGCCATCTTCTTTACCAATCATCCTAGGTAGGCCCTTTATGAGTACAGCTGATATAAAAATTTGTGTTAAAAAGGGTACTATAAGTATGAAAATAAATGGAGAAAATGTTGAATTTAAAATGTTTGATACACTAAAATTACCACATGATGACCATGAATGCTATAATGTTGATGTGGTACAGGAGATTGTTGATCAAACATTTCAGGTACATAGCATTGAACCACTACAAGCTGCAATTACACAGTCTCTAACATTGTCTAATGTTGAACAGGAACACGATGACTGGAGGATTGTGGAAACAGTACATCACCTTGAAACTCCAAAGTCATATTCAGGTAAACTCGCACCTGCATTTGAAAATATTGTGACTGATGACACTTGTGTTTCCTCGGACCAGTCGACTGGTGGACAGGATAAGTCGACTGTCCCGACTGCTACCAGGACGCCAGATGTGGAGCTGAAACTGCTGCCTGAACATCTGAAGCACGCATATTTGGGTGAAAACCAGACGCTACCAGTGATAGTTGCTGCAAATTTGAGTGCACAGGAAGAAGAAAAGTTGCTGAGGGTACTGCGAGAACACAAAGGTGCAATAGGATGGACCATTGCAGATATCAAGGGAATAAGTCCATCCAAATGCATGCATAAAATACTTCTTGAAGACAACGCAAAACCAAGCAGGGAAGCACAGAGAAGGCTTAACCCACACATGAAGGAAGTGGTAAGAACAGAGGTCTTGAAGCTATTAGATGTTGGCATCATCTACCCTATCTCAGATAGCAAGTGGGTGAGTCCTATACATGTGGTGCCTAAGAAAAGTGGAGTCACAGTGGTGAAGAATGAAGAGAATGAGCTTATCCCTACGAGAGTCACCACAGGATGGAGGGTATGCATTGACTACAGGAAGCTGAATAACGAAACCAGGAAAGATCACTTCCCTCTTCCTTTTATTGATCAAATGTTAGAAAGATTAGCAGGATATAGTCACTATTGTTTTTTCGATGGTTATAGTGGCTATAATCAAATTGCTATTGCTCCAGAAGATCAAGAAAAAACCACTTTTACATGTCCTTTTGGTACTTTTGCATACAGGAGAATGCCCTTTGGATTGTGCAATGCACCAGCTACATTTCCGAGATGCATGATGAGTATATTTTCAGACATGGTGGAAAGGTTCATCGAGGTATTTATGGATGATTTTAGTGTCTTTGGATCTTGTTTTGATGAATGCCTTAACCATTTGCAGCTTGTGCTTAAGAGATGTGAAGAATGCAATTTAGTGCTGAATTGGGAAAAGTGCCATTTTATGGTACAACAAGGTATTGTGTTGGGACATGTGGTGTCAAAAAGAGGCATAGAGGTGGACAAGGCAAAAATTGACATCATATCAAAGCTACCCCCTCCCACTACAGTCAAGGGTGTTAGGAGTTTTCTTGGACATGTAGGGTTCTATAGAAGATTTATAAAAGATTTCTCAAAAATCTCCAAACCCCTTTGTGATTTGTTGGCTAAGGATGTTGAGTTTGCATGGACAGAAGAGTGCACAAATGCTTTTATTACATTGAAAAATCTTCTCATTTCTGCACCTATTGTCATGGCACCAGATTGGAGCCATCCTTTCGAGCTTATGTGCGATGCAAGTGATTATGCTTTAGGAGCTGTTTTAGGTCAGAGAATCAATAAGGTACCCCATGTTATTTACTATACTTCTCGAACTTTAAACGATGCACAGCTAAATTATTCCACTACTGAAAAAGAAATGTTAGCTGTTATTTTTGCTGTAGAGAAGTTTAAATCATATTTGATTGGTTCTAAAGTTATTGTTTTCACCGACCATGCTGCTTTGAGATATTTGTTTGCTAAAAAGGATGCTAAGCCTAGGTTGATCAGATAGGTGCTGTTGCTTCAAGAATTCGATCTTGAGATTAGAGACAAGAAAGGAAGTGACAATGTTGTGGCAGATCACATGTCCAGACTACTGCATGAGGAAGAGAGAATTGTGCTTCCACTTAATGAAGATTTCCCAGATGAACATTTATTTGAAATAAACATACAACGGGGGCAGTCGACTGGTAACAGAACTAGTCGACTGGTATCTCACTGCTCATGTTTTCCATGGTTTGCAGATATTGTAAATTACCTCACTGCTCATGTTTTCCCTCCAGGTATGACAAGTCAAGAAAGAAAAAGATTGGTGGCTATGTGCAAACACTATTATTGGGATGATCCTTATTTGTTCAAATTTGGCCCTGATCAAATTATAAGAAGATGTGTGGCAGAAGAAGAGCAAATGAGTATTCTACAACATTGCCACCAATATGCATGTGGAGGACATTTTGGACCAAAAAGAACAGCACTTAAGGTATTACAATCTGGTTTTTATTGGCCTAATGTATTCAAAGATGCTTTTTCTTTTTGCAGGACTTGTGACAAATGCCAAAGGACGGGCAACATCTCTTCTAGAAATCAAATGCCACTGCAAAACATTCAAGTAATCGAGCTTTTTGATGTTTGGGAAATCGACTTCATGGGTCCCTTTCCTAACTCATTTGGTTATTTATATATTCTTGTGGGTGTGGATTATGTGTCTAAATGGGTCGAGGCTGTCCCCTTAAAAACTAATGATCACAAAGTTGTTGTCATGTTTTTGCAGGAGAACATTTTCACTAGGTTTGGTACACCACGAGCAATAATTAGTGATGGAGGGAGCCACATCAATAACTTTCCATTTGCTTCTTTGATGAAGAAATATGGTATTACACATAGAGTGGGTACTCCATATCATCCTCAAACTAGTGGGCAGGTAGAGATTAGCAACAGAGAAATCAAGAGCATTTTGGAAAAGTCAGTAAATACAAGGAGAAAGGATTGGTCGCTGCGCTTGAACGATGCATTATGGGCCTACCGAACAGCATACAAAATACCCATCGGCATGTCACCATACCGTTTGGTTTTTGGAAAAGCCTGTCATCTACCAGTGGAGTTGGAACACAAAGCCTATTGGGCCATTAAAAGGTTCAATTTTGATATGAAACAAGCAGGCGACAAAAGGAGATTACAACTGAATGAGCTTGAAGAGTTGAGGCACGACGCATATGAAAATGCAAAACTGTACAAGGAAAGGACCAAGTTGTACCATGATAAACAGCTAGCAAGGAAGGAGTTTTATGAAGGACAGAAGGTATTGATATACAACTCAAGATTAAGACTTTTTCCAGGCAAGCTTATGTCACGATGGTATGGCCCATACATTGTTACAAAAGTCTTTCCACATGGTGCATTGGAGGTTCACAGCAAAGAGAAAAATCAAACATTCAAGGTGAATGGGCATAGGGCGAAACCGTACATTGAGATGAGTTTAGAGCTGCACGAGGAAGATGTGAATCTTCAAACCATTCAATACATTGCATGAACTCATCAAGTCTAGCTGAAGAAAGAAAAAACAGCGCTTATTGGGAGGCAACCCAATTTTTCAGGGGAGTATTTACACTCTCTAGTTATTTATTTCTTTGTTTCTTTATTTTCTTTGCTTCAAACTAGTTGGTAACACATGCCTATATTCTAAGTTTTGTGCGAACATTGAGGACAATGTTCCATCTAAGTTTGGGGGTATTAGTTAGTTACATTTGAAGTCTTTTGATTTTTTAGGATAAACAATTTCTTATAAAGTAAGAGGAAGGATACTTATTTACTTTGGGATTGTTGAGTTTCATAATGCCTTACAAAATTATATGAGTCATGCGATTATACATAAAAAACAATTGTGATGCTTTTTCTAGTGATTATTCCCTTTGATCTAGTCCTAAACAGAGTTTAAGTAAATAGAGTAAAAATGAAAAGAATATATATATGAATAAAGTCAATCTACTCCAATATTTTGAGTGCTTAGTAACTAGGGGTATTCATCACCAATGTTTACCTTTACGTCAAACGGAAACTTGAAATATGAGTATGCAAAGCACTAAAAGTTTGTGACTTGTTGAGTAACCGGGTGGATTCATCACAAATGTCTTGCACTCGCGTAAAAAGGCAAGTGACGACTTAAAGAAGAGACTAAAAAAAAAAAAAAAAAAAAAAAAAAAAAAAAAACTCTAGTTTGCTACTCGGTTTGTAGTAGAGAAAAGGGATAATCACAGATTGGGTAGTTACATACTATAACTATAATTAATTGCATGACAAGTGTGGTTGAGTTTGGAGTTATGAATAGACAATTGCACTAGAGAAAGTGGGTATGCTTGTTTTTATTTTATTTGCAAATTTTTTATAATTTTGATTGCAAAATTTTGATGCTTGCGCAAGCGACATTTTCTTGGAGTGATGTGTTGAAACTATTATTTTTCCCCTTGTTCATAATTTCACTTTTTGCTTGAGGACAAGCAAAAGCTAAGTTTGGGGGTATTTGATGAACTCAAGAATATTCACATTTAGGAGCAATAATCTTATTGCAATTGGACATTTTAATGCTCTATATGTGGTATTTTACTCTTCTTTTCTCTTTTCTTTAGGAAACAGCCTAAAAGCAGCAAACGAAGCAGATTCCAGACTAATACAGACTGAGAGGATGATATACAGGGAACTGCAGTACAACAGTCGACTTGCTCTCCATCAGTCGACCGGACAGAGAGAATGTTGGAGCTCGACACAGTCGACTGCCGCAACAACAGTCGACTGGTATTCGGCGGAGTGAAAAGATAAGATGCATCCGTATCTAAATCCAAATCTATCCAAACCCAGGCTATATGCGAATAATAACTACTCCAACAAATCAAAGCTAAATACAGGGGATTGGCAAAAGCACGTGGTTAGCAGATAAGGAAGAAAAGAAGAAAAGAGAAAGAAATAAATCGCGGATCAAATAAGGAAGAAAACAGGAGGACTTTCCTGAAAAAGTAGCAAAGCCTAATTCTGGTGCCGTGTTCTATAAATATCAGTCAAGAGGCATTATTTTGGTGGCTCCTCTCCTCTCCTCCGCGCCGACCACAAGCCAAATCACAGAGTTCCAGAATCATCACACATCAACCAAGAGCATTATTCTATCAGCATCGAAGAAGGAGAGAGGAAATCAAGTACTCCGAAGGGAACAAGGCAGTCGACCTATCTGCCGGACTTCACCAGTTTATTTCTCCTCTTTTTTAGTTCTTTTATGCTAATCATGTATTCAAACTTGCTGATCAATTAAAGTTTAATTATGTGGAACTAATTTCATAGTTGGGTAGATTGAAACCGTAGTTATGTAATGCTTCTATTCTTCTGGGTGCTATTCTGTTACTTATTGATTAAACCTGAGAGTATTGGTATAGATTTATAATAATCAAACTTGTTCAGAATTCTAAGGGCAGTCGACTGAGGTGACAGCAAGTCGACTGACATATAGAATCTAGTTATCAGGTTTGCGTATTATAAATCTGAATCTGTTATATGAGCATATTGAGACGACCCGCATCTCGTGCTCATAACTTGTAACACAGGAGTCCTTAGGGGTTCTTGGTTTAATCAACTTGAGGGATCTAGATCTGATACCAATTTCTAGATCTTTGAGTGTTTGTTCGTTTCCATTGTTCTTATGTTTTCTTTAAGTGCAACTTAGTAGATACCATGCTAAATACTTAAGGAAAGAAACGAATTAGAGTAGATACCATGCCTAATTCTTGGCTAGGAAAACAATACTTTAAGGAGTAGATACCATGCCCTTAAATGAACAAACATGAGTAACTAGAATAGTAAAGAAGGTGACTTAGCATTACTGACTACAGGTGGAAATCAAAACCCAACTACTTGATAAATATTTGTGATTCAGAACTTCTTGATATAGTTTTTAGTCTTTTTATTTCTTTAGGTACAACACTTTAATATCCTTATTTCTATTTTATTGGTTAGTAAGTTAGTTTCTACAATCTCTGTGGGATCGACCCTTGCTCGTCACTACGCTTCTCCAAACGATTCGTACACTTGCGAGGTTTTAATTTGTGTCTAGTTTAGATCATCTAGATAGCACAACACATCACGCATCACACCCTGATAATTCTAGAAACGAAACCCACACCGCACTGTCATAGGTACCTCATCACACAAATACCCCATGAGCGTCGCCTCGATCCTGATAATTCTAAAGAAATACCTCCCATCGCGAGTGATTTTAGACATATTGCTTCACACCCCGATGATTCAAGATAATCTCCCACGTGAATCATATGATGCCCTCATACTCATGTTTGCCCAAACTTCATCGCATCACCCCTAGTGCATGTCCTTAAGTTTAGTTATAATCATCACAACCTAGAGCTAGCTTACCCTACCAAACTTAAATCAACACGAGAGAAAGTTAGCCCACACTGGCTACTTCTCAAAAATATAGTTAACCCACACTGGTTATTCCTCAAATTTTCATTATTCAAAAAATGCCGGTTACTAAGGATCTCGCCTAGCCTCTAGATTCCAACAACCATCTTACTACAGAGATCAAATAGGTTATATCCAACCTCAACATAAATATCTCATTCATTAATCATCTTTTCTATAGAGCCCCGATTTTCCAATATAATATCTCAGAAATATATGGCACAATTTCCAATATCAACCTCATTGTAATAGTAAACATAGCCAAAAACACAGATTAATTTTTCAACTTTTATCACATCAATTCATTACAAAGCACAGCGGAAAACAAACACCTTTAATTACAAATTCTTTCTTTACAACACATTCTTTTACAATTTACATAAGCCATAACATCATTCTATCTCATGCATCCAAATCTCAATGCTAAAGGTACCTACCTGTAAAACATGAGGCTAGAGATAACCCTAACCCCCAAAACTACAGGGGTCAGCCATAACAGTGTCAGTGACATCAAAAGAAATGCAACATGAATAAATCATAAAAGATAAACTCATAACGAACATGCACCAACAGTGAGAAAAACTGAAAAGAATATAAAATAACAATAAATAAAATATGAAAATGTCAAGTGAAACTAGATTAAGTTTCAAGTGTAGAAAAACAGAAAAACAACATGCATATAACCAAGTCAAAAAAGCACAATATTATATGCTGACTCTCTAATGCATACTTGTCGGATTCTATGCATCCCACTCTACATAGGTCCGGTGCAAGCCCTTAACGTTCTCCACTTAATAGGGTTAGATCCCTCGTTATGCAACTAATCCTACTACAATGACAACTATGAGATTTAGATAAACTGTGAGTATTAGCCCATGCCCCGATAATTTCGGAGGTCAATTTCTATCCACAGATAATTCTGGAGACTATTTCACTCACACCTGGGAATCTTCGACAATACCCCACACCGCAAGCTATGGCGCCACATCACACGAATACCCCATGAGCATCGTCTCGACCCAGATAATTCCGGAGACTATTTCACTCACACCGCAGGCCATACTGAGGTCCATAACCCATGTTTTCATTTCATCATATCACCATATGGTGTTTGTCCTTATCTTTTTAAGTTAATTAGTTGATTACGAATCTCTTAGAGTTTGGTGTACCTTACCAGACTTAACTCAACTGATCAAAAACAAGGCCTCAACTAATCAAATCACAAAACCTCAACTGATCAACAACAATGCCTCAAATAACCAAATCACAAAATCTCAACCGCCGGTAATTAGGATCCCACTTACCCTCTAGAGACTCATAACTCAATCATCAACCCAAAACTTTTAGTAAAACTCACAAATCCATCATCAAAACGATTATATGAAGAAAACTTCTTAAATTAACAAAAATCCAAATCTATATAATGTACTCATAAAATTCCAGAATTCAAATAAAATATTAAATTCATTAAATAACAGAAAACCATATTTTGAAGTCATAGAATATCACAAAACATCAATTCCTTCGAAAACCACATATATATCTCTTTATAAAGTCACAGAAATGTAATTTAAATTCTATTATGAACAAAATATAACTCTCTGTAAGGTACTGTAATCTGTACCAAAAACATCATTTAAAACAGCAAATCAATAATCCATAAGTTCAAAGAAATAACTGTTTAAAGAAATGAAGAAAAAACTCAATAAAAAACTCAAAACAGTAGGTGTGGTCGACTGCCCAAACAGTGCAAAATAGCGGCGGTCGACCGTCCCTTTTGAAATTCTCAAAAAATATAGCATGTCGGTCGACCGCTAGCTGATATACAGCCAGATTAAAACTTTGTGCATGTTTCGACTGATACTTCGATTCTGCTTTGAAAAATCACAAATTTGAAAAACCAATTTCCTGAGATGATCAAATATGACTTGTATAACTTATAGGAGTTTATAAAACAAATCGAAAACACATCAAGATTACAAAATAGCAATTTCCATCAAAACTGCAATGTATATATGTATATGTTCATATGAGTGTTTCAAGCATCAGTTATGCATCAAAATAACATCGTATATAGGTAATATATTGTTCAAAACTATCTCAGTACCAAAACAACTCAAATCCAACTGAAAATTTCACAAAACACTAAAATTTTCGACAATCATTCAAATAGTGTACATGAGTTAAATCATCAAGAAAACATCTTATATGAACAGTGTAATGTCCAAAACCATCTCAGTACTAAAACAATCAAGATCCAATTGAAAAACTTCGCAAAACACGAAAACTCAATTTTCAGCCATACCCTTCAGACCTGAATTCTGATTACTCAACCCCACTTCAAAATCTAATTCTTTTGATTCAAAAACTCATCTTGAAATTCATAACACCCATACATATACTCATGCATCAGTTTCCCATGAAATATATGCAATTATAACAAGTATATAGTCAAGTTTTACTTTATCAAATCATCAAAAGAGAGTATTTACATATGCTCAACAGTAAAGGTGAAGTTTTTGTTCACTTTTGCATTAAACAACATACAATCTCATTATAGCCAATGAAAACAGCAAGTATATGACGGAAAACAACCTACTCATGATTTCTACTAAGTTCTTAACAATCTCAATTCATCAATTAGGGTTTTAAATCATCAATAGCATAGTTTTCATGAGAAGATTCAATTTTTAATTCATCAATCCATCAAAATTCATTATATCTTCATACAATCCCTAACATGCTTTCTGATAGAAAAATCATCACATGCAACATGTATAGAACAATACAAAACAAACATATGTCACTCACCTTATTGAAGAATCAACCGAAGATAATAAAGAGAATAAGAAAATCCTTCCTTTCGCAAGAAAACCAAGTTCCTCACTTTGAAACTCCAAGAAAATAATAATAGAGATATCCTTTTGTGTAGTGCAGCAAAGAGACGGTTGCACCACCACTTATAATGGCCGGAAATAGAGCTCTTAGAGTTTTGTGAATAGATTTGCAAAATATCCATTTTAAATATATCTTTACATATATAAATCCTTATACTTGGAAATTAGATAAAATCATCTTAATTGAGATTTAAAAACAAGAACAGCCACCCTAATATTGGTTGGCACTGTTTTAAAAACCGAGAAAGCAAAATAGTACTTTTTGCCCTCTAAGTGGCAATTTTGCAAAAAGACCATTCTTTATCGAAACGTGCAAAATAAACCAAATCTATTATAAAAAAAAGTAAACACTTTACCTTTGAGTTGACTAGGCATCATGCTCAGCCCAAAAATCCAAAAATCTTGAGTTTTCACTCCGAGTGGTAATTTTGCACAAAAGTGCCTCATTTTGAAATATTTGCAAATAGGTCAAATAATTAATAGAAAAATCCAGAAAATTTACAAATAATATCTAAAAATAAATAATGGTTTTCCCTAAATTAATTTTTGATTTTGAACTTTCCAAGAAAATATTTGCACGTGTTTTGCACGTGTAAAAAAATAAATTTCAGAAAATATTTATTAAATCACCAAAAATTATTTTAATTCATTTATTAATCTTAAAAAAAATTATTTTAAAATTTGGGGTATTACATTTCTCTTTATCCACTTTATGTTTATAGACCGCGAAGTATTCAACTTTTATAACAACATTCAATAACGATTTCTCAAATCAAAGTCTTTGTTGACAATTCCTTTGCTAACAAACAAAATCATTCAATTTGATAATATTCTACGTTCTTCCAATTAACAATCAATCTTAATACCAGAATTCTTACGATTAATCACTAGAAGTCCCTTATTTAAATTTCATTCTTATACTTGATAATATTATGAACCAAGTCTTGAAATTTGTAATCATACACATTTTTTTCTTAAACTTGAATTCAAAACATAACTAATACATGAATATGACTTTTAAATTCCCAAAATATATTTTAAAATAATATGAAATAATCCTCAAGTGTTCTAATACCATTTTATAATATTTCTATGAAGTCTCCCAATTTTTAAGACTTGAAAAAGCGTAATAAAATAAAATAAAACACAAAAAAGGGGCACCAGACTCGAACCAGAGCCAACAGCAACCCAGACCCATGCTCAAACCAGTGAGCCAACTCACATCTTTGAATAAAACTCCAACTCAGCGATTTAAATACCCCCCCCCCCTTACTGTTATTCTTTAAAAAGTCTAATTTAAAAAGAAAAGGGGAATCTCAAGACTCGAACCTAAGCACTGCTAAAGGCGCGCCTAAGACCCCTTGCGCTCACGCGCTAACCAAGAAACCCAAACGTCAATACTGATAGTATAGAGGTTTAAAACTTTATAACCCAACTCTCTGTTTTCTCTTATTTTTAACTCATTCATCTATTTCGATTTCTATTCTTTTCTCTCGAAATAAATGTTCATAAAATACACTTCTAGATTTCCAAAAGTGATTTTTCACTATATTTTAGTTATATTAGAATTAAGTTTCACACAAATAATTCTAAATGGTATTTTTTAAGAACTTTTATACACTCATGCTTAAATTGCAAAATTGACTACTCTTTACAACAACTAGCATGATTATTTTTTTATTTCCTCTTAGCAATTCTCACCTCCCAATAATTCACCTCTAATTGCATATAAAAATTTAACAACTTTTTACACAGATAAATTTGTATACATGATTTAACCATGGCATACTACTTTATGCCTAACAACACTACGACATGCTCTAAATAAAATTTTAATTTGACAATCTAATATTTCTATGTTGAAACTTTCAACTAGCATGCATCAATTTTAATATTTCATTATTACTAAAGATTCTAAATAACAACACAACATGCATCACAAAAGTAACTAGAGAACTCATGCCAATTGTTCATTTCAAACATAAACTATCTACACATGCATTCTACAAATAATTTAGAAAGTAAAAGAGACACCCACCTTTTTTTATGCAAATTGTAATTAGCCCTCCTAGAAAATTGCTCCAAGCTCCATCACAATTGTAGCCTTCTCCTCCTTAGCAAAAAAAAAAAAACCGAACTCCTCCCTCTCTTGCACAAACCGAAAGCCTTCTTGTCCTTTTTTCTCTTTTAAATTTTGTTTGATTCTTTTTGAGAGTTCATGTTTAATGATGGGGGTATTTATAGGATTATTGTGTGGTTGAGATGCCTCCCGCTACTCAAATAACTACCCACTTCCTCACACACACCCTCCACTCTCCCCTCTTTCTCAAGTGTGGCCGACCAATCCCCTTGTGCACACCACCATCACGTACACCCCATGTGCACACACTTCTCATTCTATTATTAATTTTTATTAAATGAAATATAGGTGTATGTTACATGACAAGTGTAAAATGTTCATTTAAGTGTAGAATTAATCTTGGGTGTCATTTTGTAATTAATTTTTTGTGGGCTAAAAATAAATTTAGGCCTAATGGGTTTAATTAAAATAATTAACACAAGTGTAAAAAAAATGAGAAGAAAATTGTGCATGACTCTGAAAAAATTAGGGACTAAAATGCATAAAATTCTATGTCCAATGCACGTATTAATACAAAATAAATTTGAGAGAATGAAAAACAGTCAAAATAAAAAATACGTAGAACATGTCTATTAATAATGTTATGGATACTTCACGTAACGGTAAAGCGTACGTAATCGACCCATGTATTGAAAACACGTGCAATACACGTAAAAACACAAAAAGATTAGAATTTATATTTGAGTTGACTCAAAATAGGATAAAAAGAATCTTAAGATGACGGAAAATATATAATTAATCGAAATACAAAATACATAGGATATTTATATAAAAATACCCTACGGATATTACCCGTAACAGTACAAAATACACGTGTGTAACACACGAGGAGCAAAATCGTCATAACTCAATTTTGTAGGGTGTTACACTCTTCCCACCTTAGAACATTTCTGTCCTCAGAACTTATTAGGGTAAGAGTTGTATTTTGTACACGCCAAAGAAAAATCATTATTGTATATAGAAAAACTGTCAATACCAAAAAAGAAATGTAGTATGTAATATGGAAAACAACGTAAACTTATGTAAGAAAACTATGAGTATCAAAATTAATGGGAATGAAACAAGCAAACTAGAAAAAATAGCAGAAAAGAAACGTGACCATTTAAGATAGTATAGATTGAAAGAAATTTTCATACAAAAATAATATTAGGGAAAGTATTAGATAAAAAGGAAAATATAAATTAAGTCGTTAATTGTGAAAGAGCTTGGAAAACAAAGCAATTGGAAAGAATAAAGAGACGCAAAGTCAATAGATACTTTAATAAATTATTAATAGGCGTAGTAATCAAAAAATTTATCAAAGTAATAAGCAGTAGAATGATTAAAATCGAAAACTGGAATAGTACTATATATTACGAGGTAAAAGTTGAATTAGCAATTTAAGAGAAGACCATTGGATAAAAGTTTCAAAAATATACGAGCATGAAATTTAGTTAAAAGTATAGACAATATAAGATAATGGAAAAATATAGTTTCGTGAAACCAAAGTATTTTAAAGTAAACATACAAAAAAAATCAAAAATCTAATAGAAACAATAACCAAGGAAAATGATAGTCTTTAAAATAATTTAATAAGTAGTAATTCAAAACTTAATAGGTAAAAGTAATAGCAAAAATAAATAAGCAATGTAAAAGCGCATAAAAATGAGGAGGATAAAACATCAGGAAAAAAAACGAATAAGGCAAACTTAAAAGATTAAGACTAAAGGTTGTAGATAAAATAATAAATATCAAAGTGAATAAATAGTATAAGAAAATATTTATTTGAAAAATATTAAATGTTAAAAAAGAAAAGTACTATAAGGAAAATACACGAAAAAAATTAAAAGAGAAAGCTTAGTCTATGTGTAAGGTATGAATGTAGGTTCAAACCAACCACGCTTCTGCTGCGCCACTCTGATACCAAGGAAAAACATGCTCGCATACAATCTAACATAAATATATACGAGGAGAGTATCATGAATGCAATTTTAATAATCATTCATGACTCCAAACTGACACTCACACTCTAACGTCCACCCTAATTGTGTCATCCTTGTAATTTTGTACTAATCATTGAAGTTGGTTCTAACACCACCCTGTAACGCCCCGAATTCCAAATACATATAATTCGTAGCAAAAACATGATCTTTTACTTCAATTCGTACAAATTTACAAGGAAATTAAAACTTTTCATTACACATCATTGTTCTTTACATCAACGCAGTCGAATTTAAATGAATACAAAACGATATACAATAATGAAATTCTTCAATTTTGTAATAGCTCATCATAGTGACTTTAAGTTCATGCCAAGTCCAGTCCTGCAACTAGAAAACTGTAGGCACGTCAGTTGCATACAACTGACGCAATGCTATAAAATAGTGATTCTCTTACTTTAGCAAACACAAACTTGAATGCACAATAAAGTGTAAAAAGTGACCATCCTAAAAATGTTAGTGTATGATATGACCTAATGCCTAATGCAAACATTACACTACAATGACACTAATGCATACTTGTTCGGATTCTATGCATCCCATTTTACATAGGTCCGAGGGCAATCCCTTATCGTACTCCTTATTATAGGGTTCATTCCCTCGCTATGAAATACTATTACGGTGACTAATGTAAAGTTTATATATCTTGTGAGTATCTAGTACCACCCCGATAATTCTTGAGAATCGCTGTCCCGTCACGAGTCGTAACCCCGATAATTCTGGAGGCGAAACCCACACTGCGAGCTATGACCCCGATAATTCTTGAGAGTCGTTCTTCCACCGCGAGTGATTTTCAGACATCATGCCTCACACCCCGATAATTCTGGAGATGAAACTCACACCGCACTGTCATAAGTACCTCATCACACAAATATCCCATGAGCGTCGCCTCGATCCTGATAATTCTAAAGAAATAACTCCCACAACGAGTGATTTTGGATATATTGCCTCACACCCTGATGATTCTGAAGATAATCTCCCACCGTGAATTATATGAGGCCCACATACGCATGTTTGCACATACTTCATCACATCTCCCCCTCATGCATGTCCTTAAGCTTAGTTATAATCATCACAACCTAGAGCTAGTTTACCCTAAGAGTCTGTTTGGTTGGAGAGGAATGGAGGGAAGGGGAGGGGAGGGAAGGGGTTTTTTAATACTTTTCTTGTTTGGTTCAATTTTTAGGAGGGGAGGGGAGGGAAATGGGGGGGTGCAACACCCCTCCTGAGCCAATTCTGGCTCCCCTCCAAAAGTGGGGGGATTTGGAGGGGAGAGAAAATATGGCTAATTTTTTAAAGTGGCTAGACTAAATTGCCCTTTAAAAAATTAAATCCTAAAAAACCTCTCTCTTTCTCCCTACTAGCAGTGACTGTTTCTCTCCCAGTCTCCCGCTCTCTCTTTCTCCCTATCCCGTCTGCATACTCGACCATGACAACCCTGAAGAAAATCAATTAATTAACCAAAATATATATTTTCCAATAAATAGACATCTTTTAGGAAGCATTAATTAGTATCAGAATAATATAATAGGAAGAACATTTAACAAACCATAGGAAACTCTAAACCACCACCCCATGCCAGGCCATGAATGGCAGCAACAGAAGGCTTAGGTCCATCTGAAATTAAGTATGATCGCAAAGATTTATTAAAACAGGATACATTAACAAAAGAATAAAATGTGAACATGTTAAAAATTAAGAAACGGATAAGTAAAACCTTCGATAACGTTCTTCAAAAGCGAAACAGATACTTCAGGTAAGAGTGATATATCTCCTGTTAATTAAGACAAATTAAGATAGCAGTAATGAGAACCATATATATCACAGACTAGGATCAAATGTGTACACTTTCTCAGCTTCTCTGGATTAATAATCCGCACTTGTTTTTTGAACCTCCCCAAAGATACTAATATCAAAACCACCAGCAAAATTTCCTCCATCGCCTACAAATTAAGGAAGAGATGAGAATACAAACAGAGATTTGCATTTGATAACAGTCAAGTATATATATAATAGATTGCACAGACAAATTCTTGTTTCAGGATGACCAAACAAGGATGTGGTTGTATGAATTTCTTATTATATGCAAAAGGATATAAAAGTAATTTTATTATAAAATCCATTCCCTCCCCTTGTGAACCAAACAAGAAAATTATTATTTTCCCTCCCCTCCCCTCCTTTGAACCAAACAGAGTTTTCATTAAATCCCTCCCCTCCCTTTCCCTGCCTTCCATTAAAATCCCTCCCCTCCCCTCCCCTCCTTTGAACCAAACAGACCCTAACGGACTTAAATTAACACGAGAGAAAGTTAGCCCACACTGGCTACTTCTCAAAGAGAAAGTTAACCCACACTAGTTACTCCTCAAATTTTCATTATTCACAAAATGTCGATTACTAAGGGTCTCGCCGAGGCTCTAGAATCCAACAACCATCTCACTATAGAGATCAAATAGGTTATATCCAACCTCAACATAAATATCTCATTCATTAATCATCATTTCTCTTTATCCACTTTAGGTTTATAGATCACGAAGTATTCAACTTTTATAACAACATTCAATAACGATTTCGCAAATCAAAGTCTTTATAGACAATTCCTTTGTTAACAAACCAAATCATTCAATTTGATAATATTCTACGTTCTTCCAATTAATCATCAATTCTTAATACCAGAATTCTTGGGATTAATCACGAGAAGTCCCTTATTTAAATCTCATCCTTATACTTTGATTTTATTATGAACCAACTCTTGAAATCTTTAATCATACACATTTTCTTCATAAACTTGAATTCAAAACTTAACTAATACATGAATGTGACTTTTAAATTCTCAAAATATTTTTTAAAATAATATGAAATAATCTTCAAGTGTTGTAATAACATTTTATAATATTTCTATGAAGTCTCCCAATTTTTAAGACTTGAAAAAGGGTCATAAAATAAAATAAAACCCCAAAAAGGGGCAACCGGACTCGGACCAGAGCCAACAGCAACCTAGACCCACGCTCAAACCAGTGAGCCAACTTACATCTGTGAATAAAACTCTAACTCAGTGATTTGTATACCCCCTGACTGTTATTCCGTAAAAAATCTAATTTTAAAAGAAAATGGGCATCTCAAGACTCGAACCCGAGCACAGCCAGAGGCACGCCCAAGCCCCCTTGCACTCACACGCTAACCAAGAAACCCAAATGTCAATACTGATGGTATAGGGGTTGAAAACTTTATAACCCAACTCTCTGTTTTCTCTTATTTTTAACTCATTCATCTATTTCTATTTCTATTTTTTTCTCTCAAATTAAATGTTCATAAAATACACTTTGAGATTTCCAGAAGTGATTTTTCACTATATTTTAGTTATATTAGAATTAAGTATCACACAAATAATTCTAAATGGTAATTTTTTAAGAACTTTTATACACCCATGCTTAAATTGCAAAATTGACTACTCTTTATAACAACTAGGATGATTATTTTTTTATTTCCTCTTAGCAATTCTCACCTCCCAATAATTCATCCTAATTGCATATGAAAATTTAACAACTTTTTACACACATAAATTTGTATACATGATTTAACCATGACATACTACTATATGCCTAACAATACTACAACATGCTATAAATAAAATTTCAGTTTGACAATCTAACACTTCTATGTTGGGAATGCATCAATTTTTATATTTCGTTATTGCTAATGATTCTAGATAACAACACAACATGCATCACAAAAGTAACTAGAACTCATGCCAATTGTTCATTTCAAACATAAACTACCTACACATGCATTCTACAAATAATTTAGAAAGTAAAAGAGACACCCACCTTTTTTGATGCAAATTGTAATTAGACCTCCTAGAAATTTGCTCCAAGCTCCAACACAATTGTATCCTTCTCCTCCATAGCATAAAAACACGAACTCCTCCCTTTCTTGTAAAAACCGAAAGCCTTCTCTTCTCGTTTTTCTTTTTAAAATTTTGTTTGATTCTTTTTGTGTGTTCATGTTTAAGGAGGTGGGTATTTATAGGATTATTGTGTGGTTGAGATGGCTCCCACTACTCAAATAACTACCCACTCCTCACACACACCCTCCACTCTCCCCTCTTTCTCAAGTGTAGCCGGCCAATCTGCTTGTGCACACCACGTGCACGTGCACCCCATGTGCACACACTTCTCATTCTATTATTAATCTCTAATCTCCAATATTATAATGAGAGAAGGCCTTAGTGTCATTTGTGAATCTACCTACGCATGCATTGCATGTGCATAACTAATATGAAAGAGGTCTCAGGTTCGAGTCCTCACTACGTCATATTTTTTACTAACTTTTTTATAAATATATTAAATGCGCATCACTCGTGTAAATTATCTATCTATATCTATCTATCTATATATAATAGAAAGTTGGAGTTGTAAATCTATCTACTTACGTGCAACTCCAACTCTCCCGTTATAGTCTTCACATTTACTTTTAAAAATATATAATCCTATTTATTAAGACATGCATCGCACGTGTAAATCAGAGTTTTTACTTTATTTCTTTTCAAAAATTAATATGTGCATCGCACATGTATATTACTAGTTGTTATTAAATGAATTGTAGGTGTATGTTACATGGCAAGTGTAAACAAGTTCATTTAAGTGTAAAATTAATCTTGGGCTTTATTTTGTAATTAATTTTTTTGGGGAAAAAAATAGATTTAGGCCTAATGGGTTTAATTAAAATAATTAACACAAGTGTGAAAAATGAGAAGAAAATTGTGCATGACTTTAGAAAATTTAGGGACTAAAATGCATAAAATTCTACGTGCAATGCACGTATTAATACATAATAAATTTGAGAGAACGAAAAAAGTGAAAATATAAAATACGTAGAACATGTATATTAATAATGTTACAGATATTTCACGTAACGGTAAAACGTATTTAATCGACACATGTATTGAACACACGTGCAATACACGTAAAAACACAAAAAGATTAGAATTTATATTTGATTTGGCTCAAAATAAGATAAAAAGAATCTTGAGATGACGGAAAATATATAATTAATCGAAATACAAAAATACATAGGACATTTATCTTAAAATATGCTACGAATGTTACCCGTAATAGTACAAAATACACGTGTGTAACACACGAGGGTCAAAATTGTCATAACTCAATTTTGCAGGGTGTTACACCTGATGAATTTCATCTTCGAACTCTCGGAGTGACAGGTACTTCCTCATCCCTTCTTGTTCTAGGGGCTAGGGGTTGTCCTGTTGGTTGGAGTTGGATGCCTCATCTCTCCCCAGGGGGGGGGGGGAGGGGATTCTTCTGCCGTCCCTTGGGGAACGGTGGTTTCTTGGCCCCCCAGGAGAGGGGGTTCTTCTCTATTTTCTGGGACAGGGAGTTCTTTCATGCCCCCTTGGAGAGGAAACTCTCTTGGATCGTGGTCTCCGTGGGGAACAACTTCTCCTACTTCCCCGCTGCTCTGGATAGGGGGCTTCTTCACGAGCTCTCCTTTTGTTGGGACTTGTTCGGAGGCCAGACCCTGCTGGAATGACCTGATGGAGATTGGGTTGTGGTTGAGAGAGTGTGGAAGGGGCAGAGGTGTAAACTGATCCTTTGTTTTCAACGAAGGGCCTTGCAGACGGTTCAGAACAACTCCGACTGGATTCCCCCGACACAGCTTCTCCAAGTGGGGGCTGAACCTGTTGAAGGAGAGGAACTTCTTGCTAAGGTTGCACTTGTTGAAAGGAGGGAGGAAGGTCCTCAAGAGGAGGAGGATGAGGAAAATGGTTGGCTCTTCGGCTTGAGGTTGCCCCCATCCCTTTCCCCTTAAAAGACATGTTGGAGGTAGTTTTTTACCGACAAATTTTGGTCAGAATTTTCTTCTTGTTCCCACAGACGGCGTCAATTTGTTTGCTAGTTTTTTCTGTAGCGCCCCGAATTTCATAGTAGGAAATAAGAGACACAACTCTAGAATCTTTACTTCAATGTAATTCAAATACAGTATAAAACACAATGACAAATACAAGTTTTATTTATAACAGTTCTTTATTACAATGCACAACAAAAAATTTAACACATTTATTACAACACATCTCAACATTCAAACTTCAGTCATTTCATGGTCTAAGCTTTAACCTTGCTTGATCCACTTACTCGCAAATCCTACAAAACTGACCAGAAAAGTGGGCATGTTAGTTGAATGCAACTGACGCAATGCTCATAAAAGCAGAGACTCTCCAATATCTCGCAAACTCAAGCTTTTTGCACAACATAATTCAATAGCAAAAGAATCCCAAATCAACAATAAGTGGAGAAACTGAAAGAACAATTGTGTGTCATGAAAACAGAAGGAAATGCATAAAACAATGTTCAAGAATTCACAAATGCCTACGATGCGTACTAATGCATGCTTGTTCGGAGTCTATGCGTCACATACTACATAGGTCCGAGGGCAAGCCCTTAACGTTCACCACATTACAGGGTTCGATTCCGCACCATGAAAACCTACACCTGTGACTAATGCAAGATTTAGACATTCTGCGCGTACCTAGTCTAGAGCCCTATAATTCTGGAGGTCAATCTTTATCCACAGATAATTTCAGAGACTATTTCACTCATACATGAGAATCTTCAAGAATACCCATAATGCATGCCATGGCACCTCACCACACACAGACATCCCAAGAGCATCGCCTCGATCCCGATAATTCTGGAGATCAATCCCACACCGCAGGTAATTCTGGAGACTATTTCACTCACACTTCGATAATTTCGGGGATTATCTCACATCGCAGATCATCTTGAGGCCCTCATACTCACGTTTACTCTTGTTTCATCACATCTCCAACTAGTGTCTGTCCATATGTTTGAAATAGGAGTTGCATGAGCCACCTAGAGCTAGCTCCACCCAACCGAACTTAAATCCCCCAAAACTAGGAATACTTACCTTACCTGGCTAATTCCTACAGTCAAAATAATTCATTGCCGGTAATCATGGGCCCTGCTCAGCCTCTAACGCTCACAACACAAAATCCTCAACAATCTTTCTAGGGTTCTCACAATAACCCTAAATTTCAATATGAACCAGCACTTGGTTCAATCATCAAAACATTCTTTCTTTTATTCATAAGTGGAAATACCACTTTTCCATAAGTTCTCAAACATAATTTGTAACGCCCCGAATTCCAAAAATACATTGAATTCGAGATTCCACAGGATCTTTACACTTCTTTCGTACAATTTTACAAGAAAATTAAAACTTTTCACTTTACATCAGAGTTTACATGAAACTTTACACTTTACATTTTACAGCGGAAGCAAATTTACAACATTTAAATAAATGTACATCAACATTTGAATAATCAACATTTGAATAATCTCTAAGCATCTGTGCTTCTTTAATCTTTATCATGTCATTTACCCTGCATACAAAACTGTGGGTATGTCAGTTTATTCAACCGACGAACATTATACACGGTCATCCTCTCTATGCCGGAAATAGTATAACTGATTTTCCATATTTAATAAACACAAACTAAAGGGAATACCCTATTGATATTGTGTTGTGATTGTACACTTAGTCCTTAATGCAATTATTTATATTACATGACACTAATGCACACTTGTTCGGATTCTATGCATCCCAAACTACATAGGTCCGAGGGCAAGCCTCTTAATCGTTCTTCATCTTGTATAGTTCACTCCTTCGTCATGACTTAATTTACTACTGTAACTACGGTAAGTATCCTAGATGATCTATGAGTACAAGCTCGTGTACAGAAAACCTGGAGGGGATCCCACGCCATGTCTTGACTCATCAAGCATGCATTCTGTGGCAATTTAGCCTCCTTCATGACACACGATCCTCTTGCAGTCACCAAACATCCCACAAGCGTCGCTAAGATCCGATCATTCTGAGTAGTGCCCACGCCATGTCTTGACGCATCAAGCATGCATTCTGTGGCTCACACCCGCATCGTAAACTCGAAGCTCTCATACTTGTGTTTTTCTCTCACTTTCATCACCTCTTCACTATGTACTAAATCCTTAAATTTAATGAAATCATGAACAAAATCAATCTCTTAGAGTTAGCCCCCTCACTACTACCGGTCTTATTTCTTTCATTTCACAATGACCCAAACTGGTCTTTTCAATTTCAATAATCATAATTATTCATCACTTTCACTTGCCGGTGTGAGTTTTGGCTACACTCTAATTTTCAATTCCAATTCATAATTCATATATTTGAGTTTTCATACTCGATAACATTTCTCTTTTCCAATCACATGATTTCTAAATAATTCATGAGTCTATAGAATTCAATTATTCATCAAGTAATTCCTCAATATTTATTTCCACATCTAAAAATTATATCAAAATTTAGCAATATCCACAACTCATTATTGTCACACTATTCTTCAATAAGAATAATACGCATCACTTCACGTCATATATTTTCCTTCTTATTCATATTCCTTTTCTAACACTTTATGTCAAGTTCTTTTACAAAGTGCAACATTCCCAAAAATACAAGTGTAGAACCATAGTTTCAATTACACTTTTGTTCTCAAAAATATATTCTATTTTATTTTGATAACTCCCAATTTATTTTTCATAAGTCCCACACAATTTTAGGATAATAATAATATTTTTTTCATAATTTTTAACTATCAAAAACCACCCCAAAAAATATTTTTTTCCACAATTTAAACCCTGGCCGAGACCGGGTTTCGAACCAACAACCACAGGGAACCAAGCCACAAGCACTGACCACTAGGCCGATCGCGCCAAGCGGTATAAAAGGGGGCTGAGAGCTATACATGCTCTCAGCTGTAGCTTTATTATTTTTTAAATGTACAAAACAAAAAATATGATGCCAACGGGAATCGAACCGTC
Organism: Hemerocallis citrina; assembly: GCA_017893485.1. NCBI lineage: Eukaryota > Viridiplantae > Streptophyta > Magnoliopsida > Asparagales > Asphodelaceae > Hemerocallis > Hemerocallis citrina. The sequence continues at coordinate 118,449,865 of CM030363.1, forward strand.
GACCTTTGAGACCCACCGCACAACACTGTAGTGATTAGGAGCCTCCCGACCACTTGAGCTATAGGCTCAGGTTGTCATAATACAACTCGAACTCTAATTAAATCAATTCTTTCTGTTTAATAGAACATTTCGATGTTCAAAAAGCTCTCATTTGATTTTGCTTTTACTAAACTTACTGTAAATTTCTAGAATTATCATTCTAATAATAATTTATACTCTAGTATATTAAAAATAATTTTTTCCCAATAATTAACACATATTTTCCATACAATTTGGTTAAATTATAAGCTACTACTACCACATTTCTTTTTCGACAATTCTTATCCAATTGTGATCTCAATAATCTCTATATCCATTCTCTGTTTTTATTCATTTCACAAACCCACATATTGTATTTTAAGTCATTCATTTCAACATTATCACAAAAGTCCATTTAAGCATATAAAGCAACATTGTCATCCACTAACTTTTGCATATAGTTCTTGATGCTAGTAATGAATTTTTTTCTTCAAACAATCCATAGCTATAATTAATTTACACACGACTTAAATTAAATGATGGAAACACATACAAGCTATTCATTAACATTCCAATCAATTAATAAGCCATTTTTCCAATTAAAATGTACTCTTATTAATCTTTTTCATGCATCATCATTTCAATTTAATTCTAGCATGCTTTCTAATTAGAAATGTGGAAAATAACCCACCTTAATTGGACAGAAGTACAATTTGCAACACCTCCTAAACAAAAGTCCTTGCCAAGCGAGCGATCCTCCTCCTCCTCGATGTGCACACGAGCTCCAAGATGTCAACCCGAGCTCCTTTGATTGCCGGCCTCTCCTTCCTTGGTGCAAACACAAACTCCTCACACACAACTCTCAATCTTTTAACTCACTTGCTATACTACTAATAATGTATTTTATACTATAGGTCTTGGAGAATTAAAGAGTACAAAAATAACTAGGCTGGGGGGGGGGGGGGGGTATTTATATTAAAATTTGGAGTGAATGGAAGGCTAGGATCAAACTAGGAGTTAGAAACAAAAGGCTAGGATTCAAGGAGGAGTTACAATAACCAACCATGATCAAGTAACCACCACCCATGACTCTACTTGAATTTTTTTCATTTCCCTCCAATGTAAAAACCGGCCATACAACATGTGGTGCATTTGCACGTGTACGTGCAATGCACGTACATGCATTTGTCTCCATTTAACAAAAGTTGTACATTATATTTTTCATAAAAATAATCTTTAAAATATGTTCTACATTACAAGTTGTATTTAAAATAAAAATAACTCATGGGCTTTAGTTTATGGGCCAAAATAATAGTTATAAAAAATAATAAATAGATTAGATTTGGGCTTAAAAGGAAAGGCTTATGTTTATTTGAAAAAGGCCTTTATATAAAAATAATTAAAGATCACGTATACATATATCTATACTAATCATGGAAGAAATAAAATTTAATATTACCGAAAATATTGCACGTGCACACTACGTGCAAAATAAATAATAAATTTCATAAATGAAAATCGAGGCATTACAACACTCCCTCCTTAGAATAGTTCCATCCCCGGAACTACAGTCAAGAGCGAGAAAACAAACACTCACAACAAGCACAAGAAAAATACAAATACAAATCAAGCAAAAAGCTCGGGATAATCCTTCAACATCCTCTTCTCAGGCTCCCAAGTAGCCTCTTCCACCAAATGGTTTCTTAAGAATGATGCTAGTATTGATGCTTGAAAATACTAATAAGGATGCTAGTTTAATTGAAAATTGGAAGCATGAAATTGATTAAGAAAGAGCACGCTTTTTGAAAGAGTAACTTTCTTGAATGTTTGATGTGTGAGCATGTTAATTGATAAGTGGTTATATATTTTGTGATGTACATGATTTGACTAGAAGCATATGTTGGTTTAAAGAAAATACATTTATTACCATCACTAATTGTATGTAAAAGTTAGTACTTTGTTAGTGCTAATTTATGTTTTGAAGAGATATTTTTGAGTTATTGTGGGGTTGGATAAATTCAAAGAAATTAGATTTGTATGTTGAATAAAAGGTTAATATCAGAAAATTAGTATAAGAAATTTTGGATAAAAAAAAAGATTTGAAGACCTATTGTTATTCAATGTCGAAAATGAAAAATATAGTGGTTATAATGAAAAATTCATTGAATTGGGTGAAAAATATATTTTTATTAGTACAAAAATTATTTTATTCATGCTGATGTGAAAATCGTGTGAGGGGAAGTTAATCTGGAAATTTTCAGTAACTTCTACAAAAGCAATATGAAACAAAGATTAATTGAACATCGAGATGTTTTTAACAACAGTGGCAAATGATTCAAAAAGTTCTTAATTCGTACTGTGACAACTTGAGCATGTAGCTCAGGCGGTCACTGTGTTCGGTTGTGTTCTCGGGGGTGACTGGTTCGAATCCCTGTAGCCGCATATATATTCCACATTTTTTTGTAAGCATATAACTTACCGATCAGAAGTAATAAATATTATTTTTGCCCCCTTTATACCGCTAGCACAGATCGGCCTAGTGGCGGGTGCTCTTGGCTTTGTTCTCCGTGTGCCTGGGTTCGATTCCTACCCTCGGCATCTTTGAAAAAATATTTTTTTTGTGGTTTCTAGATGTCCAAAGATTGTGAAAAAAATATGGTTATTCTCATAAAAATGTAAGGAATTTTATAAAAGTGGTTTGGGTATTATTTGAATGAAATACACTATGGTTTGTGAACAAAATACATAATTAGAACTATGATTCTAGATTATGTATTTGTGAAAAAGTATAGCTTATAAGAATAAATAACAATGATGTATTAGAAAGTGATTTGGCAAAAAGAAACTTGGTGGTGTGACTTAATGCAATTTATTTCTCATTTGTGGAACGAAATGAAGTATGCATATTTGTTAATAAAGTGAAATTTGATTCGTTGTGATAATTAATAAAGTGCATGAAATTCATGTACAATTATGGACTTGTGAACAAATTAGGAATCATGAATTGAAAAGAGAATATACATGTGAGTATGAGAACTAAACATGGAGAATTTATGAGTTGAAGATTGTGAAATGAAAATTGAAATGGAGTAGCTAAGTCTCCCCCGGCATTGAGAAATGAAATGAAATGAAATATTGAAATTAGACCAAGGTTGGTCACGTTGAAATGAATGAATAAGTCCGGTTTAGTGGAGAGGCTAACTCTAGAGATTTAATTTTTGTTCATGATTTTTGATAAGATTAAGGACTAGTACATAGTGGAGACGTGATGAAAGTAGAAGAAAAACATGAGTATGGTGGCCATTGGATAGCGGTGTGAGAGCGATCCACAGGCTGCCTGCTTGATGCGTCAAGACATAGCGTGGGCGCTACTCCAGAATTATCGTCCCGGTGGCGACGCTCGTGGGATGTTCGAGTGGCTATGGGTGGTGCCATTGTTCCATGGCGGAGGCTGAATTGTCCATAGGTTGCCTGCTCGATGCGTCGTGTCAGTGCATGGGATTCCCCTCCAGGCTGCCTGGACATGGGCTCATAGATCATAGGACATCTAAGACACTACCGTAGTTACAGTAGTAGATTAAGACATAACGAGGGATTGAACCCTACAAAGATGAAGAACGAATAAGGGCTTGCCCTCGGACCTATATAGTATGGGATGCATAGAATCCGAACAAGTGCGCATTAGTGTCATGTAATATAAATAAATGCATTGAGGACTAAGTGCACAATCACAACACGACATCAATAGGGTAGTCCCTTTAGTTGAAATGTGACAAGTTTGTGTTTGCTAAATATGAAAAATTAAGTTATACTATTTTTCGGCATAGAGAGGATGGCCGTGTATAATGATCGTCGGTTGAATAAACTGACGTACCCACAGTCTTATATGCAGGTAAATGGCATGTCAAAGATTAAAGAGGAATGGATGCTTAAAGATTATACCATGTTGTTGTACATTTATTTAATTGTTGTAAATTTTACTTCCGCTGTGCAAATGAAAAGTGTAATATTGATGTAAACTCTGATATAAAGTGAAAAGTTTAAATTTTCTTGTAAAATTGTACTAAAGGAAGCGAAAAGATCCTGTAGAACATCTCGAATTCAGTGTATTTGGGATTCGGGGCGTTACAGAGTGGTATCAGAGCCACGTTTTCTACGCTTTCCACACTTGTACAAATTTATAAGGAACGACACCCTACAAGTGGACATTAGAGTGTGTGTTTGAGTCTGGAGATTTAAATGTAAGTGACTTACATTTGTGTTGCTCTAAGACTTATGCTTCTCCCTCTCTATTTCTAACATGGCTGGCCACTTCGACCCTGCTAGAGGCGACGACTGGCATATCATTAAGGAAGAGTACCATCCTGGACAGGCAGATTCCGAGGACGAGTACTACCCTGGACAAGCAGATTCTGACGGTGAAGAATGGCCTGAATCCCGAGAGATCACCCCACCTCCGGATTCATCTGATGACTCTTCTTCTGATGAAGAAGAAGAACCAGTTCCAAGTGGTCTTGTGACTTCTCTTCAGAGGCAGGTAGGGACACTGCGAGAGAGAGTCGGATTGTTGGAGGCTCAGCTGGCGAAATGGAAGGACGACTTTTCTGTTCTCAGTCATCGGGTATGGGAACTCGAGAAGAGGAAGAACCTAACTGACGTGCTGAAGGATGAAGTTGATGAACTACGGGAAGAACTTCGAGCAGCGAAGAGGATCCGTAGGAGTTAGACTGTTGTAGCTTCTACTATGTTTCATTCTGATGTCAAGAAATGTTTTTCAATTCGAATGTATAAAGTTTGGAATTTAATAAAATGCAAGTTGATTTAAAATTCATGTCTTATACTTCGAATTTAATGGACCTTTTACATCAGAATATGGAATGAAAGCTGTTGTGTTGTTCGATACTGGATCCACTCATACATTTGTGTCTCCTAAGTTTGCTAAATTATTGGGAGTTGAACCGAAGATTTTTCCAGGCAAGATCTTAGCAGTAGCTACTCCGTCAGGGAAAACTTTGACCACTGATCGGTATTATGCTGATTGCGAGATTGTGATTGGGGATCGAATCTTTGGCATTGATCTGATCGAGCTGACTATCTTGGGAGTCGATGTTATCATTGGCATTGATTGGATGTCGGTGTACAGTGCAAGCATCGAGTGTAAGGCCAAGACAGTAACAGTGAAGGCTCCAGGTGGACCTGAAGTCGCTTTCCAAGGGAAGCAGAAATGTTCTAAGCTGGTGGCAACTATTCGCAAGGAAGAGACTCCTGTGGAAGTGCAAGGGATTCCTGTGGTTCGGGACTATCCGACTGTGTTCTTGGAAGATTTTCCTGGGTTACCCCCGCATCGTGATGTAGAGTTCAGCATCACTGTTCAACTGGGAAGTGCACCCATTTCTAAGGCACCATATAGGATGGCTCCAGTGGAACATGATGAGGTGAAACGGCAGATTGAGGAACTGTTGGAGAAAGGCTTTATTCAACCTAGTGCGTCACCTTGGGGAGCACCAGTGCTTTTGGTAAAGAAGAAAGATGGATCGATGAGAATGTGTATCGATTACCGGGAGCTGAATAAGGTCACTGTTCAGAATAAGTATCCTATTCCTCGAATTGATGATTTGTTCGATCGTCTACAAGGAGCAGCTGTATTCTCCAAAATAGATCTTCGATCAGGTTACCACCAAGTTCGAGTGAAAGCTGAAGATGTGCACAAAACTGCATTTAGAACTCGGCATGGGCATTACGAATTCTTAGTTATGCCATTTGGAATGACGAATGCACCCGCAATCTTCATGGATTTGATGAACAGAGTTCTGAGGCCGTTCATTGATTCTTTCGTCGTGGTGTTTATCGACGATATTCTCATGTACTCCAAGTCAGAGGAGGAGCACACCGAGCATCTGGCAGCTGTTTTGAAGAAGCTGGAAGAGCAGAAGTTGTATGCCAAGTTATCCAAGTGTGATTTCTGGAAATCTGAAGTGGCATTCCTAGGTCACATCCTTTCTAAGGAGGGAGTGGCAACTAACCCTCAGAAAATAGAGGCAGTGAGAGATTGGGCTAGGCCTACTACAGTGAAGGAAGTCAGAAGTTTTCTTGGGATGACTGGATACTACAGGAGATTCATTCAAGGTTATGCTCAGATAGCTGTACCGCTTACTGGACTGACCAAGAAGAATGTGAGCTTCAAGTGGACTGAGCAATGTGAGGCGAGCTTTCAGGAGTTGAAAGATAGGCTGACTACTGCACCTATTTTGGCTCTACCTAGAGCAGGTGTTGAGTATGATGTTTATAGCGATGCTTCACATCATGGGCATGGTTGTGTCTTGATGCAAGAAGGAAGAGTAATCGCTTATGGGTCTAGGCAACTACGACCACATGAGAAGAATTACCCGACCCATGATCTAGAGTTGGCTGCGATTATCTTTGCCCTGAAGCAATGGAGGCACTACGTGTACGGTGAGAAATTGAACATGTACACGGATCACAAGAGCTTGAAGTATATATATCAGCAAAGAGATCTGAATCCGAGGCAGCGAAGATTGTTGGAAGTGCTTGAGGACATGCAACCTGAGATCAAGTATCATCCTGGAAAGGCTAATGTTGTTGCTGATGCACTTAGTCGCAAGAGCAGTTTAGCCAGTTTGATTACAACTCAGAAGCATCTGATTGAGGAATTGGACCGAGCAGGTATTGAAGTTGTCTTGCAAGGATTGGGAGCATCTTTGGCTCATTTGAGGCTTCAGTCTACTCTGAATACAAGGATCATTGCAAGTCAAGAGGTTGATGCTGATATTTTGGAGATGAAGGAGCAGGTTGGTGCTGGCAGGTTGCCCGGATTTCAAATCAGGGATGGAGTGTTGTGGTTTGGAGAGAGGCTGTGCGTTCCAAATCAGGCGGACCTGAAAGAGAGTATTCTTCAGGAGGCGCATGCTACTCTTTTGTCGGTACATCCTAGGAGTACTAAGATGTACAAAGACATCAAACAGCATTTCTGGTGATCAGGTTTGAAGCGGGATGTGGCTGAATTTGTTGCGAAGTGTGAGGTTTGTCAGCAAGTCAAAGCCGAAAATCAGAGACCCGGAGGTCTATTACAGCCGTTACCTATTCCGGAATGGAAGTAGGATAACATCAGTATGGATTTCATCACGGAATTGCCTAAGAGTTCTAAAGGTAATGACGCGATTTGGGTTATAGTCGATCGACTAACCAAGTTCGCTCACTTTTTGGCGATGAAACTCACTGCTTCGATGGACAAGTTAGCTGAGATGTATGTTGGCGAGATCGTCAGGCTTCATGGTGTTCCTTCAACTATTGTGTCTGATCGAGATGCGTGGTTTACTTCGCATTTCTGGAGGAGTCTTCAGACAGCTTTGGGTACCAAGACAGATTTCAGCACTGCTTTTCATCCGCAAACCGATGGGCAGACCGAGAGCGTCAACCGTATTCTTGAGGATATGCTTCGGTGTTGTATACTAGACTTTGGAGGCAGTTGGGAAAGGCATTTACCTTTGGTAGAGTTTGCCTACAACAACAGTTTTCAGGCTAGCATCGGGATGGCGCCGTACGAAGCTTTGTATGGCAGGAAGTGCAGGACTCCTGTTTGTTGGTATGAAGTTGGGGAGCGTCAGTTGTTTGGTCCTGAGCTTGTGCAGCAAACCTCTGAGAAGATTGATCTGATCAGGAAAAGGTTGGTGGAAGCTCAGAACAGGCATAAGAGCTATGCAGACAACCGGAGAAGGGACCTTGAGTTTGAGGTTGGTGACTTTGTCTTTCTGAAGGTATCGCCCAGTAAAGGTGTGGTCCGATTTGGCAAAGACGGGAAGTTAGCCCCGAGGTTTATAGGCCCGTATAAGATATTGAAAAGGATCGGAAAAACTGCTTACCGGCTTGAATTACCGGAAGAGTTATCTCAGGTGCACAATGTCTTTCATGTGTCTATGCTGAGAGGCTACATTTCAGATCCGAGTCATCATTTGCCTGAAGTGCCAGAAGGTTTGCAGTTAGACCTGAATTACATCGAGTCTCATGTCGAGATTGTTGATCGTCGAGAAAAAGTCTTGAGGAATAAGACGATACCGATGGTCAAGGTAGTCTGGAGAAACCACTTGGTTGAAGAGGCTACTTGGGAGTCTGAGAAGAGGATGTTGAAGGACTATCCTGAGCTTTTTGCTTGATTGTATTTTTGTATCTTTTTGTTCTTGTGTGTGTTGTATTTTTGTTTTCTCGCTCTTGACTGTAGTTCCGGGACGGAACTATTTTAAGGAGGGAGTGTTGTAATACCCTGATTTTTCAATTAATGAAAAATTATTTTGCACGTAGTGTGCACGTGCAAATTTTTGGTTGAATTAAATCTTATAATTATTTTATTATAATGTGTATAAATATTTAAATATGTGTTCTCAAGTTATTTTATACAAAATCCCTTTTCTTTAAATAAATAGAAATCCTTATTTTAAAGCCTTTTCTTAAAAGCCCAAAATGTGATTTATTTATTTTATTTAAAATAAATATTTTGGCCCAAAACTAAAGCCCATGGATTAATCTATTTTTATTTGAACTTGTCATGTAGAAGACTATTTTAATACTATTTTATTTTTGTACAAAATTAAAATGTACAAATTTGGTCCTAGTTGCATGCACGTGCACTACACGTACACGTGCATTGCACACCTTCTCCATGGTGGCCGGTTTGCATCTTTTGGAGGGAGATTTAAAAATGGTCATGGTGATCATGGAGGTGGTTATGTGGGTGTGGGTAGTTTTTATAACTCCTACTCTAATCTTGGCCCTCCATCCTACAACCAACTAGTCAATCCTAGCCATCCATTTCACTTGATTTCTAGTATAAATACCCCCTCCCATGGCTAATATTCATATGCAATTATATCTTTCAAAACCTATAGTCTAATTTAGTAATAGTTGTGAGTTAAAAAGATTGAGAGAATTGTGTGGGATTGCTTGCATTTTGTCCAAGGAGAGGAGGCCGGCCATTACTAGGAGGAGCTCGGTTAGTGTTGTGGAGTTTGTGCGCGCATCGTCTAGGAGGAGGTACATCTCGTTGCAAGGACCTCTGTTGCTATTGTGTTGTTTTCTCTCCATACAAGGTGAGTTTGATTTTCCTTATTTCTAATTAGAAATGATGCATGGAAAATATTAGTAAGAATACATTTTAATGGAAAGTTAGTTCATAAATTGATTGGTATGTTAATGAACAATTGGCATGTGGTTCTATTGTTAAATTAAGTTGTGGGTAAAATTCTCCATGCTTATTAGAATAAATGAATGATAGTGGTCAAATTTCCTTAAGAATGATGCTAGTATTGATGCTTGAAAATACTAATAAGGATGCTAGTTTAATTGAAAATTGGAAGCATGAAATTGATTAAGAAAGAGCACGCTTTTTGAAAGAGTAACTTTCTTGAATGTTTGATGTGTGAGCATGTTAATTGATAAGTGGTTATATATTTTGTGATGTACATGATTTGACTGGAAGCATATGTTGGTTTAAAGAAAATACATTTATTACCATCACTAATTGTATGTAAAAGTTAGTACTTTGTTAGTGCTAATTTATGTTTTGAAGAGACATTTTTGAGTTATTGTGGGGTTGGATAAATTCAAAGAAATTAGATTTGTATGTTGAATAAAAGTTAATATCAGAAAATTAGTATAAAAAATTTTGGATAAAAAAAAAGATTTGAAGACCTATTGTTATTCATAGTCGAAAATGAAAAATATAGTGGTTATAATGAAAAATTCATTGATTTGGGTGAAAAATATATTTTTATTAGTATAAAAATTATTTTATTCATGCTGATATGAAAATCGTGTGAGGGGAAGTTAATCTGGAAATTTTCAGTAACTTCTACAAAAGCAATATGAAACAAAGATTAATTGAACATCGAGATGTTTTTAACAACAGTGGCAAATGATTCAAAAAGTTTTTAATTCGTACTGTGACAACCTGAGCATGTAGCTCAGGCGGTCACTGTGTTCGGTTGTGTTCTCGGGGGTGACTGGTTCGAATCCCTGTAGCCGCATATATATTCCACATTTTTTTGTAAGCATATAACTTACCGATCAGAAAGTAATAAATATTAATTTTGCCCCCTTTATACCGCTAGCACAGATCGGCCTAGTGGCGGGTGCTCTTGGCTTTGTTCTCCGTGTGCCTGGGTTCGATTCCTACCCTCGGCATCTTTGAAAAAATATTTTTTTTGGGGTTTCTAGATGTCCAAAAATTGTGAAAAAAATATGGTTATTCTCATAAAAATGTAAGGAATTTTATAAAAGTGGTTTGGGTATTATTTGAATGAAATACACTATGGTTTGTGAACAAAAGACATAATTAGAACTATGGTTCTAGATTATGTATTTGTGAAAAAGTATAGCTTATAAGAATAAATAACAATGATGTATTAGAAAGTGATTTGGCAAAAAGAAACTTGGTGGTGTGACTTAATGCAATTTATTACTCATTTGTGGAACGAAATGAAGTATGCATATTTGTTAATAAAGTGAAATTTGATTCGTTGTGATAATTGATAAAGTGCATGAAATTCATGTACAATTATGGACTTGTTAACAAATTAGGAATCATGAATTGAAAAGAGAATATACATGTGAGTATGAGAACTCAACATGGAGAATTTATGAGTTGAAGATTGTGAAATGAAAATTGAAATGGAGTAGCTAAGTCTCCCCCGGCATTGAGAAATGAAATGAAATGAAATATTGAAATTAGACCAAGGTTGGTCACGTTGAAATGAATGAATAAGTCCGGTTTAGTGGAGAGGCTAACTCTAGAGATTTAATTTTTGTTCATGATTTTTAATAAGATTAAGGACTAGTACATAGTGGAGACGTGATGAAAGTAGAAGAAAAACATGAGTATGGGGGCCATTGGATAGCGGTGTGAGAGCGATCCACAGGCTGCCTGCTTGATGCGTCAAGACATAGCGTGGGCGCTACTCCAGAATTATCGTCCCGGTGGCGACGCTCGTGGGATGTTCGAGTGGCTATGGGTGGTGCCATTGTTCCATGGCGGAGGCTGAATTGTCCATAGGTTGCCTGCTCGATGCGTCGTGTCAGTGCATGGGATTCCCTTCCAGGCTGCCTGGACATGGGCTCATAGATCATAGGACATCTAAGACACTACCGTAGTTACAGTAGTAGATTAAGACATAACGAGGGATTGAACCCTACAAAGATGAAGAACGAATAAGGGCTTGCCCTCGGACCTATGTAGTATGGGATGCATAGAATCCGAACAAGTGCGCATTAGTGTCATGTAATATAAATAAATGCATTGAGGACTAAGTGCACAATCACAACACGACATCAATAGGGTAGTCCCTTTAGTTGAAATGTGACAAGTTTGTGTTTGCTAAATATGGAAAATTAAGTTATACTATTTTTCGGCATAGAGAGGATGGCCGTGTATAATGATCGTCGGTTGAATAAACTGACGTACCCACAGTCTTATATGCAGGTAAATGGCATGTTAAAGATTAAAGAGGAATGGATGCTTAAAGATTATACCATGTTGTTGTACATTTATTTAATTGTTGTAAATTTTACTTCCGCTGTGCAAATGAAAAATGTAATATTGATGTAAACTCTGATGTAAAGTGAAAAGTTTAAATTTCCTAGTAAAATTATACTAAAGGAAGCGAAAAGATCCTGTAGAACATCTCGAATTCAGTGTATTTGGGATTCGGGGCGTTATAAATAGTCCAACTCTCTCCTGCAGTGTTTCTACCTGCCTCTGAAGAGATATCACAAGACTACTTGGAACTGGTTCTTCTTCTTCGTCAGAAGAGTCATCAGATGAATCCGAAGGTGGGGTGATCTCTCGGGATTCAGGCCATTCTTCTCCGTCAGAGTCAGCTTGCCCTGGGTAGTACTCTTTCTCGGAATCTGCTTGTCCAGGATAATAATCTTCCTTTATGATATGCCAATTATCGTCTCCAACAGGGTCGAAGTGATCAGTCATCTTAGAAATAGGGAGAAAGAAGCAAAAGTCATAGAGCAACACAAATGTAAGTAACTTACATTTAAATCTCTAGACTCAAACACACACTCTAATGTCCACTTCTAGGGTGTCGTTCCTTATAAATTTGTACAAGTGTGAAGCGTGGCTCTGATATCACTCTGTAACGCCCCGAATTCCAAAAATACACTGAATTCGAGATTCCACAGGATCTTTACACTTCTTTCGTTCAATTTTACAAGGAAATTAAAACTTTTCACTTTACATCAGAGTTTACATGAAACTTTACACTTTACATTTTACAGCGGAAGCAAATTTACAACATTTAAATAAATGTACATCAACATTTGAATAATCTCTAAGCATCTGTGCTTCTTTAATCTTTATCATGTCATTTACCCTGCATACAAAACTGTGGGTACGTCAGTTTATTCAACCGACGAACATTATACACGGCCATCCTCTCTATGCCGGAAATAGTATAACTGATTTTCCATATTTAACAAACACAAACTTGTCACATATCAAACTAAAGGGAATAACCAACCATGATCAAGTAACTACCACCCATGACTCCACTTGAATTTTTTTCATTTCCCTCCAATGTAAAAACCGGCCATACAACATGTGGTGCATTTGCACGTGCATGCATTTGTCTCCATTTAACAAAAGTTGTAAATTATATTTTCCATAAAAATAATCTTTAAAATATGTTCTACATTACAAGTTGTATTTAAAATAAAAATAACTCATGGGCTTTAGTTCATGGGCCAAAATAATAGTTATAAAAAATAATAAATAGATTAGATTTGGGCTTAAAGGGAAAGGCTTATGTTTATTTGAAAAAAGGTCTTTATATAAAAATAATTAAAGAGCACATATACATATATCTATACTCATCATGGAAGAAATAAAATTTAATATTACCAAAAATATTGCACGTGCACACTACGTGCAAAATAAATAATAAATTTCATAAATGAAAATCGGGGCATTACATAATTTTTAAGATCATCTCATATCAAATATAATCATTCATTCATCCAAAATCACTCTATCATATCTCATTCCTCATTTAATAAACAATTCACTTCCATAAAAACCTATTCGTTTATAGAAACAACATTTTTTCCCAAACATATTCATTGCCCATTTGAAATACTCTTTTCTATATTTTAAAACCCAATCAAGTTTTTGGAATATTGGTCAACTTTAAAACTAAAATAACCCTCTTTCAATTCTGGGATTTATCCCTAAAATCTGAAATTTCATAGTTTCAAAATCTGAAATTCACACCTCGTTAAAACTAAAAGTAACTCTTAAAATTTTGAAATAATTTTCCTTCAAAATTGAAGCACATACTTCCCTCAAAACTGAGAATTTCATCTCCAAAATTATAATTTATACATTCGAAATCACAACTCAAACTTGCCGAAACTGAAAACTCATTTCTATGAAAATCTGAAACTTATACGTTCTTATCCTTAAAAACAGTCCATTCAAAAATGAATATTTAATTCTGATAAATTGAGTTTATATTTACTTCATAAACATAGATCTCGTCACCAAATTATAATCCATTTGCACAAAAATTGAAGTTCCAAATTATCAATAAACTGAAACTAGTTCTTTAATAAAATCTGAAACTTGCAACTTTAATTTGTGATCAACAAATCACTCAAAACTTCACATTTTTGCCAAGTATAATCATATACATACATACCCATATCCATCTTAGGGTTTACAACCCTAGTTCACACAAAAATCCTTACACAAACACACCAAACATCTCAACCCAATGTTGGCCAAAACCAGCACTGTGCAAACCACAACCCAGGGTTTGCATAGTGCTCGGGTTCGGCACTGTGCAACCCTAGGTGGTTGCACCCGAAACCCTAGCCACTAGGGTTGTGGCCGAAACCCTATCCCTTTGGTGGCCGAAACCCTAGCTCCATCCAAACTTGATTCTTTTATATTTCAAAACCCATTATTTCACGCTCCAATACTTGGAAATAAATTTATAAAAAAATTACTCAATAAAAACAAATAATTAAAAAATAAAGATCTCATCTTTAAATGATCAACATGAATATTTAGAACATATGACAAGATCTAATCAACTACAATAGTATATGGGTTCATTAAATGAATATTCGTAAATAAAAACATGATCTTTCAATCACAAAGATATTCATTACTCAAGAACAAACCAAATAAGATCATCATGCATTCAAGAATTAATTTTTATCCCATGTTATCAATCAAACTTCATCTAACAATCAATCTCATCCATCTCTCATGACAACATCACATTCATGCTAGATCACAATCATAGATTAATAAAAAATCAACCCTAGCATGGTGCTACAATATTCATGAAGAAAGTAAATATACAAGAGAGTTAGAGAGATGCCGACCTCTTGAAGAAAAATTGATACAAGGTAGTAGTCTTCTTCTCCAAGCAATAGATCACTCTCTAAGCCACCAAAATCACCAAAAGATAAAAAAATAAGAGAAAGGCCAAAACTCCCTGTTTATGCCCTCTCTTATATGACCGGGGTTCTGAATATTAGGGTTTTAATCGCAGTTTTGCAATTAAGTCCCCCCACAATCTCAAAATTGCGAAATTAATTATTTATCCAATTAAATCAAATCAAAATGTGTAAAATTTCATCCTCAAATTTCTCTACTGAAAATCGGACCACCAAATGCAGCCAACCAATTTGTGTATTCAAATTTTACCTCCAACGACTTTTTACGAAAAAATCTTCTTGTTTCTAAATATTTACAAAAGCAGTTTTTCTTATTCAGAAAAATTACAAAAATTCAAATATTTATATATATCTTAAGCTAATAGGTCTACCCCATCTCTCTTTTCTCTATTTTGAAATAGAAAAAACAGAGCAAAAGTAGGAAGTTACACGTGCAGTCCGCACCAATTACCAAAACAGAATTAATTAAAAAAACATCAAAAAAATCCTTTCTTCTTCCACATCTCTCCAAAACCCCCACAAACCTAACTCTCCCTACCCCCAAAACCCACCCACAGCTCCTCACCCATCCGTCCTTACCGCCGCCCGCCGTCCACCCCGCCCCGATCTTGCCCGTCTCTACCCTCCATCGCCGCCTCCCGCCGCCCGTTCGCCGCCTCCACCTCCCGAGATAATGCATCAAAAAAATCGAGCTTTTGCAAATAAAAATTGAGATCGAGCTTTTGCAAATAAAAATCGAGATTGAGCTTTTGCAAATAAAAAACGCAGTTTGGACTCGAAAGAGAAGATCGGAAACAAAAAATGCCGGCGACTGCGACGATGTTGGAAGCATTGCTGGGCCTCGGAACCCAGATGTACTCCAACGCACCCCGCAAGCTTCCGTACATAAGCCGTACTGTCTTCTTCCTCCTTTTCCCCTTCCCAAAACCCCAATCTTTATCCTATTTGAGGCCGAAATTTTGTAACTGAGTTTTTTTCCCTTTTTTTGGTTTGATTTGGTTGATGTTTCAGATCCTAGCACGTGCTTGGAATGGGTAGTGGATCAGTGTTTGTGAACCAGCTGGTGAAGTAGGATTGTGGGATGATAAGCTGGAGAAGGCGAAGACTGCAAATGAGAGGAGATACTTTGGTTAGTATCGAATTTGATCGATCTTGAATTTCTTTTTCTGGGTAAAAGTAGACAAAGTTTGGTGGTGATGCATGGAAAAATCGAACATTTAGATACTTTTTGCGACATTGCTAATTTTGTAATGTGAAGAATTTATTATATCTATATCTTATACTAATCGGAGAGAGAGAGTCTACTCCTCTCTTCTTTCTCTATTTTGAAATAGAAAAAGGAGAGTAAAAGTAGGAAATCCTATTTAACTAACATGTGCACTACGCATGATTTTTATTATAAAAACAAAAAACAAAATAAAAAAAAATAATCCCTCAAACATAGTCTCTTCCCCTTTTACTTTTCCAACCTCACAAAATCTCACGGCTCTTCCTAAACCCACCCACATCTCTACTCTCGCACACCCCCCCCCCCCAAGCAGCTTTATTAATTTTCAATTGTATAACATTATGGTTTGGCTGTGATTCTCTAAACTATCTACTTATGTGAAGAAAATATGATAATTAAGATTTCAGTAATTACGGTATGAATGATATTCATAAGTTTTTACAATTTCTCATATTTTTTTGTGAAGAATTTATTTATTTATATATATCTTAAGCTAATAGGCCTACCCTATCTCTTCTTTCTCTATTTTGAAATAGAGAAAGGAGAGCAAAAGTAGGAAGTTACGCGTGTAGTCCATACTAAATACCAAAACAGAGTTAATTAAAAAAACACCCAAAAAAAATCCTTTCTTCTTCCACATCTCTCCAAAACCCACAAACCTAACTCTCCCTACCCCAAAAACCACCCACAGTTCCTCACCCGTCTGTCCCTACCGCCGCCCGCCGTCCACCCCGCCCCGATCCCGCCCGTCTCTACCCTCCATCGCCGCCTCCCGCCGCCTCCACCACCCGAGATGATGCATCAGACTGGGATTTATTGTTCATGGTAAAAAAAAATTTAGATTTAATTTTTGTCAAACCCATTTGCACTTTCACTTCGATCCTGTCTTATTTTGTTCCTGTTCTTTATTCTATGTTCTGTACCTCAATGCTTTCACTCTCTCTGTACTTTTTTGAACTTCAAGTCGTGCAGCTAAAATTATCATCCATATTATTTTTATTAAAAAAAAGCTATTTTTATCATTTTGAATTGGTTTACAAGTGTTGTTTTTAGTTTTGTTATAATTTACTTGGGACCACTCATGGTCAATACCTATTAATGTAACTGTAGGTTTTTCTTCCCTTTTTCTCTTATCCCGTTTGCCACCTCCATCTCCTGCGCTCCTCGCCACCGCCCACGATCCTCCCGCCATTCGCACTCTCCGCCTACGACTCCCACGCTCCTCCCGCTTCTCAGAATCAGCTAGAAGTGGGCACTAGGGCTTCGTCTTATCTTTCGATTTAATAACCAGAGGTACGATTCGATCCCTAATTCCCATCAAATTCAAATTATAGGGTTAGGCTAACCCTATAATTTAAGGGGCTTGCTGTTTCTTGGATCCAAAAGAACTGAAACAACATTATAGGCTTACCATTCCATGACATTTTCATGTCGTTTGAATTACGATTCCATCCCTAATTCCCTAATTCTCATTTTTTTTTCAAAATGATCCTGAGGTTATATAAATGTTAGAGTGTAATTATACTATATATAAATGCAATTGGTAAATGTAAGACAAGTCTTCTACTTTTAATTTATAATGTTGTAATTTTAATTGAATTTTAACCATAATAATGTATCATTGCTTTTGTTTTTTGCTAGAATGGAAAATCTACAACTAAAAGAATGCTCTTTGTCAAAGACTATTGCCATTGTGGGGTTTATGACATTATCATATTGTTTGGATATGATTAAGTTCATTATACTTATAATCTTTTATTGCAATGTCAATGAGATTACAATTAGCATGTTTAATTCAGGAGAACCAAAAGTATAACGAGTCAACTAGATGAAAATGGAATTGGAATTTCAGAATAGGAGTGATTTATTAACATCAAAAACTTAGATGTCGATCAATTAAAATATACTATGTGTCTACAATTTTTTTCTTAATAGAAAATAAATTGGGCATTTCTTTAAAATATGGACATAACAAATGATCATTCATTGTGATGACATGGTTTAAATTATTGCATGTTTCAGAATATTTAGCAAGAAAAAATTCACATTTTATTAACTCTCTCATTTTTCTTAAAAAAAAATTGGGGAATAATTTTGGAAGAGCCTAACCCTAATTTGAGTTTGTTTAGTTTTGATGTAATTGCGTCGTCGTCCCATTAATTATTTAATTTTCCCTTTCATTTGAAGTAGTAATTGTTGGGATTTATTTTGTGTTTCTTGAAGTTGAGGTTGAGTAGCATCTTTCTCGAAGTGTTATGTTTATTTTTTGACTAAAAGTAAGCATTGAATTGTATATTATATATCTTTGATAATCTAAAAGTTAGGATCCATTTTAATTTTGTTTTATTTTCTTTCATTCTTTTTTTTGGAGTATGAAATAGATTTGGTATGTTTAATGTAATTGGGCGTAATCCTGAATAATTTGATGTACCCTGGGTTTGTCATAAGATTTATGCAATATTATATTAGCCTTCATAGTGTGTTCAAATGTTTACGATACATATTGGAATTGTAGTTTGATTATTACTTTCAATGAAGTAATGTGGATGTACCCTATATTAAGGATTGACATCGAGTAAGAGTTTGTTCAGCTAGCTGAATAATGTCTCACAAATACCCTGTATTAATATGTTGTGTTCAGTGTTCTAAAAGTCACTAAGCGATAGTAGGGCTGCCGATGAGGGCACACCGCCTAGATAACTTCAGAAATAAAAAATTCCAGAGCTGTTCACAACAAGCTCTCCCTCTCTTATTTTGATTTCTTTATTTTTTTATTAGCATTATTATTTTTTATTTCTTTAATGGTCATGTTCTTTTTTTTTAAAAATTTTGGAGATGAGTTTTATGTTTTTGATGAAGCTGAACAACGAGAAGGACTCGATCGAACTCAAGAATGTCACTGCTGTTCACGGCAGGTACCTCCATCTTCTTTCGATTTTTTGATTTTTCATTAGTATTATTATGTTTTATTTCTTTAATTTTAGTATTCTTTTTTCAGTTTTGGGAATGAGTTTTAGGTTTTTGATTAAGTTGAACAATGAGACGGTCTCGATCGAACTCAAGAACGTCACTGCTATTCACGAAAAGTATCTCTCGCTTCTTTAGATTTTTTGATTTTTTATTAGCATTAATATGTTTTATTTCTTTAATTTTCGTGTTCTTTTTCCAGTTTTGGGATGAGTTTTAGGGTTTTGATGAACTTGAACAACGAGACGGTCTTGATTGAACTCAACCACGTCACTGTTGTTCACTGTAGGTACCTTCCTATCTTCTTTGATTTCTTGATTTTTAATAGTATTATTATGTTTTATTTCTTTAATTTTTGTGTTCCTTTTTTAGTTTTGGAGATGAGTTTGAGGTTTTTGATGAAGCTGAACGATAAGATGGTTTTGGCCGACTCAAGAACGTCACTGCTGCTCACAACACCATCATAGGTACCTTATCACCCTTTTTTTCTCTCTCTAATTTAGGATTTTGTAGTTAATATTTTACGTTAGAATTTGTAGATAATTAGTAACTTATGAGTCTGTCAAACTTATTTTAGGTTGTGCAATTTGCACAGGGTAATACTAGTATCCAATTATAAATAATATAATTTATTTAGAAGCTCAAAATTCTAAAAATTGCATTCAGAAATATTTACACGTGGTTTGCACGTGCAAAACGACAATTTCATATAAATTCAAAATAGCTAAATAAATTCATTTAAAAGTTATTTAGTAATTCAAAATATTATATTTAAAAATTATGGGGCATTACATTTTCATTGTGGGAGCAATCGATGTTGTGGATTCTTTTGAGAAACAATCAAGGACTGAACCTTTTCACTTTCAACGGTGTTCACTACCTTTGACTGCGATTGACTTCCTGATCTGACTCGTTTGCACCGTAGGATTTGATTCATGTGATGATGATCGCCTCTGCTGATCTGCAAAAAGTCTAAAACACCAGGGTTAATCCCAGCGATAGATCCTCTGACGCTCAAGTCAGGAATCAAGAAGGCTATGAGAGAACTTTTGTGGAGAAAATACTGATTACCTGTTTATGATGGAGGTAGGGGGTATTTATAGTTGGTTTGGTCAGTTTCAAGATAATAATTTATCTCTACTTTCCGGTGTTTTTGGATTGAATCAGTTATCTCTTCTTCATGAAAAGATAAGAGTGGTTGAGGTGAGTTTAAACTTTCTTCAAGATAAGAGATATGATTTTTGAACCATCTCTTTTGGATAATTGGGATTTAAATCGTGTTTAAACAACTTGGAGCCATTCTTATTGGGCTGGTAAGACAACTCAATTAAACAGACCCATTTTGGACTGTCGGGTTTGGAAAAGATCCAATTTTCATTTATGGACCCGTTTTAGTAAAATTATCATTTTACCCTTGAAAGCTTTAAGATTTGTCCCCGATTTGAACGGTTCCGATGTGGTTCTATTTTTACCCATATCAACTTTGAACAAGTTTATTTTGAAGGTAACATGCAGTTTCTTATATCAATGGAGAGGTTAGCTTATGATACTAGTCTCTTGACATGGCTAGTGGTGGATCTGTTGTTTCTGGGACTTCTCCTTCTGCTCCTGGCTGCTCTAACTTGGCATCCCCTCTGAAGCACTATGTTACAAAGAAGAAGAGGAAATATATGCCATCTGTTACTAGGATAGGGATGGCGAACGGGTTGAACGGGCCGGGCCGAGCCTAACCCGTACGGGTTGGCACGTATCTTGGGCGGGCTCGGACCGGTTTGGCCACTTAGCCAGGCCGGGCCGGGCCGGGCCCAAACTTGATTTGGGTGGCCCCCCAACCCGTGAACCCTTTAGGGTTCAACCCGGGTCGGGTCGGGTCGACCCGCGGGTTGGCCCGTTTATATAGGTAGGTTTTTTTTTTTGGTAGCTTAAAATAATAATAATAATAATACTAAGTAAGTAATAATATTAATAAACATTAAAAATCGTAATAATAATAATAAGATTGAAAGAGTGAAATTGGCAAAAAATTTTGAAATATTATTCATATAAATTTAAGTTATACAATTTTCACAATTTCTAATGAATGAAGAATTCAATTCACAAATAAGTTTTATACAATAACATATTTCTTATATACAATTTTAATTGACTCCAATTTTTCTAATTTAACATAACAAGCAAAGATATAATACAATTCCTAACGTGTCAGTCGAGTTGCTATTACAAGCAAAGCAGCTATTGTTGTTGTTGTTGTTGTTGTTCTTCCGGCGAGTTGCTCCCACTTGTGGACATTGATAGTGCTTTCCCTTGTGTCCTATCTTCAGCCTTCAGCCAGTCTTCTGTGCAAATGAGTATCTCTAACGAGTCGGGCTTCAAGTAATTCCTGTAATCAGTTAGAACCCTGCCACTTGAAGAAAATGTACTCTCAGAAGCAACTGTAGAGACAGGAGGAATTAGTAAATCTTTAGCCATAATTGACAGAATACTAAAAGTGTGTTCATGGTCTTTCCACCATTGTAAAATATCTAGTGGAGAAGTAGAAGGCTCAGAATCTTGTTAGTTATACCAATTTAATTCATTTGGTTGATTAGTCCTAGGTTTTTTTGATTGAATTTGTTCAAGTAAATTAAATGTTCCAATTCTACTTTTACCCTTACCTTTAGAAGTACCAGAAGAAGAACAAACTACAGAAGTTGAACTACTAGAAGCAAAACGTCTATCATAATAATCATACAAGTTATTTAACGTAGATTCAAACTGAACTAAAAAAGTAGCGCAATCAATTACTAATTCTACATTTTCCCCAAGTAATGCAAAAAACATTTCTATCAAACTCTTCGTACCTTCTAATTTGATACGAGGATCCATAACGGTAGCAACACAAACCAACATAGGAGGAGGAAAATAATACTTCAAAAAAATTTTGTATGCAGGTTTTACAATCTCACCAACATTGATATCATTTAACATTTCATTAAATGGTTGCATCATGCTAACTAATTCAATAAAAATGCTACTAGAAGTAGATTCATATGTTTTTAAAAATTTTAAAGTTGCGGTTTTAAAAGGTTCTAAAAATTTCAACAAAGATTCGGCAAAAAACCAATCGGGGGGAGTCATTTCAAAATTATGCATATTTTTTGCAATACAAAAATTATTTACAACTGCTTTATATTCGGTAACAACATTTAGTAAATCAAAAGTAGAATTCCATCAGTGTCTAACATCCTTTGGAAATCTTCTACAAGGTACATTTCTAACCCTACACCAAGCTTTCCATTCTTGTAATATGCTTGGACTTAATGCAATGAAATGTACACAATTTCTAATTTTAACTATATATGGATCGGTTATTTTTAATACATCTTGAACACATAAATTTATAATATGACATGCACATCTACATAAAAAATATTGTCAGATGGAGGGTTTAATACGGATTTTAAAGTAGTAATTGCTACATTGTTGTTAGATGCATTATCAAAACTAATACACATAATTTTATCGCGAATATGAAAAACATCACAAATTTCTATAATACGATTTGCTATTTCAGCACCACTATGGGGATACGGCAACGCCGCAAGTGATATGATTCTTTTTTGAAGAATCCAATCATTGTCGATCCAATGACAGGTTATTCCCATCATTGGAATATTGTTGACACCCGTCCAACAATCCGAAGTTAAACTAACTCTACAAGTTAAACTCCATAAAATTGCAATCAATGTGTCCTTCATTTCGATATACATTTTAAAACAATCTGCTTTGCAAGTATTTCTCAGAATTCTTCTAAAATGAGGGTTTAAGGCAGTTTGATTAAAATTTTCCAAGTCTCTACTCTCGGGATAGGAAAATGGTAATTCTTTCTTAATGACTAATCGGGTCATTTCCCGACGAACAAGATCGGGATCATAAGGGTGGCTATCAACTAGACCGGTCCTATGGTTAATTTTTTATTGGCCTTGTAGGTCAGCAAGAAGGTCTTTATGGTTATGTTGGATGTGTCTACTAATTGTACCGGTGCCGTCACCCCTCTTGAATTTGTATGTTTTACCACATGTTTTACAAACTTTCAAACCTATACCCGGAGTATGTTCGTCCGGGATATAATCGTAAAGCTTATGTCAATCACTAGTTTCACCTCTACTTTTCCTACTACTACAGGGTTGTGTGGTTTCGGATGGTTGTTGTTGTTGTTCTTCTTGTTTTTCAAATTGTATGTCACCTACAACCTTGTCGTGTGTACCCCATTGTTAGGTAGGAGGATCATGGTACTCTTGGGCGGGCTCATTAATTGGGATAATTGGTGGCCTACGGAAAGAGGAGGAAGAATCTTGCCCGCTACGACCGCTACCGCGTGATCTAGACATAATGTAGTAATGTACTAATGTATGTAAAAAAAAAATACACAATGTAGGAACGGTGAATTATAAAAAAAAATCTAAAAAACAAGAGGGTTGAGATAGAAATGATAAAAAAACCAACAATAATTTTGACTACAACGCAAAAAAAAATATAACGAGAGAGGTATGAAATTTTGATACCGTTCACCGTGGAATACGCGTATGTAAAATAAACCGTGAAAATAAGAATAGAAATAGAACTAGAAAGAAATGCTTTGCCGATTCCCGATTCCGCAATTGAAGAGCTGAGGAGAGCTTGAAAGAGATTTGACGAGGGTTGAAGAGAGTTGAAGATGTTCAATTTTGATTTCGATACGATCAAAAATTGATCGTGTATGCCTTGTTGTAGACTTGCTTATTGAATACTATAATTGAAGAAAAATTCCTTAGAAATGATGTATAATAGTAGAGAATGTAAGAGAGTAAGGTGTGAATTTTTAATGGAATTTTGAGGGGTATTTATAGGCTAAAAATACAACAAAAAAAAACAAAACCAAAAAAAAGGGCCAAATGACCGTTCTGGTGAACAGTTCGCCCCCCAACGGCTAACCCATAGGTCAACGGTCGACCCGTAACGGGTCGAATGTTCGACCCGTACGGGTCCAACGGTGCAAAACCCATGGGTTGGCTGCAGGTTGGACTTTTTTATCCGGGTTCGCGGGCTGGGTTTAATGGGTTGGATTCGCATTATTTGTGACCCGGGTCGACCCGGTACTGTTCACCGGGTTCGACCCAAACCTGCTAAGGCCTTGCACGGGCCGGGTTCACCGTGTGGGTCGCGGGCGGGCCGCCAGTTGACCCGGCCCATTTGCCACCCCTATACTCGGAGCAGTGTGAGGATTTCTGCTAAAAGTGACTCTTCTGTTTCGGTTTCTATAAGGGCTTCTTTGGCTGGTCAAGTGAGAGATCTTGAGATTCCTCCTGTTGTGGATGATGTACAGCCAGGTTTGGTCTTTGGTTCTATTTATAAAACTCATTTTAATTCTCTGTCTCATGCTGAATTAATTCATATGGCCTCTAATGTGGGTTCAGTAGTCTCTTCTCTGTCTCTGTCTGATACTGTTAATGTTTTGGCTCTAGAAATTTCTAGAGTTGGTGTAAATATTAGTTATCAGTTATCAATGAAGACGCTATCTTGGAATATTAGGAGTACGTGGGGATTTGGCAGAAAGGGAGACAAGTTTTGATTTTATTAAGACGAATAAATGTGATTTGGTTTCTTTGCAAGAGTCTAAAACTTCTGTGCCCACTCCTTCCGTTTATGGATCTTTTAGGGATCTTATATGGTTGAATGGTTTCTTTGGATGTGGTTGGGTCTGCTGGTGGTAATCTTTAGGGGTTTAGAGTAGGGGTGGCATTCGGGCTACCCGGGCCGGGTCGGAACCGCCCGGGCTTTGCCCTGTCCCGGGCCAACTAGGGTCGGGCTCAAGCAATTCGCGGCCAGGTGGTGAAATGTGTGGCCCGGACCTGGCCCCCGGCCCCAAGGGTGGGGGCCGGGCCTGGCCGGGCTAGTTCGCGGGCCGGGCCGGTTCTTTAAGTGTAATTTTTTTTTATAACAAGAATAAAAGATCAAGCATTAAATAATAAGTTCATAACAATTGCAAAGAACTAATAAATAAAAGAAATTAAAGCCAAATTTAAATCGATTTAATAATTTGCAATTTGTTAAATAAAATAAAGTTCATAAATAAAATTTCATACAAATTAGATCAAATTACAAAAAAAAATTTATTTGAATTTAGAGATCAAGATGGCCTCTATTTAGATTGAAAAGAAGCCATTGGACTACTGTCGTGCACTTCTACTTAACCTAAACATAGAATCTCATCCCCTTAAATTTCTCAATTATTTACAATATATTGTACATCATTTAATGTAAATCGACTAAATCTAATTGTTCATTCATCGCTACTTGTTGAGCCAGCTTGTGCTTCATGTAAATCTTGGGTCCTCTCTTCCGCTTTCATCCAATGTTCGGCGCATACTAGCATCTCCAAATTTTTGCTGTCAATCAATTCCTGTTCGGGCTCATTATCCTGCCACCAAGCGAAAAATCATTTTCCGATGCAACGGTTGACACACGTGTTGTTAGCAAACTTCTAGTCATACAAGAAAGATATTAAAAATAACTTCATTGCTCTTCCAAAACTGTAACACATCTACTGCATCATCAATTGAACTTTGTGCATTATACCAATTCAACTCATTTGGTGAATTGGTTCTTGGTTTTTTTGATTTAATAAGATTTAAAACACTACTGGTTGCATAGCTCTTTTCTTTTGATAAAATGGAAGAAGAAGAAGAATCAACATTTTGTGTTTGTGTTTGTGTTTGTGTTGTATTAGATGAATAAAGTCTATCATAAGTATCATATAAACTAGTTAAACTATGCTCAAAATGATGAGTAAAAACAACATGATCAAAATCTTTGTATTGCATCGTGTGGGGCATAAGTGTAAAAAAAATTTAATTAAAATTTTTTTTGCCATCTAATTTAATCATGAGATTCATTACACTAGCTACACAATATAACATAGGAAGTGGATGAAAATATTTTAAAATTTTAATATATGCCGCATTAAACATATCCCCAATAAAAGGATCATTTTGCAAATCTTTAATTGTTGCTATCATAGTGATAATTTCAAGTAAAATACCACTAGATGTAGATGTATATGTTTTTAAAAATTGCAAAGTAGCATCGTTAAAAGGTTCTAAAAATTTATACAAACTATCGGCAAAAAAAACTAAAAATCATCATCTAACATACAATTTTGCATACTCATTGCAACACAAAAATCTCTAAAATTAAAACGATAATGAAGAACAACACCTAGTAAATCAAATGTAGAATTCCAACGATTATCCTCTCATTGCATCAAGTTTATCGTGTCCATATTTTAGTACATCTTGTACACAAAGATTTAAAATATGACAAGCACACCTAACATGAAAAATTTCGGGTTCTATAGGTTCTAAAGTAATTTTCCAAACTATCAATTGCCTTAGTATTATTAGAGGCATTATCAAAACCAATAGCAAACACTTTATCATAAATACCAAGATTATTACATGCTTCCATAATGTGTGTGGCTATAATTTCACCTTTATGTGGGTACCTAACAAATCCAAATGAAATTATCCTCTTTTGAAGTACCCAATCCGAATCTATCCAATAACATGTTACACACATCATTGGAACGTCGTTTACTCCTACACACCCATCCGATGTCAAAGAAACTCTAGTGTTTAGTGATTTTAGTGTTGCTATCAAAAAATCCTTAGCCTCATTGTAAACTAATTTACAATCACCCTTAACTACATTCCTATCAAGCTTTTTATAATGGGGGTTTATTCTCCACATGCCTACTTTCAACAAACGAATATGGTAATTCATCCCTAATTACTAACTTAACCATTTCCCTACGAACAATATCGTGATCGTAGCTATGACTATCCATTTGACCGGTCCTAGGATGTATTTTTTGTTGTGTGAGATTGTCGTTAGAAAATTCGGGTTGACATTTGTTTAAGTGACGTTGAAGTATACCCGTGCCTGATCCTATTTTAAACTTATATGATGTTTGACACTTCTTACATATTTTTAGTGTACTTCAGAAGTAGTGCCTGATCCTATTTTAAATTGAAATAATTGTGTACTTCAGAAGTAGTCTCTCTTGTTTTACAGGTTAGAGAAGGACCTTGTTCCGATGGTTGTGGTTCTACATGATCTTCTATTTCTATAGGATTTGAGTGTGTTTCATTCAAATCGGAAAAACTATCATAATTCATGAATGTTTCTTCATTGTCTATATGTGGAATTGGAATCGATGGAATGTGACGACTAGTGGACTCTTGACTACTATGTCTACCACTGCATGATCGATTAGAAGCCATTTAAACTACTGTATGTATAGTTAGAGAGAAAGCAATTGTATGTTTTAAAATTTAAATTAAAAGAAACAACT
Organism: Hemerocallis citrina; assembly: GCA_017893485.1. Classification (NCBI taxonomy): domain Eukaryota; kingdom Viridiplantae; phylum Streptophyta; class Magnoliopsida; order Asparagales; family Asphodelaceae; genus Hemerocallis; species Hemerocallis citrina. Next base: position 118,476,930 of record CM030363.1, read on the forward strand.
AAATGTATGACAACTAAAAATTTAAAACAACAAAATTAAATTAAGAGAAACAACAAAATTTAAAAATAACAACTATTTATCTCAACTAAAAAAAACAATAATAACAAGAACTAGTGAGTAGTGTATGTATGTTTACCAAATTTATAAATAAAACCTAAAAAAATGAGAGGAAGAAGTTCAAGAAAACCCAAACTAATTAAGAGATATAGATGAGAATAATCAACTATGTTAAATCTACAAATTAAACATATACTAAAATACCTTATGTGTAACCCCTATTTTTCTATTTTGGATTTTATTGTATTTTATTTTCTTTTTCTTGATTATTGTATTCGAGTTCCTTTTAAATAATAAATCTTGCTTTTTTTTGGCTCATTTACTCTCTCTCTTGATCATTTTGGACTCTTTGGCTTGAATCCTGCATTTTTTGCTCACTACAAATTTTACTCTTTTGTGTTTTGGGTTTACATTGATCCGTTATATGTTTATCCCATTGATTTCTATTTATTCTTCTCTTTTTGGAGCCTAAACCCATTAACCCAAAACCCAACATCTTAATTACCCTATAAAAACCCCTAAACCCTAATTCTTAATTACCCTATTAATTATAATCTATCTCCCCTAACCTCCTGCCGTTCTCCATCCTCTGTTCACCCTTCGACCGCCCACCGACCGTCAAACCTCGCTCATCCTCGTCATCTCCGATCACCAGTATCCTCCATCCGGCTCCTCGACCCCGCTGCTCCCCCTTGTCTTCATCGCCACCCTCTCATCCAACCACCGAAGTTCCCCAATCGTCAGCTTCATCCTCCAATCACCAAAACCCATCCCGTTCGCCACCTTCGTGAACCCATTGCATTTCCATCCCCGTTGTCTCAAAGCCAGTCTTCCACCCAAGCCTCAACCTCAGTTACCACCACCGTCCCCGTCTTCTTCCGCTATTTCAGAAAGAAACGGGGAATCCCGTTCTCGTCGCCTCCAGACTTCGTGACCAGCATCCCCCGGTCGTCCCTCGTCGCTCCGTCAAACCCCGAACACCCTCGAGTGCACCGCAGTCGCTGACCAGTCGACCCGCCGCTGCTTTTCCCCTTCCTTTCGTTGCTGCTTGGTGTTCGGGTAGGGGGGATTCATTTCGGTGTTTGCTGTTTTGTGGAGTGGGGGATCCGTTTGGGTGCTTGCTATTTGAGAAGGGAGTTAGGATTTGTTGTTTGATTGGTGTTTGCTGTTATGGAGAGTTTGGCCATGTGTGTGTTTGCACGGGCTTGCACGTGCTTCCATATTTTCCGTTCGTGTTTCATCTCCTGGGATTCTCATCCCGTTATTCGATTATATTCAAAATTATCATCCACAGGTAAGTCTCTCTTGAACTAGTTTTATTGTTCTTGTTCAAGATTTTTTGATCTCCGCAAGTAGATTCCAATCCTTTTTATCATATTGCTATTTGAATTCTGTTAAGTATATTGAGTGTTAACACGAGCTAACCCAATATATTATTAACATCGTGCCTATATCTTTGATCCAAACCCTAGTCTCTATTGAACATTACATATGCACGAAATACATGAAAATAACTAGATCCATGTTATAGAATTATTTGATGAATTGAATCTTCCGATTGAAATTGAATTGATAAATTAAATTCCATGATCATGAATTGCATCATAAATCTAGAAATCTGCATGTTAATCATCAAATAAAACTTTGATTATTAATTATCATGAATTATGTGTTTGTATGATGAAATTATTGTTTATTCGTATCAAACTATTTTCTGCCCTGCTGTTTGTTTCTTTTTGTATCAGATTTTCAACCATGTTGCTATTAAATTTGAAATAACTTTGTGAACATGAATTATATCCCCATGAGTCTATTTTCCAGAACATTCGACGGAAATGAATTCCGATATATAATCTGGTAGATATCAATAATTTAGTATAACTAGGTCTGGATTTCTAGATTTCCAAATTTATGCGTATCTTTCTGATTTGTAAATAAATAGAACATGATAACAGCAAAATAAAAATATATAATTAATTTCTCTGAGACTAGACATGTGTAGGAACTACCCTGATTTTTTGTAGATTTAATTGATGAGTTTTCTGACCTAATTCATATGTTTGAACACAATCTATAACCTACTGCCTTAACATAAAATCTGAAAAGAATAAGATTTTCACCCTAGTTTCTGTAACTTTTATATATCGTATATATATTTACTAAAACCAGAAGAGAATCTAGTTTCTAGAAATTCTGACGGATCCAGATTTGCTTTTCTGTGGCAGCGGGAATCTCTGTTTTTGTACAGTAACGTCTTGTTGTCCAGATTGTGTGAATTGTGTTACTTTAATATGTTTGCTTCTTGATTTATCTGTAAAGAGTAGAATTTGTCACACCAAGCATGACACAACCTTGACACCTTCTTGCATGCTCACATAGGATGAAATAAAATATTAACAAGATGGGGTATTATAGGATGACTTGGTAGTAAACAATCGGAAACTGTACTCGGTCGGGCCCTATTGCCTGACTTGTATTGATACTGACTGATGGCCATAAAATACTGCTTGATAATTACTGCTACTGAACATTAATCACTGATTACTGGGCCGAGTATACAATCCGTGAATTCACCATCAATCTAAAGCGTTCATTGTGTGCTTGCGGCGAACCTGTGGAATAGGACGCAGTAGTACGTACACTAGATAGGTTAATAAAATGATTAACAACCCTCCCCTGACATTTCATGCTTGATCCCGTATACTGTGATCAACATTGGACTTGAATTGAAATTATTAATTAATGCATGCTCAATATAGACCCCTTGACATTATTGCCAGTCTTTGATTTTGTTATTGACTTTGATTCCGTCCCTTCTTTTTTATATATCATGTTCCTATTATTCCTTATTTTCTCTACTTGCTGTCCATGACTTGCTTGAGGACATTATTTTCTTTCCTTTTAGATCACGAATTTACAGATACTAAATGATCAATACCAGAAAGAATTGGTGAGCAACGATTCTAGAAGATGGAACTGAAGATTGCGCTGCTTGAATTAATTCATGCTAGATTTATTTCTCTTGAACATTGTCTTTGACATTATACAATGTTTTGGGCTTTTGTCCCGAAGTTTATTTATTTTCCTAGATATTGGATATTATGTTGGATATTATTTTGAATTATTTCATTATTATTGAAGTTTTTCTTTGATTCATGTGATTATTTTTCCATGTGTGGCTGTGTTTGTTGTTCATATTGTTGAGTTATACTGATACAGCTTATGGATAGTGTTTACATCATTTGCTAGGTCTATGTTACGTACTCGTATTTCCATATTTTGGGAAACGGGGCATGACAGTATGAGTGTTTGAAGTTTGAAGAATGATAGTTGAGAGAGTTGAGACTTGAGAGCTTGTAGACTTGTAGTAGTGTTGTTGATCACTTGGTTGTTGTTGATTGTTGATCCTTGCAAAATATAGTAGAAACTTGATTTGTTGAGAGATAGTAGAGAGATTTGAGAGATAGTTGAGAGATTTGAGTGAATTAGTGAAGAGAAATGAAATAAATGAGGTTGTATATATAGAATATGCAAATTTTTGTATTTCCTAAAGTAACCCTCAAAACTAGATAGTATAGATCCGTTGGGGGGCAATTTGGTAATATTCCATTATTTAAATATTTCTGGAAAAAATAGTATTGTACAACGGCCGCCCCAGCCCGGGCCCGAGCGGGCCGATTCAACCGATCCCGGTTCGAATTCGGGCCAGGCTTAGTCGTGCTTTTTTGCGAAAATCTGGGACTGAACCGGCCCCAAGGATTGGGGGACCGGTCTCCGGGTTGAGCCCGCAAAACCATAGTTCGGGCCGGCCAGCACGGACCTGTTGCCACCCCTAGTTTAGAGATTCATTATTTAGGCTAGTGTCTATGAATAAACTTCAAAAAAAAATTGGTAGTAGCTCTTAAATGGTTTGAGTTTAACTGTCTACTTAACATAGTCTATGTCTATGGTTAGGGCTGTAAATCAGACGGGATGGGACTGGATAGCCATATGTTCAAGCTCGGACCGAAATTATACTCGGATGGGGTTATGTCCGGCTCGGTCCAGATCGGACAAAATTTCTATCGTCCAAACTCGGTTCGTTATAAAATGAGAAGGGTATATTTGTTCGGACGGACCGGACTTGGACCGGACTTGGTAAAGTATCGGACCTACTAATTTGTTCAAGTTTGGTTGGTATAACAGTTCGGACGGTCCACAGTCGGACCATTTCTATAGCTAGACTCGGACGGAGGACGTACGGTCATGTTCATTTTACAGCACTATCTATGGTCCATCTACTCAAACTATGAGACATCTCTTTTGGGATGAGTTTAATTTTTTTTATGGGTACTTTGAATGGTTATTGGATTTTTTGTGTGGAAATTTTAATGTGGCCAGATTTTTGTCTGAAAGAAATGATGATCCTTCTAGGTCTTCTAATTCTTACTTGTTTAATGATTGTATTAGGTATTTAGATCTTGTTGATTATCTATTAATGACCGATATTTCACTTGGTCTAATAACATATTAGCCCCATCGATGGCTAAATTAGATAGGTTCTTTGTGACTAATGACTGGGCTTTCGTAATCCGTAATACTTTGGTTTAGGCCCTGTCTAACGTCAATTCTGATCATGTTCCTTTTCTTTTATCTTCTTCTTTTAAACGTTTCAAGTTTAGATTTGAGAAATATTGGTTAGAGAATTTGGAATTACTGAATATGGTTAAATTATATTTGAATTCTATTCTTGGAGTGCAAGGACTCCAGGCTTTGTTATGAAAACTTAAACTAGTAATCTGCACATGTGATACACGTAATCAACTTTTTTTACAGAATAAATAATAAGATGTAATCTGGCCTTGAACCTGAGACTTTCCTTTACTCATACATACTCTTTACAAATTACACCTAGTGGCACAAACTTTTATTTTATTAGTGGAACTTTTGTAAATAATTTTGGCATAAATAAATTTGAACTTTAAGGGTATTATGGTAACTAACAATATTTGAGTAAATGAATGGTTAATATAACTCCCACTTGCAAATGAATGGTAGAGATTAGATGGTTGATTGTCTATAAATTACAGGTTGTCTACAAATGATAACCCCAACTCTCCCATTATAGTATAGATAGATAGATAGAAAGATAGATTGATTGATGGAGGTTTGGCCTCGAAGCTAACACATTTTTTTTACCCATCTCAAACCCTTACCATACATACTCTTTACAAATTATCCTTAGTGACACCAATTTTTATTTTATATAAGTGACACTTTTGTAAATAATTATGTTGTAAATAAATTTGAACTTTGAGGGTATTATTGTAACTGGCAACTTTTAAGTAAATTGATGGTTAATATAACTCTCACATAAAAATGAGCGGTTGAAATTAGATGAATTTGCACGTGTGATGCACGTTTTAATTAATTTTTTTTACATAGTAAATAATAAGATATAATCTGGCCTCGAACATGAGACCTCCCTTTACTCATCACATACTCTTTACAAATTATCCATGGTGGCACAAACTTTTATTTTATATTAGTGACACTTTTGTAAATAATTATGTCGTAAATAAATTTGAACTTTGAGGGTATTATGATAACTAACAACAGTTGAGTAAATGAATGGTTAATATAACTCTCACTTAAAAATGAATGACTGAGATTAGATGGTTGAATGTTTACAATTGACAACCCCAATTCTCCCATTATAATATTAGAGATATGTGAAAACTGGATGCAAACTATGGTGTAAAGAAATATTTGGTTGTTTGACTATGCATAAATCTATTTTGTTAGCTAAAATTGAGGATCTTGATTAAGAAAAGGAACACATTAATATTTCTGAAGAAAGACTAGATCTGTTTAGAAGAAAGAATATCTTAATTTGTTACATGCTGAACATTTCAAATAGTCTTAAAGAGCTAAAATTAAATGGACTAGAGAATGTGATGGTAACACTGCTTTCTTTTATAGTTATGCTTGATTAATAAAATTGTTTCTTTGAACATTGAAGGTGCTAACTCCTATGATAAGAATGAGTTCTAATGTGCTTTTTATCATTGTTATAAAAATTTATGGGATCTTCTCCTCCTAAACTGTGTGAGTGTAGATAGGCAGGAACTTTATGGAATAGAGAACCATGATTTGTCTCGGCTAGATAATCCTTTTACTTTGAAAGAAATAAAGGTGGTTGTGTTTGAGTTGAATTGAGACTATTCTCCTGGTTCAGACTGATTTCCTGAATCTTCTTTTTAAAATTTGGGATATTTTTAATAATGGTCTTCGAATCATTTTTAATGAACTAAATATGGGGAATTTCGATTTCGGGTGGAATAATTATGCCCTACTGTGGTTATTCCAAAAATACTTGGTGCTAATAAAGTGTTTGCCTTTAGACCTATTAGTTTACTGAATGTGTTGATCAAACTTATCATGAAAATTTTGGCCAATAGATTAGCTTATGTTGTTAACTTGTTAATGGATAACGCTCAATCAGGTTTTGTTAAAAATATATTTATTTTGGATAGTGTTGCTATTGCCCAGAAGGTGATTAATACGTGTAATTCAAAAAAATCTGAAGGAATAATGCTGAAATTAGATTTTGAAAAAGTATATGATAAAGTGGAATGGTCTTTGCTATGTGAAATTTTAGAGAAAAGAGGTTTTGGACCAAAATAGATTTCTTGGATCAAGATGAGCTTACTAGCTTGTACTTCTGTGAATAAAGAAAATTTGTTTGTAAAAGGGGTTTGAGACAAGGGGATCCTATTTCTACTCTTTTGTTTATTTTGGTTGCTGATGTTTTTAGCAAAATGCTTAATTCTACTTGTAATAAGAATTTGATTGAAGGCTTAGGAGATTTGAATGGTTTTATGAGAGTGTTAAATTTGCATTATGCTCATGATACTATTATCTTTGCTTCTACCAAAGGAAGAATGCTGAGAAATCTTAAAATATTTGTTATATTTGTTTGAGAGTCTTTGGCAAGACAATTAACTTTTCTAAATCTTCGGTAATATGATTGGGGGGATCCAATGGAATGCAAGCTGATGCGGCTAACTTTTTAAATTGTAATGTTAGGGTTTTCCCCATGAATTATCATGGCATCCCTATGAGATTAGGCAAACTTCATAAATCTAGATTATGTGTTTGGGCTAGGAAATAACTTTCTAGAGCTAGCAGACTGACCTTAGTCAATTCTGTTCTTTCTTCAATTCTTTTGTATCTGATGTCTTACTTTTATGTTCCTAATTGGGAGATTAAACAGATTGATTAGATCAAATGAGCTTTCTTTTGTTGTGGCAATTCCCAGGTTTCTAGTTGTAAATTTCTTTGTAATTGGAACACTGTTTGTAAGTCTAAAGAGGAAGAGAGACTTGGTGTTATTAATCTTTGGGATCAAAATATGGCTCTTCTTATCAAGTGGTTGTGGAAAGCTATTGAGACTGATGAGCTCAGTTGGATAAAAATTGTGAAGCATGAGTGTCATAAAAGATTTAAAATTTGGGATTTGGATCATAATGTTCATTCTAGAGCTTCATCTTTTGGAAAGTAGCCTGGAAGTGGTCAAAACCCTTTAAAGTAGGGCTTCAAAAGATTTGTAGAAATGGAACTACTATAAGGTTTTGGACTGACTATTGGATTGGTAATAACACTTTGGCTGACCAATTTTCTGTGTTATTTTCTATCGTTGCTAATCCCATAGCCAGTGTAGCTTCTCTTTTTACTATTAGAAATAATTCAAAAGAATGGAATATAGCTTTTAGGAAATCGCTGATATCTATTCATTATACTAAATACATTAATCTCCTTGCCACTTCAGATTCTTATGCGGAGTTTTGTTGATGATGTTAAATGGAAATGGTCTTCTTCTGATAATTACACTGTTAAGTCCTATAAAAAAATTTAATTATGGAGGTTTGGAGATTTTTTTTTTTAATGTGTTTGTGTAAGAAAGTAGTAAGAGGTTTGATTTCACCTTTTTATAAATGTATATGGCCCTCTTAATGTTTGTATCCTTTCTTAACTTGGTTAGTGGTCAACAAAACTCTTACTGTTCAGAACCTTATAAAAGAAATTTAGATGTTGGTCCAGCTTGTTGTCTTTGTGTAAAGACTAAGTCGACTAATCCTTCATCAGTCGACTAGTCTACCAATAAGTCGACTGTAGCTCATCAGCAGTCGACTGGATATGACTGCAACCATTTGCAACAAAACTCTCGGCACAGTCGACTGGTAGTACCCTACAGTTGACTGTACCCAATCCGTTACAATCCCTAAAGATCTGCAAATATGCAACCGTGTCAACAACCGATCTCCAGAAGAATAGGTCTGCAACAGCAATTGTTTGTATCCCTAAAGGATAGGATCTGTAACCAATAAAGATCTGATATGATCTGATTTGATTTGTAAAAACTCTATATATAAATCATTAGCATCACCTGTTTAAGGTGTGCAAGCCATTCAATAAAACTCACTTGGTATCAGAGCAGATTTGATCCTAAACCCAGCTTAACTTCTTCCAATCATGGCCACCCCTCAATCCGCTGCAACCAACATTGTATCCACAACACCATCTACACTCCCACCAATTCAAGTTCACCATCTAATCTCCGTTAAGCTCGACAACAACAACTATCTTCTCTGGCTCACCCAATTTCGACCTCTTCTAAAGGGGTACGACCTCGAAGGATACGTCGATGGGAGCTTCCCTTGCCCCACACGTCTTCTCCCCCAATCCACAGAGATTAATCCAGCTTATACCACCTGGAAGAAACAAGATCAAATTCTCCTAGGATGGTTATTATCATCCCTCTCCGAGTCAGTGCTGGCTCAAGTAGTTGGCCTTAGCACGTCTCAAGATGTCTGGGAATCACTCCGCAAATACTTCTCCTCCCAATCTCAGTCCAGGGTCTTGTATCTCAAACGTGAACTACAAAATATGAGTAAGGAAAACAAGACAATGGCTGAATATTACCACCATGCGAAACAACTCGCTGACAATCTTGCCACTTCTGACAATGCCATCTCAAACACTAATTTCCAGCACATGATGCTAAGTGGTCTTGACTCATCCTATGATCCCATTGTGACGGTGCTTACTGCAACCGCAGCCGATCTACATATTGATGACTTCTACTCAAATCTGTTAGCCTATGAGATGCGCTGGGAAGCTCAACATGCAACCTCCCCTCAGCCCATGGCAAACATTGCCCATCATGGCCCTTCACGTCCCAACAATCGCTTCAACAACTCAAAGTTCGGCTCTCAGGGTCAGAAGAATCGGCCTTCCAATAGAGCCCAAGGCCGCCCTCAACCAAATCGCAATCCCCATGGACCATGCCAGCTCTGTGGCAGGAAGAACCACACTGCTATGGAATGTTGGTATCGCTTTGATCACAATTTCACTGCCGCCTCTTCATCTGCCCCCCCAGCTACATATGTTGCTGCCCCTGGATCACTCCTTGATGGTAATTGGTGCCCAGATAGTGGTGCTACACACCACTTAACCCCTGATCTGAACAATCTTCACATCCAGTCACAATATGATGGTCCTGATCAAATCTAAGTTGGCAATGGTAATACACTTTCTATTAAACATGTTGGTAAATCATCCTTTTGCCTTAATAATCGAACTTTCCATTTCAATCAGATTTACCACGTACCATCTATCTCTACTAATCTATTATCTGTATCCAAATTTTGCATTGACAACAACGTATTTTTTGAATTTCACCCATTCTCTTTTGTTGTGAAGGATCAGGAAATGGGGACACCGCTGTTGCACGGCACGAATAGAGGAGGATTGTATCACTTTGTCGACAAGCCAGCTTGTTCTCCTTTTGCTTTTCAATCCGTGTCATTTTCATTGTGGCATCACCGGCTTGGCCATCCGATGCTAAAAACTGTCAATAAAATTGTGTCAAACTACTCATTGCTAGTAGATAATAAATCCTCTTTGTTTTGTCATGTTTGTCGTGTTAGCAAGAGTTATAAATTGCCTTTTTCATTGAGTTCCACAATTTATAAAGAACCATTACAACTGATTGTATCAGATTTGTGGGGCCCTGCTCCAATGCTTTCTAGAAATGGTTCTCGATATTATTTATTGTTAATGGATGCATTCAGTAGGTACACATGGGTCTATCCCCTATCTCACAAAAGTGATGCTTTTACTGTCTTCAAACAGTTTAAGTTACAAATTGAAAATCTCACTTGCAAACAGATAAAAAATTTTCAAACTGACAATGGAACTGAGTTCAAGAAATTCACTCCCTTTCTTCTCCAAAGTGGTGTTGTCCATCGCTTTACATGTCCACACACCTCAGCTCAAAATGGATTAGCAGAGAGACGCCATAGACATGTTGTTGAGTCTGGTCTCTCTCTTTTAAACCATGCATCCATGCCCTTAACATTTTGGGCTGATGCCTTTGTCACCAGTTGCTACCTCAAAAATCGCCTACCATCCTCTCCACTAAAAGGTCAAACTCCCCTTGAACTGTTTTTTGGTTCCACTCCAGACTACAAAGCCTTAAAATCCTTTGGGTGTCTTTGCTACCCATATCTCAGACCCTATGCATCGAATAAATTAGATAAAAGATCCCTTGACTGTGTCTTTATTGGCTATTCCAGCACTCAAAAAGGATACATATGCTATCATCGACCATCCCAAAGGATATACATCTCTCGTCACGTCGACTTTGAAGAAACAATCTTTCCCTATTCGGCAGTGCAGAGCAACCCCACCAATGTAAGTACTACTTCTGCATCCTCTGCACCTTTACAAACCACATCAATTTTACCCACTCTACAAGCATCTCACATACCCCCTATACCAAATAACCCCCTACCATTAACCCACTTCAAACTGCCCCTCAACCTCCCTCGGTACAGTCGACTGATAGCACAATACAGTCGACTGCACCTACTGCTCCACCACTCTCGGTACAGTCGACTGGTAGTACCCTACAGTCGACTGTACCTACTGCTACACCCCTTACACAAGAACCCTTACCCCAACACCATATGATTACTAGGGCAAAAGGTGGTATACGTAAACCTGTTAATAGATTATGTTTGCATGCCACTAAACACCCTTTGCAGGATGCAGAATTAGAGGAACCAACCTACTTCACACAAGCACAGAGCCATCCCCAATGGCGTAGTGCTATGGATGATGAGATCAATGCCCTACTACAGAATGGCACATGGACCCTCACCCCTGCTCAAAGCAATCAGAACATTGTGGGATGCAAATGGGTCTTTCGTATCAAACGAAAATCCGATGGCACTATTGAACGCCACAAAGCTCGTCTTGTCGCAAAAGGATTTCATCAACAAGCAGGTATTGATTATGGAGAAACTTTCAGCCTTGTGATTAAACCCTGCACAATTAGGCTTGTCATTACCATCGCACTAATGAACAAATGGGCACTCCGTCAATTAGATGTTCAAAATGCCTTTCTTCATGGCCATCTCACAGAAGAAGTTTACATGAAACAACCACCAGGGTATGTAGATTCCAGATTTCCAAAGCATGTTTGTCGCCTACGGAAATCTCTCTATGGGCTCAAGCAAGCCCCTAGAGCTTGGTACTCGAGACTTACTGGGTATCTTTTCTCTCTTGGTTTTGTCAGTTCCAAGGCCGACTCATCTCTGCTTATAAGACAAACTGGTGACTCTACTCTATTTATTTTAATATATATTGATGACATTATTATCACAGGCACACCGGGGAATCATATCAATACACTCATATCCCAGCTCCAATCTACATTTGCAATCAAGGACCTGGGCCCATTAAGTTACTTTTTGGGCATCGAAGTTCTTCCAAATTGCAATGGCCTTTTTCTATCTCAGCGCAAATATATTCTGGATCTATTACTAAGCTCTAAGTTCGATGGTGTCAAGCCTATCACCACACCCCTGGCAGCCAATACTCCACTCTCTAAACATGATGGGCTGACTCACAATGATCCTACCTAATATAGGAGTATTGTGGGATCTTTGCAGTATCTATCTTTTACTAGACCTGACATTGCAGTCGTTGTCAACAAAGTATGTCAGTTCATGCATAACCCTCGAGATGTCCATTGGTCTGATGTCAAGCGAATTCTTCGTTATCTCAAACACACCATCAACTTTGGCTTGCAGTTGTCTACACCAACAACTTCCACAATTCATGCATATTCGGACTCGGACTGGGCAGGATGTCCTGATGATCGCAGGTCTACAAGCGGCTATTGTATCTTCTTTGGTGGCAACCTCATCTCATGGAGTGTAAGGAAGCAAAAGACAGTTTTCCGTTCAAGCACGGAAGCTGAATACAGGGGCATCGCAATTACTACCGCAGAAGTTATGTGGATTCAATCTCTCCTAAAGGAGCTTGGTTACTCCACACTTTTGCCGCCAACTCTCTGGTGTGACAACTTAGGGGCTACGTATCTCACGGTAAATCCTATCTTCCATGCTCGCACAAAGCATATCGAAATAGATTACCATTTTGTCCGTGAACGTGTTGCTTCCAAACAACTCAGTGTTCGATTTATCTCCACCAAAGATCAGCTGGCCGACATCTTCACCAAAGGTCTCAGCAGTAACAGGTTTCAGGAGCTAAGAAACAAGTTGTCCATCCAACCTTGGCCGTTCAACTTGCAGGGGAGTGTAAAGACTAAGTCGACTAATCCTTCATCAGTCGACTAGTCTACCAATAAGTCGACTGTAGCTCATCAGCAGTCGACTGGATATGACTGCAACCATTTGCAACAAAACTCTCGGCACAGTCGACTGGTAGTACCCTACAGTCGACTGTACCCAATCCGTTACAATCCCTAAAGATCTGCAAATATGCAACCGTGTCAACAACCGATCTCCAGAAGAATAGGTCTGCAACAGCAATTGTTTGTATCCCTAAAGGATAGGATCTGTAACCATTAAAGATCTGATATGATCTGATTTGATTTGTAAAAACTCTATATATAAATCATTAGCATCACCTGTTTAAGGTGTGCAAGCCATTCAATAAAACTCACTCTTTGTGGTGCTAATGAGGAATCAGTGAAACATTTGTTTATTAATTGCTTTATTTCTAAATCACTTTGGTTAATTTGTATATCCGTTTGGCATGTTAAAGGCAAACCTATTGTTGAGGTTATGGCTCGAATAATAATCCTATATTGGAAAATAAGTTAGATGGATAGATAGTTAAATAGGGATTATATATGGCAGTGAATAATTTGCCAACTATTGATCTAGACTATGTGGGTTGAAATTACTCGGCCCTACTTGTTACAAATGATATCAAAGCTCATAGTGAAGATATTGGGCTAATGTGGGGATATTATTAAGCTGTCATGTGTGCAAAAGTTATTGTGTCAAGTCAACTGGAGGCTGAGGCTTTGTTAAGTCATGGGATTGGTGGATCGACATTGTCTTGCCGAGTCAATGAGGTGTTGGCGGGAGGCATGGATGTCAAATCAACAAGTGGAATGAGGCATTGTAACTTACCGAGTCAATGAAGTGTTTGCGGGAGGCATGGATGCTGAGTCACAGTGGCTGAGGCAGGGTCAAATCAAAACAAAAAAGAAATTAATACAGACACATGAAACATAGTCTAAGGTGGAGATTATGAATCTCTAAAGTTCTTTAGGCTCAATGGTTGCTCTCCCGAATTCGAGCCAATGTAGAGATTGTTGAGGTTGTGGTTTGAATAATAGTCCCACATTTGAAAACCAATTAGATGGATAGATGGTTAAATTAGATTAGACCCTAGACTCCGATAGGGATTATTCCTTTTGTGTCATATAAGACAATAAATTATTTATGAACTATCTATCTACACTATGGGGTCTGAAGTCAATGGGCTTTAATGGGCCTTCAAAGCATGGTGGAGTTTATGGAGAGATAGAAGAGTGAAACAGAACATAAAACTGGTGGGATATCGGTATGAGAGCATCCACAATGGCGTTTCTTAATTTTTGGCAAAATGAAAAGTATAGAAATGGAATAGATTGTATCGTCTGTAGTCGTTATTTGACAAAATTTTCTTATTTTTGGGTGGGACGATACATGTATCGTCCCTAAAAATAAATCCAAAAACAAACCAATATATATATATATATATATATATATATATATATATATATATATATAAACACCTCAGACGGGACATGATGTCCCGGCCGATATATAAACACCTCAGACGGGACATGATGTCCCGGCCGATCAGTGATCAAACGGGACATGATGTCCCGTTGGAGGAGTTTACAATTTTTTTTTTTCAAAAATTGGGAAGGATGATAAATCATGTATCGTCCGACCCATTTTTTTAAAAAAAAAAAAAATATTACGAGTCGTCCGATTTTAATAAAAAAATATTATACCTATGTGACGATACATCATGTATCGTCCTCTATATTTCTATATTCGCTAGCCCATTTCTCAAATATGAGAATGGACTGTAGATCGTTTGCTTTTTTTGACAAAATAGCAAACAATTGCAGAGGGTCCATTCTCATATTATTCTCATAATATGAGAATATGAGAAATATAGCAAACGACTGTGGATGGTCTGATAGCTCTTATTTGGGTAGTTTGGAAAAAAAAAAAACGAACTTTCTTACGCAAATCTACCTCTTTGATTGATATTCTTGACAGTTTTATGTTTTTTGTTCTTCACTGGTCAGAGCTTCTCCCTGTTACAAAGAAGACTAAGTTGGATTTACATCCTTTTGACGAAGCGATCAGATCCATGACTCATGCTATTTCAGTTTCTACAGCGTCTGATGTTGTTGCTGCTATTGCTGTTGGTATTGTTGCTGCTGCTGCTGCTGCAACTACTTCTGGTGCTTCTGCTGTTGTTGCTTCATCTGCAATTGAGATCTATGGTCACTAAGGTGTAGCATTTGTTATGCTGATGAACTGCAGTTTTATAGAAGCCGTACTCTACTTTGTTTCTTTTGGTAGTTCAGTTTGGGTTCAGTCTTGGAGGTTGTCTTGATATTTTGGTAATCTTTTGATGATTTTTGCTACCTACCAGCTTGTGGTAGTAGCTTTTTAGAAGGTTTCTGTTTTTGGGCCAAGTCTTTATGTACTTATTTTTTATTTTTTGGATGGAGCTCTTTAGCTCTATCTATTTAATCAAATGTATATATTAAAAAAAAAAAAAGCCCTCAAGCCAAAGGGTGAACGAGCCACGAAGATGACACCAATTGCATTGATATATGCCAATAGTCCAAAAACGAAAATTCCTTTGTTTAGCACAACCTTGGATATCAAAAGCATAGCGGTGGTGAAAAATTGTATGAGTATCATGCTCATAGGAGCCTTCAAACTATCTGAAATGTGTTGTTGCTTTTTTCTGTGTTGGAGCATTCAAATGATGAGTTCTTATTTTTAGAAGAAAACTTACGATCTGAACCATCAATTAGAATATGAAGTTGGATGGCTGAAGACTCCTTGATCTAATTCTGAGTGGTTGAGAACATCTGAACTTGAATCTTGATGGCTGAAAACGTCCGACGAACCTGCACAAAGTTTAAACACCGGGGTTGGCTCCGGCGAAAGACCCTCCAATGCTCAAGTCAGTAACTCAGAAAGGAGATTAGGATTTTAATGATCACCCCTGACTGATTGAGGGAAAAGAGTATTTATAGTCTAGGAGTTAGTCCAAGAGATAGACCTGAAGAAGTATCATTTAAGCTTAAACTAGAGATTCGCATGGTGATGGGATAGAATTAGTTAGTAATCATGCTTTAAATAGGAGATTTGACTAAAAGCCTTAATTAGCTAGAAACTCCTCTTTCTTAGGCTGTAAGTAAGCCTTAATTGTTGGCCTAATTGAGCCTAATGGGCCTAGACATGGCCCATGTTTTTCTTGTAGGCTTGTAGTTGCTGTAAAATTACCGTTCTGCCCTTTAGAAGCTTTGACATGCTTACCAAGATCTAGTGGCTTTGATTTTACCCATATCGTAAGCACCACACTCCTAAAGGTTGGGTATCGCAACCTTCGAGGAGTAGTCCGCTCTGTTTCGGACAATCAGGGGAGCATATAGAACCTTCGAGGATGCCTGGAGTATTGTACGGAGCTTCTCTAGGTAGTAGCAATTTCCTATAACTTCCAATAAATTTCACCAAATTTTTGAATTTTAATTACATTTTCCAAAATTTTAATTATTTTTAGAATTATTAATTAATTATATATAATTTATAATTGTTAATTGAAATTTTAATCAAAAAATCAAAAGCCGACATGAAAATCTGAGCGATCAGATAGCTCAGAATTGGTGAAATCTTAGAGCTCCTTGAACGGCAATTTCCCGAGGAGAATGATGATGTCACCAATTTTGCCTTTTTCGCCAAAGTAGTGGGCGCACTTTCTAAAGCACATTGAACGGTGAGATCATGTGGATGCACGATTTGAGACGATTAGGCAGTCCATAATTGACGAAAGCTAAGAGCTCCTCGGACGATAATTTCACCAAGGAGCTTGCTGACGTCATAATGACCTTATCATCTTTGTCGTTTTCCGCCAAAGTAGGGCACGTGCTTTTTGAAGCATTTCGAGTGGTGAGATCAGGTGGGCGGGCAATTGGAGGTGATCAAGTAATCCAAAATTGATGAAAGTTCTGAGCTCTTCTAACGACAATTTTGCCAAGGAGCTTGCTAACATCATCATGATGTCAGTAGCTTTGTCATTTTTCGCCGAAGTGGTGGGTGCGCTTTTTGAAGCAAATCAACGGTGAGATCAGGTGAGCGGGCCATTTGAGGCAATCAAATGGCTTAGAATTTGCGAAAGCTCAAAGCTCCTCGGACGACAATTTCACAGAGGAGCTTGCTGACATCATCATGATGTCAGCAGATATGTCATTTTTTTCGAAGTGGTGGGCATTCTTTTTGAAGCAGATCGAACAATGAGATCAGATAAGTGCGCGATTCGAGGTGATTAGGCAATCCAAAATTTACGAAAGCTCAGAGCTCCTTGGACGACAATTTTGCATCATGTGACATCATCAATTTTGTCATTTTTCCCCGAAGTGGTGGGTGCGCATTTTGAAGCAGATCGAACAATGAGATCAGGTGGCTGTGATTTGAAGCAATCGGGTGGTCTAGAATTGACGAAAGCTCAAAGTTCCTCGGACGAAAATTTCACCGATGAGCTTCTTGTTTTGTCTTTTTGCTATTTTATCATCATGACGTCAGTAGCTTTATCATTTTGTGTTCCTAGCCATTCATTCTTTTGCCGTTAGATCAGACGAGATGGACTGTTATGATTGAGCAACATCACCCATGTTGGTCTGGATTGCGTAGGCGATGATGTTGTGTGGATTCACGCGGTTTGGATCGTGCGGATCACGCCACGTGGCCACATCGTACCCGATCGTTGGGCATCCCCTTCTATATATTGAGCCTTCCTCTCCACTTCTTCTCACTCCACATCATTTTCTCGAAGTCTTTCTCTCTCTTTCTCTCTTTTTCTTTCTCTAGGATTTGATTCCAACAATATTTACGGCCAATTCTCCGTTATAGTTCGTCATCTTCAAACCAGGTAACTTTTTATAATTTTATAAGTCATGTTTAGGGTTTCCTAGGGTGACTCCACCTCCTCCTTGGGTCGTATCAATGAAGAGGTGCTCTCTGCCCGACCCACGAGAAAAGAGAAAGGGAAAGAAATAATTTAGACTTCAGTCATCGTGGAGAAGAAGTTGAGAAGAAGGATGAGCCTATAGGGAACTACTTCGATTGACATCATCCCCCTCACACCCCTTCCTTGGTTCGCCGATACCTCGAATACTTAGTGTATTTTATATGGTTTGGCACGTGAAACGAGGAGCCAGACTACTGTCATGCTACCGATGCTGACTTTGTCAAGACCATCCTTACGAAGGAAGATCTTATGAAGATCAGAGTCGCTTTCGGGATTCCACCCAAGTATGAGCTGCTTTTGCCTGGCCCTGGAGTTAGGGCATGCTCCGAGATGTCCAGTGATTTCTGCTTCTTCCCCTATGACACCTTTCAAAGTTAGGTTGTGCCTACCCATACACCGCTTCATGAAGAAGATTTTGGACTGGTACGAGTTGATTCTAGTCCAGTATATGACAAACATGTAGAGACATGCGATCGGCTTTATGCGGTGTCAGAGTGCCAGCTCTGTTCCAAATTTGACTGGAGGAGGCACTTCAGCCTTATTCAGAAAAACAATATGGCGGATTGGTTCTACCTTTTCCCCTGCCCAGAGTTGGGAGTGATCGAGAATTTTGATTCGACCAAACACTGGAAGAGCAAGTACTTTATTATCCGTAGCCTAGAACCACGGGGTTTCCCACAAATGGAGGGAGAGAATGTCTAAAAGGGTGAAGGTCGAGCGTTTCCTGACTTCACTAGGAAGGGATACCAAATCCTTCTCATGTCTGGGGATGTGCCTACCAAGAAGGAGAATGAGGAGGGTGGCGAAGTGGAGGAAGTCCAGAAGGATCCGGCGGAAGGTGAGGAGGAGAGCCTTGAGGAAGATGCGGGGGGAAGGTGGAAGGGAGTAGCTGAGACTTCCACTTTCGTGGCTCGGTCGACAGAGGTTGACCCCTGACCTTTCCCATCATGTCTTTAATTTTCTTATTTTGATTTTGTAAAACGCCTAGCAGCGGACTTGCCACCGCTAATATATATTTGCTCTTGATGAATGGAAATGTTTTTGGTGCCCAACACTTGTGTTTTCTCTTTGTGATCACAAACTTTTTAATGAGTTAAGTTGGGTTTTCCGAGTTTTCTTAACATTGAAGCAAAGTCCTTGTGTTTATTAGTATTGTAGTAAATCCGCTCTTTTCTTTGTTGACAGATAGTTCTATACACCATGAGAGATTCTCGAGATGTCGAAATTGATCGTCTCCACCGTGCACTGCTTGCAACCACAATTGTGAGGGACCAGCTAAAGAACATGCTTCTTGAGAAGATCTGCATGCTTGCTGACTTAAAAGACTCACCCCACTTGCTCAGCTGAGGTTCATCTGAATTGCTCGGCGTGCACCCGTAAGACTCAGTGGAAGATTCAAGACAAGGATGCTCACCTTAAGGACATACTCATCGAGAAGGTGGTGGAGATTCATCGGCATAAGATATTACTTTGGGGACAAAAAATGCAGAGTACCTTTTGTTCTCGTGGCGAGTATGATTAGGGGAAGGGATTCCACGATATGTCCTTTTGCTCTCGAAATGTATCAAGGAATCATGGGGATGCCCAAGGGGGGTAACCGGATCGTCTAGCTTTGCTTCGACTGAGAGGGGGTCGCAAGTTTGTGACTGCAATCTTCAGAATTAGTCACTCAGGTTGTCCTCCCCTTGGATAGCTCAGGAAGCCAAGGTAGTTCTTCTATGGCGAGGAGGCATCACAAGTGTAACACCCCGCAAAATTAGAAATGACAATTTTGTCCTCGGGTGTTACTCACGTGCATTTGTACAGTTACTGGTGATATTCGTAACGTATTTCGAAATGTATTTTGGATTCCGATTATTTATGCATTCACGTATTCTTAAAATTTCATTTGAGACAACTCAAATGCTAAATTTCAATCTCTGTGTTTTTATGTGCTTTTGCGTATTATCGATGCACGTGTCGATTTCGGGTATTCTACCGTTACGTGCAATATTTTTGATGGGTTCAATTATTTATTTTTATGACATGTTCAAATTCGTTTTATAAATAGAAATCCACTTTTGTCTGTTTTTGATTAATATACTTTTATACGTATAGTGCACGTGTTTTCAATGTACGTATTAATTACGTTATTGGATGCGCATATTAGATATATTTTTCTTATATTAAAATTCGATTATTTATAAATATTTTTCGGTCAATATAGTCTATTTTGCATTTTTGAGATTTTACGGGCAACGCACGTGTTTAAGCATATTTTTCTTTCAAAATAAATTTCATAAAATTTGTGTGCCTATTTTAAATTGTGCATGAAAAAGTGTAATTTTTAATCAAATTAATTTTATATACGTCTTATATATTACATACATGTATTTTAAATTAAATAAATAATCAAATTTGTGAATGAAGTGTGTGCACGTGCGGAGCACGTACACATGTTTGGCAAACGAGAGGGAAAAGAGTGGCCGGGCTGTTTCTTTTTGGAGTGGAGGGAAATTTGAGTTGAATTTATTAGTGGATTAGTGGTGGAGTTAGTGGAGAAGTAGATAATTGGTTTCAGTAACTACCCACTAATTAAACCTATATTAATACCCTTATCCCTACACCACTCTCCTCATCCCTTTTCTCTTCTTCCTCTGTGTATTCCGAAAGCACCAAAAATCAAATCATCCAGCATACTTTGCCTTCTACACCTACTCCTATGTCTACATGCATATAGGCCCTAATGTGTGTGTATATATATATATATATATATATATATATATATATATATATATATATATGTAGTCATATGTACCTCTCTCTCTCTTTCTTCCTTTCCTCTTTCTTCTTCCTACCGAAAGCAAAAGTCCCATCAGCCTAGCCCATGTTGATACAACCTACTCCTCCACCTATCCCATCATATATTGGTGCATATATATATATATACCTATGTATATAGGTATGTATATAGTATGTGCACATGATGGAGAATGAATTGCTCCATGTGCTTGCCGAAGATGGTGCTTTAGTCTTGCTGTGCATTACCAAAAATGGCAATGGATCTTGGGCTTGCTTTGGTGTGCAGATTTCGAGGAGTTTTCAATCGGAGTTTCTTTAGGAGCTCCAAATTCTAGGAGTTCATTTGAGTACAAATTCTTCAACTTTGAGTGAGTGTTTCTTAAATTCTTTCTAATTTAGGAGTAGAAATTGCATGATAGATAATATATAATTTATTTATTGAATTGAAATTGCTATGATGAGATTACATGCTAATTAATGTAGAGTTGAATTGCTAAATTTTATTTGGTGTGGTAGATGTAAATTGCTTAATCTATTCTCTAAATTGTTATGATTGCTAGTTTGGAATGCTAGAATTGAAGAGACATGATTTGTATGGAATTGATGCATGTTAAGACATTGGTTAAAATAATGCAAATGTGTAGAAAGGAATTGTTTGATAGTAATGTGTTAAAGAAGTACGGATCTAATCTCACTAATATTCGTTTTTATGAGTATAGAAATTTTATAAGAAAAGTTTTGGTGAAAGACAACATTTTTGGGAAATTGATTATATGTGTTTTTATGCATTTCTGAAGAAAAGATTTTATTTTATTGCAAAATGAGAAACTTATGAGTTCGAGAACAAGTACGATGTTGATTTTCAAAGGAATACATTCCGGGAATGACTTATATTTTTATAGAAGTACAAATCAATTGAAAGGTCGAAAATATATTTAGGATCCACTTTAAACTGCAACCTGGTGCAATCAACAGTCGATCGAGCTAGAGTCCACAATCAACTGACAAATTATTAAATTTTGGATTTTCTGCAGGACAGTCGACTGTCTACTTTTCCACAGTCGACTGTTACTGTCTTAATTATTGGTTTTTGAGTATCAAAGTTTTGCAGAACAGTCGACTGATTCTTTGCCAACAGTCAACTGAACTGACTGTGTTTTCGAGTTTCAAAGTTCGTAGGACGGTCGATTGGACATTTTTCCACAGTCGACTGAATTGGCTTTTGTTCTTGAGTTTGTCTCACAGAACAGTCGACGGACCACTTTTAACGGTCGACTGCCCCTGTCTTGGCTGATGGATTTTCATGAGTTTGGATTCGATTTCTGACATGTGAAAGTTGAATAAGATTGAATACGAGATTTTATGATTATTAATACTTGATTGAGATTATTTTTGAAATGCACACAAGGGTACAAATGATTAAATTGGCTAAGAGATTGACTTATATCGTGTTATGTGATTATAGAAGAAATGTTTTGAGAAAGAGTTTGTGAACAAAAGAAATGGAAATGATTATTTGAGATTGATTATGACATATTGTTGATCTCTAGAAAGAGATAGTTGTTGGAATCTACAGGCTAGGCGAGACCCTAGTGACCGGCAGTTTTATTTATGATTAGAGAGCTAACCGTTGAGGGTTGAGCATCTCTTGAGAAGTAGTCAGGTAGGCTGACTGTCTCTTTTGTTATGATTTAAGTCCGGTAAAGTAAGCTAGCTCTAGGTTGTGACGATTTTCTTTTAAAATAAACAAAATTGTAAGGATTAGATACATAGTAAAGATGTGATAAAAATAAGAGAAAAACACAAGTATGAGGGCCTCGGAGCCACGGAGTGAGAATATTCACAGGCTGTCTTCACGATGCATCGTGAGATGATGTGGATATATCTCCAGGAGTCCGCACCGCAGGTGACGCTCGTGGGGTGTTTGGTGACTGCGGGTGGTGTCATGTCCCATGTCGGAGGTTGAATTGTCCACAGGCTGTCTTCACGATGCGTCGTGACATGACATGGGATTTTCCTCCAAGCTGTCTGGACATGAGCTCGTACTCATAGAACATCTAGGATAGTTATCGTTGTTACAGTAGTAGTTTAAGTCATGGCGAGGGATTGAACCCTACAAGATGAAGAATGATTAAGGGCTTCCCCTCAGACTCATGTAGTATGGGATGTATAGAATCCGAACAAGTGCGCATTAGGGTCATGTAATATTAAATAACTGCATTAAGGACTAAGTGCACAGCACAACACGACATCAATAGGATAGTCCCTTTTGTAGCTTTGTTTGTGATCAAGTTGGTGTTTGCTAAAGTATTTAAGAATCGTTATACTGTTTTCGGTATAGAGAGGATAGCCGTGTATAATATTTCGTCGATTGTAAGCAACTGACGTGCCCATAGTTTTATATACAGGACTTGGAGTTTACATGCAGATATAAAGATGATTTGATGTTGTTGATTACTTAAATGTTAAAGTTGTAACAGTTGTACATTTATTATTGTTGTATTTTATTAATTCTGCTGCTTGTTGATGTAAAAGACTCTGATGTAACATTGTAATAATAAAAGTTTCAATTTCCTTGTAAAATTGTACGAAAGAAGTGTAAAGATCATGTGGAACTTCGAATTCAGTTGTATTTAGAATTTGGGGTGTTACAACAAGTGGACTCTGTCTCTCAACCGAAATATTTCCCTTCCCTGCGGTCGTAAGAGATTGGAGTGGAGAAGAACTGTGAGCCAACGTGGTGTACTTAGCTTCTCATATTTGTGCCAGAATGAATAAGGGTCTCCCATGTATTCTCAAGCTTGTACCAGGATGTTGATGTAAAATAAAGATTTTATACGTATTTTTATCTGTACTCCTGCATTTTTTGTGTGTTGTGACTCATTGTCTAAAGTTGACGAGTCATGGGAGCAGCTCTAGAGGCGAGCGGGACTCCAGACTCATTGTGTTTGAATTAGCATGTTGTGGGAGCCTCTCTAGGGAAGAATTGAACTCTGAACTTTCTAGTTAAGAGTTAACAAGTTGCAAGAACAGTTCGAGTGACGAGTCAGGCCCGGTACTTGCTTGTTCGCAAGTTGCAAGAGCAACTTCGAGCCACGAGTTTTGACTATGTACTTGTTGTTTGAAGAGTTAATGAGTTGTGGGAGCAATTCGAGTGACAAGTCGAGCCCTGAACTTGCTTGTTTGCAAGTTGCAAGAGTGATTTCAAGCCACGAGTTTGGACTCCGAACTTGTTATTTGAAGAGTTAACAAGTTTCGGGAGCTGTTTGAGTGATTATTTGAGCCCGATCTTGCTCTTTGAAGAGTTAACAAGTTGTTGACGTAGCTCGGTAGAGGAGCTGAGCATTGAACTCGTTATTTTGTGTCGGATAGTAGTACAATTATTTTGCAAAAGAAAATGCTAAGTTTTACTGAAAAATAAATCTAAGTGGTTGTCTTGGTGGCTAGCCTTTATTATATGATTTGTCCTTTATAAGGATTAGCTTTATTACAAACCTAAAGAACCTAGTGGAGGATGTTATGCGGCTTCGTTTAACTTCATCAGATGCTCGGTGTTCCAATTCCTTGATATCTTCTAAACCCCAAGTCTTCAAGTCAGCAGGTTCCTGAGCAGACGGTTTTGGAGACCTTGTATGGTCCTTCCCTGTTTGGAGTGAGCTTTCCCTTCTTTGCGTGGGTCAGAGATTTCGAGCTTCTGTAAGACGAGGTATCCTTCTTTGAGGTTTGTTGGGCGGACCTTTTTGTTGTAGAACGTCTCCACTCTTTGTTGATAGATGTGTCTTCATTGATCAAACTTATTGTGAACTTCTTCAATGATATCAAGGTTGCCCTGGAGGTCATTTGAGTTCTCATCTTCATTGAAGAAGAGGAGACAGAGGGAAAGTAGTCCCACTTCTAGGGGGGTCAGTGCTTTGGAATCGAAAATGAGGTTGAATAGGGATTCTCCTATTGGTGTCCTCTTCATGGTCTTGTATGACCATTGCACACTAGGATCTCTTCAACCTATAGCCCCTTGGGAGCTTCATCGAGCCTTTTCTTGAGGCCATCAAGGATCTGTCGGTTGGCTCGGATTGGTCTGGCGGTGCAAGATGGAAGAGAAACGTTATTCAATCCCTAGATGTAACACCCCGTAAAAATTAAAATTACAATTTTGCCCCTGGGTGTTACGCACGTATATTGTGTAATGTATTTCACTACATATTTTGGATTCGTACTATTTATACATTTTTCGTATTGATTTTTCCCTATTCTGAGTCAACAAAAATATAATATTTCAATCCCTGGAATTTACGTGCTTTATACATATTTTGATACACGTGTTTCCACCACTACGTATAATATTTTCTATATATTTTAATTATTTATTTTTATGTATTTAAATCTATTTTATAAAACGAAAATTTATTTTCCCCTTGTTTTTGATTAAAATGCATTTTTCAATTTTTTCTGCACGTATGGTGCACGTGCAAATTTTTATTCTCATTTTGCTACTCTCATTTTACTATTTTTAGCATGCATTAGTTTTATTTAGCCTTTCTTTTGATCCATGGACCTATAAACTAAAATGTAGCCCATTAGGAGAGGAGCCCACTAGATAATTAAATAAATTAATTAGTAATGAGCCCATGTAGCAAGCCCACTAGATAATTAAATAAATTAATTAGTAATGAGCCCATGTAGCAAGCCCACTATTAAAATCACATTTTTAGTTAAACATGTACTAATACATGACAAGTTACACATATTAGTACACATTTAGAGTTATAGAAATGTGTTCATATTTGTTTATACATGTGTGCATGCATACACAAATGTATTTGGACCATTTTTTGGGCAAGGGGAGGAGAAGAGTTGGTAGGTTGAGTTAGTGGAGAGTAGGGAGATGAAGAGATGGAGGTTTTAGGAGTTAAGAAAGTGGAGAGTTGTAAAATAAATTTGAAGAGTTATGAGGGTGAGATTTTTGCACTTTAGACCCTTCCAAAATCCTATAAATAGAGTCCCATTTCCTACATTTCTCTTGCACCAAAATCAATATCAAAATAAGTGTAAGAAAAAGAAAGAAAGGAAGAAAAAGAAAGAGAGTAAGAAAGTTATTGTGCTTGGAGGATCTCTTGCTTGGAAAGGAGAAATTGCTAGGAGGAGAAGCCTTACTAGGAGCTAGGAATCTTTGGATCTAGAAGTGGTGCTCTTCCCTTCATTAGTCAAGTTTCAATTGAGGTGGGTGTTCTCCTACTTTCTAATTTTCTTTAAATGTACATGCTAATAAAAGTGAATGAGTAGTTTTGATAAAATAGAATAACTATACTATGATTGTGGTGAGATTGATAGTGAATCATGCTATGTTGACAAATAGATTAACATTGTGTTAGTGGGTGACCCCATACTTTCTAATTTAGAATAATGCATGCTAAGTAATAAATAATGAGTAGTATGGAATTTCTTATATGATTTATGCTATGGTATGAGTTGAGAATGATAAGTAGTTCATGTATGATTAATAAATTAAATCATGTTAGGGATTAATGAGAAAAAGGAATTGATTGATTATTTATCATACATTAGCATGCTATTTAATGAATAGTATAAGTTTAATATGATAATTAGAAAATAAATTCATGCTTTTGTGTATGTTAAATTGTAGAAATATTATTGTTGATTAAGAAACAAAACATTGTCATGTTGCTTAGAAATGAGAACAAAAAGTATGGACAAACTTTCATTAGCTTGTTAATGTGCAAATGTAGAAACTAGTAATTATGAGATTATTGGAAGAGATTTCATTATGGTTAAAAAGAAATTTTTCTTTTAGTAAAGTGGATGGTTTCTTACTTTCTAGTTGTAGAAATACCATGCTAGAAATTATAAATTAGTTTTGTGAAAATTCATATAGAATTTTGGAAAAAATTATTGTATTGGTAATAATTATCCATAACAAATGTTTTTAATAAATTTATTAGCATAAGGGCTAATATTATAATTATATTATACATGGTACATCATTTACGATATGCAATAATTTAGTTTAAATTCCGGGATGTTCATGTTTATTTAGTACTTTGCAATATGGTTCATAATTATTTTAACATATGGGTACATATACATTATTTCAAACCAATTGATACCTTCAGGAATCTTATATTATAAGCATGTATATGATTATAATAACGAGTATCATACACGTGCACACGTGCACGGGGATAATGGAAGGGATAATGAAAAGGGTAAAAAGAAAATAATTTCCGAAACTGATCCACCGTGGAAAATATTTACCCGACTGGTCCACTTTTGAAAATATTTACCAAAGTTAGTCCACAACTGGTCCACTTTCAAAAATATTTGGCCTATGTACCCAAGCAAACTGTAGCAAACTAGTTGTTCGGCTACTTGTGCATTGTATAATGTAGTCTTCATATTTACTACAAGGTTTATATGTTTTAAGAAGAAATGTAAAGTATTACTTTTGTGAAGTGATTTTCTTGAAGAGAATTTTACTCTTATTTGTTCGAAGAATATTCTAAGTAAAGTGAGACATTATAATGGCTTGATTTTATTATGAAATCTCATGTGATAGAATTGTGTTCTTAAAAGAAATTATTCCTTTGCTTATAAAGAATGTGAACGGAGGACTAGATAATGAATAATGATGAGACTATGATTACTTGTGATTAAGTTGAAAGAAGAAATTATATAAGTTTAAGACATGATTACTAAAGGGTATGTGTACCCATGTTTCTTGTACATGAAGATTATGATTAAGAATTAGTAAGACTTCGGTTACCGGTAATTTTGAAAGAAAGAATTGATATGATTTTGAGATAATGCCGTCGGGCGATCTCGTATTTTGTGAATAAATCCGGTATGAGGTAAAACTGATTCTAGGGTGATAACATATTCATGTCTTGAACTAAAAATAATTAGGGACTTAAGTGAAGATGTGATAAACTTGTGCAAACGTAAATGGGTGCTTCTATATAGTCGGCGGTGGATCTCCGTGGCTATAGACCCAGTTGGTGGACTGTGGTTGCCCCATAGGAGATGGACTGTATTTTATCCGGGACTTAGGGTAGTCGACGGATGTTTACCATACTCCAAAGAATATGTATATACCGGGACTGGAAGGGAATTTACGGGATTATTCTCACGATATAATAGCCAGGGAGGCTGGGATCTGTTATTATAGCCAGGGAGGCTAGCCAGGGAGGCTGAGATCCGTATCTGTGGAATAACTCTAAAACTTGTTTTATTACTGGGTAGTCTCATGGCGAGGGATCGAACCCTTTAATGTGGAGTACGTAGGCGCTTGCCCTCAGACCTATGTAGTATGGGATGCATAGAATCTGAACAAGTGTGCATTAGTGTCATCCTAGTATAGAAATGTGTGCATTAGGCATTAAGGCATGACATACACTTATGTTTAGAATAATCACTTTGACACTTTACTTGTTCATTCAATCTTTTTGTGATTTGCTAAAGTATGAGATCGTTATACTATTCCCGGCATAGAGAGGATAGCCGTGTATAGCATTTCGTCAGTTGTAAGTAACTGACGTGCCCACAGATTAACATGCAGGTAAAGGACCGTACATGAAGCTATGAAGTGGATATGCTGATGCTGTTTTTATTTTAAAGATGTTGTAAATGTTTTATTGTAAATTTTATTCTCCGCTGTGTAAAACCAAGTGTAAATAAACTCTGATGTATTGTGAATAAAAAGTTTTAAATGTCCTTGTAAAATTGTACGAAGTGAAGTAAAGATCCTGTGAAATCTCGAATTTATCCTTATATGTAAATTCGGGGCGTTACAGATGGTATCAGAGCATGCTTCACAAGTAGTACAAGTTTATAAGGAACGATAAAAAAGTGACGATAAATTTGGGAACAAACCAAAAGAGTCCTTCTGTCAACCGGGTGTAAATAACCCTAAGCGACACGGTATTTAAGCGTCTTCGGACCACCGCTAGCTGGGAACCGACTCTTACGGCTAACCCAAGTAAATCGGAACTTGATAGACTAAAGATTTGTTTAGGAAGCATAGTAAGATCATTAACTATAGTCTAGAACCCGTGACACCTTATTGAGTAGTTACAATATTATTCCTGCAGACACTAGAGTGTGAGTTTCAGTCTGTAGAGATTTAAATGTAAGTGATTTACATTTGTGTTACTCTATGCACTGATATTTTCTTTTCTTTTGGATGGCTGGAGTCGTGAATGAAGTTGTTATTAACTTACATTCAATTTCATTCATGATGATTCTCCTCGTATACATTGATATGAGAGTGTATGCGAGCACATTTTGCCCCTGGGTATCAGAGTGGCGCAGTGGAAGCGTGGTAGCTTGGACCGTCATTTATGATACCTTACACACTTTCCTCTCAAATTATTTTGTAGATTTTTATCATGGTACTTTCTCCATATTTTTCAAATAAATATTTTCTTATGTTATTAAATCATTTGAATATTTATTATTTGTCTATCTTCCTTAGTCTTGATATTTTAAACTTGTTTTTCAAACTTAAAATTTTTCATGTATTTATGTCACTTTATATTTACCCGTTTATATCTAATATTACTTTACGTATTTTTGCCAAGTTTTAAATTGCCATTTATTAAATTAATATTTCAACAATTATTTTCTTCATTTTGGATTTTTCTTATGAAATTTTCTTATGTGCACTCATTTTATATGATTCGATTTCTCTGATCTTATCCTATATGTTCTTAACAAGATTGAAATTTTTCTACCTATATAAATATGACCTAACATTTGTTTTATTGTCTACACTAGGTACTATTATTATTGCATACTTGTTTTGTTATGATTTACTTTTACTATTAATCACTAATTTTGTAGTTTTCACTTCTTTATCACTATTTATATATTATATTTTCTCAAATTTTAATTGTCTTTACACTCTTAGTTATTGCATATATTCTCCCAATGATTTCTATATATATCATATATTTCAATATTCTTATTATACATATCACTTTACCATCATCTCATTACTACATTAATATTTTTGCATATACTTGTTTATGTCTATTGTCCTAATTGGCTACACTATATAATTATTGTTTTCAATTGTGTTTCCATCTCGTGTATGTGCTTTACACTATTTTGTCTTAATGTTATAAAATATTTTCATCACTACAAAATTTTGTATATTCACAAAGTATTTCAACGTATGCTTTCTATTTTTTTCAAATTGTGTGTATAATTGTTATAGTTACCTTACAAACTATTTTATTAATTGGTATACAAAGTCTTTTTATGTTATCTATACTTTCAACCAAGTCTCATTCCCATTTATTTTTCCAAACTCTTATTCAATGGTCTTGTTTTAAATTGCTAATTTTGCAAATTTTCTACCGTTTATTACATTGATAATTTTTTTTTCTTTCTAAACTACCTATTGACTATGTTTTCTTCACCACATTGTTTTCCGAACTATTTCGAAATTAAAGGCATAATTGACTTTTCCTTTTTATCTAATAGCTCACATAATACTATTTTTGTACGAAAATTTCTCTTAAACTATTCTATCTCTTGTCACATTTCAGTTCTTATGCCATTTTCCTAATTTTCTTGTTCCGTCTTGTAACATCTTAATATTCATAGTTTTCTTATAAAGAGTTTGTCGTGTTTGTTGCGTATACTACATTTATTTTTCTTAAAGTTGTAGTTTTCTAAATACAAATATTTTCTGTGACATGTACAAAATACAATCTTTACCCTAGCGAGTTCCGGGGACGGAACTACTCTAAGGGGGGGAGAGTGTAACACCCCGCAAAAATTGAAATTACAATTTTGCCCCTGGGTGTTACGCACGTATATTTTGTAATGTATTTCACTACATATTTTGGATTCGTACTATTTATACATTTTTCGTATTGATTTTTCCCTATTCTGAGTCAACAAAAATATAATATTTCAAACCCTGGAATTTACGTGCTTTATACATATTTTGATGCACGTGTTTCCACCACTACGTATAATATTTTCTATATGTTTTAATTATTTATTTTTATGTATTTAAATCTATTTTATAAAACGAAAATTTATTTTCCCCTTGTTTTTGATTAAAATGCATTTTTCAATTTTTTCTGCACGTATGGTGCACGTGCAAATTTTTATTCTCATTTTGCTACTCTCATTTTACTATTTTTAGCATGCATTAGTTTTATTTAGCCTTTCTTTTGATCCATGGACCTATAAACTAAAATGTAGCCCATTAGGAGAGGAGCCCACTAGATAATTAAATAAATTAATTAGTAATGAGCCCATGTAGCAAGCCCACTAGATAATTAAATAAATTAATTAGTAATGAGCCCATGTAGCAAGCCCACTATTAAAATCACATTTTTAGTTAAACATGTACTAATACATGACAAGTTACACATATTAGTACACATTTAGAGTTATAGAAATGTGTTCATATTTGTTTATACATGTGTGCATGCATACACAAAATGTATTTGGACCATTTTTTGGGCAAGGGGAGGAGAAGAGTTGGTAGGTTGAGTTAGTGGAGAGTGGGGAGATGAAGAGATGGAGGTTTTAGGAGTTAGGAAAGTGGAGAGTTGTAAAATAAATTTGAAGAGTTATTAGGGTGAGATTTTTGCACTTTAGACCCTTCCAAAATCCTATAAATAGAGTCCCATTTCCTACATTTCTCTTGCACCAAAATCAATATCAAAATAAGTGTAAGAAAAAGAAAGAAAGGAAGAAAAAGAAAGAGAGTAAGAAAGTTATTGTGCTTGGAGGATCTCTTGCTTGGAAAGGAGAAATTGCTAGGAGGAGAAGCCTTACTAGGAGCTAGGAATCTTTGGATCTAGAAGTGGTGCTCTTCCCTTCATTAGTCAAGTTTCAATTGAGGTGGGTGTTCTCCTACTTTCTAATTTTCTTTGAATGTACATGCTAATAAAAGTGAATGAGTAGTTTTGATAAAATAGAATAACTATACTATGATTGTGGTGAGATTGATAGTGAATCATGCTATGTTGACAAATAGATTAACATTGTGTTAGTGGGTGACCCCATACTTTCTAATTTAGAATAATGCATGCTAAGTAATAAATAATGAGTAGTATGGAATTTCTTATATGATTTATGCTATGGTATGAGTTGAGAATGATAAGTAGTTCATGTATGATTAATAAATTAAATCATGTTAGGGATTAATGAGAAAAAGGAATTGATTGATTATTTATCATACATTAGCATGCTATTTAATGAATAGTATAAGTTTAATATGATAATTAGAAAATAAATTCATGCTTTTGTGTATGTTAAATTGTAGAAATATTATTGTTGATTAAGAAACAAAACATTGTCATGTTGCTTAGAAATGAGAACAAAAAGTATGGACAAACTTTCATTAGCTTGTTAATGTGCAAATGTAGAAACTAGTAATTATGAGATTATTGGAAGAGATTTCATTATGGTTAAAAAGAAATTTTTCTTTTAGTAAAGTGGATGGTTTCTTACTTTCTAGTTGTAGAAATACCATGCTAGAAATTATAAATTAGTTTTGTGAAAATTCATATAGAATTTTGGAAAAAATTATTGTATTGGTAATAATTATCCATAACAAATGTTTTTAATAAATTTATTAGCATAAGGGCTAATATTATAATTATATTATACATGGTACATCATTTACGATATGCAATAATTTAGTTTAAATTCCGGGATGTTCATGTTTATTTAGTACTTTGCAATATGGTTCATAATTATTTTAACATATGGGTACATATACATTATTTCAAACCAATTGATACCTTCAGGAATCTTATATTATAAGCATGTATATGATTATAATAACGAGTATCATACACGTGCACACGTGCACGGGGATAATGGAAGGGATAATAAAAAGGGTAAAAAGAAAATAATTTCCGAAACTGATCCACCGTGGAAAATATTTACCCGACTGGTCCACTTTTGAAAATATTTACCAAAGTTAGTCCACAACTGGTCCACTTTCAAAAATATTTGGCCTATGTACCCAAGCAAACTGTAGCAAACTAGTTGTTCGGCTACTTGTGCATTGTATAATGTAGTCTTCATATTTACAACAAGGTTTATATGTTTTAAGAAGAAATGTAAAGTATTACTTTTGTGAAGTGATTTTCTTGAAGAGAATTTTACTCTTATTTGTTCGAAGAATATTCTAAGTAAAGTGAGACATTATAATGGCTTGATTTTATTATGAAATCTCATGTGATAGAATTGTGTTCTTAAAAGAAATTATTCCTTTGCTTATAAAGAATGTGAACGGATGACTAGATAATGAATAATGATGAGACTATGATTACTTGTGATTAAGTTGAAAGAAGAAATTATATAAGTTTAAGACATGATTACTAAAGGGTATGTGTACCCATGTTTCTTGTACATGAAAGATTATGATTAAGAATTAGTAAGACTTCGGTTACCGGTAATTTTGAAAGAAAGAATTGATATGATTTTGAGATAATGCCGTCGGGCGATCTCGTATTTTGTGAATAAATCCGGTATGAGGTAAAACTGATTCTAGGGTGATAACATATTCATGTCTTGAACTAAAAATAATTAGGGACTTAAGTGAAGATGTGATAAACTTGTGCAAACGTAAATGGGTGCTTCTATATAGTCGGCGGTGGATCTCCGTGGCTATAGACCCAGTTGGTGGACTGTGGTTGCCCCATAGGAGATGGACTGTATTTTATCCGGGACTTAGGGTAATCGACGGATGTTTACCATACTCCAAAGAATATGTATATACCGGGGCTGGAAGGGAATTTACGGGATTATTCTCACGATATAATAGCCAGGGAGGCTGGGATCTGTTATTATAGCCAGGGAGGCTAGCCAGGGAGGCTGAGATCCGTATCTGTGGAATAACTCTAGAACTTGTTTTATTACTGGGTAGTCTCATGGCGAGGGATCGAACCCTTTAATGTGGAGTACGTAGGCGCTTGCCCTCAGACCTATGTAGTATGGGATGCATAGAATCTGAACAAGTGTGCATTAGTGTCATCCTAGTATAGAAATGTGTGCATTAGGCATTAAGGCATGACATACACTTATGTTTAGAATAATCACTTTGACACTTTACTTGTTCATTCAATCTTTTTGTGATTTGTTAAAGTATGAGATCGTTATACTATTCCCGGCATAGAGAGGATAGCCGTGTATAGCATTTCGTCAGTTGTAAGTAACTGACGTGCCCACAGATTAATATGCAGGTAAAGGACTGTACATGAAGCTATGAAGTGGATATGCTGATGCTGTTTTTATTTTAAAGATGTTGTAAATGTTTTATTGTAAATTTTATTCTTCCGCTGTGTAAAACCAAGTGTAAATAAACTCTGATGTATTGTGAATAAAAAGTTTTAAATTTCCTTGTAAAATTGTACGAAGTGAAGTAAAGATCCTGTGAAATCTCGAATTTATCCTTATATGTAAATTCGGGGCGTTACACTAGATCAGCGCAGAATTTGCAGAATCCCTTTGCATTGAATTGGGTTCCATTGCCGGTGATGAGAATTCAGGGGATGCCAAACTGCGTACAATGATCTTCCAAAAGAATTGCTGAATCTATTGTTTGCTTGTAGAGGCTAATGGTTCTGCTTCGATCCACTTTGTGAAATAGTCAATAGTTAAACTATGAAGTTTCTTTTGCCACTTGCGGGAGGAAACAGCCTAAGTAAGTCTATTCCCCACACGGCAAAGGGGATTGTGATTGACATTGAGCTAAGGTCAGCCTGGGCCACCCGCTTAATGGGGGAGAACTTTTGGCAGGAGGTGCATCGGTGAACATATTCTTGGGCATCGTTGAGGAGTGAAGGCAAATAGTATCCATGAGTAATAAGTTTTCGTGCAATGGACCTCACACCCATGTGGCCACCACCGATTCCTTCATGTACTTCTCTAAAAGCGTACTTTGCCTCCTTGGAGGAAAGGCATCACAAGTAAGGTCTACCAACAATAAGAGTGTAGAAGCACTTGTACATGACTCCTTCAAAAGTGTGTACCTTTCTGCCCTTACCCGGACCTTTCTTGCTTCTCTTGGAAGTGTGGGGAGGACCCACTGTCAGGAAGTCTAACAAGGGTTTCATCCAATTTTCCTCAAGTGTTTGAGGATGACGAACATGAGCTCTATGGCTTCCTCTTCGACCCTTGGCTTGAGTAGGACCTCAATGAGCGATGTGTGATCGAGTCCTTCGAAGAAAGAGGATGCTAAATTTAAGAGGGCATCTTCTTTCCCATTTTCCTCGCAGGGGATGCGAGTCACTATGGCCTCTTGGAATATGGCTAAGAGCTTCTTGACACAAACTAAGTACCTAATTATGCGGTCACCATAGCCTCATGGTCTTCTTGAATTTGAATTACCACCAGCTGGGAGTCGCTAAACACTCTTACTTTTTGTGCCCCCACTTTCTGAGCTAAGAGGAGGCCGGTGATCAACGTCTCATATTCATCCTCATTATTTGCGGCTTTGAAGTTGAGGCGAAGTGAGTACTAGAGAGTGAATTTGTCTAGACTGAGCAAAATGACATCAACCCCGCCCTCTTTAATGCAAGAGGAGCCATCGACATAGACATTTCAGGATAGAGGATCTTCGCCTTCCTCAGGGGGTTTGGGGATGGTGCTTCGATGATGAATTCGGCTAAGGCTAGGACTTTAATAACCATCCTCGGTCGATAGCTGATGTCTTGTTGACTTAACTCGTGGACCACTTCATGGGTCGTCCAGAGTTTTCTAGTTTGTGGAGTACTTGCTTGAGGGGTTGGTTGGAGAGGACCATAATATGTGGCATTCACATTGACGACCATGAAGTCCAGGACCTCAGTTCGGGTAGCTGAGGCTTTTCCTGCAGTCACGTTGATGGTGACTATTTCTTCAATCTAGACTAGAACCCTAGAGAACCCATGGAAAGTGTACCCAGAGGATTTCAAACGGTCCTTGAAAAGTTTAAGGCCTTCGAAAGCTTCTAAGATGAGAATATTCACTGAGCTACCATTGTCGACCAAGTCCATCACAATGCGGTGTTCAGAAGCCTTCTAGATATTTATCTGAGAAAGATACTAGAACTCCTAAGCCCCTCACGGGAGGAAAGTTGTGCACTAAGTTTACCTCTCAGATGAATGCCTTCCGGGATGAATTAAACTCCCCGCCCATAGGTCATCCGTGGATGGAGTGGAAAATGGCCAAATGCTCCGAGTCTTGGGACCTGAGATCTTTCTCTACAAGCTTATTAGCTTCTTGAGCCTGAGGAGGCTCGACCATATCCTTGTGGGTGTACTTTGAGAGGTGACCATTGTGGATGAGAGCTTCGATTTGATCTTTGAGAGCTTGGCAATCATCCGTGTCATGGCCATAGTCCCCATGAAATTGGCACCACCGACCCTTGTCTCTTCTTTAGCTTGTTGTGTTCATCCTAGGAAAGGGGCGAAGTAGCCCATATCCGTAGATTTCCAATAGGATTGTTGATATGCTGGAGTTGAAAGGGATGAACTTGTTAAAATGAGGGGCCGAAGCAGAGCAACGCTGATCGGACTCGTCCTTCTGAGTTTTCTTTGCCCTTTCTTCATTTGTATTCTTTACTTTGTTACCAGATGAGGACTCCCTTTGGTCATGAGGATGAAGAGCCTCATCAGCTAGGATGTACTTCTCACTCCTCTGCAGGAGTTCAGAGAACTCCCAAGGAGGTTTTTGGCAGGAGATGCTTTGAGGGAGGCGTGGCTGACGTTGTGTCGAAAGGCGGCAGTTGTTATACCTTAGTATTGTCCCTTGGATTCTTAGCAATCTAATATATAATAACACGTCCACCTTATCCTAACCAGTATGGGACTATGTATACCTACAATACCTCCTCTTATCTTATGTTCCTGGGAGCTCACCAACTAACTGGAGTCGGACTCCTTTTGCGTCTTCATTATAGGGGCGAGGACGATCAACGGAATTTCTGTTGCCAGGGCGAAGGGCTTCTCTGGCATCTTTGGTTCTCCTAGCAGGGAGCATCATCCTGAAAGCACCTTTCATTTAAGCAATGACGGAGGTCTGTTCCCCACTGTAGGGAGTTGATGGCATCGCGAAGGTATGGTTGCACAGTGGGCATTGCAGGGGGTACCATGGAGGGAGTGACCGTGCACACCGACCCCCTAGTTCTCTATTGGATGAGGTTTGGGACGGCTGAGATGGGAGCCTGCCAATGCAGCCCTACTGAAAAAAGGCTGAGATGATGGTTGAGAAGGTGGAGAAGGAGAATGAGGAGGTTGTGACGGTTGGGCCCCCGTGGCGGTTGGCGGCGGCCGCTGTCTTCATCATTCTTGTAAGAAGCATGACCGAAAGTGGTTTTTTGTTGGCGAATGTAGTTTTGTACAAACTGTGCCAATCATTTGCTTTTTTCAGAGTTGGAGCAGTCATATGATGTGTTCTTATTTCGAAAGGAAAACTTGATATCTAAACCATAGATCATGATCTAAAATTGGATGGTTGAAGAGTCCTTGATCTGAATATGAGTGGTTGGGAACATATGGACTTGAATCTGGATGGCTGAAAACGTCCGGCGAACACTGGGGTTGGCCCCAGCAAAAGACCATCTGACACTGAAGTCAGTAACTCAAAAAGGAGATTAGACTTTTAGTTGCAAAAGATTGATCAACCCTGACTGGGGGTGGTGGATATTTATAGAGTAGAAGTTAGTTTCAAAAGATCGACCCAAAAATGTATCTTTTAAGTTTAAACTAATGATTCCCGTGGTGATGGGATATAATTGGTTAATAATCCTATTTTAGATATGAAATTTGACTGACAATTTTAATTAGCTGAAAATCTCTCTTTCTTAGGTTATAAGGTAAACCTTAATTGTTGGCTTAACTGAACTATGTTAATTAGCTGAAAATCTCTCTTTCTTAGCTGACAATTTTAATTGAACTTGTTCATCAAAATCTCTCTTTCTTGTAGGCCTGTAGATGCTTTAAAGTTACTGATATGGCTAAAAATGGGGTTAAATCGGAACCGTCCAGATTGGGCACGAATCTTGATGCTCGGGGGTAAAAGGGTAATTTCACATACACGTGGATCCAAGGCGGGTACTGAATCTCCTTCTCACAGATCCAATAACTCGCAAACGGATCCACACCTATCGGGTACGGGTCCCGACCCAGGACGAACCCAAATCAACGAGAGACAAATCAGGATCCCTGATTTGGCCTAATCAACAGCCCTGATTTGCTCCCACCGGGAATCAAGGAAAGATTTCCTAAACAGACTGAGGATTTTGCTCCCGGCTGTTACACAGGAAATCAGACCCTTAAACGGCTCCCCTGGCGACTATAAATACAACCCCTCTACCACCATGACCAGGTTAATCACTTCTTCACCACTTTTAAGCTCTTTCTTAATCTCTTCTGATTACTGACAAGAGCGTCAGAGGGTGCGTCGCCGGAATCAACCCCGGTGTCTCGCACTTCCTTGCAGGTTGTGCCAGGAGCAAGAAGGCTTGAGTCAACTGTTCAGGTTGTTCTCGGACTCACAAATTCTATCTGTTTACCCCCACACCAGAATTAGCGGTAACAGATTGGCGCCGTCTGTGGGAACCAACCGCACGAACAGCCTCAGCCCCTTCTCCGTCGTCCTCTCCAACCATGCCTCCAAAGAAGGTCAGATCAAGAGGGTCCAACCGCGGGAACAATCCTGCCGACCCTACGGAGGAAGCCCCTGCCAATCCTATTCCTCAGTCCGACCTCCCTCTGCCAGCCCAGCAGGGCCAACCTCCTCTTCCCAGGCAGCAACCCAACAATGGCCCTTCCGGCCATAACGGTCGGAAGCAGAAGCAGCCCCTCAACTAGGACCATGTCTCGGTCCATAATTGGTCCTCGGACTCGATGGCTTCTCATCATCCCGACCTCCGCAACACGCTCCTGAACTGCCAGAAAGACGACGACCTCCGCACCCACCTTGACGAGAGGCGGGCCCGAGAGGGAGCCTCCCGCCAGCGTCAGGGTGAGCGGTCCCCTCGTCGCCGAGACGGTAGGAGGTCCCCGGACCGCAGGGGCCGGGCAACATCTCCCGAACGCAGGAGGAGGAGGCCGCATTCCCCCACGGATCGGCATCCTCGGAGGAACAATGACGCACCGATCACTCGTGCCGAGTTCTTGCAATTTCAGGACACCGTTCTGCAGGCTCTCAACCTTCGGCAGAACGTCCAAAATGCTCAGAGGGCTCCGACGCTCCCGAGGGACCCCAGTCCTCGCGGCCGAACCCGAAGTCCTTCCCCGGCTCCCAACCGCCAGCGGCAGCAATACAGTCCTCGCCGATCCCAGGACTACCGGCACCGCAGTCCGCGCTCCCCCTCCTATGAAGAGGAGTCCGGGGGGTCATACGATAACCAGCAGAGGGACGACGCCCTCATCCGCCGTCTCCATGAGGTGTAAAGGCTTATCGGCCGCATGAACAGGGAGGAGGAGTCCCGAGCAGGAACCGTCCGTCCCAGCCGACCCCCTTTCTCGCAGTCTATCATGGAGGCCCACATACCGAGGGGTTTCAAACCTCCGCAGTTTGAAACGTACTCAGGGGAATCCGACCCGGTCGATCATGTCGAAAGCTTCAAGACCCTGATGCTGATCCATCAAGCTTCCGACGCCGTGCTCTGCAGGACCTTCCCTGCCACCCTCTGGGGGTCGGCTCGGGAATGGTATTCCAGACTCGCCCCCTCCTCCATCTTCTCGTTCGAGCAGTTTGAAACACTGTTCATAACTCACTTCGTGTGTAGCAGGCAAGCCGAGAAGACAAGTCTCTTCCTGCTGAACCTGCGGCAGGAAAGGGAAGAGAAGCTGCGGGACTATGTGAAGAGATTCACCGCAGAGGTTAGGTCTATCGCCTCCTTAGACCAGTCAGTGGCGACCGTGGCATTCCAGTCGAACGTTCTCAACGCCAACCTCCGATCGTCCCTAGCCAAGAAGCCCCCGCATGACTTCGCCGACCTCCTCCTGAGGTGCGAGAAGTACATCCGAGCGGAGGAGGCTGAAGCCCTTCCGAGCTTCGGGGGGCCCTCCACAGGGTCGAAGAGGAAGGCGACGGGGGAAGAGGGGTCCAAGAAAGCTCAGAAGGACAATGGCGGTCAGCGTCGCCCTCCCCCCAGGTTCGAGAAGTTCACTCCCCTCACCACTAACGTCTCTACTATCCTAATGGAAGTGGAGAAGGAGGGGGTCATCCCTCCAGCTCCGAGGATGCACACCCCAGCGAAGAGGAGGAACAAAGATAAGTGGTGTCGTTACCACCGAGACCACGGCCACGACACGAACGACTGCCGGGCTTTGAGAGATGAGATTGAAGCCCTCATCCGGAGGGGGCAGTTGGCCAAATTCGTGAAGGCTAACGATCGGACGGATCGCAACTCTCCTCCACCTCGGGGGGCTAACAAGCGCTCCGAGCGGCGCGAGGAGACACCCGAGTTCGAGGAGGAACGGATTCTGCACCTGATCCACGGAGGCCCCATGGGGGGCTCCTCTAATTCCTCCCGGAAGGCCTTCGTCCGAGAGGTCAACTCGGTCCACAGTGCCCCTCCTCCAAAGGTCTCGGCGTCCCTGTGTCTTTCTCCGATGCCGACCTCGAAGGGGTCCGAACCCCACACTGTGATGCCCTCGTCATCGAACTCCGCATGGCCAACTTCAAGGTGCAGAGGATTTTAGTAGACAATGGGAGTTCGGTCAATATTCTCTTCCTCTCGGCCATTCGAGGCCTGCAACTGTCCCGGGACCGTCTCAAGCCGGCCGGTTACACGCTCCACGGGTTCACGGGGGTCCCGGTAACTGTCGAGGGAGTGATAACCCTAGACGTAACCGCGGGAAGCGCCCCTACTACCCGGACTGAGCCGATGGACTTCATGGTCGTCGACGTCCCGACGGCGTATAATGTCATTCTAGGCCGACCCGGCCTAGCCGCCTTGGAAGCTGTCCCCTCGGCGTACCATTTGAAAATGAAGTTCCCCACTCGGTCGGGAGTAGGGGAAGTCAGGGGAAGCCAAGAAACAGCCCGGAAGTGCTACATGACTTCCACCGGGGGACCAGTGCTCTCGCTCGAGACACTAGAAATCCCCGAGCCGAAAGCTCGGCCAACGTCCGAGCCGGCGGACGAGTTAGAAGAAGTGCTCTTCTCGGACGAGGACCCGAGCCGAAAGTTCCTCATCAGCAAGTCCTTGCCGACCGCACTGTGCTCGGACCTGATTCAATGCATCCGGGATAACCGCGACTTGTTCGCTTGGTCGGCCGCAGACATGCCCGGCATTTCCGAGGAGCTGCTCGTCCATCGCCTGAGTGTCGAACCGGGGTGCAAACCGGTTCAGCAAAAGAGGCGAAAGTTCGCTCCCGAGCGACAGCGGGCCATCAAAGAGGAGGTGGATAAACTGCTGAAGGCCAAGTTCATACAGGAGGTAAATTACCCCGAGTGGCTGTCGAATGTTGTAATGGTCAAGAAGTCCAATGGCTCGTGGAGGATATGCATTGACTTCACCGACCTGAACAAGGCGTGTCCGAAGGATCCATTCCCTCTCCCGAACATCGACACCCTTATTGACGCCACCTCGGGCCATGAGCTCCTCAGGTTCATGGATGCCTTCTCGGGGTACAATCAAATCCGAATGTTCCCTCCGGACATTCCGAAGAACTCCTTCGTCACCGACCAAGGCCTCTACTGCTACCGGGTCATGCCGTTCGGTTTGAAGAACGCGGGCGCCACCTACCAGTGCCTCGTCAACAAGGTCTTCCAGAGCCAGATCGGCCGAAACATGGAGGTGTACGTTGACGACATGCTCGTCAAGAGCATCCGGGGCACAGACCATGTAGTCGACCTCCAGGAGGCCTTCGGCGTGTTGAGAAGGCACAACATGCGGCTGAACCCGAACAAGTGTGCGTTCGGGGTCTCTTCGGGAAAGTTCCTCGGCTTCATGGTAAGCCAACAAGGAATCGAAGCTAATCCCGAGAAGATTAAGGCCATATTAGACATGGCCCCGCCTCGGAACATCAAGGAGGTGCAGAAGCTTACCGGTCGGCTCGCCGCTATCGGTCAGTTCCTCTCGAAGTCAGGGGAAAAGTGCCTCCCCTTCTTCAAAGCACTCAGGGGGGCTAAGGGTTTTGAATGGGGCCGACCACAACAGGATTCGTTCGACTTGCTGAAGGCCTACTTGGTGAACCCCCCTCTGCTCAGCAAACCGGTCCCGGGCGAGACTCTCTTCGTCTACTTGGCTGCTTCCGAGCAGACCTTGAGCATTGTCTTGGTGAGAGAAGAGGACCGAACCCAAAGGTCGATCTACTACGTGAGCAAGGTGCTTCGGGACGCTGAGCTCCGCTATCCGAAGATAGAGAAGATGGCCTATGCCCTAGTCACGGCGGCGAGGAAGTTTCGGCCGTACTTTCAGTCCCACTCGATCGTCGTCCTCACCGACCAACCCCTAAAGTAGATCCTCTACAAGCCTGAGACCTCGGGCCGGCTGATGAAGTGGTCCATAGAGCTGAGCCAGCATGACGTCTCTTACCAGCCTCGGACAGCAATTAAGGCGCAGGCACTCGCCGACTTCATCGTAGAGTCCACTATTCCTGAGGTCGGTCACGTCCCGAGTGGACCCCCCATTTGGACAGTCTTCATGGACGGATCCTCATGTAATGAAGGAAGCGGCGCCGGCATCATTCTGAACGGCCTTGACGACTTCGTCCTCCAGTACGCGATCCGCATGAACTTCAAGGCCTCGAACAACGAGGCAGAGTACGAAGCACTCATTGCTGGCCTCGGACTTGCACGAAGTGCTGGGGCACAGTGCCTCCGAATCCACAGCGATTCCCAGCTCGTCGTAAATCAGGTCTTGGGCGAATACGAGGCCCAAAACGAGCGGATGGCGAAGTACCTTGCTAAGGTTCGGGCCCTCATGGGCCGGTTCGAGGAGACACTCATCCAGCGGGTCCCTCGTGAAGAGAACTCACAGGCCGATGCCCTCTCCAAATTGGCCTCGTCCTCACTGCAAGGTCTCGAACAGACCGTACTGATCGAAGTCCTCTCCAAGTCGAGCATCGAAGACGAGACCCCTGGCTCGGCGGAATCGTTGCCGGTCATGTTACAAGATAATTGGATGAAGCCTTTAGTGGAGTTCTTAAGGGACGGGCTCCTGCCCGAAGACCCCAAAGAGGCTCGCCGAGTCAGAACCCGGGCCGAGCGGTATGTCTTGATCGAGGGCATCCTATACAAACGCTCTTTCTCTCAAATAAACGGCCGACCGTACCTAAGGTGCCTCTCTCCGGATCAGGCCGAATATGCCCTACAAGAGCTCCACGAAGGCATCGGAGGGGCACACTCAGGGTTTAGGGCCTTGGCCCGGAAAGCTTTGAATTATGGATACTTCTGGCCGACCCTCCTTCAAGATGCCGAGCGACACGTTCGGCAATGCAGCTCTTGTCAGAGACACTCCAGCATCCGACGCCTCCCTCAGGCCAACCTCGCCTCCCTATCAAGTCCCATCCCCTTCGCAATTTGGGGCATGGACTTACTAGGGCCCTTCCCTCCGGCTCCGGGTCAGTTCAGGTTCCTGGTCGTGGCCATCGACTACTTCTCGAAGTGGGTCGAGGCCGAGCCCCTCACCACTATAACCGAGAACAAAGTGGTACAGTTCTTCTGGAAGAGCATCATATGCAGGTTCGGTGTCC
The DNA here is from genome assembly GCA_017893485.1 of Hemerocallis citrina. Lineage (NCBI taxonomy): Eukaryota > Viridiplantae > Streptophyta > Magnoliopsida > Asparagales > Asphodelaceae > Hemerocallis > Hemerocallis citrina. Next base: position 118,520,084 of record CM030363.1, read on the forward strand.
CCCGTGTCCTCGTAACGGACAACGAGACTCAGTTCACTGGCGCAGCATTCCGAGCTATATGCGACGACCTGGCCATCCAGCAGCGCTTCTCGTCCGTCTCCCACCCTCAGTCGAACGGACAGGCAGAAAGTGCTAACCGGCAGATCCTCGCAGGCATCAAGAAAAGGCTAAACAAAAGTTCCAAGGGCTTATGGGTCGACCAACTCCCCAACGTCCTATGGAACTACCGCACGAGCAAGCGGACCCCCACAGGCGAGTCCCCTTTCAACCTCACCTATGGGTCCGAGGCCGTGAAACCTCTCGAGGTCGGAATACCTTCCCCTCGGCTCACAGCCTATGACGAAGCACAGAATGCCAGGGACCTCAGAGCAGACTTGGACCTAATAGACGAGCTGAGGGAAAGGGCGTCGATTCGGCAGCAGATTTACCGAAGAAGGGTTGAACTAGCGTACAACAAAAAGGTCCGACCCGCCAACCTTAAGCAAGGAGATTTGGTCTTGAGAAAGCTAGCCATATCCTTCCCCAGTCAGAAGAGCAAGCTGGCTCCGAACTGGGAAGGGCCGTACAGGATCACGAGGGTAGTTCGGCCCGGAACATATCGTCTTGAAGACCTAGAGGGCAGAGCGCTTCCGAGGACCTGGAATGCCGACCACCTCCTAAAATACCAAGAAAGCGCTCCGGCGCCACTCTAAGTATCATAGGATATCGAGCCATTCCAGTCCTCCGACTTGTAACCTATTTTCATAAATTGTACTATGTAAAATGGTTCGTCGTCGATTATTAATAAAGAAAGCTCTTTCGTGTTTTTAATTCGCATGCTTCTCTCCCCTCTTATCAACTACTTGTTTAAACGAAGATTTCAACCAACGACTCGGAGTCCACGTTCGGCTCGACCTCACCTCCTCGGCTCGTCCCCGGACGAACCAGGGGTAGACTGTCGTTTGGAACTGCTCTCACAACCGTTGAACAACACCGATGGTTCGGAGTCCAACACTCAGCTCGACTTTACCTCCTCGGCTCGCCTCCGAGCGAGCCAGGGGTAGATCGCCGTTCGGAATTGCTCCCACAACCGTTGAACTACACCGATGGTTCGGAGTCCAACACTCGGCTCGACTTTACCTCCTCGGCTCGCCTCCGAGCGAGCCAGGGGTAGATCGCCATTCGGAATTGCTCCCACAACCGTTGAACTACACCGATGGTTCGGAGTCCAACACTCGGCTCGACTTTACCTCCTCGGCTCGCCTCCGAGCGAGCCAGGGGTAGATCGCCGTTCGGAATTGCTCCCACAACTGTTGAACTACACCGATGGTTCGGAGTCCAACACTCGGCTCGACTTTGCCTCCTCGGCTCGCCTCCGAGCGAGCCAAGGGTAGATCGCTGTTCGGAATTGCTCCCACAACCATTGGACTGCAACGATGGACCCGGAGTCCAACACTTAGCTCCCAGTCCCCCCAAGCTCGCTTCGCGGCAAACCGGGAATGGTCTGCCCCTCTGCTCCGTCAGCGGAGGGACACCGAAGCTACGTTCGGCCACATAATCCGAGCTCTCCTACCTAACAGCCGAAGCCCGAAGCCCTACTCCCTCGGTCGGCTACCGAGCAAGTGCCTTCCCGAGCTCGCAAACGGAGAAAAGTCACTTTCTCCTCAACATTCGCGCCTGATCTCGATCAGACGGCTCAGATCTTGCCACCTGCGCTAAACGACAAGATAACGTTTTCTTGGAAACTGAGCCGCCTCGAGATTCGTGCCTACGTTCAACGGTTCAGATCTTGCCGCCTGCGCTAAACGACAAGATAGCGCTTTCTCGGGGACAGAGCCGCCTAGGAACTCGCGCCGTACCCTGTCAGAGTCACTAAACGATATAGGAACCCGTTCGGTTCAACGCTCTCGCCGACAGAACTAACACGCTCGGTTCAAAGACCTCGGCGTGACCAATGCAGTTATAAGCAAGACAAAAGTGCAGAGCAATGAAAGATATTTTATTAAACAGCTAGGCTGTAATACGAAACACATCTTTTCCATGGTTACAAAGTGTTTGCAAACAAAATACACGCCACCGACCTACTACACTTGGCTCTCATATGGAAATATCCTCACTAGACTGTTCGACCGACTGTTCGTCCTCCTCGGCTGGTAGCTCCCCTGCATCGTTCCGGAGCTTCGCTACCACAGTCTGCAAGTGTCGAATCTCCGAGAGCAAATCATCCCGCTCGGCTATGATCTTCGACTGGTTTTGCCGAATACACTTGACCCGAAGAGCGTTGCTGAACGCGGTTTGCGAATCCTCGTCCCCTTCTGCGGGGGTCAACTCGGCGATCCTATTCTCCAGACGTTGGATCTCCGCTTCCCGTAGGTCGAGGACGGACAAAAGGTGAGCCCGCTCACCCTCAGCTCGGCGTAACTCCAGCTCGACGCTTCTAGGACTCAGAGCTGCCGTCCCAGAAGTGGCTTCGGATTCAGAGTCATCATCCGAGCTGTGGAGATCAGCATACGAATCGGCCGCCTCGAGCTGAAAAAAGGGGAAAGCAAATAACAAAATTTCAATGCACTGCCGAAGTCCAACACTTGGAAATTCTCTGAAGAAACTTTCAGATTTGCATTTCATATATATATAGTGGCTTCACATACATCAAGAACGACTCTACTACAATGTTTTACAACAAGTCAAAGGGGATGAAAAACGACATGATCAGGGCCTCTTCGGAAGGGGAATGCTTCGGTTTAGGGAAACGCGAGGACGACGAGGCCTGCCCTCCGAGCTCGATCCTAAACCAACGAAGCGCGACCCCCCTTCACTGCTGGCTCTAACTGCGATGCCGGTCGAGGCCCCGCTCGACGAGACGGCCGCACTGCTCTGAGCGTCGGCTGGACTCCGCCTGGTCATAGACGAGTGTGTCGCAAGTTCGTAAAACGTAATCCCCCTCTCGCTCTCTTCGCGAGTACACGACATACTGCGAACGTTAGCCCTCTCCGGCACAGGCTTGAGCGACGCGATCTCTTTCTCCAGTTCAATGATTCTGTCTCTCAGAGCGTCGTCCTTCGCCGACTTCTTCGAACGAGAAGGCCTCGACGAGCCAGAGGCGTTGGCACCATCGGCAGCGAGCCGGCGGAAGTGGGTGACCTCGATTCCCCTATCTATCGTGATCCTTTTGAGCCTGTCAACTTCGGCCAATAACCTCTTGCGCTCGGCCGATGCCTTCTCCAGCTCGGAGGTCAGCTTCTCTTCCTCCGCCGAGCGTTCTTTCTCCACTAATTCCAAGTGTTGAACCTCAGCCAAAAGGTTGTCATTTTTCTGCTCGGCGACAGTAAGCTCTCTACGGAGCCGCTCGACTTCCCCTTCGGGACAAGGAGCTTGGGGGTACTTCCGCAGTTGCCACAGCTCGCGACAGTACCTCCGCACAGCTGCCTTCGTCTCCTCCAGCTTGCCGAGCAGGAGAAACCTATTCTGTCGGCTCTGCGAGAGCTCGCCCTTCGTTTTTGCCAGCTCCTTCCGAAGGTATACAACCTCCGTGATCGGACCGAACTTCACCTGAAAAGCGGAGATAAATCCGATGGGACGATACACGGAAACATCTACAACTAGTCATACGCAAATCCGAGGCTCAACACTTGGATAAATTTTTGCCAAAAAAAATATTTTCATTCAAAATCGAGGTAAAAGTTTTACACAAGCGGGGGCTAGTCCGCAGTTGGGCTTACAAAAGAAAAAAGACTAAAAAAGACAACCGAGTCAGGGGTCGACCTTTTTGTCGTTAGGGTCCGTCGACCCCCCGGCCTTGTCCTCGCCACCGCCCTCGCCTCCGTCCTCGCTCCCGCTCTCCTCCTCGGAGTCGTCCCCCTCCTCGTCCTCGGCTTCGGTCTCCCCTGGGCCTTCGACGCGTTCCGTCTCTCCCTCGGGACCGAGCAACCCCTCGGGAACACCCTCCTCCCCTTCCACGAGGTCGTAAAAGTGGTAGGAGGACGTGTCGAAGCCCGGGTTCTTGGCGGCAACGTGGAGCAGGGCTCGACCGTAGGCTTCCTCCATGTTCTGGAGCATGTGCTGTGCGGCCTCCTCCTGCACGGCCTTCCTCACCTTCTTCACCTTCTTCTGGTGCTTGGCCATGATCCTCTCGGCCCTCTTCCGAGCCTTCTCTGCTTCCGACCGGGCATTGGCCAGCTCCTCCTTCAACTCGGCAGCCTCCTTCTCCTTCGCCTCAAGTTTGGCCGCCGCGTCCTTCGACAGCTGAATGGCGTCAGCCAGCTGCTGCTCCAGCCCCTTCACTTCAGCAGCCCTCTTCGTCGAGAGAAGCTGCTCGGCATCAAGCAGCTGCGTGGCCTTGACGCGCTCCGCCCTCTCCCGTTCGTTCTCCTGCTCCTTCTTCGCGAACTCCTCGACTAGGAAATTGAAGTGGCAGAGGGTCTGAAAAGGAACGGCACATTAAGACCCGAGCCCAAGGACTTAGAAAAATTCTAAGAAAAAATTTTGATGAGTGAGAGTTCGACCTACTTACTGACATAGTATTCCGAGCAATCTGCATCACGGCGTCCCCTGCCAGCCCGGCCTTCAGGGTCGCTCGATCCTTTGGGGTCGGCAGGTGCCTCACCGCCTCCATGCAGATGTTGCTGTCGCCCAAGAAGCCGTCGACGTTCATCACCTGCCAGTCGGGCACGAAGATCTGCTTGTGACGCTCGGTCAGGATCTTCTCCGCATCGGCAGTGAGGGGAGGAACTTGGAGGGACAACACCTCTTTCATGCCGAACGTACCGCTCGACGAACCGGAAGCATCCACCTTCGGGGTCGGAGTCGGCACCTCCAAAGCAGGGGGGTCGAAAACCCTAATCTCCCCCTGCTCGAGGACCGCGACCTTCGGTTGGTCGGCAGTCTTCTCGACCGAAGGCTTCTTCGGGGCTCGGCTGTCCTGAGGCCCTACCAAAGGCCTCTTCTTCTTCGCCTCCTGGTCCGACCGGCCCTTCGCCACCAGAGCTTTGTAATCCAGCTTCATCGTCTCTGCAAAAGCCGAATGAAAAAACTTAGAAAAATTTTCATGAACTTTAAACAAAGAGTATAAATACCAGAAGCATACTAGGGTCGATCGGACTGAGACCCCCACGGAACAGATCCTCCTCGGTAATATCTTTCCAGCTTAGCGCTGGCAGGGCGAGGAGCTTCCTCTGGACCTCTGCCTCCTCATCACTCAGCGCCGCCTCCTTCTTGGTCCGCTTGGGCAGACCCTCCTTTGCCCAAACCGTCGGTATCACCCACGGCGCCGGAGCTCGGATGAGGAAGTACTTCTCCTTCCAATGTTTGATCGAGTCCGGATTCTCGATCAGCTTCACGCCCATCTGGGGCGAAAGATAGAACCTCTGTTCGTCTCTCCTTGGCTGACAGGGTCGATAGAGACTCCGAAAGAGGAACATACTCGGCTTACCGCCGACCTCTTGGCATCGGAGGACGAAAGCCATGACGTGCCTCCATGTGTTCGGCATCAGCTGGGCGGGGCTCAAACCGTACCATGTCAGAACATCAACCACGAACGGGTGGAGGGGAAAGCGGAGTCCGGCAATAAGGGAGTCGACCGGAAAGACGCACACGTCCGACGAGGACTTTGTGTTGGCTCGGAAACCTGGCCCAGGGAGGAGCAGTCCATAGTCGGTAGGGATCCGGAAGCCTTCTCGGATCAAGTAAAGGTCCCCCTCGGTGAGAGACGAGATGGTATGATCCACCTCGGACAGCTCCCTCGGCTCGTTCTCCTCCACCAGCTTAGCCGTGCCTTGGGTGACTCTCTCCAAGGTATCCTCGGCATAGTCCCGGATGCCTCCCATGCTCGACAGGGCAATAGGCTGCCGACCGAACGCCCCCGCTCTCTTCGGCGTTTCCACGATCGTGACCACGGCCTTGCCCTCCCGGGACACCGCCGCAACCTCCTTAGGCAGCTCGGCCACTTCGCCCTCTCTGTCCGGACGAACGACATTCTGATCGCTCGGCTCCACTACCTCCTTCCCTTTATCCCCTCGGCCAACGGTTTGCTCCGAGGCGGGGGTCTCATCCGTGATCTTAACCATTTTTTCTAAAAGAGAAGGGAAAGAGACTGACCTTGAAGTGATAGGTACGGTCGGAAAGTTTGCCGGAGACAAGGAACGCTACCGCGACAGCTAGCAACGCCACTAGAGAGCTGAAAACTTCGAAGGCAAAGTAAAAACTGAAGAGAGAGAGTAAAAGTAAAAAATGATACTTGGTATAAGGGGGGGTGAAGATTTATAGTAAAATGGAACGTCCCTTGGACTTCCAAACGAATAAGTGCGACTTTTCGGCTGCTCTCGAAACGTCGTGAAGGCCCAACACAACTGCCTTCCTCACCAAGTCAACCAGCTCGGTGCAATGGGATCTGAATCCGAGCCGCACGCAATCCGAGCCAGATTGCAAAGACTTCGGTCGGTCTCCGAGCAAGTGCCTTTCCGAGCCTGCAAACGGATAAAACGCACTTTCTCCTCAACTTTCGTGCCTGATCTCGATCAGACGGCCCAGATCTCGCCGAGGACACTAAACGACAAGATAGTGTTTTCTTGAGAAATGTGCCTGTCTCGAGATGCGAGCCGCCATCCAACGGTTCAGATTGCGCCAACTTGCTCGGATTGCCTGTACCGGCTCCACGCCCCACCTATGACTAGAGAAACCAGAGAAAGTTTTGATTCAAAGTTTTAAGGCACCGCCCTCGGCGAGCACCCCCCGGGCCCCAGGTCTCGGTCGATATTCCGCCGACCCGCGGGCCCCGGTCGAAAGCAAATCAACACTCAGAGATCGGGAGGAGCACACCATTCCAAGCTAGTTGATTGTAACTGTGAAGGTTCGGCTTGATAGAAGACTCTGGCAACAGAGCCTTCATAGTTGCAAACAAACAAGCTCGGAACGACGAAAATCATGGCGGAAGAACGACCGCTCGTCCTTCCGAAGCAACTTGGCCCCCGGTTCCGAATTTGGATCGTCACCTCTTCCACCATGATCTCCTCCGACCCCACCACCCACCTCGGGACAGCCGGAGTCGGCAGAAGACCTTGGTGGAAGAACGACCACCCATCATCCCGGAGCGACTCTTACCTCGGGTTCGGATCACAGTCGTCACTACTCCTGCCTCGTTCTCCCCCGACCCTGACACCCACAACGAGGGCCGCCAGGAACGGGAGAAGAAGAAGACAGTAGAGTGACCACCCCTCCGAACCTATCAAGGTCAAGACCCCACAAGACTGTCGTCCGCCAGAGGCAGACACCACCGAGGTCTAAAACTCAACATTACTACGACTGAAAATGACAAGGGGAATGGAATACTTATAGCCTAACCTCCAAGAACCAGCCATTATGACCCTCGGAAGTTGAAACGCCACGAATTAATTGAAGGAGTTATCCTTAATGACCTGGAGAAGGTGGAACGCCGCACAAACCCCGGAGCACCATTAATGTCCTTGGGAACAGAATCGTCTCGAGACGGATTGCGCCACATCGCTCGTCCTGCCGAGACCCCCTGTCTCCGAACGGATTCCGAGCAAGTGCCTTTCCGAGCTCGCAAATGGAGAAAACACACTTTCTCCTCAACTTTCGTGCCTGATCTCGATCAGACGGCCCAGATCTCGCCGAGGACACTAAACGACAAGATAGTATTTTCTTGAGAAATGCGCCCGTCTTGAGATGCACGTCGTCATCCAATGGCTCAGATTGCGTGTAATATCCCGATCGACTATTAATAATATTATTTTATTAGCGTCCGACTACTTGATTATTTTATTTTTCTTTCACCATTGTGTTATCTTTTAGCCATGACAACCTAATAGATGATTAAGAAATTTTAGGTAGCTAAACCTAGGGTTACAAATACATAAGGATTAAGAATTCTTCTAGAACTATTCTCCCCCACATAACCCTTCCCTCACATAACACCTCCCCCACCTCTCCCTTCTTCCCTTAGTTGAGGCCGGCCCCCAAATTAGGGGAGGGCCCAAGTGCACTTTTGTGTGTACACATTTTCAATATCCACCCTTTTCTCCTCCTATAAATACCCCCTTCCTTCTCCATAGTTTCATTTTAGAAAGATCAAAAAGAAAGAAAGGAAAAGAAAGAAAAAGAAAGGAAAAGAATGAGTGGACTAACTTGAGAGTTTTATTTGTAGGTTTGCTAGAAGTTCTAGGAGAAAGAAGGAGAGTAGCTAGTGCTTCCATCAAGAAAAGAAACAAGGTGGGGGTTTCTCCTAGGTTTGTTTGTTTGTTTGTTTGTTGTTGTTTCTTTGAATGGTGTTTGATGATCCTTCTTCTTCTTACCCTCTTGTTTATTTTTCTTTTGGTTGCTTTGTAGTAGTATGGTTGTATGAGTTTTCTCGTTTTGAATGTTGTTAACTACTTGGACTAAAATAACACTTGCATATAAATTTGTACATACAACCATGTAAGGTTGTAGGACTTGAATGTGAGACCATACATAAGGCATATGAATTTGTTTACAACCATTTGGGTTGTAGGACCTATGTTGAACCTTGGACTAAAAGAGAACATATGTTGATTAAACCTAAAAAATGAAGTGTTCTTACTTGTTGTATTATTGTTTAGTTTTAATCTTAAAGTATGAAAAAGAAACTAGCTAAATCACTAGTTGTAGAATAAATAAATAAAAAGATCTTTTCTTTTCTAAACACTAGTTGTAAAAAGATTAAAAAGATCTCTTTTATGTCCACTAGTAAGAAACCTATGCTAATAAAGATCTTTTTGTTGTAGATATTTATGCTAAATATTGGTAGATGCTTATGGTAGTAGTAGTAGATATATATGTATAAATAAAGACTGTAGTGAACATTAAAATGAAGTAGATAAGGAATGTTATGTAAATGCTAGTAGATCATTATGGTTAAAATAAAGTAGTAGTAAGTTTAAAATGAGGTAGTTGTAGATGTTTATGTTATGCTATATTTTGGTAGATGGTTATGTCATATTTTGGTAGATAGTAGATGTGTATGTTTTAATTAAAGTAGTAGTAGTGGATGTGTATGTTTTAATTAAAGTAGTAGTAGTGGATGTGTATGTTTCAAGTAAAATAGTAATAGTAGAGGTTGAATTTATTATACCATGTTTAGGAATACTCTACATGCCTTACATGTTGTAGGATCACTTCTAAAAATATTTAGAAGCCATATTCATGCTTTACATGTTGTAGGATCACTTCTAAAAATATTTGAAGTCATATTCATGCTTTACATGTTGTAGGATCACTTCTAAAAATATTAGAAGTCATATTCATGCTTTACATGTTGTAGGATCACTTCTAAAAATATTAGAAGCCATATTCATGCTTTACATGTTGTAGGATCACTTCTAAAAATATTAGAAGCCACATTCATGCTTTACATGTTGTAGGATCACTTCTAAAAATATTTAGAAGCCATATTCATGCTTTAAAGGTTGTAGGATACATTCTAAAAATACCTACCATGCTTAGATTAATTTATTTGTATTTAGAATGTTGTAGGATTCATTCTAAAAATATCTATCATGTTAGGAACGATATTTGTGTTTAGAATGTTGTAGGATTGATGTAAAATTGCTTACCATATTTTAGGGATGATGTAGAAGTATATACACATGCTTGAGAATGTTGTATGTTCATACTAGTTATATGTATGCATGCTTGGGAATGTTATATGTTCATACTAGTTATATATGTATCTATGCTTGGGAACGCTACAAGTGCATGCTAAAACACACTCACAATCAAGAGTGTTATAAGTTGATGGTTATGTCATATATACCATGTTTTAGTGGTGGTAGGTTGATGCTTGCAAATTGCATAACATCGAATTGCCATAAGTTGAGTAATAAGAAAGAGCCATGTGGAAATTGTAGGAGTAACTACCTTGGTGTAGTTAATGTTAGTATGGAACCATAGCATATGAGCACCCTTCATTCATAGTAATAAGGGTTGAGAAGTTCTAATAGTTGTAGCTTGATAAAAAGCTAGCCTAGGGTCTCCAAGTACCCTAGGGGCCGTCGACCATCAAGACCACATCCCACCCACTTAGAATAAATGGATAGATCTCACCTCGGGCATCGACGGATCTTAACCGATATAGGTTGACCGTGGGCCGAGAGTGTTGGTAGAATCCAAGTTAGGGACAGGGATGAGTGAGAGAGATCTCATTGCTAGAGTCTTGGATCGAGGGACCACGAGTTAGACCATGATAATCTAAGTTAGAAACTATGCAAGATTGCGTAAGAGTAGTAATATCATTAGGATAGTAGCTTAGGAGGTCATTACTTAACCTTTTTGCCAGAAAGAAGGGGAGTTGGTAGTAGGGTGCACCGTATGACTAAACCTTTCTTTAGGGCCGATCATAGGTGGTGTTATCGGGTTGTACCTTCCTGTCAAAAGGGATACGTGCGATGCCTTCTCACTAGTTGGGGACATGGGTTGCGTATCCTAATTGTTAATTCCTGAAGTGCCATGACAAGGCGGGCGGAGCTAGGGGGATGGACCCCCGGAACTCCGTCAGGTCCTATGCCAAGAGGACGACCAGGCCATGGACTACGGTCCGACCAGGGGGCGGCAGGGGGCTCCCCTGTTAGCAATAACCCCGATGGTTCGTCAGGTTTTTGAGTGAGGTCCGGTAGGTCGGATAGCGGTGGCAACATGGACACCACCGGCGAACTGCATTAGTGGGACTTGACCACGAGTGCAACCTCGTCAGTCACGTTGTATCTGTCAGGAACAGGTTGTGTACAATTAGAATTCATAACGCAGGTTCAAATCCCTATATATATGGAGAAAACGGCTTGAGATGGGGCGCATGTAGTATGGGATGCATGTTGCTTTCAGAGACTTGCTGACATTAGAATATGAGCATCCTAGCTTAGTAGACAGTGCATTAGTATTCTAGTTTAGTTGACAGTGCATTGATATTCCAGTTGAGTGACACTTATTAGATTCTAATCACTGCACTCACGAATACTTAAACTACACCGACATACTCTACCTGTTTGTATATGTTGTATTGGAGATTCGCTGCTATATGATCAGCCTTTAAGCGTCAGTGAATACTGACGTCCCCACTTCCATAGGTACTGGATCGTGAGTACAGGTGCGAGATTCAGGAGGACTCAAGGCAAGGAAAGTGAGGAGTTAATGACATGTTTTAATTTCCGCTGTAATAACTATTTCATGTATACTCTGATGTAATCTATTGTATCAATGGGAACATACAGCCTGTAATATTGAGTTAATAAAAAGTTTTAAATTTTCCTGTTTTCTGTGTATTGTGACTAATTGAAGGAAAGATTCTGGCTCGTGTCTCGGTTTTCCCAGTATATGGAAATCGGGGCGTTACACTGCGCCACGTCGCTCGTCCTGCCGAAACCCCCTGTCTCCGGTCGGATTCCGAGCAAGTGCCTTTCCGTGCTTGCAAACGGAGAATACACACTTTCTCCTCAACTTTCGCGCATGATCTCAATCAGACGGCCCAGATCTCGCCGAGGACACTAAACGACAAGATAGTGTTTTCTTGAGAAATGTGCCTGTCTCGAGATGCGCATCGTCATCCAACGGTTCAGATTGCGCCACGTCGTCCGGACAGCCGAAACCCCCTGCCTTCGGTCAGCTGCCGAACAAGTGCCTTTCCGAGCTCGCAAACGGAGAAAAAAGACACCGAGCTACTGCGACCGTTGGATCTCTCAGAAATTCGTGCTTTTAATGATGAACGGTCCAGATTGCGCCATGCGCGCTAAAAGACAAGATAGCATTTTCTTGGGAAACGCGCCGCCACCCGATGGCTCAGATTGTGCCACGTCGCTCGGAACACCGAACCCCCCCTAGTCTCCGGTCGGCAGCCGAGCAAGTGCCATTCCGAGCTCGTAAACGGAGAAAAAAGATGCCGAGCGATGGAGACCGTCAGATCTCTCAGATCATCACGCTCGACGACGATCAGAGGTCCAGATTGTGCCACGCCATAAATCAGTATTAAAAATCGTTTTTTATTTATTTAAATCGCTTTATTTATTTAAAAATTGCGAAAAATTGCTAAAAATTCGGGAAATTTAACTAAAAATTCTAGAAAATAATTGAAAATTCGGGGGTATATTTTTGGACCCCTGAACGAACAATTATTGCCCAGAATGCACTGTTAAGGCCCCCCGAACGATTAGTAAACACATCGCAAAATTAAATAAATAATCCGAAAAAAATAGATGAAATACGCCAAATACTCGATATGGCTAGGAAACAGCACATGGCATCAAAAAGTTACCTTACTACCCCCTTCGAGATTCTAAGTCCTCCATATGGACTCCGATACAACTCCGCTAGCCACCAAAACAGTCAAACTACTCCTCAAAGGCTGAACACGCTCAGTCTTTAGGAGTGGGGGGCTCGTGATATGGCTAAAAATGGGGTCAAATCGGAACCGTCCAGATTGGGCACGAATCTTGATGCTCGGGGGTAAAAGGGTAATTTCACATACACGTGGATCCAAGGCGGGTACTGAATCTCCTTCTCACAGATCCAATAACTCGCGAACGGATCCACACCAATCGGGTACGGGTCCCGACCCAGGACGAACCCAAATCAACGAGAGACAAATCAGGATACCTGATTTGGCCTAATCAACAGCCCTGATTTGCTCCCACCGGGAATCAAGGAAAGATTTCCTAAACAGACTGAGGATTTTGCTCCCGGCTGTTACACAGGAAATCAGACCCTTAAACGGCTCCCCTGGCGACTATAAATACCACCCCTCTACCACCATGACCAGGTTAATCACTTCTTCACCACTTTTAAGCTCTTTCTTAATCTCTTCTGATTACTGACAAGAGCGTCGGAGGGTGCATCGCCGGAATCAACCCCGATGTCTTGCACTTCCTTGCAGGTTGCGCCAGGAGCAAGAAGGCTTGAGTCAACTGTTCAGGTTGTTCTCGGACTCACAAATTCTATCTGTTTACCCCCACACCAGAATTAGCGGTAACAGTTACTATTCTGCCTTTGAAAAGCTTTGAGATGCTTGCCGAGATCTAGTGGCTCCGATTTTACCCATATTAAACACATACCATCTCTTATCTTCTTCTTGTAATACGATACAAGTTTTGTTTTACTTGACAAATATCAAATCGGAGGTAAGATATTTGATGCAGTTTGTTTTTGAGGTGTGGCTGCAACAGGTGTGAGTTCTCTCAATTTGTAAAGTGGAAGTCGCGGTACTGGCTATACGCCCGACCCTCGGCTGAGGGAGCGACTCGGGAGTAGCAGGAGTAAGGCGGAGGTTGGATGCTCGGCTCGGATCCAGCAAGTTCGGCCCGGATCTGGGAGCTCGGCTCGGTCTCGTGTACCTGCACTATGGCTAGAAATATCGGGAGAGATCCCAGTGGCAGGCACTCCGACGATCTAGTCAGTTACTGGAAGGCAATAGTAGCTAGGATTTAAGAGGGGAAAGATTGATTACCTTTTAATGAAGGAGGGGGCGTGGTATTTATAAGCAGAGCAAATGGGTCTGGGACCTGAGCGGGCCGGGTCGCATCCGTTTGCCTGTGGGCCTGAGGCAGTAACGGCCCGTTTGACTCTGTTGACTCGATGATCTGGAGAGAGCGGGTTTTGAGGGGATCTGGTGGCCCAGGAGGGGTCATGTCATTTAACCCAATCAGGATCCCCCCACTCCTGGAGGGCTGGGTAACCCAGCCATGTAGAAGTGGTTTTGCCTCTGTAGGAAGAGCGGAGTGGTGTGTACGGCGAAGAATGGGGTCCGTATCTTCCTGGAGAGGCCAACGGGGTAGGATGAAGGGGATCCCCTTTTGAAGTCATGAGGGTCATCGAGTGCCGAGGAGGGAGCTTGCTTAACCGAGCATCGAGGGTCGGGAGACAAGCCCCTCGCTTGTTGGAAAAGTTAGGGGACATCGAGTTCTGAAGAGTATGAGCTCGCTTAGCCGACCGTCTAGGGTCGGGAGATGAGCCTCTCGCTTGTTGGAAAAGCTAGGGGACATCGAGATCTGAAGAATAGAAGCTCGCTTAGGAAAGCATCGAGGGTCGGGAGACGAGCCCCTCGCTTGTTGGAAAAGCTAGGGGACGTCGAGATCTGAAGAATCGAAACTCGCTTAGGCAAGCATCGAGGGTCGGGAGACGAGCCCCTCGCTTGTTGGAAAAGCTAGGGGACGACGAGATCAGAAGAATAGAAACTCGCTTAGGCGAGCATCGAGGGTCGGGAGACGAACCCCCTCACTTGTTAGAAAAGCTACGGGACGTTGAGATCTGAAGAGTAGGAGCTTGCTTAGCCGAGCATCTAGGGTCGGGAGACGAGCCCCTCGCTTGTTGAAAAAGCAAGGGGACATCGAGATCTGAAGAGTAGGAGCTCGCTTAGCCGAGTGTCGGGGGTCGGGAGGAGAGCCTCGAGAAGTTTTTGTGGCTCGCGGTGACATCCGAGCACCGAGCTTCAAGCTTGTTGGAGAAGCTTTTGTGGCTCGCAGAGTTATCTGAGCGCCGAGCATCAAGCTTGTTGGAGAAGCTTTTGGGGCTCGCGGAGTCTTCCGAGCGTCGAGACTCAAGCTTGTTGGAGAAGCTTTTATGGCTCGCGGTGACATCCCAGCACCGAGCCTCAAGCTTGTTGGAGAAGCTTTTGTGGCTCGCGGTGTCATCCGAGCGTCGAGCCCTCAAAACTTATTGGAAAAGCTTTGGTGACTTGGCTGAGGCATTCGAGCGCCGAGCCTCAAGCTTGTAGGGGAAGCTTTTGGGGCTCGCGATGACATCCGAGCACCGAGCCTCAAGCTTGTTGGAGAAGCTTTTGGGGCTCGCGGTTTCATCTGAGCGCCGAGCCTCAAGCTTGTTAGAGAAGCTTTTGTGGCTTATGGTGTCATCCGAGCGTTGAGCCCCCAAAACTTGTTGGAAAAGCTTTGGTGACTTGGCTGAGGCATCCGAGCGCCAAGCCTCAAGCTTGTAGGGGAAGCTTTTGAGGCTCACGGTGACATCCGAGCGCAGAGCCTCAAGCTTGGTAGAGAAGCTTTTGTGGCTCGCGATGACATCCAAGTGCCGAGCCTCAAGCTTGTTGGATAAGCTTTTATGGCTCGCAGTGTCAACCGAGCGTCGAGCCCCCAAAACTTGTTGGAAAAGCTTTGGTGACTTGGCTGAGGCATCCGAGCGCCGAGCCTCAAGCTTTTTGGAGAAGTTTTTGTGGCTCGCAGTGACATCCGAGCGCTAAGATTCAAGCTTGTTGAAGAAGCTTTTGCGGCTCGCGGAGTCATCCGAGCGCCGAGTCTCAAGCTTGTTGGAGAAGCTTTTGGGGCTCGCAAAGTCTTCCGAGCGTCGAGCCCCCAAAACTTGTTGGAAAAGCTTTGGTGACTTGGCTAAGACATCCGAGCACCGAGCCTTAAGCTTGTAGGGGAAGCCTGGTGTAGTGCTTGAGTAGTTTACTACGTATCCCCGAAGCGTAGTGAATTGACTGAGAAAGAGTGGGAGACTGTAGAGATGATTGTGGAAGGGCACAGCATAGGGTGGCCACGCGTCATGGAGTTGCACCTGGCTCGAGCCGGACTGAGCCCAGCCGACCCTAATATGTTTTTATTTTGAATTTGTTTATCTCCCTACCTTTGTGTTAACATTTTGTTTCTTTTTCTTTCCTTTTGCAGAGATGTCTGCCAAGCAGCTCGACAACCAACAGGCCCTGCTGGCCGTAGCCGCCAAGAGGAGGGCGGACCAAGAGAAGAAGGCTGCGTAGGCAGCGGGTTCCAGTAAGGGGCCGGCCCCAGTGCCAGTGGAGTTGTCCCCAAAGAGGACGAAGAAGCACCACCATTCGTCGAGGTCGATGAAGGAACCGGGGGCAAGCTCCGGTAGTCAGAAAGTGGCCGAGGTCCTGGCGAAGGGGCTTCCGCCACTTCGCCCCGATGCCACGGAGATGGTAGGCAGGCAGGGCGTGAGGCCGCATGTCCCGGACTAGGGCGTTTAGGCAGGGGATAACCTGCTCGAGGGCCCTGTGGTGCTAGAGGCGGTGAAGCATCTTGCCACGGAGCGAGATCTGTTGGCTCTGGCCACAGAGACATCCGTGATAGCCTACATGAGGTGGGCTCAGGTACAGCTCTCGGTAAGTGTGTGGTATTTGCTGTGTGTGTAGAACTTAGGGATTTTTCTAACTTGTTCTTCCTCGGCCAGGCGTTGCTTCATGGGCAGCACTTCCACAAGTGCTTGGAGAAGGAGATTCTTGTCGAGAGGAAGAACGTCGAGAAGTACTTCTGCGAGGCGACTAAGCTGAAAGACGAGCTGACGGAGGCCCAGTCATCCCAGGCAGTCTACCAAGCTCAGATGGCCTCGTTGCAAGACCATCATGCGAACAACCGGCGCACTTTCAGGCTAAGGCCCAGGCGGAGGCTGAGAAGATGCAAATCGCCATGGAGGAGATGCAGGTCACCATGGCGGACACTCTGATCTTGGCTCAGGATGAGGACTACGCCAAGACCAAGGAGCACTTCCTGCAGATCTACCTGGACGCTCGGGTCGACCACCTTCACTTCAACTGGCGGCTTCCCGTGCATCCGCTGACGCCCGGCGGTGAGGAGGAGGGGGAAATGGGGGACCCTCATCATGAAGAGGCCGGGGGCGACCATGTTGACAAAGAGGTGCCGTCCCCCCCCTAAAAAGTAGTTTAGGATTTTTACTCTTTTGACTTTGTATTCGCCTTACGCGGACTAGCCACCACCTTTTGTAATCCAAATTTTTTGAATTTATAAAAGAAAAGATTTTTGGCAGATCCTCTATGACTTGTTGTTTTTCGGCACTCTTTTGTGACCCGTTGTTTTTCCCATCTTCAGACACATGAGGCCCTCGGCGTCGACCTTTGTTCTGCTGAGGTCTCCTGGCTCCGAAATGAGATGGGGTCCAAGGAAAGTGTGCTGGCTCGCCTTCGTAAGATGGCTCATGATCGAGAAACTGCGGTGAATTATTTCATGAACAAGTCTAAGGACCTCAGCCTAGAAGCCGCTTGCCTGAAGAAGGCCATAGCCGATCAGGACTGATGGAGAGTTGAGACGAACTGGTCAATCTTGGATGCCTCCACCGGGCGACCAGCTTCGGA
The DNA here is from genome assembly GCA_017893485.1 of Hemerocallis citrina. Lineage (NCBI taxonomy): Eukaryota > Viridiplantae > Streptophyta > Magnoliopsida > Asparagales > Asphodelaceae > Hemerocallis > Hemerocallis citrina. The sequence goes on from CM030363.1 coordinate 118,537,131, forward strand.
GTCCTTTCTTCACGAGGCTATTGTAGAGAAGGAGTTGGAGATTCGGAGGCTAAAGCTCATTCTAGGCACCGGTTCGCTCGAGGGAGCAAGCCATTCCGTATTGGGTCCTTCTCAAACTTTTATCTGGAAACAGTGAGGCCCGCCGACTCGCAGAGCTCCGTTGTCGGTACGTCCTTACTAGCCGGACAGGTGGATCATGCGGAGGGTCCAGTGGGAAGCACTGAGTTCGAGTTTGAAGCCGAGCGATTTGTAATATCTTCATTATATTGTGTGGCCATTTCTGGCACTCCATGAGTAATAAACTTCGATTTTTTTACTTTGATAATTTGTTAAGCAAGACCGGTAAGGGCATAGCTTGAGATCATTGCCGAGCACAGCTTTGCTTGAGGTCGTCGCTGCGGCGGAAAGAGCCGTCGGGTTGTGGCTTCGCTCAGGAGCCGAACCGCTACTCCTCGCAAGTAGCATTTAATAAGGGACGTTTTGCCTTCCGATAAGCATTAATGGAGATGTTTCATCTTCTGCCGTTTGGACTCCCCGATGTCATAAATGCACCTCTCCGGGGGGCTATATAACCCTCACCCCCTCATCACTTTTCACTAGGAATTAGTAGTGACTCACCTGCCACCCTCTGACAATTCGGGGTTTCGGCTTCGAGGGCCATTAAACCCGAGTTATCTGTGGGTGAGAGGTGGGTCAATCCCGGGGGCGAGATCCGGGGTGCTTTGCCGACGGCGGGCGCCCCAGTAATGGAATTTTTGGCTAAGAGTCCCGGATTGGTGGCTCTCCTGCCATCCTCGAAAAATTCGGGGTTTTGGCTCTAAGGGCCGTTAACGCCGAGTTGTCCGCTGGTGAGAGGTGGGTCAACCAAATGTCCGGGGCTCAGGACGTTTACCGAAGGTGAGTGCCCTAAATCTTTAATGAAAACTTTTTGGGTAAGGGGAGCCGAAACCCCGGAGGGCCGAGCCCCCAGTCCTGTTCTCAGATAGATAGTATGACTGTAGCTGGAGGTCATCGCCGAGCGCATAGGTCCCAGGGTTTGACAAAGCCAAGGCCCTACTCGAGGTCAATGCCGAGCCCCCATACCTTAGGAGAAGCTGTTATGAATGTAGCTGGAGGTTATTGCCGAGCATAAAGGTCGCATGGCTTGAAAAAGCCAAGGCCTTGCTCGAGATCAATGCCGAGCCCCCATACCTATTCTCGGGTAGATAGTACGAGTATAGCTGGAGGTCATCGCCGAGTGCATAGGGCTTGAAAAAGCCATGGTCTTACTCGAGGTCGATGCCGAGCCCCCATACCTTAGAAGAAGCTAGCATGATCGTAGCTGGAGGTCATCGCCGAGTGTAAAGGTCGCATGGCTTGAAAAAGCCAAGGCCTTACTCGAGGTCGATGCCGGGCCCTCATACCTGTTCTCGGGTAGATAGTACGAGTATAGCTGGAGGTTATCGCCGAGCGCATAGGTCGCAGGACTTGAAAAGGCTAAGGCCCTGCTCGAGGTCGATGCCGAGCCCCCATACCTTAAGAGAAGTTATTGTGAGTGTAGCTAGAGTTCATCGCCAAGCATAAAGGTCGCATGGCTTGAAAGAGCCAAGGCCTTGCTCGAGGTCGATGCCGAGCCCCCATACCTGTTCTCAGGTAGATAGTACAAGTGTAGCTGGAGGTCATCGTCGAGAGCTTAGGTTGCAGGGCTTGAAAAAGCTAAGGCCTTGCTCGAGGTCGATGCCAAGCCCCCATACTTGTTCTCGGGTAGATAATACGAGTGGAGCTAAAGGTCATAGCTGAGCGCATAGGTCGCAGGGCTTGAAAATGTCAAGGCCCTGCTCGAGGTTGATGCCGAGCCCCCATACCTTAGGAAAAGCTGTTATGAGCGTAGCTTTAGGTCATCGCCGAGCATAAAGGTCGCATGGCTTGAAAAAGCCAAGGCCTTGCTCGAAGTCGATGCCGAGCCCCTATACCTGTTCTCGGGTAGATAGTACGAGTGTAGCTGGAGGTCATCGCCGAGCGCATAAATCGCAGGGCTTGAAAAAGCCAAGGCCCTGCTCGAGGTCGATGCCGAGCCCCAATAACTTAGGAGAAACTATTATGAGTGTATCTAGAGGTCATCGCCAAGCGTAAAGATCGCATGGCTTGAAAGAGCCAAGGCCTTGCTCGAGGTCGATGCCAAGCCCCCATAGCTATTCTCGGGTAGATAGTACGAGTGTAGCTGGAAGTCATCGCTGAGCGCATAGGTCGCAGGGCTTGAAAAAGCCCAGGCCCTTCTCGAGGTCGATGCCGAGCCCTCATACCTTAGGAGAGACTTTTTATGGCTTGCGGTGACATCCGATCGCCGAGTCCCAAGTTTGTAGGAGAAGCTTTTGTGGCTTGCGGTGTCATCCGTGCGTCGAGCCCCAAGCTTGCAGGAGAAGCTTTTGTGGCTCGCGGTGTCATCTGAACGTCGAGCCGAAAACTTGTGGGAGAAGTTTTTGTGGCTCGCGGTGTCGTCCGAGCATCGAGCCGAAAACTTGCAGGAGAAGTTTTTGTGGCTCGCGGAGCCATCCGAGCGTCGAGCCCAAAATTTCTTTTAAGAAAGCTGGCACGAGGCCAAGAGGGGTAAATGTTACATCCTATTGATTTTACAAAACAAGGCATAAGGTGCCGATTACATCTGGGAATTTACAGATAGGTAACTACGAGGGCTATGTGAGGTGCTAATTCTCCCCTTCATGGAATTTGATAAGGTGCTCTGCATTCCAGGGTCTCTTCACAGCCTTGCCCTCCGGGTTGGTAAGGCAGTACGTGCTCAGGCATACAACCTCAAAAACTCTGTACGGGCCTTCCCAGTTTGGAGCAAGCTTCCTCTTTTGGCCTGGGTTAGATACCGCCAGCTTTCGGAGGACGAGGTCCCTAGCTTGATGTTGGTGGGATGCACCCTTTTGTTGTAGAACCTCTCGATCCTCTGCTAGTATGTGCTCCTTCTGATGGCCGATTTTTCCCTGACCTCGTCTATGAGATCCAGATCAGCGTGTAGTTGCACCGAGTTGCTTTCTTCATCAAAGGCCATGACACGGGGCAAAGGGAGCCCGATCTTGAAGGGAATTACTGCTTCCATGCCATAAATCAGATTGAACGGCGACTCTCCCATGGGGATCCTCTTCGTCGTTCGATGGGCCCAGAGAACACTCAGCAACTCGTCGACCAATAATCCCTTGGAAGAATTATCAAGCCGTTTCTTCAAACCGTCAAGGATTTGGCGGTTTGCGTTCTCGACCTGACCGTTCGACTGTGGGTGGCACACCGAGGAGAAGCGTTGCTGGATTTCGAGATCCTTGCAGAACTTTTTAAAAATCTTACCCGCAAACTGGGTCTCATTATTCGTGATAAGTATGTGCAAAATTCCGAACCGGCATATGATGTGTTTCCAGAAGAACTACTAAGTCTACTGCTCGGTGATCGTACCCAGGGGCTCGGCCTCGATCCACTTTGTGAAGTAGTCGATCGCTACTATCAGGAACTTCCTTTGGGCAGTCGCTTTCGGGAAAGGGCCTACCAGGTCCATCCCCCACATAGCAAAGGGGGTCGGACTGGTCAGGGAGCGAAGGTTTTCTTGTGGAGCCCTTCTCACCGAAGAGAATCTTTGATAGGGACCACACTTTTTGACCAGGGTCAGGGCTTCTTGCAGCATTGTGGGCCAGTAATATCCGTGGTTTAGAGCCTTTCGGGCAAGCGATTGGCTTCCCATTTGGCACCAGCCAATTCCTTCGTGAAGCTCCTTTAGAGCGTACTTTGCTTCGTCAAGGGTTAAGAAGCGAAGGTAGGGTCTTCCGTCCGTCGTGGTGTACGAGCATTTGAAGAGGGTTTCACTGATCATGGTGAACCTTTCTGAGCGGACCCTGATCCGCCTTGCCTCGGCTCAGTCTTCGAGGAGCACTCCTTTGATTAGAAACTTTCGGATGGAGTGGTCCAATCGTCAGGCTAAGCTCCGTTGCCTATACAGAGGGTCTCGGGGAGGTCGATACTCGACTTCAGGAGTACTTCAATTAGAATGGTGCGGTCGAGACCTTCAAAGGACGAGGAGGCTAACTTTGATAGGACATCGGCCTGGGCATTCAGCTCTCTTAGGATCCATCCTTAAGACTGCGGAATCGTCAAAGGATGTCAGGAGCCGCTGGACCATGGCCAAATACCGGATCATCCGATCATCACGGGCCTCGTACTCTTCGGTGATTAACCACGAACTGAGAGTCGCTGAAGGCCCTGATCTTTCTGGCGCCTGCCTAGTGTGCTAGGGTGAGCCCCACGATCATAGCGTCATATTCGGCCTCATTGTTAAAGGCTGGAAAGTTGAGGCGGATGGAATATTGGAGAAGGAAGTTGTCACGTCCTTCCAAAATGATGCTCGCGCCACTCCCCACTTCGCAGGAAGAGCCGTTGACGTAAACTTCCCACGTCTGGTCGGCCTCCCCACTTTCGGGTTGCTCGGAGATGGTGCATTCCATGATGAACTCGACGAGGTCATGTCCCTTGATTGTTGTCCTTGGTTGATAGCCGATGTCATATTGACTGAGCTCGATCGACCACTTGACCAGGTGGCCGGAGCTCTCGGGCTTATGGAGGACAGCCTTCAGAGGCTGGTCCGTGAGGACCTGAATTGAGTGTGCTTGGAAATAAGAACGGAGCTTCCGTGCGGCCATGACCAGGGCGTATGCCACCTTCTCCATTTTTGCTTATCTGGTCTTGGCCGAGAGCAGGACTTTGCTTACATAGTACAACAACTTTTGAACTCTGCCTTCTTCTTGAACGAGAACAACACTGAGCACACTCTCCGAGGCCAAAAGATAAAGTATGAGAGGCTCACCCGGCTCGGGTTTGCTAAGGAGCAGAGGGTTGGCGAGGTACTCATTCAATTGGGGGAACGCCTCCTGCTGCTAAGTGCCCCATTCGAAGCCTCTAGTTCCGTGCAGAGCTCTGAAGAATGGGAGAGACTTCTCTTCGGACTTAGAGAGGAAATGGCCGATGGCTGCCAGTCTCCCTGTGAGCCATTGGACTTCCGTGATGTTTCTCAGAGGGGCCATGTCGATTATGGCCCGGATCTCCTTGAGGTTTGCCTCGATGCCGCACTGGCTAATGACGAACCCGAGAAATTTCCCAGAGGAGACTCCTAACACACACTTGGCCGGATTGAGCCTCATACTGTGGGTCCAAAGGATGCCAAAGGCTTCTTCCAGGTTGGCGACGTGGTCCTATCCTTGATGGCTTTTGACAAGCATGTCGTCGACGTACACTTCCATGTTGCGACCGATCTGGTCCTTGAAGAATCGGTTGACGAGCCTCTGATAGGTAGCACCGGCGTTCTTCAGCCCAAAGGGCATAACCCGGTAGCAGTAAAGACCTTGGTCGGTGACGAAGGACGTCTTGGCTATATCAGGGGGGAACATTCGAATCTGATTGTAGCCTGAGAAGGTGCCCATGAAGGACAGGTGCTCGTGACCCGACGTCGCATCGATCAAAGCATCGATGCTGGGGAAAGGGAACGGATCTTTAGGGCACGCCTTGTTGAGGTCCGTAAAGTCTATGCAGATCCTCCAGCTGCCACTTGCCTTTCTCACCATCACGACGTTCGCCAACCACTCGAGGTAGTTGACCTCTTGGATGAACCGGGCAGACAAGAGCTTGTCCACCTCCGTTTTCACAGCTTGCTGCCTTTCTGGGGTGAACTTACGTTGCTTCTGGACGATCGGGTTCGAGCCAGGGACCACGCTTAGTCTGTACATGATCAGGTCTTCAGAGATCCCGGGCATGTCGGATGGCTTCCAAGCGAAGAGGTCGATGTTGTGGCGAATGCAGCTGATCAGGTCGGACTTTAGGTCAGGCGCGAGGGAGAAGCTCACGCGGAACCACTTTGACTTGTCTTCTGTCTCGAACGAGACTTCTTCTAGTTCGTCCGCAGGTTCGTGCTCTAGTTGTCTTCTCTTGGGTTGCAGTTCGACGGCGTCCAGGGGAAACACACCGCTCCCGACAGCCATCATATAGCACGATCGTGCCGCCTCTTGGTTCCCCTAAATGACACCGACACCTGACTCGATGGGGAACTTCAATTTTAGATGGTAGGCCGAGGGAACAGCCTGGAGGGAGCAGAGCCTGGTCAGCCAAGGATGGCGTTGTAAGTTGCTTTGACGTTCACAACCATCGACTCGGTCCGTTTGTGGGGGGTCATACTGGCAGTGACATCCAAGGTCACGATCCCCTCTATTGGCACTGGGATGTTGGAGAACCCGTGGAGGATGTACCTGGATGGTTTCAGCTTATCTCGAGGGAGTTTGAGGTTCTTAAACACTTCCAGGAAGGGGATGTTTACCGAGCTCCCATTGTCCACGAGGATCCGACGATCCTCGTAGTTTGCCATGACGAGATTGATGACGAGCACATCGAAGTGCAGGAACCGGACCCCCTCCAGGTCTTCCCCTAAGAAGGAGACAGGGAGCTGCTGGACCTGGGGGGAAGGGAGGTCTCAGACGGCGTTTACCTCTCGGACGAATGCCTTGCGGGAAGTATTAGAATCCCCTCCCATAGGTCCCCCATGGACGCAGTGTAGAATGTCTTGGCCTCCGGTCTCTTCAGGCTCGGGGTCCCGCTCGGGATGCTGTTTGGGGGCGCGAGAAGGAGGAGAGGGCCTTCGGTTCCTCGTGTCCCACCGGTCCCGAGCATCTTCCAGGGTGAATTCTCAGAGATACCCTCATTGGATGAGGGCCTCGATTTTGTCCTTAAGGGCCCGACAGTAGTCGATGTCCTGCCCGTTGTTCTGGTGGAAACGGTAGTAGAACTGCTGGTACCTTTTCTTGTTGCTGGTTGGTCGAGGAGGCATCTTGACGAGGTCTCTGTCTTCGATCCGCAAGATGATGGCCGACACGTTTTGTGTCAGTGGTGTGTACTTATCGAAATGCGGGATCGAGGGACCCTCTTCATGCCGGTCCCGTCTTTCAAAACCTTCTTGGCTGGCTCTACCTCATCGGCCTTGCGCTTCCCCTTCCCCGAGACCTTTTTGGCGTCCTCGGAATTTAGGGCTTCCTCTGCCTAAATGTACTTCTCGACCCGATTGAGCAGGTCAGGGAAATCGAGGGGAGGCTTCTTGGCCAAGGACGCCTTCAGCTAGCCGTGCCAGACGTTGTGTCGGAAGGCTGCCGAGGCGACCCCAGCATCAAGGGATGAGACAAACTTCGCCTCTGCGGTGAAACTCTGGATGAACTGTCGGGGTGACTCCCCTTCCTTCTGGCGGAGGTCTAGTAGGGACGCGCTTGTCTTCTCGGCCTTCCTGCTGGTCATGAAATGGGCAAGAAAGTTGGTCTCCAGCTGATCGAACGAGTAGATCGAGCCGGGGACGAGCTTAGCGAACAATTCCCAAGCTGGACCTCGGTGGGTGGCGGGGAATGCACGGCATAGGAGGGGATCCGAAGCGCTGCGAATCATCATGAGGGTTTTGAACCCCTCCATGTGATCGGCAGGATCACACTCGCCATCATAAGTCTCGAATTTAGGAGGCTGAAAGTTTCGGGAAATTTCTGCTTGTAAGATTGCAGCGGAGAAAGGAGGTTGGGTCGGCCTATGACCCTGAGCTAGGCTCGGACCGCCAAAGGAGGTCGGGTCGGCCTATGACCTTGAGCTAGGCTCGGACCGCCCTCGCTAAAGTGGTCGAGGCGGTTCTCCATTTCCTGTAGGCATCGTAGGACGCCCTCATCCCGTTTGTAGTACCCCGTATTTTTTAAATATTATTTTTAAGATTTATAAATGAATTAAAATGATTTTTGGAGATTTAATAAATATTTTCTGAAAAATTTATCTTTTTACACGTGCAAAACACGTGCAGATGTTTTCTTGGAAAGTTCAAAATCAAAAAATATTTTGTGAAAAATCATTATTTATTATTAGATATTATTTGTGAATTTTCTGGATTTTTCTGACATTTATTGGACATATTTGCAAATATTACAAAAAAGGGACTTTTGTGCAAAATTACCAATTGGAGTGAAAACTCCAGATTTTTCAGATTTTTGGGCTGGGTATAATGCCTAGTCAACTCAGGGTTAAAAATTTTACTTTTGTTTTAATGAATTTAGTTTATTTTACAAGTTTTGATAAAGGAGGATATTTTTGCAAATTTGCTATTCATAGGGATGAAAATGCAAACTTACTTTTCTGGGTTTTTCAAACAGTACCGGCTGACTTTATGATGGTTATTTTTATTTTTAAATCTCAAATAAATTGGTTTTATCAAGTTTTCAAGTATATGGATCTATATATGTAAAGTTATATTTAAAATGAGTATTTTTGCAAATGTGTTCAAAACCCTAGTTCTCTTGATTTTCGGCCTATTTAAAAGGTGGGGTGCAGCCGTCTTTCACTACACAACACAAAGATTTTATTATTATTATTTTCTTGAAGATTTACATCGGAGATCTTGGATTTCTTGCGAAGGAGTGATTTTTCCTATTGCTTTATCATATTCGTTTGATCTCTTCAACAAGGTGAGTGATATAATTGTTTTGTTTTGTTCTTTGAATGTTGTATGTGGTGTTTCATCTATTAGAAAGCATGCTAGGGTTTTGATATGAATACATATGGTTGATTGGATGAATTGATAAGCTTAGAATTGGATCTTTTGTGAAAACCCTAGTTATTTATCAGTAGAATTGCATGTGGATGATTTTAGATTGTAGGAAAACCCAATATAGAACATGAGCAGGATATTTCTTTTGGATTATTGCTGATTTGATTGGATATGGTTTTATGCATAAATAATTAAAGATGAGATTTTTGACTATTGGTGAGTTGGATAAATGCAACTTGGCCATGTTAATGATAAATTTGTTTCTGTTCATGAATTAACTATTAAGAATAGTTGAGATTGAGTTTGAGAAATTTTGAGAATGAGTAATGGATTAAAAGACCATGTCTTGAGGGTTTGAGTTGTGATGACCAGATTTTGGTTTGATACATTTTGACTAAATTGGAGGATTTTGTGATTTGTGAGAGGTTTTACTTGAATTTAGATTTCTCAAATACTAAGATTAAATTTGAATATGTTGTTATTTCTAATCGATGGATTTGTGAAGTTTTCTTTGATGCACGAACATGCACAAACAATTTACATGAATATCGTATTTCATTATTTTTGAAGAAATTGAGTTTTTACGTGTCTTCGGAGGATTTGACTATATCTCAACTTATTTTGGTATTGAGAAAGTTTGGAATATAAAACAAAGTTATTTTGATGTATGATAGATTCTAGAAAACCATACTTTAGATATATGCACATATTCATGTTTCAATTTGAAGGAATTCATCAAAAAGCTATTTTTATCAATTCAAAGTGGTTCCGATTGGTTTTTTGAACTCTTATATACTCTACATGTTGTATTTGATCATATCAGAAATATACTTTTGATAGATTTTATTTTTATAAAGTAAAACTCTGTATCGATTAAAATGTGCACAACTAAAACTGCAGTCTGAAGGTCTGACAGTCAACCGACCAATGTCGACAGTCGACTGTCGGGGTGGCTGAAGTATTTTCTTGAAGACTCGAAATTTCCTGTGGGACAGTCGACTGTCCAGGTTATACAGTCGACTGTCACTGCTCAGATTTGTATTTTCTTGATGTATTGAATTTTCATGCGGGACAGTCGACTGACCACTTTACATAGTCGAATGGTCTACTCTGATTTATATTTTTTTAAATTTTTTGGATTTTAAGCGGAACATTCGACTGACCTATTTTTACAGTCGACTGACTCTGCTCTATTTTGATATTTTCGTGAAGTTTTGGATTTTTGCTCTGGACAGTCGACTGATGAATTTTACAGTCGAATGCCATTACTTAGAATTATTTTCTTGAAGTGCTGGTTTTTCGCTCTGGATAGTCGACTGATTCTGGTTTACAGTCGACTAATACTGATGTTTTCTTGAGTTATCCTGATGTTCTTTAAACGACTGATTCTTTAAAAGTTTTGGATCTATAACTTACTATTCTAAATATTATCCTTTCTATAGAACATATGTTTTCAAGATGTTTTGGAATTTTATAAAAAATTTGGGTTTTGTTGATTGAAGAAGTTTCTTCATATGATCGTTTTGACAATGGATTTGTGAGTTTTGGTCTTGATGATATCTCTAGGAGTTGAGTGAGAGTCCTGTGAACCGGCAGTTGAGATTTGTTGATTTAGACCAGTTGGGTCTTGGGGTTGTTGTTGAGTATTTAAGTCCGGCAGATACACTAACTCTAGAGATGGAAATTTTTTTGTTTTAATAATAATCAACTTAAGGACAGGCACTAGTGGGGATGTGATGGAACTTGAAAAACATAAGTATAAGCTCATGGTTTTGTTAGTCCAACGGATGCGTTCCAGGACTATTTGCTGTTCTGTCTCGAGAGGACATTTGTATGTTCGCATGTCGAGGGTCTACAGACCTATTTACGGAGCATGCAGGGTGCATTCGCATTTCGAGGGTCGGCAGGCCTATTCACGGAATGTACCTGGTGTATCTGCATGTTGAGGGCCTTGCAAGTCTATTCGTGGGGTATACGGTTGGGAGGTGCTTCTCCGGTTTTTGAGCTATCTTACATGATGCTTGCTCATCGAGGGCTATGGTGCCTATTTGCGGAGTATTCTGGATCTTGTTTCCCATCACCGTAGTAGGTTTAGTTGCATAACGAGGGGTTGAACCCTATAAAGTGGAGACGTTAAGGGCTTGCACCGGACCTATGTACTATGGAATGCATAGAATCTGACAAGTATGCATTAGAGAATCATCATATAGCATTGTTATTTTCTTGACTTGGTTTATGCTTGTATTTTCTTGTTTTTCCTACACTTGACACTTAGTCTAGATTCACTTAATATTTTCATATATTACTATTTACTATCTTATAATCCTTGATGTTTTAATGCTTGACTTATTGTTATTTCTCATTTTATTTATTCTTGCTGTTAATACATGTTGTTGATGACTTTATGTTCTATATTTTATTTATGTTGTTTTCTCTTATGTCACTCACACCGTTATAGCTGACCCCTGTAGTTTTGGGGGTTAGGGTTATCTCTAACCTCATGTTTTACAGGTAGGTATTTATAGTTTGGGATTTGGATGCTTGTGATAAAATGATAATAAAGCTTATGAAAATTGTAAAGATGTGTTGTAAGAAAAGTTTGTAATTCAAGGTGTTTTGTATTCCACTGTATTTTGTAAACAAGTATTGCAATAAAAGTTTGAAATAAAAATTATCTGTGTTTTTGGCTATGTTTACTATTGCAATTGAAGTTGATGCTGAAAATTGTACAACGTATTTCTAAGATATCATATTAGAAATTCGGGGCGCTGCACTGTTCCGTTGGGCAGGTTAAGCCTCGAGACTCGCTGACTCCGGCGTCCGACCGCGAGTGAGAGCTGTGAAGTGTCTCGTTCCTGGGGGTCCCTAAGATGGCCTCCAGCATTTCGTTCCGAAAGTTTTGGAACTCAAGGCGCGTGACCGGAGCTTGTCCGACTGGGGCGCGTTGAGGTGGCGGCCTTCGGCCGGCGCGACTGAGCTCTAGCTCTCGCTCTCGGGATGGGTGCCTGGGATGGTTCGGGGCCGAGTTGGAAGCGGCCCCTCCCCTAGTTCTACTGGCTTACCGATTCTGGATGACCCGACGCAGGTCGGTTGCGACCGAGCGAGAAGCGCCCGGCCCGGGTTCGCTGTTGACCCTCTGATGGTTGGATCCATGAGTGTCAGCGGGGACGTCCTAGGGAGGAGCATCCGGGCAATGTGCAGAGGTGACAGCTCGTCTGGCCTTGGGCACCATTCGAGAGCTCGGATTTGAAGGGATGACGTTAATGGCCAGGGTCGGACTGAGGTCGTACCGAGGTCCGTACCGAGGTTTCCCACAGACGGTGCCAACCTGATGCGATTTGTTTTTGGGGTGTGGCTGCAACAGGAGTGAGTTCTCTCAATTTGTAAAGTTGAAGTAGCGGTGCTGGCTATTGCCTGACCCTCGGCTGAGGGAGCGGCTCGGGAGTAGCAGGATTGAAGCGGAGGTCGGATGCTCGGCTCGAATCCAGCAAGCTCGGCTAAGTCTCGTGTACCTGTACTATGCCTAGAAACACCGGGAGAGATCCCGGTGGCAGGCTCTCCGACGATCTAGTCAGTTACTGGAAAGCAACAGTAGCTAGGGATTCAGAGGGGAAAGATTGATTACCTTTTAATGAAGGAGGGGGCCTAGTATTTATAGGCAGAGCAAACGGGTCTGGGACCTGAGCGGACCAGATCGCACCCATTTGCCTGTGGGCCTGAGGCGGTAACGGCTCGTTTGACTCTGTTGACTCGATAATCAGGAGAGAGCGGGTTTTGAAGAGATCTGGTGGCCCAGGAAGGGCCATGTCATCTGATCCATATCAATATTTAAAGAGAATGAGCATTTAAAGAGAATGAGCCTGTAATACAAAGCATAGATAGCATGAATAGACGTCGAACAAAAATATAAAGAGTAGGGAAAATTGCTTATCTCCTAAACCCCACATTTAGAGCATCCACAGTCGTTTGTTATAAATGCCAATTTGCCATTTTTTAGCAAACAAATGGCTGCAATGGTTTCAGAACAAATTTTCCGATAAAGGGTTCAGAACGAAAATGACATTACCGATAAAGGGTTCAGAACGAATTTTCCATAATAAGGAGGAGGAATATGCTAACACTAATCAATTCATACAGATAATACCAAGTGTTTTTTTTTACTTTTTTTCTTAATGATAATACCAAGTGTTTTACGCGAAACCTTTGGCCTTTGGATTGTGAGGAATGAGTCGATCCCACAATTTAGGTCCCACAATTTAGGTAAGGAGCCTATATATGAGTGTTCTGAATTTTTTGTGCTTTTAAAAGAATTTTGTTTGGGAAACTAGTACTCCTGAATTTGCTCACTTGGAAAATGAAATGTGCATGGTGTAGATGCATAGTTTTTTTTTATAATTTTTTTAAGGTAAAAGGTAAAATAATGTCACCATGTTTCATTAATAAAAAGTTAGATGCAAAGTTTATAGAGGCATCCGACATGGGTCTGAGTTGTGTGGACTGCGGGAGCAGCTTGATAAGTTGATGGTGGGCCCTAAAAGAGGAGAAGATTCAGCTACATGAGCAAGATTGTTCGATATATTATTCTATTGCACCTTTCTTATGGACTCTTTGATTTGTTGTTGTATACAATAAAAGTCCATCACTGCATGTAAATATTTGGGACAATACTTATACGTGCTGCCTTGTAGTAAAATACGGGTCATTTTTTGGGTTCGGACTCCCAATTGACATATCTAGTCCAAACCCAAAAAGGCTAGTCGTGAACTAAGCTAGGCACAACTCATACATAATCGCTTAGTCTACAAAGTATCATTACATATGACTGTCAAAAAGAATCCTTGCCCCTATCAATTAAACTCCAACTGTGACCCATGTAGCTTAGGGTACACACAACATATGATATCAGTAAAGAAACAAGGGTCAAATACAAAAAACTCACGTATATTGTCACGCCCCGCATCTCAAAATACGGAAATACGAGCACGTAACAAAGGCCCAGCAAATAATTTTTATTATTCATAAGCTGTAATATTAACTCAACAATATGCAATACAATTACAACCACACATCTATATAAAAAAACACAAAGAAAGCTATCAAGTGGTTCTCATTCAATCCCCTCAAAAATCAAAGGCCCAGATCTAACTTCACAAAACATATTTTTCCCCCAAAAGTTCCCTCCAAAACTCAAATTCAAATCCCCCACCCAAAACGACTCCTATATTTATTTAATTTTTTTTTTTCTCTCTCTCTCTCTCCCTCCCTCTTCTATTCAAAAAATTAAGAAAATGAATTTTTTTAAAATTTTTAAAAAATAAAAAACTAAAAAACTAAAAAAATTAAAAATTTAAAAGCTTTAAAAGTAGTTCAAAAAAATAAAAAAAAAATCATATCATATGTTTTTTGTTGGAGCCCAAAAGTTTCTCATATAATATGTTTGCTACTTCAATTAATTTGCTCGACCTCCAAAACTATTTTATATGATCAAATATGGTGCACCATTCCAAAGACGTGTCGTAGGCACGTGTCAACGGGCAAACCTAGTACTATAATGAAATCACATAACATAAACAATTCATGAAATATCTCAACATAACCAACGTCTGGAAAGAAATATACTTCGAATCATCAAGCCCAAAAATACAAAGCATGATAAGGACAACAATGCTGAAATTTAAAATAACATAGACGGGACGGTTATTGTAGGCCAATAATTCGGCTCAAATCTCTAGTGCTCACCAAGTCCTTCGGACAATTCTCCTTGTGTACCTGCAAGCTCATAGTCTAGAGTGGAAAAAAATGTCTGTTAGAGCAAGTCACAGAAAGCAAGTAGTAGCAATCAAGGACAAATAAAACAGGACATGTAAATATTAAGGAACAAGGAACTAGAACTATATCAATTGTTAATGAAAATATCGATAACATTGCAAGGTCAATAATCAACAATTCAACGATTAACAATAACAATAAAACAAGAATCAAGTCGATAACAATAACCAAGATCAATGCAAGTGTCACTCCTAGGTCTATCATGTTTTATTAGCTTATCTAATGCACGTAATACTGTGTCTCATACCACAGGTTCGGTATATACAAGCAAGTGAACGTTTAGACTATAGTGGTGAACTCTACAGATCATGTACTCGACACGATAATCAATAACGAAAATCCACAATTAACTATCCATAACGAGAATTTTTCCACAATACGATACAAGATAACGATAATATAAGGAAACATGGGCCTCTCATCTGAGTACAGTCTCCGATTGTTCACAACCAAGTCGTCCATTATTACTCCGGCTTGTTAATATTTTATTAACATGAATCATGATTGTGGAATCGATGGAACGGGTATCAACAAACGATATCAATGAGGTATCAATAATTATACAATGAGTGATTTGTAGTGCAATGCACGATTTAAACAGATTTACAATTAAACATGAAGAATGCAAATTCTGGACAGCGAGACGTTTTTGTACAAAAGTCGAATTTTCCACTACTAAGGGGAAGCAAATCAGGTTCTGTCAGGGGTTCTAGAAACGACTCCCTTCCGGTTCCAACGCATATTCACACAATATATTATAAACACAGTTGTAGCGCCCCGAATTTCTAATTTAATAACTTAGAAAATACGTGGCACAATCCCAGCATCAACTTCAATGTAATAGTACACATAGCCCAAAAATACAAATAATTTTATTCCAAACTTTTACTACAACAATCCTTTTCAAATGCAGCAGAAATACAAACACCTTGAATTACAACTTTTCTTTCTTCAACACCTCTTTACAAATTTTTACACAAAGCTCTATTACATTAGTTTATCTCAAAACTATCTCAAGCATCCAAGCCTCCAGACTCTAAGCAACAACCTGTAACACATGAGGCTAGAGGTGATCCCTAACCCCCAAACTAAAGGGGTCAGCCATAAATGGTGTGAGTGATATAAAAACAAACAACATAATTTAATCATAAAACATAAAGTCATCAGCAGCATGTACTAACAACAAGGATAAATAAATGAGAAATAACTAAGGATGTGAAGCATGAAATCATCATGGAATGAAACAACAAGTGAATCTAGTCTAAGTGTCAAGTGTAGGAAAACAGGAAAACACATGCGTAAAACCAAGTTAAGAAAACACAACTCCCTATGCAACTAATCCCACTATACGGTGATGGGTAACAAGATTCAAAATACTCCGCGAATAGGCATCACCGCCCTCGACGCGCAAACATCAAGTAAGATAACTCAATAACAATAACCGGAGAATCATCTGCCTGCTGTGTATCCCACGAATAGGCCTTCAAGACCCTCGACGTGTAGATACACCGGATACATTCCGTGAATAGGTCTGCCGACCCTCGACACGCAAATGCACCCTGCATGCTCCGTGAATAGACCCGTAGACCCTCGACACGCGAACACCTAAATATTATGTGCCCCACGAATAGGCCTTCAAGACCCTCGACGTGCGAATACACCGATACATTCCGTGAATAGGTCTGCCGACCCTCAATACGCAAATGCATCCTGTATGCTCCGTGAATAGGCCCGTAGACCCTCGACACGCGAACACCTAAATATTTGTACCCCACGAATAGGATTTCAAGACCCTCAACGTGCGAATACACCCGATACATTCCGTGAATAGGTTTGCCGACCCTCGACACGCAAATGCATCATGCATGCTCCGTGAATAGGCCCGTAGACCCTCGACACGCGAACACCTAAATATTTGTACCCCACGAATAGGCTTTCAAGACCCTCGACGTGCGAATACACCCGATACATTCCATGAATAGGTTTGCCGACCCTCGACACGCAAATGCATCATGCATGCTCCGTGAATAGGCCCGTAGACCCTCGACACGCGAACACCTAAATATCCTCTAGTGGGACTAACAAATCATGAGCCTTTACTTATGTCGATTATCCTCAAATACACCAAAAATCCTTATCTCTAGAGTTAGTGTAGCCTGCTGGTTCGCAGAACTCCCACTCAACTCCTAGAGACCTCAATATGACCATAACTCACTATTCCATCGTCAAACGATCAAAGGAGAAATCTCTCCACTCAATCAAGCTCAAGTCTTTAGTAAATTCCATAATCCAAATCCAACCATAATATATATTGAAAGCGCATGTTCTATCGAAGAATAATATTTATAAGAGTAGATTATAGATCCAAAACATTTAAAGAGTTAGTCTTTTAAAGAACATCAAAATACCTTAGAAAAGTATCAGTACAAGTCGACTGCAAAAGGTCACCAGTCGACTGTCCAGAGTGAAAACTAACATCCTTAAAAAGTAAGATCTAAGTGTTTACAGTCGACTGCAAAACTCACCAGTCGACTGTCCAGAATGAAATCCAGTAACTTTCAGAAATTAAGTTAAGTATTATAAGTTGACTTACCAAAATCATAAGTTGACTTATAAAAACATAAGTTGACTTACCAACATTATAAGATGACTTATAAAAACATAAGTTGACTTACCAACAATATAAGATGACTTATAAAAACATAAGTCGACTTAAAGAAGACATAAGTCGACTTATAAAAACCTAAGTCGACTTACCAGAGAGAAATTCCAGAAATCTTTAAGGAAATATTCTAAGTGTTATAAGTCAACTTGTAAAGTCATAAGTCGACTTAAAATACAATATAAGTCGACTTAAAAGGTCATAAGTCGACTTACCAGAGAAAAATCTACGATAACTTTGAAAAATAATTTCTAAGTGTACCAGTCGACTGAAAAGGATCTAAGTCGACTGTCCAGAACGGATTTTCAAGAAAAACTAAAGATACAACAGCTGGGTCGTGCCAGTCGACTGAATAGTAGACCAGTCGACTGTCGGCCTACAGTTTTCATAATTTAGATCTGAATACAATAATCAAAACTGAAGTTTTTCTAAAGATTCCTTGTTTATGAAAATGGTTCGTATTAAAGAAAAATGACAATTCTCAAATAATCTTCGTTATGGACACATTACTCAATCATCCAATATCTCAAAACTCAATTCTCATGTTCTAAATTCCTAATTATTCCATTAGGATTTCTCAATACTAAATATCTTCCACAACTCAAAACTAAATCTGATTTGTATCCACGAGATCCAGATGTTCATCCATCCGATCTCTTATTATCATAACCATACTCAAGTCTTAAAACATGTTTTCAAGCAATAAAGAATTCATCAATCAAGATCTACTAGATGTTCATAGATTTCATACACATAATACAAATAACAACTATTGCATCGTTCACATACAAGATACACTAAATAAACAAAGATGTCGAAACAAAACAACACACAATCATTCACATAAATCAATCAACAAAACAAGGTTCATATCACTCACCTTTGAATTGAAAAGATCCAACGAAAAGCCTTCCTTTTTGCGAGATCCAAAAATTCTCCTCTCCAATCACCAAGAAATTAATAATATAATGAAACTTGAGTTGTACAGCGAATGACGGCTGCACCTCCTTTTTTATACAGGCCGGAAATAAGGAATTAGGGTTTTAGAAATACACTTGCAAAATGGTCCTTCCAAAATATAACTTTTATATATATAACCCTTTCTTAGTTAAAAATAGGTTAGCTAAATCAAACCAAATCAAATCTTCTTATCACTGAGTTGTCCAGCAATCCAGCACAACCCAGTAAATAAGAAAAATCCGGATTTACAACTCGGGGTGGCGATTTTGCACAAAAGCCCTCCCTTTTGTAATATTTGCAAACATATCATAAAATATTCATAAAAATCCAGAAAAATCAGAAATAATATCTAATAATACATATTATATTTTCCAACCAAAATATTTGACTTTTACTTTCCATAAAACATTTGCACAAAATTCTACATGAATTCCATATTTGCAAAAACACCATTTTTGACTAAATCTTTACCAAATCGACTTTTAAATGAAATCTAAATATATTTAAACTCAAATGATAACCATGGAGAACCAAAATATCAGTAACAATGAATTTTCATAATTTATTTAAGATCCAATCGACTTTTTTACATAAAAGCCCCTCTCTTTCGAGATATTTGTAAAAATAGTTTCTTTATTCAGAAAAATCCCAAAATTTAGAATACACTCCATAATAAGTATGAAAACTTATTAAAAATATAAAATTGTATATTTACGCCAAAATTATTTGTACGTGTTTCGCACGTGTCAAAAGATAAATCTTTTAGAAAATATTTATTAAATCTCCAGAAAATCATTTTAATTCATTTTCAAATATTTAAAATAATATTTGAAAATACGGGGTTCTACAACAGTAGCTTGGTGGAAAGTTCTATTCTTTAATGGTTTCACGTTTAAACAACACATTAGGATCAAATTCCTGTATATAAAAGTTGGGTGTAAAATCACTTAAAAATCTTATAAAAATCATAATTTAGTTTCTAACAGTGTTTAGCGACAATACATTCTCAGACCTAAATTCTTAATTTAATCTACTGTTTCAATTAATTAAACGTGGTAAAGTACTTCCAGTCTGTATTCTGGAATTCAGACGTTACTCCACGAGAATCTGAATATCACGCAATCCGTTAGTCGGATTGCAAAACCGTCAGATAATCTGGATTCCAGACACACACAGGGCTACAATTATTATTTAATTAGTTTTAATTGATATTATCTTTAACAAGGTTGAAAGTTTGGTTCTTTACTCAACAAGTGATATGGCAGCGGTCTAGGGTCATGTTCTTGTATACATAACGAGTCTAGAAAGTCATTAATAAATTTGATAAAAATATTAAAGTGACTCCTAACCATATCTAGTAGCAACCTAGTTAATTTCAAGTTCTAATTCTACTGTTAGAATTTTCTTTTAATTAACAATTCATATCGATGTGCTAGTAAACGACAATCTGGAAATTAAAACCTAGCAATACTAAAAATGTGATAACTTGCATTTTATAATTCGGAATTTAGATCCATAAAAAGTTATGGAAAATAGATTCAGTGTTCTATGAATTTTATTTATAAAGTTTAATCTAATTCTAACAGTAACAAGGTCAAAAATTCACTACAACACAAACTGGATAGCTAGGCAGTGACATGATAAATATACAATCGAGATATATAACACACATATTCTATCATGAGAGTTTACAAGCATCCATGTCCAGTATTCGGGTGCATTTCTACGGTTATCAAGATAGAAACTCTTCGTTTCTACGGTCTAGAATTTTATCAACAATAGTCATACCAAGCTAATATATGCAATCAAATATACTAGACTAACTTATTCTTCTACTTTATTAACTGATCTCACCATTTATTATCCATTATCATACAACAATGCATCTCATATAAAATTATAAACATAAAATTTATGTGACATGGTTGTGCCCCTAACACAATGATTCTCTCAAAGCCAATGAGAGTATCAAAAACTGAACAAAGGGATTATATCATCTTCTCCAAGCAACTTCTTAATCCTGTCCTTATATGGTTGCCAATTCCTTACCTCCTCAGTGAGATTACATTTACATGTAAAGAATGAATGTACAATTGGAGTTTAGAAAGAAAGGATTACATTGAGAATGTAGATAGAAAGGCACGACACACAGGCCGTATTCAAAATACCAAAATATAATTAATACATCACAGAACATAAACCATGTTTCACAGAACTAAACCATGCATCACAGAACTAAGCCCACAACCATGCACCATGCATCACGGAACATAATAATCAAAGAATATGTTGTTATAAATTTATTTAGTTTATTTAAAAAGTATTGGTTTTGGGGGAATCATTATTGCCCTATGCAGAGCTAACACGGGGGTCCTACTGCCCGGTCAGCGGGCATGAGTCAAGGGGATGCGGCCCTTGCGAGGTGCGGGGCAACGCCCCATTCCAAACAAAAAATACCTCATCATCCCTTACCACCACCAGATTATGAACCCTTCATGTTTTAAGAAACCCTAACGCCACTGCAAACGATACATATGCATGAACTATTCATATATACTTTAAGAAACCCTAACGTTGTAGTGCCCCGAATCCTTATACTGGCGATTTGTGACACAAACCAGAATCTTTCCCTCAAACAGTCACAAACACAATAAAATACAGGAATATTTAAAACTTTTATTCAAATAAATGTTTACAAGTCTCAAGTGTTACACTATTTCAATATTCCAATAGTTACAAATCAGAGTTTTACAAAATATAAATAATGAACACTTGATACTGTTACTTGGACACTTCATCTTACTTGAGCTCTCCTGTTTTTGTGGATCGGTATCCAGTACCTAAAGAGTGGACACGTCAGTACATATACTGACACAAAGCTAATAAAAGTAGTGATCTCTAACTAACAAACAAGATTTGATGCAACAGGAAATAAGTGTATCTCTAAAGGAAAAGTGTATCTGAGTTAAAGTGTCCGTGTATGACATGACCTAATAGTCAATGCACAAGTCAATAATCTACATATTCTCATGCAAGCAAGACTTTGGAAATGCATGCATCTCATACAACCTATGCTTCAAATCAATTTGTTGTCTCCATGTTCAGGTTTTCGAACCCTCGCCATGCATCCTACTCTCGTACTCATCCTGTTCCTGACAGACATGATGTAGCTGATGAGGTTCAGATTTACGGTCCAACCCATTACTGCAGTCATCTACTTATGTCAATGTTTGCCACTAGTGCCCGGCACCCGGACCTCACTCAAAAGTCGTGACAAACTTAAAAGGTATCTGTAATATTCCGGTTGGATATTATATTTGTATTTTTATTATTTTTAATATTAAAATATTTCTTATGAAAATTACTTAGTTTTAATAAATAATCATTATCTGTATATATATACTAGTAAGTTTATATATGTATTGTATCGATTTTTGTGCACTTCTACAAAATCATGTAAAATACGTTTTTTGAAAAAAATGTCTGTAATATTCCAGTCCGATAATAAAAATTATTTTTTTATTATTTTCTTTTCAGAATTGAAATATTTTTGGGGGATATTACTCAGTTTAATTAGTAAACATTATATATATATATATATATATATATATATATATATATATATACTAGTCTGTATACATCTGTATTGTATCAAATTGATACTGAAATCTTCCGAGTCAAAAATAAAATTATTTATTATTATTATTTTATTTTATTCTCCGAATTAAATTATTTTTGTAGAAATTGTTGGGTTTGATGAATAAAAAAATTATCTGTGTATATAGATATATGTACGTATATGTATTGTATCGATTTCGTATGTTTGTACGAAATCATGTAGTATGTGATTTTGGAAAAAATACATATTATTTGGATCAATCATGATCAAATTGAAGGTTGGAAATGAGTTGGGTGTTGATTGTAATATAAAATTTACAAATTAATCTCAAATTGATGGGCCACTGGCTCTCTCTCTACCACACCTATCTCTCTCCCTCTCCTATAAGTTGGCCGGCCAAAACCAAGAGGGAAAAGCCCCTTTTCATTTTTTTCCTCCGCTTCTCAGTCCCTCTCTTTCTCTCTTATATTTTCTTCTTCTTCCTTTACTTGTTTAAATTTAGAAAAAAAAATCAGATGAAAAGAAAAGAAAGAGATATCAAATCAAAAGAAAAGAGTGGGTTCATTTAGGGATTATTCTTGAGAGGAGGAGCAAGAACAAGGAGGAAAAGAAAGCACGTAAGTTTTTCCTACTAGTTTGGGTGTAATGCCCCGATTTTTCATGAAAAACTATTTTATTTTACACGTAGTGTGCACGTGCAATACTTTTGGTAATTATTTTCATTATGATGAGTATAGAAATTTAAATATGTGCTTTTAATTATTTTTATATAAAGCCATTTTCAAAGAGACAAAAGCCTTTTCTTCTTAAAGCCCAAATTTAATTCAATTTATTATTTTTATAATTATTATTTTGGCCCAAAAACTAAAGCCCATGAGCTATTTTATTTTTAAATACAACTTGTAATGTAGAATACATTTTAAAGATTATTTTTATGAAAAATTTAATGTACAAATTTTTAAATGGAGACCAAGTTGCATGCACGTGCACTACACGTACACGTGCAAATGTACACAAGGTAGGCCGGTTTTGATCTTTTTGGAGGGAATTGAAAAATTCAAGTGGAGTCATGGTGGTGGTGGTTACTTGATCATGGGTGGTTTGTGTAACTCCTCATTGAATCTTAGCCATTTGCTTCTAACTCCTACGTTAATCCTAGCCATCCATTTCCCTAATTTTTTAGTATAAATACCCCCCCTAGCCTAGTTATTCTTGTGCTAATTATTTCTTCCAAACCTATAGTTCAAAATACATTATCTAGTAGTTTATTTAGTGAGTAAAAGATTGAGTTTGTGTGTGGGAACAATTGTGTTTGCATCAAGAAGAAGGAAGGCCGGCATCACAAGGGGAGGCTCTCGGTTTTGGCATTGTGGAAGGCTCGGGTGCGCGCATCTAGAAGGAGGATCGCTATTTTGCAAGGACATTTGTTTAGGAGGTGTTGCTAGTTGTATTTCTCTCCAAATAAGGTGGGTAAATTTTCCGTATTTCTAATTAGGAAGCATGCTAGATGTGAATTTCAATGATTAATGCATGAAAAAGATTAAATAAGAGTACACATTTAATTGGGAAAAATGACCTATTGATTGATTGAAATGTGGATGTGCAATTGTATGTGGTTCAATTAGTAAGATTTAATTTTTTGTGAAAATTGATTATGGCCATGGATTGCTTGAAGAAAATCTCATTATCTACATCAAGAATTAAATACAAAAGTTAGTAGATTGACAATGGTACTTTATGTGTTTAAATGGATCTTTGTGATAATGTTGAAATGAATGAATTAAGATATAGATTGTAGGTTTGGGAAATGATTAAAAATAGAGAATTAATATGAAGATTGCTAATAAAGAGATTAGCGACGTTAATTGTTAAGAAATGTCGAAAAAGAAGAAATGTGGTAGTGATAGTCTATTGTATGAAAAATATGTTTTTATTGTTGAAAAAATTATTTCCTATATACTGGAGTATAATTTATGATGGTATTAGTCAATCTGGAAATTTTATAAACGCAAAATGAAACGAGAGCTTGTTGAATATCGAAATGTTTCAATAAACAGAGAGAATTGTTTTAAATAAACTTCGAGTTGCACTCTTGACAACCCGAGCGCATAGCTCAAGTGGTTGAGATGACTCTATTCGCTACAGTAGGTTTCAGGTCTTAGGTTGCTGGTTCGAATTCCCTTGGCACCATACTTTTGTTCGTACTTTTTTAAAAAATAAAAATAGCAGTGACCGAGAGCATTAGATGCTCTTAGCCTCTCCTTCTAACGCATATAGCGTTCGGCCTAGTGGTCTGTGCCTTCGGTGGTTCTCTCTGTGGTCGTGGGTTCGAATACTGGGCTCGGCCAGTATTTATTTTGGGAAAAAAAACACTTTTTTTGAGGATTTTTAATGATAAAAATTATGAAAAAAATATGATTATTATTCTAAAATTATGTGGGACTTGTGAAAAATAATTTGAGAATTATTTACATGAAATGGAGTATGTTTTGAGAATAAATGTATAATTTGGAACTATGGATTTACACTTGTATGTTATGAAAATTGCACGTTGCAAAAGGACTTGAAATAAAATGTTAGAAAAGAAGTGTAATAAAGATAAAAATTATATGTGTGATGAGATGTGATTTATTCTCATTGGAAAATAGTGTGAAAATTTCGAAATGTGAATGCTCAATTTTTGCTATATAAATTAGTGTTGTGATTTTTAATATGGAAACGATATTGATGAAATACGCACGGAATAATTGAATTCCATGTATGGCTATGGACTTATAAAAAAAATTAGAGATCATGCTATTGAAAAAGAAAATCTGTTATGATTATAAAAATGAAATTATGAGTTGGAAATGCTCAATTTTGGAAATTGTGAATTGGAATTGAAACAAAAGAGTAGCTAAGTCTCCCCCGGCAATTGGAAAGAAATGAAATGAAATTTGAAATGAAAGACCAAGGTTGGTCACGTTTGAAAGAATGAATAAGCCTGGTTTAGTGGAGAGGCTAACTCTAGAGCTTTGATTTTGTTTATGATTCTAATAAAAACTAAGGATTAGTGTCATGTAATATAAATAATTGCATTAAGGACTAAGTGCACAATCACAACACGACATCAATAGGGTAGTCCCTCTAGTTTGATATGTGACAAGTTTGTGTTTGTTAAATATGGAAAATGAGTTATACTGTTTCCGGCATAGAGATGATGGCTGTGTATAATGTTCGTTGGTTGAATAAACTGACGTACCCACAGTTTTGTATGCAGGGTAAATGACATGATAAAGATTAAAGAGGAACAGATGCTTAAAGATTATTAAATGTTGTTGTACATTTATTTAAATGTTGTAAATTTATTTCCGCTGTGCAATGTAAAGTGTAAAGTTTCATGTAAACTCTGATGTAAAGTGAAAAATTTTGAATTCCTTATAAAATTGTACTAAATGAAGCGTAAAGATCCTGTAGAACTCTCGAATTCAGTTGTATTTGGGATTCGGGGCGTTACAGAGTGGCATCAGAGCCAGGCTTCACACTTGTACAAATTTATAAGGAACGACACCCTAGAAGTAGACATTAGTGTGTGTGTTTGAGTCTAGAGATTTAAATGTAAGTGACTTATATTTGTGTTGCTCTATGACTTATGCTTCTTCCTCTCTATTTCTAAGATGGCTGATCACTTCGACCCTGCTGGAGACGACGACTGGCATATCATCGAGGAAGAGTACCTTCCTAGACAAGCAGATTCCGAGAAAGTGTACTACCCAGGGCAAGCAGATTCTGACGGAGAAGAATGGCCTGAATCTCGAGAGATCACCCCACCTCCGGATTCATCTGATGACTCTTCTGACGAAGAAGAAGAACCAGTTCCAAATGGTCTTGTGATATCTCTTCAGAGGCAGGTAGAAACACTGCGGGAGAGAGTCGAATTATTGGAGGCTCAATTGGCAAAGCGTAAGGACGACTTTACAGTTCTCAATCATCGGGTATGGGAACTCGAGAAGAGGAAGAATATGACTGATGTGCTGAATGATGAAGTTGATGAACTACGGGGAGAACTTCGAGAAGCGAAGAGGAACCGTAGGAGTTAGACTGTTGTAGCTTCTACTGTTTTCATTCTGATGTCAAGAAATGTTTTTCAATTCGAATGTATAAAGTTTAGAATTTAATGAAATGCAAGTTGATTTAAAATTCATGTCTTATACTTCGAATTTAATGGATCTTTTGCATCAGAATATGGCTAGAAGAGGAGCTAGAAACGGTGAAGGTCTGGATCTGGAAATGGAACTTGCGAGGGTCTATCAGATGCTCAACGTCGTGGCCATGAATCAAAACCAAGGAAGGGTACCTGCGAATCCGGTGTCCGAAGCGATCAAACTAGTGGAATCGTTCAAACGGATGAAACCACCTGTGTTCGAAGGGAAGTCAGATCCTGATGTGGCTGACAACTGGATTCATCAGGTAGAGACGATCTTTGAAGTGCTGGAGACCCCTGAAGGCAGTAAAGTGAAGTTGGCGACTCTGCAACTTGAGAAGGATGCGGCTGTTTGGTGGCAGTCGATGAAGAGGACAATGGGAGGCATAGTTTTCAGCTGGGAGGAATTTCTGGAAGAATTCCGTAGTCACTACTTTCCCTCTGACGTCCAAGAAAAGAAGGCTATGGAGTTTCTATCACTACAACAAGGTGGCATGTCAGTGAGAGAGTACGAGACCAAGTTTACTCAGCTCTCTAGGTATGCTCCAGAATTAGTGATGGATGAGGCTAAGAAGGCTCGTAAGTTCGAGCATGGATTGAGGCCAAGCTTGAGGTCCCGGATGATACCTCTTGGTATCAGAAGATTTGACAAGTTGGTAAAGAGAGCAGCAGCCACGGAAGCCGACATGGAGCAGTTTCATGTTGTTCAGAATCGGAAGAATAACTGGCAGTCTGGAAAGAGGCCCGCCAATTCTGGGAGTTTCAAGGGACAACCATCTGCCCAAAGGTTCAAACCGACAGGGACAAACGCTATTAGTGTAGCTGGAGGACCTGAGAACAATGTGGTGAGACCTCCTGCGGTAAATTGCTTCAACTGTGGTGAGACGGGACATTACCAATCTCAATGCCTCAAACCACGGAAGGAGAGTCGCAATGTACCAACGCAGCAGACTGGAAAGAGATCGTACCAACCAGGGCGAGTATTTGCCTTGACGAAAGCTGATGCCGATGAAGTAGATCATGTCATCACTGGTACGAGGGCAGATGTTTAGAGGTTTATGTCATTTCTTTTTCCCGTTTATTTAGTGAACTGTTACGTAATGAGTGTGTATTATGTAACATGGGAACTTTATTTAAATGGAATGAAAGCTGTTGTGTTGTTCGATACTGGATCCTCTCATAGTTTTGTGTCTCCTAAATTTGCTAAAGTGTTAGGAGTTGAACCAAAGATTTTTCCAGGCAAGATCTTAGCAGTAGCTACTCCATCAGGGGAAACTTTAACCACTGATCGGTATTATGCGGATTGCGAGATTATGATTGGGGACAGAATCTTTAGGATTGATCTGATCGAGCTGACTATCTTAGGAGTCGATGTTATCATTGGCATTGATTGGAAGTCGGTATACAGTGCAAGCATCGAGTGCAAGACCAAGACAGTAACAGTGAAGGCTCCAGGTGGACCTGAAGTCACTTTCCAAGGGAAGATGAAATGTTCTAGGCTGGTAGCAGCTATCCGCAAGGAAGAGACTCCTGTGGAAGTGCAAGGGATTTCTATGGTTCGGGACAATCCGACTGTGTTCTTGGATGATTTCCCTGGGTTACCCCCACATCGTGATGTAGAGTTCAGCATCACTGTTCAACCGGGAAGTGTACCCATTTCTAAGGCACCGTATAGGATGGCTCCAGTGGAACAGAATGAGGTGAAACAGCCGATTGAGGAACTGTTGGAGAAAGGCTTTATTCAACCTAGTGCGTCACCTTGGGGAGCACCAGTACTTTTGGTAAAGAAGAAGGATGGATCGATGAGAACGTGTATCGATTACCGAGAACTGAATAAGGTCACTGTTCAGAATAAGTATCCTATTCCCCGAATTGATGACTTTTTCGATCGTTTACAAGGA
Source organism: Hemerocallis citrina (assembly GCA_017893485.1). Taxonomy (NCBI): domain Eukaryota; kingdom Viridiplantae; phylum Streptophyta; class Magnoliopsida; order Asparagales; family Asphodelaceae; genus Hemerocallis; species Hemerocallis citrina. The sequence continues at coordinate 118,564,863 of CM030363.1, forward strand.
GCAGCTGTTTTCTCCAAAATAGATCTTCGATCAGGATATCACCAAGTTCGAGTGAAAGCTGAAGATGTGCACAAAACTGCATTTAGAACTCGACATGGGCATTACGAATTTTTAGTTATGCCATTTGGAGTGACGAATGCACCTGCAATCTTCATGGATTTGATGAACAGAGTTCTGAGGTCGTTCATTGATTCTTTCGTCGTGGTGTTTATCGACAATATTCTTGTGTACTCCAAGTCAGAGGAGGAGCACACCGAGCATCTGGTAGCAGTTTTGAAGAAGCTGAAAGAGCAGAAGTTGTATGCCAAGCTATCCAAGTGTGATTTCTGGAAATCTGAAGTGGCATTCCTAGGTTACGTCCTTTCTAAGGAGGGAGTGGCAACTGATCCTCAGAAGATAGAGGCAGTGAGAGATTGGGCTAGGCCTACTACAGTGAAGGAAGTCAGAAATTTTCTTGGAATGACTGGATACTACAGGAGATTCATTCAAGGTTATGCTCAGATAGCCATGCCGCTTACTGGTCTGACCAAGAAGAATGTGAACTTCAAGTGGACTGAGCAATGTGAGGCAAGTTTTCAGGAGTTGAAAGAGAAGCTGACTACTACACCTATTTTGGCTTTGCCTAGAGCAGGTGTTGAGTATGATGTTTATAGCGATGCTTCACATTGTGGGCTTGGTTGTGTCTTAATGCAAGAAGGAAGAGCAATCGCTTATGGGTCTAGGCAACTACGACCGCATGAGAAGAATTACCCGACTCATGATCTGGAGTTGGCTGCGATTATCTTTGCCCTGAAGCAATGGAGGCACTACGTGTACGGTGAGAAATTGAACATGTACACGGACCACAAGAGTTTGAAGTACATATATCAACAAAATGATCTGAATTTGAGGTAGCGGAGATGGTTGGAAGTGCTTGAGGACTTCCGACCTGAGATCAAGTATCATCCTGGGAAAGCTAATGTTGTTGCTGATGCACTTAGTCGCAAGAGCAGTTTATCCAGTTTGATTACAACTCAGAAACATCTGATTGAGGAATTGGACCGAGCAGGTATTGAGGTTGTCTTGCAAGGTTTGGGAGCATCTTTGGCTCAGTTAAGGCTTCAGCCTACTTTGAATGCAAGGATCATTGCAAGTCAGGAGGTTGATGCTGATATTTTGGAGATGAGAAGCAGGTCGGTGCTAGCAGGTTGCCCGGATTTCAGATCAAGGATGGAGTGCTGTGGTTTGGAGAGATATGTGTTCTGAATCAGGCGGACCTGAAAGAGAGTATTCTTCAGGAGGCGCATGCTACTCTTTTGTCGGTACATCCTGGGAGTACTAAGATGTACAGGGATATCAAACCGCATTTCTGGTGGTCAGGTTTGATGCGGGATGTGGCTAAATTTGTGGCGAAGTGTGAGGTTTGTCAGCAAGTCAAAGCCGAAAATCAGAGGCCCAGAGGTCTATTACAACCGTTACCTATTCCGGAATGGAAGTGGGATAACATCAGTATGGATTTCATTACGGGATTGCCCAAGAGTTCTAAAGGCAATGATGTGATTTGGGTTATAGTCGATCGACTAACCAAGTCCGCTCACTTCTTGGCGATGAAACTCACTGCTTCAATGGACAAGTTAGCTGAGTTGTATGTTGGCGAGATCGTCCGGCTTCATGGTGTTCCATCAACTATTGTGTCAGATCAAGATGCGCGGTTTACTTCGCATTTCTGGAGGAGTCTTTAGACAGCTTTGGGTACCAAGACGGATTTCAGCACTGCTTTTCATCCGCAAACCGATGGGCAAACCGAGAGAGTCAACCGTATTCTTGAGGATATTCTTCGGTGTTATGTACTAGACTTTGGAGGCAGTTGGGAAAGGCATTTACCTTTGGTAGAGTTTGCCTACAACAACAGTTTTCAGGCTAGCATTGGGATGGCGCCGTACGAAGCTTTGTATGGCAGGAAGTGCAGAACACCTATTTGTTGGTTTGAAGTTGGGGAGCGTCAGTTGTTTGGTCCTGAGCTTGTGCAGCAAACCTCTGAGAAGATTTATCTGATCAGAAAAATGTTTGTAGAGGCTCAGAGCAGGCAGAAAAGCTATGCAGACAACCGGAGAAGGGACCTTGAGTTTGAGGTCGGTGACTTTGTCTTTCTGAAAGTATCGCCCAGTAAAGGCGTGATTCGATTCGGCAAAGGCGGGAAATTAGCCCCGAGGTTTATAGGCCCGTACAAGATATTGAAAAGAATCGGGAAAACTGCTTACCGGCTTGAATTACCGGAAGAGTTATCTTAGGTGCACAATGTCTTTCATGTGTCTACGCTGAGAGGTTATATTCCAGATCCGAGTCATCATTTGCCAGAAGTGCCAGAAGGTTTACAGTTGGATCTGAACTACATCGAATCTCCTGTCGAGATTGTTGATCGTCGAGAGAAAGTCTTGAGGAATAAGACGATACCGATGGTCAAAGTAGTCTGGAGAAACCATTTGGTTGAAGAGGCTACTTGGGAGTCTGAGGAGAGGATATTGAAGGATTATCCTGAGCTTTTTGGTTGATTTGTATTTTGTATTTTCTTGTGCTTGTTATGAGTGTTGTATTTTGTTTCTCACTCTTGACTGTAGTTCCGGGGAAAGAACTATTCTACGGAGGGAGTGTTGTAATGCCCCGATTTTTCATGAAAAACTATTTTATTTTGCACATAGTGTGCACGTGCAATACTTTTGGTAATTATTTTCATTATGATGAGTATAGAAATTTAAATATGTGCTTTTAATTATTTTTATATAAAGCCATTTTCAAAGAGACAAAAGCCTTTTCTTCTTAAAGCCCAAGTTTAATTCAATTTATTATTTTTATAATTATTATTTTGGCCCAAAAACTAAACCCCATGAGCTATTTTATTTTTAAATTCAACTTGTAATGTAGAATACATTTTAAAGATTATTTTTATGAAAAATTTAATGTACAAATTTTTAAATGGAGACCAAGTTTCATGCACGTGCACTACACGTACACGTGCAAATGTACACAAGGTAGGCCGGTTTTGATCATTTTGGAGGGAATTGAAAAATTCAAGTGGAGTCATGGTGGTGGTGGTTACTTGATCATGGGTGGTTAGTGTAACTCCTCATTGAATCTTAGCCATTTGCTTCTAACTCCTAAGTTAATCCTAGCCATCCATTTCCCTAATTTTTTAGTATAAATACCCCCACTAGCCTAGTTATTCTTGTGCTAATTATATCCTCCAAACCTACAGTTCAAAATACATTATCTAGTAGTTTATTTAGTGAGTAAAAGATTGAGTTTGTGTGTGGGAAAAATTGTGTTTGCATCAAGAAGAAGGAAGGCCGGCATCACAAGGGGAGGCTCTCGGTTTTGGCATTGTGGAAGGCTCGGGTGCGCGCATCTAGGAGGAGGATCGCTCTTTTGCAAGGACATTTGTTTAGGAGGTGTTGCTAGTTGTATTTCTCTCCAAATAAGGTGGGTAAATTTTCCGTATTTCTAATTAGGAAGCATGCTAGATGTGAATTTCAATGATTAATGCATGAAAAAGATTAAATAAGAGTACACATTTAATTGGGAAAAATGACCTATTGATTGATTGAAATGTGGATGTGCAATTGTATGTAGTTCTATTAGTAAGATTTAAATTTTTGTGAAAATTGATTATGGCCATGGATTGCTGGAAGAAAATCTTATTATCTACATCAAGAATTAAATACAAAAGTTAGTAGATTGACAATGGTACTTTATGTGTTTAAATGGATCTGTGTGATAATGTTGAAATGAATGAATTAAGATATCGATTGTAGGTTTGGGAAATGATTAAAAATAGATAATTAATATGAAGATTGCTAATAAAGAGATTAGTGACGTTAGTTGTTAAGAAATGTCGAAAAAGAAGAAATGTGGTAGTGATAGTCTATTGTATGAAAAATATGTTTTTATTGTTGAAAAAATTATTTCCTATATACTGGAGTATAATTTATGATGGTATTAGTCAATCTGGAAATTTTATAAAAGCAAAATGAAACGAGAGCTTGTTGAATATCGAAATGTTTCAATAAACAGAGAGAATTGTTTTTAAATAAACTTCGAATTGCACTTTTGACAACCTGAGCACATAGCTCAAATGGTTGAGATGACTCTATTCGCTACAGTAGGTTTCGGGTCTCAGGTTGCTGGTTCGAATCCCCTTGGCACCATACTTTTGTTCATACTTTTTTAAAAAATAAAAATAGCACCGGCCGAGAGCATTAGATGCTCTTAGCCTCTCCTTCTAACGCATATAGCGTTCGGCCTAGTGGTTTGTGCCTTTGGTGGTTCTCCCTGTGGTCGTGGGTTCGAATACTGGGCTCGGCCAGTATTTAGTTTGGGAAAAAAACATTTTTTTGAGGATTTTTATTGATAAAAAATTATGAAAAAAATATGGTTATTATTCTAAAATTATGTGGGACTTGTGAAAAATAATTTGAGAATTATTTACATGAAGTGGAGTATGTTTTGAGAATAAATGTATAATTTGGAACTATGGATTTACACTTGTATGTTATGAAAATTGCACATTGCAAAAGGACTTGAAATAAAATGTTAGAAAAGAAGTGTAATAAAGATAAAAATTATATGTGTGATGAGATGTGATTTATTCTCATTGGAGAATAGTGCGAAAATTTCGAACTGTGAATGCTCAATTTTTGCTATATAAATTAGTGTTGTGATTTTTAATATGGAAACGATATTGATGAAATACACAAGGAATAATTGAATTTCATGTATGGTTATGGACTTATGAAAAAAATTAGAGATCATGCTATTGAAAAAAAAAATCTGTTATGATTATGAAAAAGAACTTATGAGTTGGAAATGATCAATTTTGGAAATTGTGAATTGAAATTGAAACAAAAGAGTAGCTAAGTCTCCCCTGGCAATTGGAAAGAAATGAGATGAAATTTGAAATGAAAGACCAAGGTTGGTCACGTTTGAAAGAATGAATAAGCCCGGTTTAGTGGAGAGGCTAACTCTAGAGTTTTGATTTTGTTCATGATTCTAATAAAAACTAAGGATTAATACATAGTGAAGACGTGATGAAAGTGAGAGAAAAACACAAGTATGAGAGTTAGAGTTTACGGTGCGGGTGTGTGAGCCACAGAATGCATGCTTGATGAGTCAAGACATGACGTGGGCACAACTCAGTAATGATCGGACTTTAGCAATGCTTGTGGGATGTTTGGTGACTGCAAAAGGATCGTGTTCAGGGAGGAGGCTGAATTGCCACAGAATGCATGCATGATGAGTCAAGACATGGCGTGGGATTCCCCTCCAGGGTCCTGTATATGTGCTTGTACTCATAGATCATCTAGGATACTCACCGTAGTTACAGTACTAGATTAAGTCATAACGAGGGATTGAACCCTACAAAGATGAAGAACGAATAAGAAGCTTGCCCTCGGACCTATGTAGTATGGGATGCATAGAATCCGAACAAGTGCGCATTAGTGTCATGTAATATAAATAACTGCATTAAGGACTAAGTGCACAATCACAACACGACCTCAATAGGGTAGTCCCTCTAGTTTGATATGTGACAAGTTTGTGTTTGTTAAATATGGAAAATGAGTTATACTGTTTCCGGCATAGAGAGGATGGCCGTGTATAATGTTCGTCGGTTGAATAAACTGACGTACCCACAGTTTTGTATGCAGGGTAAATGACATGATATAGATTAAAGAGGAACAGATGCTTAAAGATTATTAAATGTTGTTGTACATTTATTTAAATGTTGTAAATTTATTTTCGCTGTGCAATGTAAAGTGTAAAGTTTCATGTAAACTCTGATGTAAAGTAAAAAGTTTTAAATTCCTTGTAAAATTGTACTAAATGAACCGTAAAGATCCTGTAGAACTCTCGAATTCAGTTGTATTTGGGATTCGGGGCGTTACATTGGGTGGGGGTTTCTCAACTTGATTTTGTTTGTTGTTATTATTGTTAATATTGTTAATGAATTGAAGATCTTGGACTAATTTCATGTGCACATTGATGATTTTGGACTAGAATAAATTGCATACAAAGATTGAAGTGGTATAACTCAAATAGAACACTAAAGATTCAACCTTTAATAACTAGTATGTAGTTTTGATGATGCGGAATTAATTACTTGTGCTAAAGTTGGAATTTTGACTCCATATTAATGTGAAAGGTTCTAATACTTGTTCTTACCATGCTCTAATTTTTGTAGATTTTTCTGGATTAATTTACTAGGCTAAACAAACCGTTTTCCCAAAACAGCGAGCAACAAAAAGCTGTAGTCTTGGTTAATTTTGACTTGTGTTTAAAGAGCAGGAATTTGAATTCCATACAGAATTGGAAAAAGTTGTTAACTAGAAAGTTGTGGTAGATGTTCTTAGCTTTCCAAAAAGTCTAATTTTGTTGAATTCCGATAAGCATAGCATAAGCTATGAGCTTTACAAGTTTCAGCAAAACTGCAATTTTTTGTTGATTTTGGCATGTGTTTAAAGAGCAAGAATTTGAGTTCCATACAGAATTGGAAAAAGTTGTTAACTAAGAAATTGTAGTGGATGTTCTTAGCTTTCTAAAAAATCCAATTTTGTTGAATTCCAATAAGCGTAGCACGTTTAATTACTTCTAGGTTGTCAGAAGGCTTTTTATGTTGTTTCTATTTATAAAAGCTCAAGTTTTTGCTAGTAGCATGTTATTTTTTGCTTCTAGGTTGTTAGAAGACTTCTATGTGAAAAGGATAAAGTTATTAAGTAGGTGGTTCTAGTTGATGCATACAAAAGCACTCATTATAGTGTTGTTGTTTTATAAAACAACTTAGACTAATCATGTATGTATTCTTCATCTAGAGTTATAAATGGTTAATTGATTATATTTTGAATGTTCATCTTGTATGTTAAATTAGTAAGCTTAACATGCATGTTTGTTCATGTTAGTAAGCTTATACACGAAATTCTAGTTCATACTAACTAGAGTTGTCGTGAACTGTTCGTGGTTTGAATCATGCACTTGATTATGAGTAATAAGTATTCCTTGTGCTCATAAGTCATGTAATAAGTATTTGTCCGTCTCATACGTAGCTCACCCGGCTCGTATGTAGTTGTTTGTTCATGCATAGCTCATTTGGCTCGTATGTGGTTTGTTAGCTCGTATATAGCTTGTTAGCTAGTACGCAGTTTGTTGTGTTTATCTACGGTGATATCATTGTCTTAGGGGCCATCGACCATCAAGGCATGTATTTATTTTACTCCTCGTGACTGTGGAAGAGTCACCCCTCGTGCACCGTCATTAACAGGTGTAGGTTGATCGCGGGCCGAGAGCATAGACGGAATCCAAGTTTAGGGTAGTAGCATGTGAATTATTTCGTATTGCCGGAGTCTTGGATCGATAGGCTGTGACATGATCCTTGGTGACCCTGGTAAAGCTAGGTTGAGCACCTAGCAAAGTTATCTTGCAAAGTCTAATTTAATACCTAGCATGTTGTGTTAGTACTGTGGTCATCCCACGAATTGTTTAGGGTTAGTGACATCGTTTGGGTAGTAACTGGTAACTATTGTTACATAACATTTTTAATCTATTACTTTGCCGAAGGGAAAGAGTTGGTATTAGGAGTGATACCTTATGATCCGACCTGTCCTATAGGCCAGCACTAGGTGGTGTTATTGGTTGGACCCTTCCTGTCAAAGGGATACGGTCTGTGCCTTCTCACGAGTTGGAAGCACGGGATCCGTATCTCGTCTATTTATTTTGAAGTGCCATGATAAGAACGGGAAGTTTTTCTGTCGGAACTAGGGGGATAGACCCCCGGAATTCCGTCATGTTCTATGTCAAGAGAGCGAACAGGCCATAGACTACGGTCTATGAGCTAAGGGGCCACAGGGGATGCTTCGAGCTAACCTGTGTTGTAGTTAACTCTGAGGGTTCGTCTGAGTTTTGAGTGAGGTTCGATACGCTGGGAAATAGAGGCAAACAGAGATACCACTATATGACTGCGAATGGCAGTATTAGACCGTTTCAGAGCAACCTTATCAGTCATGCTGTATCTTCAGGAACAGATTGAGTAGAAGAGTAGAATTCATGGCACAGGTTCAAATCCCTATATATGAAGAAACGACTTGATATGGGCGTATGCATTTATGGGGTGCATACTATCCAGAGTCTTGCTTGCATTAATATAAGTGCATCATTGCATTAGTTAATCTTGCATTAGAGTCTAAGTCATAGCATACACTGACACATCAACTATATATACGCATTTCTCTTTTCATCAATCTGTTTGTTTAAATTGAGATTCGCTGCTAGTCATCAGCTTTAAATTTTCAGTATATGTACCAACGTCCCCACTTCAATAGGTACTGGATTGTAAAACTACAGGTACATGATTCAGGAGGACTCAAGGTAAGAAAAGCAAAGTGTTGATTTTTATTTTCAATTGTAACATCTGTTGTAATTTATTTTATGTTGGGAAGAATCCAAGTGAAGTACCAAGTGTTATTTATTCATTATACTCTGATGTAAATTTATTGGATGTTGTAATACTTTGGGCTTGCAAGGCATTACTGTAACACTGATATAATGTATTGCAGTTTTATACATTCGGACTTGTAATACCTTTGTGTTGAATAAAAAGTTTTAAATTTTTTTGTTTTTCTGTGTATGATGGCTAATTAAAGGAAAAGATTCTGGCTTATGTCACGCTTCCCAGTATAGGTTATCAGGCGTTACAGAGTGCTATCAGAGCCGACTTCAATTTACTGTCCAACACAGTTGGAAAATTAAACTTGGATGCCTTGTAGGAGTCAGGTTTTAGCTAGTTGTAGACAATTATAATTCATATTGTTATTTCTTTCAACTTATGTTTTATAATTTTTCTATATCTGGACTAATTTCGGTATATGTGTTTGAAGGATGGTATTCGAGGATATCCTAACCGGAGATGTGTTGATGAAAGAGAGTAAGCCGATTTCAAGGGATGATTCGATGATCTTGAGCGAAGAGCCGAAGGAGAATTCACTACATGCTAACCTCAAGACGGACTCGCCTACATCACCACAGTGGTTACGTACGGATCATTACATAGCAATAGCGACCAGCATACATCTGGGAATAAGGACGATGAGGAGGTACGGGACCAGGAAAGGTCTTCGAGCTAAGCAGCTAGGTGATGTTTGCAGAGCTATATTCGCATGCCTAGCAAAGGAGCAGGAACACTTTGATTCTAGATTGGCACGATTGCAGGATGAATGGGAGCAAGTCCAGAAAACCACCAAGTTTGTAGTACGCCATTTCTATGAAAGACTGGGCACAAGAAATCAGTCTGTCCACGACTACCAGGAAAAAGATCTACACCAGCATCAGGGCTCGAGAACCATGGTCAGAAGCAGAAGATTCAAAAAATAGATTTATATTTATATGAAATCCAGGCAACCATTTTGTTCAATTTTGGTTCACCATATTCTTTTGTCTGAATTATTTTTCATGAAATTGAGATGCGTGCGGAAGACAACTCTAGATTTGGTTTTGATGATTACACCATATGGAGTAATCCTCATTACAAATTTGTGCTATAAGGGCTGTGAACTCCAAATCAGAGGGAAGACCCTAAGTATAGATTTGTCAGAGTTGGACCTTGCAGGAATGGAAGAAGGGCACGCTGAGCATTTGACTGCAATTCTGAACAACTACAGGACTATCAGCTTTGAGCAAATTATAGGTGAGAGTCCTGGAAGTTAGAAGTAGTGTTCGTAAGCCTTGTCCTATTCTAAGGAGGGAGTGGCTACCGAACAGCAAAAAGATTGAGGCAGTGAAGGATTGGCCTCAGCCGAAGTCCGTGAAGGGAGTAAGAAGCTAAATGATGAGATCAGGAAAGCCAGTGTTGAAGTGGTTACTCAAGATTAAAGCTCAGTTTTGGCACGATTAAAGCTGCAACTGAGTCTAAGTAAGCAAGTCAGAAGGCTTAGGCAGAAGATGCAGGGATTGGATCACTAAAGCGGCAAGTTGATGAAGGAAAATCTCAGAATATCAGTATAGACTTCATCCTAGGGGTGCCCAGAAGTTCGAAAATGTATGGCTCAATTTGGGTTATTGGGGACCGGTTGACGGAGTCTGCACATTTTCTTACGATAATGAAGACTTAGTCGCTAGAGAAATTAGCGGAAGTCTACAATGAAAGCGTAAGGCAGCAGCATAGAGTCCCAGCGGCAGTAGTTCTGACCGAGATTCAAGAGTTATATCTCAATTTTGGCAGAGTCTGCAGGCAGCTTTGTGAGCAAGGTCGGGGTTCTTTGCGGAACCAGTTCATGGAGGAGTCCCTTGGGAGCCGGAAAGCCGTATAAGATTTCTTGCCCCGAGTTATTTAGAGTATGGATATTATTCTGTTCTCCTGACTAAACGTAGTTCTGAGGACAGAAATATTCGAAGGAGGCAATATTGTAATATCCCGGTTGGATATTATATTTGTATTTTTATTATTTTTAAAATTAAAATATTTCTTATGGAAATTACTTAGTTTTAATAAATAATCGTTATCTGTATATATATACTAGTAAGTATATATATGTAATGTATCGATTTTGTGCACTTATACAAAATCATGTAATATGAATTTTTTGAAAATGTCTGTAATATCTCGCTCTGATATTAAAAATTATTAATTTATTAAATATTTTTTTTCAGAATTGAAATAATTTTGGGGGATATTACCTAGTTTAATTAGTAAACATTATATATATATATATATACTAGTCTGTATACATCTGTATTGTATCAAATTGATACTGAAATCTTCTGAGCCGAAAATAAAATTATTTTTTATTATAATTTTATTTTATTCTCCGAAGTAAATTATTTTTGTACAGATTGTTGGGTTTGATGAATAAAAAAATTATCTGTATATATAGATGTATGTACGTAGATGTATTGTATAAATTTTGTACGTTTGTACGAAATCATGTAGTATGTGATTTTGGAAAAACCACATATTATTTGGATCAATCATGATCAAATGGAAGGTTGAAAATGAGTTGGGTGTTGACTGTAATATAAAATTTACAAATTGATCTCAAATTGATGAGCCACAAGAGATAGAGACACATGGCTCTCTCTACCACACCTCTCTCTCTCCCTTTCCTACAAGTTGGCCAGCCAAAACCAAGAGGGCAATGCCCCTTTTCATTTTGTTCCTCCATCTCTTCTCACTCCCTCTCTTTCTCTCTTATATTTTCTTCTTCTTCTTTTACTTGTTTGAATTTAGAAAAAAATTGAGAAGAAAAGAAAAGAAAGAGAGATCAAATCAAAAGAAAATAGTGGCTTCATTTAGGGGTTGTTCTTGAGAGGAGGAGCAAGAACAAGGAGGAGAAGAAAGCAAGCAAGTTCTTCCTACTAGTTTGGATGGGGATTCCTCAACTTGATTTTATTTGTTGTTATTATTGTTATTATTGTTAATTAATTGAAGATCTTGGACTAATTTCATGTGCATATTGATGACTACGGATTACAGTAAATTGCATACAAAGATTGAATGGTAGTACTCAAATAGAATACTAAAGATTCAACCTTTAATAACTAGTATGAAGTTTTGATGATTAGTTATTAATTACTTGTGCTAAAGTTGGAATTTTGACTCCAAATTAATATGAGAGGTTCTCATACTTGTTCTTACCATGCTCTAATTTTTGTAGATTTTTTCTGGATTAATTTACTAGGCTAAGCAAATAGTTTCCCCAAAACTACGAGCAACAAAAAGTTGCTGTCTTGGTTAATTTGGACTTGTGTTTCAAGAGCAGAAATTTAAGTTCCATACAGAATTGGAAAAAGTTGTTAACTAGGAAGTTGTAGTAGTTGTTCTTAGCTTTCCAAAAAGTTTAATTTTGTTGAATTCCAATTAAGCGTAGCATAAGCTATGAGCTTTACAAGTTTCATCAAAACTGCTGTTTTTGGTTGATTTTGGCATGTGTTTAAAGAGCAGGAATATGAGTTCCATACAGAATTGGAAAAAGTTGTTAACTAGGAACTTTTAGTAGATGTTTTAGCTTTCTAAAAAGCGTAGCACAAGTAATTAATAACCGTAGCACGTTTAATTACTTCTACGTTGTTAGAAGGCTTTTTATGTTGTTTCTATGTATAAAAGATCAAGTTTTTGCAAGTAGCATGTTATTTTTTGATTCTAGGTTGTTAGAAGACTTCTATGTTACTTCAATGTGAAAAGGATCAAGTTATTAAATAGGTGGTTCTAGTTGATGCATACAAAAGAACTCATCATAGTGTTGTTGTTTCATAAAACAACTTAGACTAATCATGTATGTATTCTTCATCTAGAGTTATAAATGGTTAACAGATCATGTTTTGAATGTTCATCTTGTATGTTAAATTAGTAAGCTTAACATGCATGTTTGTTCATGTTAGTAAGCTTATACACAAATTTCTAGTTCATGCTAACTAGAGTTGTCGTGAATTGTTAGTGGTTTGAATCATGCACTTGATTATGAGTAATAAGTACTCCTTGTGCTCATAAGTCATGTAATAAGTATTGGTCTGTCTCATACGTAGCTCACATGGCTCGTATGTAGTTGTTTGTTCATGCGTAGCTCATTTGGCTCGTATGGGGTTTGTTAGCTCGTACATAGCTTATTAGCTAGTAACAGCTTGTTGTGCTCATCTAGGGTGATATCATTGCCCTAGGGGCCACCGACCAACAAGGTGTGTATTCATTTTACTCCTCGTGGACTTTGGACGAGTCACCCCTCGTGCACCATGAGATCTTAACCGGTGTAGGTTGATCGTGGGCAGAGAGCGTAGACGGAATCCAAGTTCAGGATTGTAGCATGCGAATAATTTCGTATTACCGGATTCTTGGATCGATAGGCTGTGAAAGGATCCTTGGTGACCCTGGTAAGGCTAGGTTGAGCACCTAGCAAAGTTATCTTGCGAAGTCTAACTTAAGACCTAGCATGTTGTGTTAGTACTGTAGTCATCCCTCGAATTGTTTAGGGTTAGTGACATCATTAGGCTAGTAACTGGTAACTATTGTCATGTAACCTTTTTAATCAATTACTTCGCCGAAGGGAGAGAGTTGGTATTGTTGGATCCTATAGGAAAGGCAAGAAACACTAGAGGGGGGTGAATAGTGCTTTATAAAAATAATTGCGGAATTAAACTTTTTCTTCTGTCCAGTCGACTTGAAAAGAGAAACCAGACGACTGAGGCAACAGTTAAGAAGAGTATTTTAAGACGAGTCTGATCAGTCGACTTATAGAAGAACTAGTCGACTTACTAGACCAGTTTTCAGAGAGAATGTAGTACAAGTCTGATCAGTCAACTTAAAAAGGGACACAGTCGACTGTCCAGACAAGTTTCACAGAGAACTTTAAAAAGCAAGTAAATGAAATGCAAGTTCAGAGAAATACAACCACAGAGTACACACGATGTATCCTAGTTCTGTCCTCCTGACCTACATCCAGTCCCCAAGCAACCCACTTGAGATTTTCCACTATTCTTGAAAAATGTACAAGAATACCCTACGGCGTTAGACAACAACCTTGTCCAACCCGTAGTCCTTTCTCACCACTAGAGAAAGCAACCTACTCTTCCATCAAGAGTGAAATCCTGACTCTACACTCTAGAGCCCTACTCTCCAACCGAGAGGAACCACTCTCACAAACCGAGAGTGAAGAACAATAAAAAAATATTTACAATCAACCTATAGCCTTGTTGTGAATGTGATTTTGTGCGTGGCTATTAGGTCAACTTCCAAAATCGGTCTAAAACGAAATCACTGTTATACTAGACTGATTTCAGAGAACAAAAAACTTAGAGGATTTGAAAGCTTGTGAACTCTTGTTCTCTTTTTGAAAATAAGTACTTGAAAGCTTGTAAAAGAGAGTATTGTCTTGTTGTAACCTTTTCCAAGTGATTTCTGCACTCTATTTATAGAGTTAGAATCAGTGGACGTTGAGAAGCAGTTGTACCAAATGTCAACCAACGGAAATAAAACTTTTAAATTTGAAAAATCAAGTTTTGAAATCAGTAAACTGTCGAAACGACTTGAACAGTCAACTGGGTTGCCGTTATGAGTCGACTGGTCAGAGTTTGAATAAGTTCAGACAGTTTCGTACTAGGACAGTCGACTAGTGCCTAATGGCGGTCGACTGATACTTAACAGCTGAGCTTTTTCAATCTTATTTCGATTTTTTTAAGTTTGAAAAACACTCAATTATTTTAAAGATATGTGTGAGTGTGTGTGACAAGCCTATTACATAATTTCTAAGACTCAAAGAAATAAAAAAGTTACAATTGTTACAAGACACTTAATACAACATATTGAAGCATAGGTCTTGTCTTGAGTCTTGAGTCTTGAGATGGAGCTTTAGCCTTCGTCTTTTTCTTTGAAGCTGGTAACCTTGTAGCTTTCTTGATCAATTAGCTATAAGAGCTTTGTTTGTACCTTTGCTTGATCAACTTGCTTTAAGAACCTTGTAAAGCTTGTTAGAACATTTTGCCTTTGTGTATATCCTGTAATATATAAGAAGTAGCACAACAAACTTTGCATTGTGTTGTAATCATCAAAATCAAGAATCAACATTCTCCCCCTTTTTGATGATGACAACACAATAGCTTACAATAATGGAAATAAATATTACAAATGCTCACATGCTCTCCCTCAAATGTACAATATGCATAGGTGTGAAAACATGTACAAAAATATGCACAAAGACATACACAAAGATATGCATCACCAAAACATAACACAAAGCAATATAAACATAACACAAAGCAACATAAAGATTATAGCCTATATTTTCTCCCCTTTTGTCATCAACAAAAAAAAAACATGGAGAAAAAAATAAACCACAAAAATAATACATAGCAAAATGACATTTATATAAAAAGAGAATAATCTTAGTTCAAACGGTTACATAATAGATAGAAAATGCAACAATAAGTAAGAAATACATAGAAAAAATATAAAAATAGTATTAATACAACCGGTCAGTCGACTGGGTACTATGCACAGTCGACTGTCCACAGCATAAAACTCAGGCAAAAATTAGAAAAAGATACTTGGCAGTCGACCGAACAATACTTGTAAGTCGACTTACCAAAAAAAATTCAAGAAACATCATGAAAACTACAAATCCCTAGTTCTCTTCTTAAGGTGATAAAGGTGTCTTCCTTAAGAGGTTTGGTAAAAATATCAGCTACCTGTTTATCAGTAGAAATAAAGTCTAAAGAAATGTCTCCCTTTAAAACATGATCACGTAAAAAATAATGTCGAATATCAATATGTTTCGTACGTGAGTGTTGAATCGAATTTTTAGATAAGTTAATGGCACTGGTATTATCACACATTATTGAAGATTTTTCAAATGAAATACCATAGTCTAATAAGGTTTGTTTCATCCACAAAGTTTGGGCACAAGCCAAACTTGCAGCGATATATTCAGGTTCTGTAGTAGATAGGGATACCGAATTTTGCTTCTTACTGCACCAAGAGACTAGTGAATGTCCCAAATAGTGACATGTACCACTAGTGCTCTTGCGGTCAGTTTTACTACCGGCAAAATCTGCATCACTATATGACAAAAGTTGAAAGGTATCGGTGCGTCGATAAAATAGACCATAATCAGACGTACCTTTAATATTTCTTAAAATGTGTTTCACAGCTTTTAAGTGAGACTCTTTAGGACTTGACTGATATCTAGCACACAAACATACACTAAACATAATTTCCGTTCTACTAGCAGTTATATATAAGAGTGAGCCAATCATACCTTGATAGAGTTTCTGATCGACACTCTTACCTAATTCATCTTTGTCAAGGGTAGTGGTAGTAGCCATAGGTGTGGTCTTACTACTCGTGCTTTCCATGTTAAACCGTTTGAGTAATTCCTTAGCATATTTTCCTTGATTAATAAATATGCCATTATGTGACTGCTTAATTTGTAGTCTAAGGAAATAATTGAGTTCGTGACTCATCTCAAACTCGTTTTTCATGGTGTTAGCAAACTCTTGACATAGATTACTATCAGTAGAACCGAAAATTATGTCATCAACATATATTTGTATGATTAAAATATCATTCTTAATTCTTCTAATAAACAAAGTAGTATCAACTTTACCTATTTCAAAACCTGTTTCTAAAAGAAAATTCTTCAATCGATCATACCAAGCACGAGGTGCTTGTTTAAGACCGTATAAAGCCTTTTTCAATTTAAAAATGTGGTTTGGGAATTGTTCATGTTCAAAACCTAGTGGTTGTTTAACATAAACATCTTGCTTTATAAACCCATTAAGGAATGCACTTTTAACATCTATTTGAAAGAGTGTAAAATTTATAAAACAAGCAAAAGATAATGAGATACAAATTGATTCTAATCTAGCAACAGGAGCATATGTTTCATCAAAATCTTGACCTTCTTCTTGATTATACCCTTGAGCAACTAGTCTAGCTTTGTTCCTAACAACTTGTCCTGATTCATCTAACTTATTCTTGAATACCCACTTAGTACCAATTATAGTATGATCAGGAGGTCGTGGAACTAAATCCCATACATCATTCCTTATGAATTGTTTTAACTCATCTTGCATGGCATTCATCCAAAATTTATTCTCACACGCTTCTTGTATATTCGTTGGTTCAAAATCCGACAAGAAAGCTGTGTAAGATATCATGTTAACATGTGATCTCGTCTAAATACCATGTGAAATATCACCAATTATTAAGTCATGAGGATGATCTCTAACTTCAACAAAAGACTTTGGTAAAGTTGGAGACATCACAACAGGATCAGTCGACTTGACAAGTCCATCAGTCGACTGATTTACAGCAGTCGACTTGACTTCCTTATCAGTCAACTTATCTGCAAGACTAGTTTGTTCTAATGATGTAATTACTTTATTTAGAGGTGATGAATTAGTTTCATCATCTTCAATTAAAGTCGATGAAGACAGAGATTCATCAAATGCAAAATGCATGGATTCTTCAATAGTCATTGTTGACTTGTTGAAGATTCTATAAGCCTTACTCCTATTTGAGTATCCTACAAAGATACCCTTATTAGATCTAGGATCAAACTTATCTAAATTATCCATAGTGTTCAGAATAAAACATTACAACCAAATATTTTAAAGTAAGAGACCTTAGGAATTCTATCAAAAAATAGCTCATAACATGTTTTCTTTAGCTTAGGCCTAATCAAAATTCTATTTAGAACATAACAAGCTGTAGCAACGGCTTCAGCCCAAAAATACTTAGGTGAATTGCTTTCAACAAGCATGGTACGTGCACATTCTTGCAAAATTCTATTCTTTCTTTCAACCACTCCATTTTGTGGTGAAGCTCTAGGAAATACAAATGAATGAGTTATACCATTTTCATTGCAATATTCTGCAAATGTTTCATTTTCAAATTCTCCACCATGATCATTTCTAATAGTGACTATGGTTAGAGACTTTTGATTTTGAATTCGTTTACAAAAATTAGCAAATTTTTCAAAAGCATCATTCTTATGTTTTAGAAAGAAAGTCCAAGTGAGTCGTGAAAAATCGTCTACTAAAACAAAAACATACTTACTTTTATTTAAAGAAGCAACTCTAGTAGGGCCAAATAAATCCATGTGAATTAATTCCTGCGGCCTACTAGTAGAAATTACTTCTTTTGTTTTAAAAGTAGATTTAATTTGTTTACCTAGTTGACATGCATCACATAACTTATCCTTTTTAAAGGATAGTCTTGGCAGCCCTTTAACTAGGTTGTACTTAGACAATTTAGAGAGATTTTTCATGTTCACATGGCCAAAACGTTTATGCCAAAGCCAAGAATCATTATTAGAAGCTACTAAGAAAAAATCATTCGAAAACTCATATGTTTTTAAACACAATTCATAAATTTTATTTTTCCTAAAACCTTGAAAAATTATATTTTGCATGGTAGAATAATAAATTAAACATGCATCTTTTTCAAACATGATTTTATAACCCTTATCACAAAGTTGGCTAATACTTAACAGGTTATGCTTAAGTCCACTAACTAATAAGACATCTTCTATAGAGGGATTAGTGTGCTTACCGACCATACCAATTTCTATGACCTTTCCTTTATTGTTGTCACCAAATGCGACTGTTCCTCCATCAATGTTTTGTATGGAAGATAGGAGGTTGGAATGACCAGTCATGTGCTTCAAGCATCCGCTGTCAAGTATCCAACGATCTCTCTTAGGTACCTATAAAATAATCAATGTGAATATGGTACCCTTTTCATTGGGTCCAATATAGATTAGTTTGTGGGAAACCAAACCCATGATGATTTTGATTTTCCACCATAATCAGGAATAAAATTAGCAGAATTACATACAGTAAGCATATATAAATTAATATAAACAATTCTATCTTTCGAACTCAGGTTGACTGGAACCCATACATATTTGCTCTATCCAGTTGACTTTACAGCACCTTTCAGTCGACTTTTACTATTATTCAGTCGACTGGAAGGTAGTATAGGTCGACTTATCTGAGGTATTTGTCTCGTTGAATGAGACTCAGTACCTCTGAACAGGCGACTGGTGGCTTGGTCCAGTCAACTTGTCTGAACTTTAGATTTGCCTTTATCATGAAAACTTACAGTTTTAGGCTTTTCAAAAAACTCATAAAGTTTATGGTTAACAATAGAAATAGATACAGGTTTATTTACACAAGTGTTCTTAGAAGAATGAGATTTTTCAAGGGACTTTTTAAAACCAAGTCCAAACTTTTGACTCGATTGCACTTGATTTTGAAGAACATCATTTAAATTCTCTTTTCCTTTATTAAATTTAGATACGTTCTTGGATATCTCTTCATAATTTTTCTTTTGAGACTCAAGATCCATATCTAAACTAGAAAGACGAGAATTTAAGGATTTTACTTCCTTATCAAGGTTAAGATTCTCTTGAGAAAGTGTTTGATTAACTTTCTCTAAGTTCTTAACTCTAATCTTTTCTTTTTTAAGTTCTTGAAAATTTTTATTGAAAGAATCAAGTAAATCATTAGAATCATACTCATTACTTACTTGATTTTGAGACGCCATAAAATACACGTTTGCAACCTCGTTTGTCTCATAAATTTCTTCTTCCGACGAAGAATCGCTATCATCCTAAGTTTCTTGGTATGCCTTTTTGTTCTCCACGAACTTGTTCTTTGTGTACTTGTCCTTCTTGAAGTTGGACGCATTTCCCTTAGATTTTGCATTCTCTAGTGGGCAATCCTTCTTCATATGGCCTGTCTTGTTACACCTGAAACAAGTTGGAGGTTCATTAGATTCCTTAGATTTCAAATTAAACTTACCTTTTCTTAGGAACTTTTTGAACTTTCTCGTGAATATGGAAATCTCTTTCTCATCTTCTTCTTCATCCTTGGAGTCCGACATGACTTTGAATGCTAATATCTTCTTCATTGATTGTTGTGATTCGGCATCCTTCTTGTGCTCTTCAAGTTGTACCTCATACGCTATAAGATTTTCCACAAGATTCTCAAGAGAAAGTTGTGTTAAATCATTGGCCTCTTCTATGGCGGTGGTCTTCTTCTCCCATTCGGGGGTTAGTGCACAAAGTACCTTCCTCACCATCTCGGCTTGAGTGTACGTCTTTCCAAGTGCCACAAGTGAATTGGTAATGTCTGTGAACCATGTAATCATCTCGGACACATTCTCATTCTGTGAACAAGAACAGATATTGTAGATTCTTTTACTTTATTTGTTCCTTCATGAGTTACCTCGAGTGTGTGCCAAATTTGATGTGTGGTTGTTGTATTGGACACACGGTTGAACTCCTCCTATGTAAGGGCACAAAATAGCGTGTTCATCGCCTTTGCATTGTTCATTGTTTAGTTCTTCATGTCGTCGTTCCAATGTGCACATGGAATGGTAGGAGCGGTGTACTCAGTCTCCGTCATGTTCCATATTTCAGAGTTGATGGAATGAAGGTAGATCTTCATTCTACACTTCCAATAGTTGTAATTGGTTCCATCGAAGAGGGGTGGCCTTTGTGTAGATTGGCCTTCATGGTATTGATTTGCATTAGAAGTAGTTGCCATTGCACTCAACCAGGCTCTGATACCAAGTGTTGGATCCTGTAGGCAAGGCAAGAAACACTAGAAAGGGGGATGAATAGTGTTTTATAAAAATAAATGCAGAATTGAACTTTTTCTTCGATCCAGTCGACTTGAAAAGAGAAACCAGTCGACTGGGGCGACAGTTAAGATGAGTATTTTAAGACAAGTCTGATCAGTTGACTTATAGAAGAACTAGTCGACCTACCAGACAAGTTTTTAGAGAGAATGTAGTACAAGTCTGATCAGTCGACTTAAAAAGGGACACAGTCGACTGTCCAGATAAGTTTCACAAAGAACTTAAAAAAGCAAGTAAATGAAATGCAAGTTCAGAGAAATACAACCACAGAGTACACATGATGTATCCTGGTTCGGTCCTCCCGACCTACATCCAGTCTCTTAGGAACCCACTTGAGATTTTCCACTTTTCTTGAAAAATATACAAGAATACCCTACGGCGTTAGACAACAACCTTGTCCAACCCGTAGTCCTTTCTCACCACTAGAGAAAGCAACCCACTCTTCCACCAAGAGTGAAAACCTGAATCTACACCCTAGAGCCCTACTCTCCAACCGAGAGGAACCACTCTCACAACCCGAGAGTGAAGAACAACAAAAAAATGTTTACAATCAACCAATAGCCTTGTTGTGAATGTGATTTTGTACGTGGCTATTAGGTCAACTTCCGAAATCATTCTAAAACGAAATCACTGTTATACTATACTAATTCCAGAGAACCAAAAACTTAGAGGATTTGAAAGCTTGTGAACTCTTGTTATCTTTTTGAAAATAAGTACTTGAAAGCTTGTAAAAGAGAGTATTGTCTTGTTGTAACCTTTTCCAAGTGATATCTACACTCTATTTATAGAGTTAGAATCACTGGACGTTGAGAAGCAGTTGTACCAACTGTCAACCAACGGAAATAAAACTTTTGAATTCGAAAAATCAAGTTTTGAAATCAGTAAACTGTCGAAATGACTTGAACAGTCTATTGGGTTGCCGTTATGAGTCGACTGGTCAGAGTTTGAATAAGTTCAGACAGTTTCGTACTAGGACAGTCGACTGGTGCCTATTGGCGGTCGACTGGTACTTAACAGCTGAGCTTTTTCAATCTTGTTTCGATTTTTTTAAGTTTGAAAAACACTCAATTATTTTAAAGATATGTGTGAGTGTGTGTGACAAGCCTATTACATAATTTCTAAGACTCAAAGAAATAAAAAAGTTACAATTGTTACAAGACACTTAATACAACATATTGAAGCATAGGTCTTGTCTTGAGTCTTGAGTCTTGAGATGGAGCTTTAGCCTTCGTCTTTTTCTTTGAAGCTGGTAACCTTGTAGCTTTCTTGATCAATTAGCTATAAGAGCTTTGTTTGTACCTTTGCTTGATCAACTTGCTTTAAGAACCTTGTAAAGCTTGTTAGAACATTTTGCCTTTGTGTATATCCTGTAATATATGAGAAGTAGCACAACAAACTTTGCATTGTGTTGTAATCATCAAAATCAAGAATCAACAGGTATTAGGAGTGATACCTTAATTCCTGAACATTTTGCCAATTGTAAGCATTAAGAACAAAAATCAAACACACAACCATAGAAAAATAGAAAAATAATATGGAGTAAAAATTGTGTTCTCAAAACTAGGCTACATCAAAACCCTAGAAAAATAAAATTAATTCATAATAAAATTGCAACTAACAAATACTATCTTGGATTCAATTAAAAAAATTAGAGAAAGGAAAGAGATACAAAAGGGACTTTATTTTGTTTAAAAAAAAAAATTAACCAAACCGAACAACCTCGACAAACGAGCCGCCAAGTCAGAGCCACGTTCTGCTGTTTCCTCTCTCTCCTCGCTTCGAACCGCACGCCAGCACGCCACTTTAGCGCCTGTAGCTATCGTTTATGTCCTTTGAAGTTTCGCCGCACACAGGAGCCGCAACATGTCAGTGCCTGCAGCTGTCGTTTCTCTCTCCTGTCTCGAGTCGCGTGCCCACAGCTGACCCCCCCACATCTTCTCTCTCCTCCTCTTTGGTTCTCTGACGCTGTGATGTAGCGCTCTCTCTCTGTCTTTTCACATCAACGTTTTTTTTTCGTTTGGAATTAGCCGTCGCTCTCTTCCTTTGGTTTGCATGTCCTTCTTCTCTTGTTTTGCCATTGTATTTATAGGTGCTGGAACGTGGGGACTAGGGTTTATTTTGCAGAAACCCCCACATCTTTATTTATTTCTTTCCTTATTTGATTTTATCTTTATTTTTTGCTTCTTTTTCTTCTCTTTCTTTTCTTGAAACACGTGCTGCACACACACAATAAAATCAAAATTTAGGATTTATAATTAATTTAAAATAAATTAGTTTAAATTAATTAAACTAACTAATAATCACATTGGCTCAATTAAACCCTTTTAAATTTGTTTATTTCATTTTCACCGCTATTGACAATTAATAATTTCTATTTTTCTTTTCACATGGCCAAATTGTAAAATTTAAAATTCAACAAAACAATAGAAATTAATCAATCACTCTTCGTATTTTCTTTGTTGATTTTTACTGAAAATCTTCACCTTTTTCATTAAAAAATCTTATTCCTTCAAAAATAATTAATTAACTGAAATCTATGGAAATAAGATAAATTATTAACAAGATAGACGAATACAAGCAATTTTTATAGCTAAATGAGTACAAATATTTATATAAAAATTATACACATCAGTGGAAAATGGTGGTCGGAGGGGCTGGTAGCCCCTGTTAAACCGTCGCCCATCTTTCCTTATCCGGTCCTCCATTTCCCGAAGCCACTTAATCACTGTGTCTTTGCGTCCCTCAGATCAGGTGGATCCGTAGGACTCCTCGTGGTTGGATAGACTGAGATGCAGTTATCTAATTGACGGTCATTTCTGGTGCCTCCTCAAAGGGCTTGGAGGACCTCGTTTCGAAATTCTTAGAATTTGGCCATGGTGATGTGGCCTCCTTCCTCCTGGTGGCCTTTAAGGACTAGCCAATCCTTGAGGGAGCGGCTTCGCTCCTTATTTCACCCATTCTGGGAGGGGTTATTTCGACTCGGCTGCCGACCTGAACGGTGCTCCCCGTTCCTTGAGTGGTTGAACTCAATGCGGTGGTGGAGGTCCTCCTCAACCTTTCGGTTATTGATTAGATGTCGAAGGTCCTGCCCTACTGGACGTTCGACTCTCGGTGCGATCGAGTGAGAGGCACTCGGGGCTGGGCCCTATCGATGCTCGACACACGGCTGTTGCAACCCTTGAGTGGCCGCTCTGCTGTGAAATGGGTGAATCGGAGGAGGAGGAGGTGGTGGAGAGGGGTCCGCCTGATGCCCTGTTGTATTTGTCTTCCTGGCTTTGGGTACCATGGTCCTAGGATCAAGGGGTCTGAGTAGGAGGGTGAATCTGAAAGTTTCACATAGATGGCGCCAATCTGATGCTGCTTTTTTTGGAGTGGGAGCAACTGATGATGAGTCCTTGGATTAAAGTGGAAAGATCATATCTCAGTCGTCGATCTAGCTCAGATGAGACACTAGTACTATGGATGTTGTGGTGGATGTGTAGGCTGACATCCTGCCGGAAACTTGTAAGGGCATTCTGAAACACGGGGGTAATCCCAGTGACAGACCCTCCATTGATCAAGTCAGCAACTAGAAATGTTAAACTGGGTTTAGTGGGCAAAAGATTGATTACCTAGTAAAAGAGGTGGAGGGGTTTTATTTATAGGCTTAAGCAGCAGCAGCTAGAGGATGATCCCCTTAACTGATTTGGAGGATCCATTTAATTAAGGAATTTAATCTGTTAATAAATCCCTAATCTCTGGGATTAGATTATCATCCTTAATTAGTCAGTTAATTACTTCTGACGGGGCTGCTAATGGTCCCAACTGGTGGGTTAAGCTACTGTGATGGGCCCATGATTGGCCCATATTCAAATAGTGGGCCTGTATGGACCAAAAAATGACCACCTTGCTCATAGGGACCCCGAGATTCGTGCAAGAATCATGCAGAGTTGATTAGTCTTGGTTTTCACCCGCATCACTATGCTTCCTGGATTAGTAAGGAAAATTAATTTTTCATAATCTCTCAAACAAGCATATTGTTCTATATTTTTGCCCTCAATGACCCCCAATGCAACAGACCTTGCCCTCCTAACTTGATCCCTATATATGTCCAGATCAAAGTCTTTCCTAACCAACTGAATTAATACATTTACTTTCATCTTAGGATCAACTTTGAATATGTCAATATATGTCTGCCTAATCCAACTGAAATTGCAGTTCTTATTGACATAAGTCTTGATATAATATGCTCTGGATTGAATGGCGTAACCTGAAACACTGTGTAGTCCTTATCCCATTGTGCATAAATGTTTCATTTACAACCTTTGGTGAAGTATTGAGCCCTACACCTTTCTCACTCATTCTTAATCCATTTATAATAATATCCAGTCCTTGTAGAATACCACCTTAGGGCCTCTCTGAATTGTGGTGGATTTGCAAATTCCATCCCCAATTCCAGCTTACTATCCTTAATTTCTGCCTTATCATCCCATTGAGGGTACACATCCCACACACCCCCTTCTTCATCAGATAATCCATCCAAGCTGAACAACTCATCACTCTTCTCGTACTCATATTCTACTTCTGGGGCTTCTAGATCTTTTTGAAATGATTCATTCTCATTGTTTTGTTTCATCCTTCCAACAGTTTCAATCCTACTTGATTCAACATTTGGTTAAAATATGATACATGCATCTGGCTGTTTTGATGGACAATCCTGCCTTACTCTATATTGTACCAAAATTCCCGAGTTAGATGATTTCTTCCTCACATTTCAAATTTGAGTTGTAGAAGCATGTGTTCCTATAACAATATGCTCATCACTTCCAAATAGGGAGTCCTCATCAGTATTGATGTGAATATTTACAAGTATACAAAATCGAAACAAATAGTATAGTTAAGCGAAAAGAGTGTTAAACCCACAATGACTAATTATTTTATTAAGTACCAAAATTACTAGATTAACTACTATTTGGAAAATCGAAATTCAATAAAGAAAGCAATTAAATTAAATTAATCTAAAGAACTAACTAAATTAATTAAAAGGAGCGAGATCTAAAATTTGATTGTTTGTTAATCGCAAAATTAATTCTAGGGCTTTCAATTTTACCTAGTTAATCGCAAACAATTCATAACTCCATGTGAATAAAAATATTATTTTTCCAAGTTGTAGACCAAAATTTCTAAATTATTCAATATTCTTTCTCAAGCAATATCAAAAATATTCTCAACTAATTATTTGTCATATTTCATACACAAATTACTAATTGAAAATTCATTAAGATCTATGAATTTCTTAACCGTCACATTAACAGTAGTTCGCTCTTATAACGGTGTTTAATTTTATTAATTCGAAATCAAAAATTATCAGTTCGGTCTCTCCATGATTTAATAAATCATACAAAAGTTGGTTAAACAATTGTAAGCATTAAGAATAAAAATCAAACACATAATCATGAAAAAATATATAAATAATATGGAATTAAAATTGTGTTCTCAAAACAATGCTACATCAAAACCCTAGAAAAATAAAATTAGATCATAATAAAATTGCAATTAACAAAATTGTTCATAGATTGCATAATAAAAATTAGAGGAGAAGAAGAAAAACTCTTTTTGCAGAAAATCAAAGCTTTGAAAACTCTGCGCCTTCTTCTTTCTCTCCGTTTCTCTCTCCTGTTTTGAATCCCGCACCCAGCAACAGGTGGGTTGCGTTTCGCTGACGTCACCGCACTGGCGCTGACATGGTGCCTCGAACTGCGCGCCCACCTTTCTTGTGTTCACGCGTTCCTTCCTCTGACTTTGCTTTCTCTCTCCCTCGAACTGCGTGCCGCCAAAACCCAAGCACCCACGCTCTGACTTCTGTCTATCTCTTAACTCTCTGTTTCTATTTTACTTTTTTTTTAAATTTATTTGAGATCAGTCGTCGCTCTCTCTCTCTCGTTCAGCGTGACTTCAATTGCTTTTGGGTTGTTCTATTTATAGGGATCCGAATGTGGATATTATGGTTTATTTTTGCAGAAAACCCCACTTCTTCGTTTATTTCTTTCCTAATTTGATTTTCTCTTTATTTCTTGCTTCTTTTTCTTGAAACACGTGCTGCACACACACGCAAAATAAAATCAGAATTTAGGATTAAAAAAATTAAAATTAATTAGTTTAAATTTATTAAACTAATTAATAATCACATTAGCTCTTTTAAACCCTTTTTAATTTTTTTTTCTTTTTTTTCACATCTATTGGCAATTTAAAATTTCTATCTTGTATTTCACATGGCCAAATTATAAAATTCAAGTTTCAACAAATCAATAAAAATTAATAAATCGTTCTGCTTGTTTTGTTTGTTAATTTTTACTGAAAATCTTCACCTTTTACATCAAAAAAATCTTATTACTTCAAAAATAATTAATTAACTGAAATCTATGGAAATAAAGATAAATTATTAACTTGATAGATGATTACAAGCAATTTTTATGGATAAATGATACAAATATTTATATAAAAATTAGACACATCAAGTATCCCCAGATTCTGTGAAGCTCCATCATTTAAATTATTGTCTTCTCTTTTGGACACTTTTGTATGTAGACTTTTTGCTCTCTTTGCCTTTAATCATGTCACTCTTCTTATTATATGTTCCACTTATACCAGTAATGCATTACCAATATATCAGTAATTTAACAACAAGAATGCAACATACAATATAAATTAAGAGAGAATCGCCTCAGGTGATTTAAACATGTCACACGTAGACCTGACAGTGCCCCCATAAGAAAGAGTGATTTGATAAATATTGAGGGTAGAGTCAGGGGTAGGGGAATACCTTAACTTACTTGGGTAGAAAGTGTGAGAAAAGATTTGATAGCTTGTGGAC
Organism: Hemerocallis citrina; assembly: GCA_017893485.1. NCBI lineage: Eukaryota > Viridiplantae > Streptophyta > Magnoliopsida > Asparagales > Asphodelaceae > Hemerocallis > Hemerocallis citrina. Next base: position 118,591,865 of record CM030363.1, read on the forward strand.
TTATAGAAGATATTGCGCTAAACCGAGCAGAATGGAAAACCATGATTCATGTAGCCGACCCAACTAGTTGGGAAAAAGTCTTTGTTGTTGTTGTTGTTATTGCTTGTAATGCAACATACAATAACAGTAGTAATGAAGTTCAAAGTTTACATGTACTACACCTTTGCATAGTCTTCTCTATTGGTGCTTGTATATATTAGAGCACCTCCAATATTTTTGGTCTTGGTTGAAGCACTTCTTGGATACAGCTTATCAAACTTCGTGTTATGTATAGAGGACTTGAACAATTGCTGGTTTGGTATGAGAATATCCTCAACCCTACCCTCTGAGTAAAGCCTCTCACTTCTAGTGAACCTCAAATCGTACTTTATTCCTATTAATTTCCCTCCACTTGTTGGGAAAAATTCTTTGTTGTTGTTGTTGTTATTGTTTGTAATGCATCATACAATAACAGTAGTAATGAAGTTCAAAGTTTACATGTACTACACCTTTGCATAGTCTTCTCTATTGGTGCTTGTATATATTAGAGCACCTCCAATATTTTTGGTCTTGGTTGAAGCACTTCTTCGATGCAGCTTATCAAACTTCGTGTCATGTATAGAGGACTTGAACAATTGCTGGTTTGTTATGAGAATATCCTCAACCCTACCCTCTGAGTAAAGCCTCTCACTTCTAGTGAACCTCAAATCGTACTCTATTCCTATTAATTTCTCTCCACTTGTAGTGGAGAAGCCAACCACCTCAACATCTGCGTCTTCCACAACCTGATGATCTGAGTCTTCCTCAACCATAGCATTTGAGTCTACCATCTTGGCTAAATTGTCCACCTCTCCAACCTCTACAACATTCATAGGGACCAATTCATGCTTACTAATTGACTCCTCTTCCAAGTTGTTTCTCCCCTCTCCACCATCTACAAAATTCTCATTGATAAATTATTTTCTGTCAATAAATTTATCCACCAAGTTGTCTTCCTCCATAGTGACTTCCTCGTCATCTTCATTTTCATACCCATTGCAATTGTTGCTTTCTTCTTCAGTTGCATTATATTGAAGCTCACCATGTTCAATACATAAAGGTATTGTTCTCTTGCCTCATGACCCCAAACATGTGTGCAAGTGATGCATTATCATATTTGATTCTCAAGCAATTGAGGTCTCTCATGCGTTCTATGTAATACACTTTACACCCATCACGACAATTAAGTTTTTCTAGATACTACAATATATTCATCCAATTTGTGAACTATGGAATCAGGGCAGGCCCCCACCTTGAGGTCGGTGAGGCAGTCGTCTCAGGCCCCCAAATTTTTTACAATTTTATAGCCCCAAATTTGTATTTTTCTTGTAAATATAGGCACGTATTTTGCTCGTAAAAAATATATTATTATTAGGAACCCCAAAAAATAATTATTTGGGCATTTCAACTAGGGCCCCTGGGAACTCAGGGCCGACCCTATATAGAATCACACTTTCAACAACTGCCATCCTGCCCCCTCTATACCTAACATATGGTTTTGTATAGAAAACACCACAATGATTAAACTCTAAAATGAAGATTGAATCCTGATATTGAACAAAAACAATGAAAGTCAAATTAATTAACATGATCATTTGATTACCTATGGTTGGGACCACAAAATCTATGTTTGACTCTAAAATGAAGACTGAATACTCAATTTAATTCACCCAACCAACTATAATGATGCTCTCATTACCAAACAGTACCATGTAAAGAACATTTAATTGCTGCTTTCATCACCAAAAAATCACCCCATACATATGACATCATTGTGCTCAATTCAAAATTTTCAAAACCATAAAGTACAAGCTTTGAATAAGTTATCATCTTTTGAACAAGTTATCATCTCATATCTATCATCCTGATAAATAAACAGCCTACACACACAAAACTGGAACAATAAGGAATAACGCTTACCTCCATTTGCTGGAGTTGTCAAGTGCGAAATCCAGTGCAAGAGGACTCCTTTCTTCGTCTTCAGTGGTTGTAAGAATAGAATCTCGTTTTTTCTATCTTTTTGTGTGCATGAGATTTTTTAAGAATAGAATTCTAAGTTATAAGAATAATAGTTGAGGTATCGGGAAAGATGAAGGGGATTTGAACAAATGGAAATGATTTAATGTGTGGTTTGGAGGAAGGTGTAAAAGTGTCTAAATAAAGCACGGGTAAAGTATGTAACGGGAAAAACTGAACAGAAAAGTAAGCAAAATGCTAGACATACATGGTTTTTTACCCCAAACATACATTATATATGCATTGGGATCCACTTCTCACTAAAAGGCAAGGTTTTTTAACCTTGCCTTTTAGTGAGAAGTGGACCCCAATGCATATATAATGTATGTTTGGGGTAAAAACCCATGTATGTGTAGTCATCCTCGAAAAGTAATTTGAACAAAATCCGCGGGGGAGGGGTGAGGGACAAAAAATTGAAGAAAATTTTCTGCGTTGTCTTGCAAACGCAGGGGATCCTTGTCTTGCAAACGCAGGGGATCCCTAAATATAAGGGGTTTTATATATGGGCCTTCTTCCGTTGCAAACACTACTGTAGCGTTTGCAAACGTGCAAATGCCTTAACCCGTCATTGGCGATGACGGATTAAGGCAAAGACATAACCTGTCATTGGCGATGACGGAATGACGAGTTATGTATTTTGCCTTAACCCGTTATCGCCAATAACCGATTAAGACGTTTGCACGACATTTGCGTTTGCAACGAAAGATAACTCTTTATGTATTTTACCCAAGAAACCAACAAGTGTCCTAAAAATGGGTCTAATTCTGCCTATATTTTTGAACTCTGAACCCCAAAAGTTTAAACCTGAAAATTTATTTTATTTTTGAATTCAAATTCAGAAACAGGACAGAGAAAAGAGGGCGGCCCTCCAGTAAAATTTGAAACTTTGAATTCATCCTCACTCTCATCAAATTAACCCTTCTCTCTCTCTCTCTCTCTCTCAACAATTCTTTTGCCACCTCAATGGGTTGTGTCTCCTCGACATTTCTCGACGATGAGGCACGCATAGTCCGCCCCAGCGCTCTTGGCCACCACATCGTCTCCCTCACCTCCACTACCTACGGCATACTCGCCACCCTGGATCAGCCCCCTCCTCAAAATTCATCTTCCATCCAACAACAGCCTGCAGAAATCATCAACACTTGCGAGCTCATGGCTGGCCTGGATCATCCCAGCAAGTCATTCGAAAAAGGCTACATGGGCTGCCCTCCTGGTGGAGAGGACGCGCTGGTGCTCTACACCACAACGCTTGGTGGGATCAGAAAGACATTTGAGGACTGCAATGCCGTCCGATCCCTGATTGAATCCCTCGGGGTTGTTATAAAGGAGAGGGACATTTGGATGGATCGCGGGTTCAGAGAGGAGTTGAAGAAGCTCATGAAAGAGGCAACTACTACTACTACTACTAATAATGTGCCACAGGTGTTTGTGAAGGGGAGGTACATTGGAGGGGCGGAGAGTGTGATGCGAATGCATGAGGAAGGGAAGCTTCTGGGGTTGTTGGAAGGGCTGCCGAAAGCGGAGGTGGGATGCACGGTTTGTGATGGGTGTGGGGGGAGTAAGTTCTTGCCTTGTTTTAGATGTAGTGGGAGTAGGAAGGTGGTGGTTAGCGGCGGCGGCGACGGCGGAGGAGGAGTTAAGGGTGGTGGTGGTGGTGGTGGTGGTGGTGAGAAGGGGATGGTGGTGAGGTGCATTGAGTGTAACGAGAATGGGCTGGTTCTTTGCCCCATTTGTTGTTAGTATTAACTGAAATTGTAATTGTTGATTCTCTGTGGATCCATTAATGGATCGTCTTCTGATTAGAGCATTTGCAGTCATTGTCCAAATTTGCAAATTTTGGGTGTATCATGAATAGTGTCTTGTCGAATATAGCAGACGATTTGGCCAAATGCAAAGTATAGCTAACGTTCAATTTTCTTTTGTCCCTGAAAATTGAGGAAGGAAAATATCCTGTCGCTTAATTTTTTTTTGAAACGGACGATAAACAATGGGGCGTCGTTTATTATAAAAATAATAATAATAAAAAAAATGTCGGAGACGAAGCATTATACATCGTCAATTCCCTTTAGCTAGATGCCAAAAGAAGATTGACGGTAGTTAATCTACCGTCCTAGGCCAAAAAGTTTTTTTTTTTTTTTTTTCTTTTCTTTTTCTGTCTTTTAGTGCTTTAAAAAAAATTTAAAAAAAAAAAAAATTGGGACGAGGAATAATCGATCGTCCGGCTATATTTTAGCTTTCAACGATTGCAGCGCACAGCCATATTTTCTATTTCCAAAAGTCAAATACCCAAAATTTAGCTTAGAACGACTATGCTCTTAGTGACTCTCTTTTCTTTCGATCAAGTTTCTTTTGTAGCAGTAAGTTTCTACTTTTGGCTAAACAAAACATTGAGCTACATATGTTGTGTGCATATGGTATAAGATTGACCAGAGAACAAATGAACGTGGTTTCTGTTATAGAGAGGATTCAGAAGAGTTATGAAGTTTAGTTTAGTCTCTTACAGCATCCACAATTGTGTTTCTTATTTTTTTACAAAATGACAGCTACAGTAAAAGCAAATAGCGAAATTCTCTGCAGTGGTCGTTTGTTATATTTTTGAGAAAGACGAGGTATGATGTTTCGTCCGTCAGTTTTTTTTTTTTTTAGATTTAATTAATTACTAATTAACTATTAAAATATGTTAATTAAATAATATAATATTACCTAAACCTAATTAAATACCCACTAAACCTAATTAAAAGGACCTAACCTACCCATTAATCCCTTCTCAAAACCTGGACGGGACATGTTGTCTAGTCCGCGAATTTTTCAAATTTTTTTTTTCGGAGAATCTGACCGTTCGATTTACTAAAAAAATAAAATAATAAAATAAAATAAAATAAAATTGGGACGATACATGTTGTATCGTCCGACGTGATTAAAAAAAAATTGGGACGATACATGTTGTATCGTCCAACATGATTAAAAAAATAAAAAAAATTTGGGACGAGACAACTTGTATCGTCTCTTATAATTTGAGAATTGCAATTTCGTTTCTCAAAAATGAGAAGCGACTGTAGCGATTTTGCCAAAATATGGCAAAATAGCAAACGGCAAAATAGCAAACGACTGCCGCTTCTTGTTTATCAAAAAATGGGAAATTGGCAAATATAGCAAACGACTATGGATGCTCTTAGAGCATCTGTAGTCGTTGCTAAATATGCATAATATGCATATTTTTGTAAAAAAATGTGCTGCAATCGTTTGCTAAATATGCATATTTTGTGATAGTAGATTGCTATAAATAAGAGCTGATATGAGAATTATGCATAATTTAAACGACGCAACTTTGAATTCTGTCGCTCTAAAAAATATATTAATTTAATTGTCAGACGCAACTTTTCCTTGCGTCCATCCGAAAAAAATAATTTTTCGTAAATAAAAAAATCGAAAAACGAATCACCCACTTTCGGATTTGTCGGACGGAACTTCGAGTTCCGTCCATTGGATTTTTTTAAAAAATAAAATATAAAAAATTGAAATACCATTTTGCCCCCTCTTCATTCAACGGCTCTTTTTTGCTCACCCAGATCAATCCAACGGCTCTTTCTTGATCTGAAAAGCTTACTAAAATTTTGTATATATAGTACCCATCCTGAACCAAATATTAGCATCACAATTGTCTAAAAAAACTTTCAGATCTCAAGTTTCCATTACCTCTCTGTCTTGTATTGAGTTATTTGTGAAAGAATATCAATGGCGAGCTGAAGTGCAAGGGGGAGAGTATATACGGCTCAGGAAGAAGTTCTTCTGTGCCAGAGTTGGATTAGTATTACTCAAGATCCACTGATCGGTAACGATCAATCCAGGGCACAGTTCTGGGAGCATATTTTTTCCACGTTTAAGGTAATATTAGGAACTCCGACTGACAGAACAGTTAGCTCACTTACTAGTCGATTTCAACTGATTTCGAAAGAAGTAGCCCTATTCATAGCAAAATTGAGCAATGCAACTACTAGGACCGGTAGCGGAATAACCGAGGCAGATAAGGTATGTACAAAAAAGTAGGATTTAAAGTCATTATTTGTAATATTTGGGTACATATAACGTTTGGAATTTCAATGTTATCTCAGATTCGCGAAGCCAGAGTAGAATATATGGTAACTTCAGGGAGAGCTTTCAAATTTGATGAATGTTATGAGATTCTTAAAGATCAGCCGAAGTTTTCAATGCGTACTACACAAGTGTTTGATCAAGTACAAAATACTCAATCCGGTGAAGGGAGTGGTAGCCAAAACTCTCCCACAATAAATAACTGGACTCAATGTACCCGTTGATACGGATTCGCTTACAGCCCTTATCCGACCACTAGGTCGCAAAGCTGCTAAGAGGAAAGGAAAAAGAGTGGCCGAAAGATCAGAATACAAAGATATGGCTGAAAAAACAGCCATTTTTACAGCTGTATACAAAGAATCGCAAGATAGGAGGAATGCGATAAAAACCGAGAATGCGATATTATAGAACGGGCCGAGGAAGATCACATTATGGGTATCGATCTGAACACGTTACCAATGAATCAACGATATTATTTTATGTATAGGCAAAACGAAATTTTGCAAAAACGAGGTTACAACGATGGCTAAAGAACATTAGCCCAAAATTTTATATTTTATCTTAATATAATGTAAGCATGAAATTTTTATTGGGAATATAACCTACGTTATTAATTTGAAATGAAGAATAATCCTGTTTTCACAATATGGCTCCATAATATCATGTGTGATTAAATTGAATTTTAATTAGATGGTCCCTTGTTTTTCATATGGTGTATTTTGAGTGTATTTTTCGTTTTAGTGTTTTTTTTTCCTTTTTGTTTTCCTCTTGTAATTCTTTTGGGTGGTATATTGGATTTTTGTTTCTATATATTTTCAGTTTGTTATTTTATCATCTTTTTATTTGAATTCTTGATCCCGTAGTCCCTTTTGTTCGTCTCCATTTTATCGAGCCAGTATTTGTGATCCTCTTTATTTTATTTATTCGTGCCCTATTTTATTCCTCTATTTATTTTATTTTATTTTATTTTATATTTTTTTTTGTGCCGTCTTTTTTTTTGTATACCTATTTTCTTGATCACCATATTTCCCTAATTTTTCTTATTCTTCTTAAACTCATTCTAATAGCTAATACCCACTAATTACCTATTTTATAATCCTTACCCTGATTACATACCTAATCTAATAACCAGAGTTATTAACTTTTTCGTTTTGAAAAGAGAAAAAGAGAAAAAGCGATTTGAAAGCGATTTTACTGTTCTCCTTCCCCTCTTCTGCAATCTCTCAGATCCGGTCGATCTCTTCACTTTTTGGTCCCTTCCCCTTCATTAATCCGGCTTAGTTTCCCCTCCTCTTCAAACCCTTTCCTCTTCTCTGTCGGTTCCGCAGTTTTGGTTGCGGTTGCGCGTTTGCTCCGCCTTCCTTCGTTGCAGTGTTTCCTGCCCTTCTCTCGAGGGTTTAGCGTCTGCCGACCTGTCTCCAGCGAGGGGTTGGTGCTCTTCTCCTCTTGCCCCTCCGTCTCAGCCATAAAGGCCAGCGTTGTTCTGGTGCTCGCTCGCAAGGTCTGTGTATTCTTCTTACTCCCGTTTGGATTCTGTCTCGCCACTGCACTGTAAGTCTCTCCCCTCTTCTTCGCTTTCGATTTCGTTTTGTTTTTGCTCTTAGCTATTAGTTTGTGGTGTCGTTTTTCTTTGGTAATTTTATTCTTGCGTTTTGTCTATTTGGTCTGCTTCATTGTTTTGTGCATATATCTTCTCTTTAGTTCTCCTTTTTTAGCTAGCACTCTGTCCAGGTGCTTCTCCTTCTTCTCTTTGGCTATTAAGCCCTTCTACTCCTCTTCTCTGGAGCAGAGTGTGCTTCTCTGGTGCTCTCTGACAGCTGAGTTAGCGGCGGTGCGCTTTCTTCTTTTCCTCCTCTCTCCTTCGTTGACTCCAACTCCGTTTAGCTTCTATTCTCCGGCTCCAGTTCTCATTCTCCATCTTCCTCATTTCTTCTTTTCTCTCTCCCCCTGTACTTTTCTCAGTGTTCTCTTTTATTTGTGGGCCTCGTGTATTGCTGAGCCCATGGATCTTACCTGGGTCGAGGTTGTAAAAAAGAAAAAAAAGAAAACTGTGGAAGTATTGCCTTCGGGCTTGGTTGGGCTTAGGAGATCTGACCTTTCTTGGCCCTCTCGCACGAAGCTTCGTGCCTCTTTCTCTTCTGCCTCTTCCCGCTCTTCTATCCCATCACTCACATCTCATCCTCCTCACTCCGTCTCCTCTTCTCTTTGACTTAGGTCGACTTGTTTCCGCTGTCTCCAATTTGGTCACCTCAAACTCGACTGCCCTAACAAAATGAAATGCATCTTCTGCCTTAAAGATGGGCACGCGAAGCACCGTTGCTTCGCGCTTCAAAAAGTCTTAGGGCTTCCCCGTGGAATGCCGATTTCTGATCAGGTCATTTCAGCGGTGGACCTCGATTCTCTTCGTAGCAAACTTCCGACTCCCAAACTTTCTCTTCCTGTGAAGACCCCTGCTCTGTCCTCTACTCCTCTTCTTCCCACTCCATCGCTGGATCAGCGTTTGAGCGAGAAACCGATCTCCCTCCCTTCTTCCTCCCCTGTGACTCCCGCTCTGTCCTCCAAGCATGCTGTGACTCAGGTATTCATCCCTAAATCCGAGCTGACGGATCGTCTGAAAAACTTCAGTTCCTACGGAGCTATCTCCTTTGTCGGAGGTTCGGTTCCCTTTTACACTCTTAATTCCTTTCTTTGCAACTTTTGTAATATCAAGGACTGGGATTGGGTCTTATACAACTGTTCGAATGGTGATATGGTCATTCGCTGTCCAACGCCTAAGATGTTGGACGATTTGATTTCAAATTCGTCGCTCGCCATTGGTGGTATTGCCCTGGATGTCAGGCGTTGGGTTCAATCCCATTCCTCTTCCTCCGTTCCAGGCTATGCTGATTTTAAGGTGTCTTTGGTGGGTATGCCCCCGTTTTGCGATACTCTCCGTGTTGCTGGTGACATGACCAAGTGTATTGGGGAGATTGTTAGCATTTCCTCCAAAGCTAGATTAGCCTCCGGTTGCCTTCAAGTAGAGGCTGTCTTTCGATGCTTTGATCGTTCCAACCGCACTGAAGCTTTTTGCCTTACTGATGGAATCTCTTCATTCCCGGTATCGGTTCACTACTACGACCCAGTCTCTTATTCTCAAGCTTCTTCTCTTCCCCTCTCTGGGACTACGGCGAAATCTTTTGGGTCTAATCTCTCTGGCGCTTTTCATCTTGGGGATGCTTCTTCATCTAAAGCTAAGACGGCTATTCCCAAGCCTTACTCTCTGACTTCTTCCCGCATCAAAACTCCCCTCGCTCGTAAACCGAATGTGCTCTCTTCTCGACCGAAGATTTCTCCGACCAAGGCTCCTAACCTGGTCTGGATCAATCCCCAACTCCAAGCTTCTCAAGGTGTCGCCTTGTCTCTTCCTCCCCCAGCTGCCGCTATTAATTCCTCTCCCTCTGCTGCTCTGCATCAGATTGGTTCTTCTTCTAATGTGTCGACTGTTACCCTTTCTTCCCCTGCCAAGTGTCAGGCTTTTTCTTCTGGGTGGCCTGAGTGGAAGGTTAACAAGAACTTTGCCTCCGACTGGGAGAAATTTCAGCAACTTGCGCATTTTCCCACTCCTAGGATATCGGATCCCGCTTTCTCTCCCTCGATAGCTATCCTGAAAGCCCCCTCCAAAAGCTCAGCCTGGACTGAACTAGACCCACTTCTCATAGAAGAGGAAGCTGATCTGGAACGGGGACCCCCTCCCAAACAGGTATTCCCTTTCTCTGAGCTTTTCTCAGTTTATCATGATTTTCATTTTTTGGCTGTCTGGAGTTTCCAGCTTATTATTTCTAATCGCTTTCCCCTTGCTTATTCTGCATCATTTTATCGATTTCATAATATTACTACTTATTCTTTCGGGTCTTTGTTACGAGGATGGATGTCTCCATCTCTTGTGGCGAAGGTCCGGGAGGTCTTGGGTTTGATACCCTCTTTCTCGCCTAATCTTCCCATCCTCTCTACCTACTCTTCTCGGGATTCGACTCTTAGTCAGTTTGTTCCCATCTATCCCGCCCCAGCTGTTAGTTCACCCATCCCCAGCCCTCCTTCGCAGAGGAGTGGGTCTCCCTCTCCTACTCCGGAGCTGCCTTGTTTGGCCCCTCATCGGATGATCCGTTCTAGTGCGCGGCTTCTGGCTAAAAATAGTCTCAGCCGGGGTGTGCCCCTCTCTCCTGACTCGTGTAGGGCAAGTCAGTCCTGTGACGTGAAGCCAACTTCTCCAGTTTCTCCTCCTAACCTATTTTCTACCCCACTATTAGGTTCCCTTTACTATCCATCTTTTGTCTCGCTTCCCAACTCCGAACTTGCGTCATTAGCGCAAGGCTTAGGATTCATTATTGATCCATCCAACTCTCCTTGTTTTCATTCTCTTCGTAAGAAGGAGCGTCGTAGAGTTCTGGAGCATTGTTATGCCCATGAATAGTGTTTCTTGGAACATCAGAGGTCTCCATTACCCGTCCAAACAAAGGGCGGTCAATGCTTTAATCACTTCTTCTCGGTGTGATATTATTTCGCTCCAAGAATCCAAACTCGAATCCACCTCTCCCTCTATCTTGCGTTCCCTAGGCGGCAACGCAATTTCCAAATGGATTTCTCTGGACTCGGTAGGTACTAGGGGAGGTATCGTTTGGCTACAAACAATCCACCTTTTCGCTTATCTCCGTTCACTGCCTTAACTTCTTTCTTATTGTTCAATTACACTGGATCTCCCTCAATTGCCCACTCACGATCATCTCTGTCTATGGCCCCTCATCCTCAGAAAGGAGACCCGACTTTTGGAGAGAATTTCTTTCCTTACAAAGTTGGTGTTCCGATCTTTGTTTTTTCTGTGGTGATTTCAACGTCACCCGTTTTGCGACTGAAAGATCTAACCTATCCATATCCAACTCCCAGTCTTGTGCCTTCAATGACTGTATTCGTTCATTGCAACTTACTGACATTCCGATTGCTGGTAGATCGTTTACTTGGTCCAACCAGCGTGATCCTCCGATCCTTGCTAAGCTTGACCGTTTCTTGGTCTCCCAAACCTGGATCGCTCGATTCCAGCAATCTTTCTCTCAGGCGCTTCCCAATCCATCTTCGGATCATGTGCCCATCATTCTTTTCGCCGATTTCCCTTTCAATCGGTCTCACAAATTTCGCTTTGAAAAATTCTGGCTTCAGGATCAGCACTTTGTTGGCCTTGTCAAGGAATGTCTTGCTTCCATCTCTGGCTCCTCCGGCTTGGGCAATATCCTTCTTAAACTCCATGCCATCAAGTTTGGTTGTAAAATCTGGCGCTCTGAACGTCAATACAACACCAATTTTCTCAAGTCTTTTCTCCTTCACTCCATCGACGCTATTGATCAGATGGAGGAGCTGGGCCCTTTGCCCAATTCTTATAGATTAGAGCGTTTGTCCTGCAAGAAAGATTACGCCGAAATCCTCCACCTTGATCACATCAAATGGGCTCAAAGAGCTAGAATTAGATGGATGAAGGAAGGGGATGCCAATACGGCCTTTTTTCATAACTTTGCTTCTCATAGACAGCGTCTCAACCGAATTTCGTCCATTTCGAGTAGTGGGGGGGAACTGAGCAGTGATGTTGACATTCATCGGGAATTCCACTCCTTTTACAAGAATCTCTTAGGGCTCCCCAAACACCGATCAATCTCTCTTGATTGGCCCAATCTTTACGGGTCCCCCTCCCATGATCTTTCTATTCTAGAAGTTCCTTTCTCTTTGGAAGAAATTAAAACCGTTGTTTTTGCCCTGAAAAGCGATTCCGCTCCAGGGCCAGACGGTTTCCCGGCCTTTTTCTTTCAAACTTTTTGGGAATTTCTTAAGGATGACCTTTTTACTATGTTCCAAGATCTTCATTCTGGTAACTTCTCTTTTGATCGTATTAACTATGCGCATATTGTGCTTATCCCCAAGATGATGGGTGCGCACCTTACGTCCCAATTCAGACCCATTAGTCTTATCAATACCACTTTCAAAATTGCGATTAAAGTCCTTTCTGCGAGACTGGGGGAATGCATCCCTCCTTTGATTGACTCTGCTCAATCAGGTTTCATTAAGGACCGTTTCATTCTTGATAGCGTGGCATCGGCGCAAGAGATCATTTCGCATTGTCATAGAACTAATTCCGAGGGTATCCTCCTTAAACTCGACTTTCAAAAAGCGTACGACAATGTGAGTTGGGATTTCCTTCTAGACATTCTTTCTTTCCGTGGATTCGGCCCCAAATGGATTTCTTGGGTTAAATCTAGTTTGTTCTCCGGAACATCTTCTTTATTTATTAACGGCTCAGAAGGCCACAAATTCAAAATTAGATGTGGGCTTCGTCAGGGTGACCCCCTTTCTTCCCTTCTTTTTGCCCTTGTTGCCGATGTTTTTAGTAGGCTTCTCAATCACGCTAGGGGCGTGCAGATGATTGAAGGTCTCGGCCGCTCCCCCCGTTTCGAAGGGGTTCTTAATTTACAGTATGCCGATGACACCATCATTTTCATTAAGCCGAACGCCCATTCTCTTAGGAATCTCAAACTCCTCCTTTACTGTTTTGAATCCGCTTCGGGTTTGTCGATCAATTTTCAAAAATCATCCGTCCTCTGGTTGGGTGGTTCACCCAATCGCCAGGAAGAAATTGCTTCCTTTTTTAATTGCCCGGCTGCGACTTTCCCGATCACTTATTTGGGCATTCCCCTTAGATGGGGTAAATTACATAGATCCGACTGGTTCCCTTTGATTGATAAAGTGGAATCCAGACTTAGTGTGTGGTCGGGCAATCGGCTATCTAGAGGTGGTAGATTAATACTTGTTAATTCGGTTTTATCTGCCATGCCTCTGTATTATATGTCGTTCTTCTACCTTCCTGCTTGGGTGATTAAAAGGATTGATCAAATTAGAAGCAATTTCTTTTGGTCAGGCTCTTCTTCCTTTAAACCTGGCTCCCATCTTTGTAATTGGAAGATGATTTGTACTTCCAAGGCGGAAGGGGGGCTAGGTGTTCTGAATCTCAGAGATCACAACATCGCTCTTTTGGGCAAATGGATTTGGAATTTCCACCATCGCGATCATCTCCCCTGGACTCATTGCATCAAAGATTATTGCTATCGTGATCGTCGATGGTGGGATTTTGAGGTCCCTGCTCCCCGTCTCGCCTCTCCTTTTTGGAAAGGTATATGGAAAGCCTCAGCTCCGTTCCATTGTAGTATCTTTTGCTCCTGTGCCGATGGATCGAGAGTTAAATTTTGGTCTGATCTGTGGATTGGCAACATAAAACTCTCGTCTAGTTTTCCCTCCTTATTTCATTTAGCCTCCGACCCTTCGGCGACGGTAGCAGATTCTTTTACTCTTGTTAACGGGTCGCGTAATTGGAATATTAATTTCATTACCGTCTTACCCCCTCCTTTATTACAATCCCTCTCCGAACTCATCTCTCTACTCGACGACTTCGTTTGGTCTCCTTTAGAGGGGATTGTTTGGCGTTGGACCGCTTCGGGTACCTTTTCTATCAAATCATTCTACAACTTTCTCAATTTCAGGGGGTCTAAATCTCCTATTACGCACCGCATTTGGGACACTGCAGCTTCGCTTAAAGTGAAAATCAACTTTTGGTTGGCTTTCCATGGCAAACTACTTACTGTCGATGTCCTTAACAGAAGGAACTTAGCTTTGGGTCAACTTTGTCCGCTCTGTACTGCTCACCCAGAAGACGCTAATCACCTTTTCGTACATTGCCCTATATCTCTTCTATTGTGGAAGATTTGCACTCTCGCGTGGACCACAGCTTCTACACCCTTATCTCTAGATGAGGTTTGGTCTTTTCCTCCCTCGAACCCTAAGCTCATTCAAGCTTAGCTATTGTCTATCCAAATTATTATTTGGATTATTTGGAAAGAAAGGAATCAGCGATTGTTTGAGCATCGCTGTTCCTCTTCTTCGACTATTATTGACAGTTTTTTAACTTTATTCAATCTTTGGAGCTCTGGCTCTTCGTATAAAGGCAGTATACCTTTGGATCAACAAACTTTGTCTGAAGCTCTCCGATGTCTTAATAATTTAAATGCTTTAACGCCTTAGTTTGCATTATTTTATTGTCTACTCTTTCTTCCTATTTTCTCTTTTTGTGTTAATGCGATGCTTCTTTTCTTTGTCTATCCTGCAGGCTTGACCCGGCTTCTCTGCTTTCTTGCCTGGATTCTTACATGGCTACTTTTGTTTGGTATTTTCAGGGTTGCAGCCCTGTTTGTTTTTTGCTTTATGCTTTAGCGCTGTGCTGCTCTTTTTTTTCCTGTATTTCTGGGAAGTGGTGAACTTTCTTCCCCCTCTAGTCTGATGAACTAGAGGTATTTTGTTGCCGGTCATCAGGCTTGCCGTATTGGTTGGATTATGTCTGTATGCTATGGTTGCATATTTGCATGGCATGTTTTCGCTTTTTTGCACCTTGTAGCGGTTGCTCATGTTGCTTTTTACAGCTTTTTCCTTCTTTGCTGTATCGGTTGCCTGCTTTTCTACTATTGCTAAGTCGTATGACTTCGTTGTCTGTTCTGCGTTTCTTGTTTCGGCGATGTGTTTCTCGCTGTGGTTCCTGTGTTCGGTGAGTGAGGCCTCACGCAGATGGTTGCCATTTTTCTTGGTGGCTAGTTTGTTTTTGGCCACCTTTTGTTCCCTATACGCCTGGGGTTACGGCTCTTGTGCTTCGTCCTGGACGCGTCTGTTCTGGAGATGTTGTTTCATTGCTGTGGTTACACCAGATCTGTTTCTCTTGTGTTGGCTCGGAGAGAGACTTTGGTGTTCGTCGTTCTGTGGGAGATCTCTTCTGGAGTTTTTCCACTTCCAGCAGCCATCCCGGAGTAGCCAAGCGCGGGCATCTCCCTTCTTAAGAGCTTCAGTCCGTCTCTCGTTATCGCGCAGCCGAGGGTTCTGCGCCAGGCTCCTCTTTTCTTTATCTGTTTCATGTGTGTTTGTACTTTATTCTATTTCTGCGATGTCTTATTTCTTTTAGCGCTTTGGTTGGGTTTTACCTCTTGTAAAATCTTTCTCTGTACATTACGTTTATTATTTTTAATATATTATCTCTGATGTGGCTGGAGTCGAAAGACTCTATCCGTTTCCATAAAAAAAAAAACTTTTTCGTTTAAACCTACCACTAATCCTATACCCTTTAACTAACTACACCTGTTACTTTAAAACTTACCTGATATCATACCTACTTCCAAAATATCCCCAAAACCCTTATTAACCGAACCTAAACTACCCAACAAAAAAAACCAACCCGACCCATTTGTTACCTGTAGTCGTCAGCTTTGTGTGCACCCTCCCCTTCTTCAAACCCTAATACATATATATCCTATATATATTTACAACCGCATGCTGCATATTTTTTTCCCCAAACCTTTGCGTCCTATCCCGTGCATCATCTCTCCCGTTTTCTCTCCATCCGCTGTCTCGCGCTCTCTTGCTCTTGGGGTTTCTTGCGTGTGTAGATCGTTCGTGAGTTCGCAGATTTTCGTTCGTGGGTTTTGCTCCTACTCTTGGATTTCATTGTTCTTCATCCCCGATTTAAGACAAATAACTTGTACTCCAATTCATTTGTTTGATACAAGTCAAAAAGTTCACTTATAGTGTAGTTGGATCTAGAGACGATTCTTGTTTGTGATATAATTGATGGGTTTTGTCTTTATTGTGAAAACTTTACCATAGATGACTCACGACACAAATCTTGACATGAATTTAACTTAGGTTTACCCGTTCTTGATTTTGTTCATGTATGTGAGACTAGTTGTGAGAATTCGTGATTTGGTTGAAATCCATGTGTTATATTTGGTGTGGACATACTAGATACCCTAATTCATGATGTTTAGACACTTGGTAGACTCGATTTCATGTTTGAAAGTGTTTGAATCAATTTTCTTGAATCTATGTAGATTTTGTTTTTGAGGGAGAAATCTGTATTTTGTCGCTGTTCTGTTTTGTTTGCTGTTTTGGACTATCTTGAAGTCAGTATCTTAATTTCGGTATAAAACGCGAATTTTAGATAATTTCATCTACTTTCAAACCCCTCTGACCTTACTTGATTTTGATTTCGTATGAGTGAGTTATGACTGTTTTACTACAGAGGTGTCGATCTTTTCCAGATTCTGTTTTTCGGTAATTGTGACGACAAATCATTTTAAAGAACTATGCTACATATATTATTTTGATCTGAAACTTTGGTCAGGTTTTCTATACATATCTAGGGATTCCCTTGAATTTTGGTAGATTTTATTGATGAGTTTTATATGTCGTTTCATGCATGTTTACAAAAGTCATACTTGCTGTATTTTGCTCGCTGTTCTGTAAAGAATTGTGCTTTTACCATGATTCTTTTTACTGTATGAAAAATGTTCGTGAAATATGAAAGCTAATATATTTTGTCTATTTTCATCTCCCTTTGGCAGATTTGGATTTCGTTTCACTGGTTGCGAGATAATTCAGTTTTCGTACAACAGTGTTGGGAACTCCAGATTTGCCAAACTACTGTTTCTTGATGTTTTCTTATTTTTGATGACTAAACAAATTTTACTGGAATATTATGAAACTTTATATTTTGATTCTAAACATATAGGGAAATACTCCAGATTTTTTGTTGATTTATTTGATGAGTTTTGATGTTGTTTTCTTGACTTTGAATTCGTTTTCCTGATTCTTGGCTGAACGTGTTTTCTGTTTTCAAATCAATTTTGAGTTGTGATTTTCTGAAACACGATATGACTTATTATATTCGCTGGATTCGTGTGGATTTCTATTTTCCAGATCCTTCGACGGATCTAGATTTGCATTTCTTTAGTGACGGAATTCACTGTTTTAGTACTGTACTATCATGCTGTCCTGAATATGAACATACACTGTTTTGCTCGTTTATGTGACTGTATATCATCTATGCATGTTATTTATTTCCCTGAACCTAATAATACCATGTTAGTTTGACACTATTTCATACACATTCATACATGTTTGATGATCATAATAAAAGTAACCAAGCTGGGGTTTAAGGGAAAGATCTAGTAGTGGGAAATTATAGAAATGTGTACTTGGAAAGGGGCCCATATTTCCCATACTGAACATCTGTTATACTGTTATACTGATTACCTGACTGCACACTTCCCTATAGGAAGGTGTACTCGGAGGAAGACCAATAGGTTCTGACTGTTACTGTTACTGATTACGTGACTGCACACTTCCTTATAGGAAGGTGTACTCGGAGGAAGACCACTAGGTTCTGAATGGTACTGCTACTACTACTGTTACTGATACCTGACACTGCCCTATATGATTTTCCTACGAATTCTACAAACGTAACTGTTTTGAATGTAGCAACCATGCGATAAAAGGATGGCGCATGAAGTGCTACTTAGCTAGTAATACACACAAGACTATAAGAACATAAGACTGATACTGTTAGACCGATATTGTTGGATTGACTCTGTTATATTGTTACACTGACATACTGAGCTTACTATTACTGGATACTGTTATTTTCCATATGACACTGTACTGGACACATATTAGTATACCATGCTAGTTGATTCTGCTATACCATGCTATATCTATTTCCGCTATTATTTAGATTTGTTTAGTTTTTTCCATGTACTTGTATCCTACATTATAAGTGGCCCGTAACTTGCAATTGACGGGTACTTGTTTTTCTTTTTCCTTCTCATGCAATTTACTAATTGCAGATCAGGATGGTCGGCTGCCAGATGGTATTGGCGAGATGATGTATTAGTGCTGGAGTTTCTGCTTTATTATTATTATTATTTGTTGCTTGAACTTGAACAAAAGTGTACTTGATTACTTGGATATTTATTTGTATTTGGGTAATGTGACCCATGATATTTGACTTATTCATAATTTGATTATTTGAGATTATTATATAATTGGTTTCAAGTAAAATCTGTTGGTATTTTGTTTCAATTATGCATGCCTGGTTGTATCTTTTGCTTCCGACTCTGATTATTTTATGAGATATTGTAAAGATTTCTGAACAACTTATGGGCGATGAAAATCATTCGCTGGACTTTTGTTACGTATCCGTATTCCGTATTCTTTTTAGGAAGCGGGGCGTGATATTATTATTTTAAATTAGAATTGTGAATGTATCCTGTGTTTATAATATGGTAATGATAGTTTATACTTATAATTATCGGCTTACAATACGCTTCAAATATTATATCATAGTTCAAAGTAGTACATTAACTACGTTTATAATTATTTAATCAAAGTAAAAGTTACAATAAAATGGGAATACATAGTAATACATGCTAAGTACAGTTACTCATCTCCATATTGATTCTGATGCGGTTTGTCTTTGGTTGCAGTGTGGATGCACCAGGTGTGAGTTCGGACTCAATTTGTAATGAGGGAAGAGTGCGGTGCCGGACGGTGAGCGAGGGGCTTGCTTCGGCGCTTGAGGATCGGCTCGGATGGCCTCGCCTCGAGTACCTGCAGACGGTCCTGAAACACCGGGGTTTATCCCGGTGGCGGACCCTCCGACGATCTAGTCAGTCTCTGTGAGAGAATAGCAGTAACTAGGAGAATTTAGGTGGCAAAGATTGATTACTTGAAAAGGTGGGTGAGGGTCTGGTATTTATAGGGAATCCCAACCGGGTTTGGATCCGCTTGGGGGCCGGGTCTGAACCCGAAAGCCCATGGGCCTGACGTGGCAGGAGGCCCAGGGGGTTTAGGGCTGACGTGGCAGTGCCAAGAGTGGTATAGGGCTGACGTGGCAAAGCCCTTGGTGGTACTTGGAGCTGACATGGCTGATCATGGGGCTCCTGTGCCTCTGGGAGAATCGGATGGCCTAGGTTGTGCCAGGTCATCTTCATTCTTTACCAGGCTGGGCGGACGGCCCGTGGGGCTGTCGCGGATCGGAGGCCGAGGGCCATCGAGGCTCGTCGGATAGAAGGAGACCAGTTCTGTGGGGGTGAATTTACGGCTCGGTGCCGAGGATGTAGTGGTCCGGGGCCGAGCCGGATTGATTTTTTTGAGTGAGCCATCCTGAGCCTTGGCTGGGCCCCAGGCCATTTTTGCCCTACCACACAAGCCCCCCACTCCTGCGGGGATGCGGGAGTTAGCCGTGGAGGAGTGTTTATGGTCGTGAAAATGGGATGGCGAATCGTTGGGCCTTCATGAGAAGGCTACCCTGGTGCCAGACCGAACCTCGAGCTGGCGAGGGATTATGGGTCGGCAAGGGTGATGGCGAGCCGTTGAGCCTTCCTGAGAAGACTACCCTGGTGCTAGACCGAACCTCGAGCTGGCGAGGGATTATGGGTCGGCAAGGGTGATGGCAAACCGTTGAGCCTTCCTGAGAAGACTACCCTGGTGCTAGACCGAACCTCGAGCTGGCGAGGGATTATGGGTTGGCAAGGGTGATGGCGAACCATGGTGTCTTCCTGGGAAGACTACCCTGGTGCTAGACCGAACCTTGAGCTGGCGAGGGATTATGGGTCGGCAAGGGTGATGGCGAGCCGTTGAGCCTTCCTGAGAAGACTACCCTGGTGTTAGACCGAACCTCGAACTGGCGAGGGATTATGGGTCGGCAAGGGTGATGGCGAACCGTGGTGTCTTCCTGGGAAAACTACCCTGGTGCTAGACCGAACCTCGAGCTGGCGAGGGATTATGGGTCGGCAAGGGTGATGGTGAACCGTGGTGTCTTCCTGGGAAGACTACCCTGGTGCTAGACCGAACCTCGAGCTGGCGAGGGATTATGGATCGGCAAGGGTGATGGCGAGCCGTTGAGCCTTCCTGAGAAGACTACCCTGGTGCTAGACCGAACCTCGAGCTGGCGAGGGATTATGGGTCGGCAAGGGTGATGGCGAACCGTGGTGTCTTCCTGAGAAGACTACCCTGGTGCTAGACCGAACATCGAGCTGGCGAGGGATTATGGGTCGGCAAGGGTGATGGCGAGCCGTTGAGCCTTCCTGAGAAGACTACCCTGGTGCTAGACCGAACCTCGAGCCGGTGAGGGATTATGGGTCGGCAAGGGTGATGGCGAACCGTGGTGTCTTCCTGAGAAGACTACCCTGGTGCTAGACCGAACCTCGAGCTGGCGAGGGATTATGGGTCGGCAAGGGTGATGGCGAGCCGTTGGGCCTTCCTGAGAAGACTACCCTGGTGCTAGACCGAACCTCGAGCTGGCGAGGGATTATGGGTCGGCAAGGGTGATGGCGAGCCGTTGTGCCTTCCTGAGAAGACTACCCTGGTGCTAGACCGAACCTCGAGCTGGCGAGGAATTATGGGTCGGCAAGGGTGATGGCGAGCCGTTGTGCCTTAGAAGGTTTGAGTGGGGTGGCCCGCTGTCTTCGCGGAGCATTGAAGGCACTCCGGGATCTGTGTAATGTTCCAATTTTCTAGGGGCATTAATGGTGCCGCCTAATATATGCATGGCGCTTAGGCTTCCGTCGTTTGGCTTCCCCAATGTCATAATGGCCTGTCTATGGGGGAGGTTATAAATACCCCCCTCCCCACAGCGGGTTTGATCACAGAAATGGTGGTCCATCGGCCACCAGAGGTGTCTGCTTTGGCGGACGTCTGTCTCTTGCAAAATCTTGACCCTGAGAGCGTTGGACGGGTGGTCACTCTATTGCCTTGTTCTTTTCCCGTTCCTGACGGCCTCGATGTGAGTGTCAGGGTCGGGGGAGAACAAGGCAGAAGAGATGACGGCCGTAGTTCGGTGCTCGGGGGACAAGGTGCTGAAAGGTTTTAACCCTGGGAACCTCGGACTGGTGGTGACTTTGCCGTTTGGATCCTTTTTCGGGTCGGACGGCCCTGACATGGCTGTTTGCCCGAGAAAGATCCAGACGGGAGGGGTATCAACCGAATTCCGGACCTGGGGCTGAGGAGCCTCGGATAGATGGGTCATCTCCGATCTCTGTCTTCCTTCTGGTGCTGACGGTTTCTGATGGTCTATCAGCCCAAAGGAGTTAGAGATTGGAGGTGGGCCGATCTGCTTTCCGATAGGGTCCCAGGCGTTGGTGGCTTTTCTCCCACCCTCGAACAGTTCGGGGTTTCGGCTGCCGAGGCCGTAAGCCCCGAGCTGCTCGCGGGTGAGAGGGGAGCCGACCGAACCCTGGAGCCCGGGGCGCCCGTCTAAGGACGGCGCCTTAAATCTTTAAGCAAAAAATTTTCTCCGCTGAACACTTCATCCGAACCGACCCCTGTGTGGTCTCCAACCGGCGCTAGGTGACGTCAGCAGCGCCCGTTTCGAGGATGACGTGGCGCGATTCTATTGGTGGCAGACGCGCGCTATTCGAGGAACAGTAATGCGAAAATCGAGGTGTCATTTCTCCCTCTATAAATATCCCCCCCTCTTCTCTATTCTGTTTATTTCTCTCCTACTGTCTTCTTAAAAAGAAATCAAACACTTCAGCGCTCGGCTTGACTGTTTAGCAGCACCGGCTCGTCAGTCCGAGACAACCCAAAGGTTAGTTTGTAAGTTTCTTTTGTTAGACACAGATGTCTAGGGCTCAGTCTGGCTCGTCGGCGTCGACGTCGAGGGGGGAAGGGAACCCTGTCTCAAAATCGATTTTGTGGGAGGAGCCAGTGTGCGAGAAGGAGTCAGTACATGATGAGAAGCCTTCCGATTCGACTTCGTGGGAGGAGCCAGTAGGCGAGGAGGAGCCGGTGTACAATGTGAGGCCGTTACGCTCCTGGAAACCTTTCCTGGTGGAGAGTAGCGAATCTGAGGAGGCAAGCGACAGTTCGGACGGAGTCCAGATTCTAGAGTCGACTTCCGAAGAGGAGGGTGGCCCAGAAGAGGGTGAAGCCGAAGGGGCTCGGATAGGAGGTGCGAGGGGAGATCCACAGGTCAGGGTGTGGGTTCGAGCTCCACGCCGACCGGTCTGGGGCGATTATCTATCCCCTCGCCGGAAAGAGCCAAGAAGAAGAGGGTTCCGAAGAAGAAGGGGTCGAGGACCGGTGGCTCGAGCCAGGCGCCCGTTCACCGCAACTTAATGACAGGGTCGCCCATACAACCAAAGCCGTTCCGCTGGTACCCCGACGACCTTTCCGATAAGGAGCTTTTTGGGGTCCAGCCGTCTTCACCGAGCCGGAAGAGGGTGAAGATGGACACGCTTCCGACCGTCTTGGAGGCTGGTGACTTGGAGGTTTTGCAGTTGGCGTACCACATAGGGTCCGGCTACGAGCTCATGTTGCCGAACTCTACCCTGCGCCCGACCGACCCCCCTGCCTGCTTGGTACTGCGTCTTCCCAGTGGACGCCTTCATCTCTGGACTGAGGTTGCCGGTCCATCCGTTTGTTCAGGAGGTGCTGAATTGGGCGTCCCTGGCGCCGATGCAGTATGGGCCGAACTCCTAGAAGCAGATCATCTGCTTCGTGCTGTTGTGCGAGGAGCAGAAGGTGCCCTTTCGGTTGGGCGTGTTCCGGGCGATGCTGGGGATCAACTCGTCGGGGGAGTCGGAGGGTGTTTATTATATCTCGCCTCGGAGCAAGGGGAGGGTCGTCCACGGTCACCCGGACTCCATCAAGGAGTGGAAGAAAAAATATTTGGTGATCCGGAGTGAGGAGCCTTGGGACATCCCTACTTGATGGAACCATTATAAGCCGAGCTTCAAAGCGTCGAGGCCGAGGGACCTGACGGCCGAGGAGTGGAGGTTTGTTGAGCGCCTCCGTCTGTCGCACAGTATCAGTTGGCCGAAGGTGACAGAGGGTCACCTGGCGAGCGTCGGACTGAGCTTGGCCGTGCTTTGTATGTAGTTGTTTCTTTTCTCTCGGTCTTATTGCTCTTTTGCGCTCATTGTTCTTAATGGATCTTTTCGCAGGTATGGATCCCGTATCAATCAAGGCAAAGAGGCTCGCCATGAAGAAGCAAAAGGCCGAGACGAAGGGGGATGCGAAGAAGACGAGGGGGTCATCCCAGGTGGTCTCCGAGGTCCCAGACGAGCCTCCGGCAAAGAGGACACGCTCGGAGACGGGCAAGGTGGTGGTTGCTCGGAAGAGCTCGGACCAGGGCGAGGCCACTGATCTTGACAAGGGGAAGGGTCCCCTGGTGGGGTCAGAGGTAGAGGAGAGGTTGCGGCGACCGTGGGTACCGGGTTGGTCGATCCGTGAGGGTGACAGCTTAACCCGAGGGCGCCAGGCCGTCGAGGTGGCGGATAAGCTGGCGACCCCCCGGGACCGCGCGGAGATGAATGCCGAGACCCTGGAGGATGCGTACACTCGCCTCGCGCAGGCTAATGTGCTGGTAAGTCTGCCGACCCCACTTGCCTTGTAATTACGTCGTAAAGGAGGCTTTCTTAGTAGCGCTTGGTTACTGTAGGCGACCGTGCAGGGGGCCCACGTGAGAGGCCTTTATGAGGCGGCCTTGAAGCGGGAGCGAGACCGGGCTGACAAGGCCTTGCAGGAGATGAAGGAGATGAAGATAGAGCTCGAAGGGTCGCATCAGAGGGAGCAGAAGATGAAGACCGAGTTCGATGCCAAGGAGGCGGAATGGGGGAAGAAGATGGCGGCTCTGAAGAAGAAGTTCGCCAAGGAGAAGGAGGAGTTGACTGAGGCGGGTCAGAACATGGTGATCAAGGCCCAGGACGAGTGCTATGCGAAGGCCCTCAGTCACGTGAGGCACTTCTACCCGACCATCGACCTGTCCAACTTCGACTACGACATGGAGGTCGAGGGGACACCGAAGACCCCTAATGAAGAAGGGCCCGTTGATGGCACGGCTGCCGACCCCCCCGTGAACCCGGCCGATGCTGAGGTGGGAAAACAAGTTGTATAGTTTTGTCTTTCTTTTTCCATCTCTCAATTGTATTTGCCTACCGCGGACTGGCCACCACACTTTTTGTATGAAGTAATTCCATTTATGAAAGAGGATTTTTGATTGGTCAAGTCTTTTGTACTCGGATTTTTCCGAACCATTTTTGCCGATGTATTTTGAGTGGGCTGGTTCTCTTGTAGGTTACGGCTCCCCTTCCCGAGGTGGACCCCCGTCGTTTCGACGTGGCGTGGCTCCGGAGCAAGGTTGAGGCCCTGGAGGCCACGTTGGTTCGCTACCGAAAGGGGGCTCGTGACAATGATGCGGCCTTTAACTATTATCGGAACAAGTCTGAAGCCCTAAGTGAGGAGGCGAGCCGACTGAGGAGGGCGATGGTGGATCGGGACCTCGAGAGTGTCGGTCTTGGATATACCAGGTCGAGTGCATCGGTGCAGAGGCCCTCCTCTGAGAGGCTACTTCGTGATGTCATTGTGGAGAAGGAGATGGAGATACACCGTTACAAGATGATGCTGGGTGTCTCGGCATCCTCCTCGGGAGGTTGGCGAGCAGAGGGGGTTCCCTCTGCATTGCGGTTGCTAGAGCGTGTGCGACCAGTTGATGCCTAAAGCTCCGTGGCTGGTGTGTCGACCGTGGCTGAGCCTAAGGACCACCATAATTAGGAGAGGGCTCCTAGTCGTTCGGTCGGAGTGGTCCCGCCATTCGTCGGACCCGAGGGGCCCTAAGATGGCTGCTTCCTTCAGTTTGAGATGAGTGGAGTGGTCCTGTAACGGTCTTTGTTTGTTTTTTCAGAACTAATAAGGGAGTATGAATAAAGAATTCTATTCATTCTTTGCTCTGGTCAATAGTGTAGTGAATGATGGTGGAGGTGAGGTTCGGCCCCATCGATCCGTGAGGGATCGGCGGGGGCATTAGGAAGACTCCCTGGCCTGAAGCCGAGTCGGACCTACCGAGACGTTGGGGACGATACCGAAGTGAGGACTCGGGTGCCGATCCCATTGTCCGGTGTTAGGTCGGGGCTGCCGAGGCGTTTGGAGTTTGACAGAAAGAGATTTCTTCCATATATGATGGGGAGGGTCGCTAAAACGGCCCTTTACACATGAAAGCTTACAAAAAATATTATTTACATTAGCCAGGCTAGAACCTATGTTCGCTCTTCCAGGAACTTCATTAGGTGTTCGGCGTTCCAGGGTCGGCTGATCAGCCGGCCATCTATATCTGCCAGTCGGTATGTACCAGGGCGTACAGCCTCGACTACATGGTATGGGCCTTCCCAGTTGGGAGCCAATTTTCTCTTCTTGGTTGGGTCGGAGACGGACAGTTTTCATAACACGAGGTCCCCTGCCTTGATGTTTGTGGGGTGGACCTTCTTGTTGTAAAACTTCTCGATCCGTTGTTGATAGATGCTTCTTCGGATTGAAGACTTCTCTCTGACCTCGGCGACGAGGTCCAGGTTGGCCCTCAGGCCGGATGAATTGTCAGCTTCGTCGAAGGCCATGATACGGGGAGAAGGCAGGCCGACCTCGACGGGGATAACTGCCTCAGTCCCATAGGTCAGACTAAACGGCATCTCCCCCGTGGGGATCCTCTTGGTGGTTCGGTGCGCCCATAGCACGCTAGGCAATTCTTCGACCCACAGCCCTTTGGAGGAACTGTCGATGCGCTTTTTGAGGCCGTCGAGGATTTGCCTGTTCGCGTTCTCCGCTTGGCCGTTGGACTGAGGGTGGCAAATAGCGGAGAAACGTTGCTGGATGCCGATGTCTGCGCAGAAAGTTTGGAAGTTCTGCCCCTGGAATTGGGTTCCGTTGTCCGTGACGAGGACCCGAGGGATTCCGAACCGGCAAATGATGTTCTTCCAAAAGAATTGTTGTACTTGGTGCTCGGTGATGCTGGACAGAGGCTCGGCTTCGAGCCACTTGGTGAAGTAGTCGATGGCGACTATCAAGAATTTCTTTTGCCCTACCGCTATGGGGAAGGGGCCCACAAGGTCCTTGCCCCACATGGCGAATGGCATAGGGCTAGTCAGGGATCGGAGATTGGCTTGAGGAAGCCTCTTGATAGGGGAGAACCTTTGGCATGAGCCGCACCTCTTGACTAGGTCTTGCGAGTCTTGGAGCATGGTCGGCCAATAGTACCCCTGATTCAGGGCCTTCCGAGCAAGTGTCCTGCTCCCCATGTGGCATCCGCCGATCCCCTCATGAAGATCCCTTAGCGCGTAGCTGGCCTCGTTGCTGGTGAGACAGCGGAGGTATGGTTTGCCGTCGTCCAAGGTGTATGAGCGTTTGAAGAGGATGTCATCAATCATGACGAACCTTTCATCTCGGACCCTGACCCGTCTGGCCTCGGCCCGGTCTTCAGGAAGCTCGGCATTAATTAAGAATCTCCGGATAGGGGTGGTCCAGTCGTCTGGACTGGCAACGCGTTGCACACACATTGCCTCCTGGTCTTGGTCATTGATACTTGGCTTTAGGAGGATTTCTATGAGCACCGTCTGATCGAGACCCTCGAAGGAGGAAGAGGCGAGTTTGGACAACGCGTCTGCTTGAGCGTTCTGCTCCCTAGGGACTCTGGTAACCGTGGCGCAGTTGAAGGACGCCAGGAGTCGCCGGACCATGGCCAAGTACCGTATCATCCGGTCGTAGCGAGCCTCGTATTCTCCGGTGATCTGATTGACCACGAGCTGAGAATCGCTGTAGGCTCGGATTTGCTGGGCACCGGCTCGGTGTGCTAGGGTCAGTCCGGCGATCATGGCCTCATATTCCGCCTCGTTGTTGGAGACCGGAAAGTTGAGGCGGAGGGAGTATTGAAGTAGGAATTGGTCGGGGCCACGAAGGATGATGCCGGCCCCACTCCCCGTTTCGCATGATGATCCATCGACAAAGACCTCCCAGGTCGGATCCGAGCCCTCGATGCTGGGCTGCTCGGAGATGGTGCACTCAGTTATGAATTCGGCGAGGGCCTGTCCTTTGATGGCCGTCCTCGGCTGATAGCTGATGTCGAACTGACTCAGCTCAATTGACCACTTGACTAAGCGGCCGGAGTTTTCGTGCTTGTGGAGTACAGTCTTCAGTGGCTGGTCGGTCAGTACTTGGACGGAGTGGGCCTGGAAGTAAGGACGAAGCTTCCGGGCTGCCATGACCAAAGCACCTTCTCTATCTTTGCGTACCTCGTCTCGGTAGGGAGCAGGACTTTGCTCACATAATACAATGGTCTCTGAACTCCATCTTCTTCTCGGACGAGGACGGCGCTGAGGGCGCTATCCGAGGCGGACAGATAGAGCCATAGTGGTTCGCCCGGCTCGGGCTTGCTGAGGAGAGGAGGGTTGGCGAGGTACTGCTTCAGCTGTTCGAAGGCTTCTTGTTGATGGGTACCCCACTCGAAGCCCCCTTTTCCACGCAGGGCCTTGAAGAAGGGGAGAGATTTCTCCCCTGACTTGGATAGGAAACGGCCGATTGCAGCCAACCGGCCTGTAAGCCTCTGAACCTCCTTGACATACCGGGGCGGGGCCATGTCAATAATAGCTTGGATTTTCTCGGGGTTCGCCTCGATGCCGCGCTGGCTGACGATGAACCCCAGGAATTTCCCAGTGGAGACGCCGAAGGCGCATTTAGCCGGGTTGAGCCTCATGTTGTGATGCCGGAGGACTCCGAAGGCTTCCTCGAGGTCGGCGACGTGGTCCGGCCTGGCCCGGCTCTTGACGAGCATGTCTTCGACATAGACTTCCACGTTGCGACCGATCAGGTCTTTGAAGATTCTGTTGACGAGCCGTTGGTATGTGGCTCCGGCGTTTTTTAGCCCGAAGGGCATAACGCAGTAACAGAAAAGACCATGGTCGGTGACGAACGAGGTCTTGGAGATGTCCGGTAGAAACATCCGGATCTGATTGTACCCTGAGAATGCGTCCATGAAGGACAGTAGCTCATGCCCCGAGGTTGCGTCGATTAAGGCGTCGATGCGGAGAGGGGGAAAGGATCTTTCGGACATGCTTTATTTAGATCCGTGAAGTCGATACAGATCCGCCAGCCCCCGGTTGCCTTTTTCACCATGACGGCATTAGCCAACCACTCGGGGTAGCTGACTTCCTGAATAAATCGAGCAGACAAGAGTTTGTCGACCTCTGTCTTCACAATTAGCTGCCTCTACGGGGCGACTTTGTGCCTCTTTTGGACGACCGGCTTAGAGTCCGGGATGACGCTCAGCCGATGCATGATCAAGTCTTCGGAGATCCCAGGCATGTCGGAGGGCTTCCAGGCGAAGAGATCAACGTTGCGGCGGATGCAGGCGATTATACCTGGCTTCAAGTCCTCGGGGAGCGAGCGGCTCACCCGGAACCATTTCGATTCATCCTCGGTGCCGAACGGGACCTCCTCAAGCTCGTCGACAGGCTCGGGAGCGGGGCCGTCCCTCTCGGGTTCGAGCTCAACGGCATCGAGGGGGAACACATCCCCTCCGACGGTGGTCATGTAGCACGACCGCGCTGCTTCTTGGCTACCTCGGACGATGCCGACCCCTTGCGGGGTAGGAAATTTAAGTTTCAGATGGTAAGCCGAAGGTACCGCTTGAAGGGAGCACAGTCCGGGTCGGCCGAGTATGGCGTTGTAAGCTGCCATGACGTTTACCACCATGAAGTCCATGGACTCGGTCCTCTTGGCAGGAGCCGATCCTGCGGTAACGTCGTGAGTAACAATCCCTTCTATTACGACAGGGACGCCGAAGAACCCATGAAAGGTGTATCCGGCTGTCTTGAGTTTGCCTCTGGGCACTTTGAGATTCTCGAAGGCTTCGAGGAAGAGAATATTTATCGAGCTGCCATTGTCGACGAGGATTCGGCGAACCTCACAATTAGCCATGTGGAGGCCAATGACAAGGGCGTCGCAATGAGGGAGGCGAACGCCTTCGAGGTCATCTCCGGAGAAGGAGACAGGCACCGGTTGCAACCTGGGCGAGGGGTTGTCTTGGACAGCATTCACCTCTCGGATGAAGGCTTTTCGGGAAGTATTTGACTCTCCCCCCATTGGCCCCCCGTGGACACAGTGCAAGATGAATGGCGTATCCGTGGCTCCTTCGGGCGAGCGATCCCGATCCTGGATGCGGTTCGGGATGGGGGTCGGAGGCGAAGGCCTCCGGTTCCTCGTATCCCGCCGATCCCGTGGGCCTTCTCTGGTGAATTCTCGGAGGTACCCTCGTGAGATGAGGGCCTCAATCTCGTCTTTCAGGGCCCGATATTGGTCGGTTTCGTGCCCATGATCTCTGTGGAACCGGCAGTAGAAGCGCTGATCTCGCTTCTTGTTGTTATTTGGTCGGGGAGGTAGTCGGACAAGGCCTTTGTCTTCGATTTCTAAGAGGATAGCGGACACGTTATGTGTCAAGGGAGTGTACCTTTCGAAGCGAGGGATTGGAGGTGCCCTCTTCGCGCCGACCCCTTCCTTTGCTGTTTTCTTGGCAGGTTCGGCCTCATCGACCCTGCACTTGCCCTTCCCCACGACTTCTTTGCTGCCCTCTGGGTTCAGAGCTTCTTCAGCTCGTATGTACTTCTCTACCCGGTTGAGAAGGTCGGGGAAGTCCAGAGGTGGCTTCTTCGCCAGGGTGACCTTCAGCTGGTTGTGCCAGACATTGTGTCGGAAGGCAGCTGAGGCGACCCCGGCGTCGAGGGCAGAGACGGATCTTGCCTCAGTCGTGAACCTCTTGACGAAGTTACAGAGCGACTCCCCCTCCCTCTGACTGAGGTCGAGCAGGGAAGCGCTCGTCCTTTCGGCCTTCCGGCTAGTGATGAAGTGAGCCAGGAAGCTGGCTTCCAGCTGGTCGAACGAGAAGATCGAGCCAGGGGAGAGTTTGGAGAACCAATCCCTGGCCGGACCCCGGAGGGTGGTCGGGAAGGCTCGGCACAGCAGGAGATCCAAAGCGCTGTGAATCATCATGAGGGTTTTGAAGCCCTCCATGTGATCAGCTGGATCACCCTCGCCGTTGTAAGTCTCCAACTGCGGAGGCCGGAAGTTCCGGGGATCTCCGCTTCTATGATGTTGACGGAAAATGGAGGTCGAGAGGGCCCACGTCCTTGGACTAGGTTGGGATTCCCATCGCCGATGCGCTCGATTCGATTCTCCATCTCTAGGAGGCGTCGGAGCACCTCGTCTGTGCGCTCCGGAGGGGGAGTCGGCGCACGAGTGTGACTTCTCCCTTCGCTCATTTGAGGGGGTCGGCCATAATTCGCGGACCTTGGCGCTCCATGGAGGGCCTCCATGATTTCATCACTGAAGCTTCTGAACTCGCCCCTGGTGACCGCGCCTTGGTCGGAAGAGTCGGGTCGGGGCGTAGGAATTCGGCCGATGCGGCTGAGTGCCGACGGCCTGTCCCCTTGCGCAGGCATGGAATGGTTCGGGGCCGAGTTGGAAGCGGTCCCTCCCCTAGCTTGGCTAGCCCTTCTGTTCTGAATGACCCGACGAAGGTCGGGTTCGGCGACGCGTGAAATGCTTCGTTGGGGTCCGGGGTTCGCCCCCGGATTATTGGATGCTTGCCCTCCGTCGAGGGCCCCCTCGGGAGGAGGCCCGTCTGGTCGGGCGGAACGGGCCGATCTTCGCTCTCGGGGAGCCATGGGAGATCGGGTCGAAGGAGAGCGTCGGTGGCAAGGCTCGGACTGTTGTCCGCACCGGATAAAGGCTTCCCACAGACGGCGCCAACCTGATGCAGTTTGTTTTTTGTCGCAGTGTGGATGCACCAGGTGTGAGTTCGGACTCAATTTGTAATGAGGGAAGAGTGCGGTGCCGGACGGTGAGCGAGGGGCTCGCTTCGGCGCTTGAGGATCGGCTCGGATGGCCTCGCCTCGAGTACCTGCAGACGGTCCTGAAACACCAGGGTTTATCCCGGTGGTGGACCCTCCGACGATCTAGTCAGTCTCTGTGAGAGAGTAGCAGTAACTAGGGGAATTTAGGTGGCAAAGATTGATTACCTGAAAAGGTGGGTGAGGGTCTGGTATTTATAGGGAATCCCAACCGGGTTTGGATCCGCTTGGGGGCCGGGTCTGAACCGGAAAGCCCATGGGCCTGACGTGGCAGGAGGCCCAGGGGGTTTAGGGCGGACGTGGCAGTGCCAAGAGTGGTATAGGGCTGACGTGGCAAAGCCCTAGGTGGTATTTGGAGCTGACATGGCTGATCATGGGGCTCTTGTGCCTCTGGGAGAATCGGATGGCCTAGGTTGTGCCAGGTCATCTTCATTCTTTACCAGGCTGGGTGGACGGCCCGTGGGGCTGTCGCGGATCGGAGGCCGAGGGCCATCGAGGCTCATCGGATACGAGGAGACCAGTTCTGTGGGGGTGAATTTACGGCTCGATGTAGTGGTCCGGGGCCGAGCCGGATTGATTTTTTCGAGTGAGCCATCCTGGGCCTTGGCTCGGCCCCAGGCCATTTTTACCCTACCACAGATTTCAAATATGCTCCACAAGATCTTGACGAAATGCATAATGTTTTTGCCGATCATGTAGAATGACATTGCAAACGATTCGGCCTTCTTCATCAATTGGTCCACCTGTGCTTGGTTCGATCCCAATCGAGTCAGAAATTTGATCATAATCATAACCAAGAATTCCTTCGTCACATGCATCCTCAACAATCATGTTGTGTAAGATGATACATATTTTCATAATATATGAAAGACTATCTGTATCCTACATACGTGCTGGACCCTTCACTACTGCAAATCGTGATTGTAAAAGTCCAAAAGCACGTTCCATATCTTTTCTTGCACCCTCTTGCATTTCTACGAATTTCCTTTTCTTTTGTGTATCTGGTGCGGTGTAAGTTTTGACAACGGTTGCCAACGGTGGGTATATACCATCCGCTAAATAATAGCCCATATTGTAATTGTGGTTGTTTATGACAAAATTAGTTGGAGGTGCACAACCATCAAGATTCTCATTAAATAAAGTTGACCGGTTCAGCACATTTAGATCATTATTGCATCCTGCCATTCCGAAGAATGAATGCCAGAACCAAAGATCATAAGAAGTAATTGCTTTGAGAATAATAGTTGCTTCCCGAACATGTCCTGTGTACTGGCCTTGCCATGCTGCTAGACAATTTTTCCACTTCCAATGCATGCAGTCTACACTACCCAACATCCCAGGGAAGCCTCGAGCACTGTTCTCTTCGAGTAATCTTTCCACATCGGCTGGTGTTAGTTTCCTCATATATTGAGTACTAAATAAAGTTACAATTGCAAAACAAAAACAACGTAGAGTTTTCAATACCGTTGTTTCGCCTATACGTATATATTCGTCAACCGCATCAGCCACACCTCTATATGCCAAACGTTGTAGTGCCGCCATAAATTTTTGATGAGGAGTTAAGCCAAGTTGTTTACAAGCATCCGAGGACTGGAGAAAATACTGATCGTAACCCACAACAGCATCCAATACCCGGTTGAAAAGTTGTCGGCGCATACGGAATCGACGACAGAAAATTGAATCTGGGTAAACTGAATTTTTGGCAAAGTAGTTTTTCCACATCTGTCTATGACCTTCTTCTCTTTCCTGACGAATGTAACGGCGACAATTGATTTGTTCACTAGCTTGGATTGCCTTGTCAATCCTTACTAGACAGTTGTGAACAATCCTAGCAACAACATTGTTGTCCTCCTCTGATGAATCTGAAGATGAACTCGAGGAAGAAGGTACATGTAAATTAGCCATGGTTAATTAGAAGGTAAATTTGCAGTGGGTTCTTTTGGAGTTGAAGTTTACAAAGTGTAGTCGAGAAATAAATGTACACATGATGGCAGCATATAAATACTGATCATGCCGCTTGAAGAAGAACGAAT
Source organism: Hemerocallis citrina (assembly GCA_017893485.1). Classification (NCBI taxonomy): domain Eukaryota; kingdom Viridiplantae; phylum Streptophyta; class Magnoliopsida; order Asparagales; family Asphodelaceae; genus Hemerocallis; species Hemerocallis citrina. The sequence goes on from CM030363.1 coordinate 118,624,581, forward strand.
CATCAATGTCCTGTCCAATCTAAAAGTTAATAAATAGGTGTAAAAAAGTCAAAACCTACACTTCGTAGATAGGAAAGTAACTGTGAATAATGGGTACAGAATTGAATAAATACAAAAACCTATTTCACTACAATCCAAGTTTAAACCTACTAGCCATGTGACATTAATATTGTGACTACAATACACTCAAGTCTACAATCCCTAAGTTAATACAATACCCTGACATTAATTATGTGGTTTTACAAAATGAGGAAAAAGAAAATGTTCAAATTGACATTAATACCCTCATGTGACATTTTCTGATTGACATTTACAAGTTGATATTAATACCATCAAGGTAAATAGAAAATAAATGATGTACAATTTTTCCTACTCTTCATAATTATACTATGTTTCAGGCATAAATGAGGATGTGGAGGCTCCGGTGTCATCTAAATTCGGATTCAATGGTCTATATCGGGAATTAGATGGTCTGCTCATCGATACAGATCGCCTAATATTTGGTAATTCACGAGGAATTGATTCCTCAATACCATTTCTGAAAGTATTATTCGTCGAAGCTGTGCTTCGGTGTTGCTCAATTGTTGACAACGAGTGTATAACTCCTCCTGTGAAAAGGTATAAGATATATAAAATAATGAGAGTACGTAAAATACATTCTAACATAATAACGTTATTAAAGCCGAAAATGTATATACAATTTTCGGTAACTCACATATGAGGTTGCCGACTTTGATGAAACAGGACATTGATATTAGCGTCCAAATTCATGATAAGAGTACCGCCTTAAAAAAGTGGCACTTCAATATAAGGTTGACCAAGCAATAACGAATTATCTGCAGTGGATTGAGTTGGATACTCGGCCGGTAGCCAAAATGGAGGTGCAGCATATGGCAACATAGCGGAAGTATCTCTAATAGATACTGGCCCAATGAAATCGACATTGGCTGCATGGGAGAGTATCGGCATTATCGGACCAATTGAAATCTTTGCCCAATACTGATCATAAGTGACCTGCTCTACACGACGTACGAAAGGTGATGCTTCAATAGGTTCAGGAAGTGTAGTACTGGATGTCATGAAACGCATGAGAGGAGGTGGGTCTTTTGGGATAGCAAAGTAAGTTGTCGAATACAACGATCACCAAGATACCATATACCCTGCAATCAAATGTTCACTTTAACATAACCAAACTATTTAATCAAAGTATTGTAAATAAATATGACAAAAATTAATATACCTGGCCACAGTACGTAAAAGCATGTCGATACGGTGAAATGAATTTAGCAACTTCAATTTCATAGACGTCTTTAATTGCTGACCCATTATATGGCTGGCAAACGATGGAGGAAGAAGTGTGCATCTCCAACTGATCACGAACCATCGATTGATTGTACCTAATACGATCAGATTGGCCTAACTCCAAGAATTCTTTATTCCATCGAATAATTTTCGGCCATACATCAAAATTAGCAATGTGAGTCTCCATAAGGATGTTCCTATCTCTAACTGGAATACAACAATTTGTGTATTCGTAAGCCCAATACTGTAAAACATAATTATCAAATATGTTACCAAGAGACCAATTGAAATAACATAATGACATTATTCGACTAAAATTAGTAGTTAATAGATTAAGTATTACCTCCAACACTTGCCACGGCCCATTAAACCCCTTTACTTTAAGTCTGCTACATGAGTCCAAAGACAAATACAGCAGAGCAAGTGCATGACTACCCCAATCTTATTTGGCAACAGCATTCAGGTCTACAACTGCGGCTAGCCAACCACACCTTACTAACCCAGCACCATTAGGATAAAGAAATGCACTGAAAAAGTACATGAAGAAAGCTCGTGCAATCCTTGTTGCTAGTGCCATATCGGTTTTGGCTTCTTCAATAATAGTATTGGTAAAATAATTTTTGAAAAATGAATACCATATACTTTGTGATTTCCAATCATCTACTGTTACTTTTGGAAAGAAGCAAGTCTAAACAATTTGAAAAGTATAGGCCTCATCGTCGCATGGAGGCAACTCGCCGATACTGATAGGAATCCCCGTTAGCATAAACCAATGCATTGGAGTGAAAACCAACTCACCAAACGGTAAGTGGAAAGTGTGGGTAGTGTCCACCCATCTCTCTACGAGTACCTCGACGAGCCGAAGCGACGACTTGTTTGTATTGATTTTCATGAAACGGTGTCATCCCGCCTGCTCTACTAGTTGTTTAATAAGTGAGACCCGTGAGCAGTACTGGTTGTACATCTTGATTGGTTCCTTTCAATTTCCTTTGAATTTATAGAAACCACCCTCAGGGGTAACAGTAATATATTGACTTATATATTTGGAATCGTCTACTACACGATTCCAACTATTTTGATCAGCAAAGTCGACATTTGGAATCTCTTCTTCACCTTCGTTGCTTGTGTTGCCATGAGCTGGCATCTGTTCCCACTTTGATTTCAAACGACCAATAAATCTTCGTATCGAAGACATTTTTTACAACTAATTAAGAAATTGATATAGAGAGTTGGGCTTATGAAATTGACATAGAGAGTAAACCGAGAGCAGATTGAGATAGAGAGTTGGGCGAGAGTAAATTGATGTTTGCTTCGTTCCAATATAAGTTCATCAATATATAGAATAACAACTAGGGGTAATTTGGTCAATAAATTTTTAATAAAACCAAAATTTACTCCCCAAATAACGGAAAAGTAAATAAAGCCAAAAAAAAATCAAAGTGGTCGGACGCAACTTCACATTGCGTCCGAGACCCCCCAAATCTCGAACGCAAGGTGATGTTGCGTCTGTCACTTTTGATTTTTTTTTCTCTTCCTATGCAATGTGAAGTTGCGTCTATCAATTAAAAAATAATTAAAAACACAACTTCAAGCTCCGTCTGATCTTACATTTTTATTATTTTAAATTAAATTGGTAAAAAATACCATTCGACGACTGTAGCAAATGGCCAAATGCTATATGCATTTATGCATTTGTGAATTTATGCATTTTTTAAACAATGATGACTGTAGATGCTCTTAGCTAAAAATCCACAGTCATTAGCTAAAAATGTATTTTACGCATAATTTCTAACTATAGACACAACACTCGTTTGCTATTCTGCATTTTTTTTTCCTTTTTTGCTACAATAGATTGCAATATTTGAGAGCAAATATAGCAATATGCATATTATAGAGGACGAAACGTAACATTATGTTTCATCCCAAATATTTTATAATATTTTTTTGGAGATGTATGATCGGTTAAGAATATTTTATAATTAAAAAAAATAAAAAAAACTCGGAAGAAACATCTTGTTTCGTTTAAAGCCAGGGAGAGTTGCCCATAGAACTTTTTTGGGATTCTATGGGTTGATTGCATATGATTTTTCATGAATTTTGGAATTTGGACCATTGGATTAGCTATGGAATATTGATTAACCTATAGGATTTTCTATAGGTAATTTTAAATTTTAAAAAAAACAAACAAAATCGTTGGGCCAAATTTGGATTTTTTTCACCTCCGACGAAACATCTACGCAAAAATTGGCAACAAAATATTATTAAATTTTTTTTTCAAAAATGGAAAAAATATCATGTTTCGTCCAATCAATTTTTCATCAACTTTGCTATTTTTTAGCATTTCACGACTGCAGCTGTTGCTGCTAATTTTGGTGTAAGAGCAAACAGATGAATTTGTGGATTCTTAGAGAAAACGATAAAGCAAACCTGTTGACTTGTTGACCTTCACCAATGTGTTGACTTGGTCTCTTTCCGCTGCTGCGAACCTGCAAAAAGTGCGAGACACCGGGATGGATCCCGGCGACGCACCCTCCGACGCTCTTGTCAGTAATCTGAATGATTAAGCAAGAACTTTAAACTGGAAAAGTATTGATTACCTCTTAATAGTGGTGGATGGGGGGTATTTATAGTCGCCGTTGGAATCAGATTAGGAATGTAATCCCTGTGAACAGATTAGGATGTAATTACTTTGATCAGATTAGGAATGTAATCCCTAATTCCCAGTGAAAGGATAGATGTGAATCAGGGCCATTGATTAGTATTAATCAGAAATCCTAATTCTATCCTGCTGGACCGGGTTCATTTCGGGTTGGGACCCGTACCCAGTTGAGGTGGATCTGTTCGTGGGTTATTGGGTCTTGAAGAAAGACCCAGTTCCCATTTTAGACCCGTTTGTAGGTAAAATTATCGTTTTACCCCTTAGCTTTAAGATTCGTGTCCAATTTGAACGGCCCTGATTTAATCCCATATTTAGCCATATCACGAGCCCCCCACTCCTGTAGACTGAGTTTTACAGTCTTCGAGGAGTAGTTTTGTTGTTCTAATGGCGTACGAAATTTTATCGGTGTTCTTAAGGGAGTTCAGATCTTGCTCGGGGTGCAACGGTGTTATTCTAGACTTGTAAAATGCCCAAAAATATCCTCAGAATTTTCTAGATTTTTGGTGATTTTTCCAGATTTTTCTGAGTTTTTTCTCATTTTTTTGAATTTTTTATTCATTTTTCGAATTAAATAATTAATTATCGAAAATATTAATTAATTTTTCTAATTTAATAATTATTTTTTCAGAATTTTAAAATTATTTTTCTGAATTAATAATTATTTTTAGAATTTTTAATTAATTTTTTTCGATTTTTTAAATATTTTTTCAGATTTTTTAAATAATTAAAATAAATAAATAAATTAAATATTACCTGGACACGTGGCGTGTTTCTGAGCATCGATCATGATTAGATGTGCGCGCATCGCAAAGCAGATCACGTTCTGGACACGTGGCGCATTTCTGTGCGTCGATCGTGTCGTGGCGCGATTTTTGAGAAGATCGGACGGATTGTATGGGTCGGCGGGTTTTTTCTCCAATTTCATGGTCGGTACCTCGGCACCTCGGCTCGGCAGCTCGGTAATTTTTGCCAACCCTTCAAGATGAAGCCACGTGGCGATTTTTCTTTTCCTCTTCCCCGCCACTGTTCTTTCTCTTCTTCTTCGTTTGCTTTTCCTCCTTCTCCTTCATCTCGTCTCGTCTCCCCCCCTCGTCTCCTTCTCCAACCTCTCCTCCATGCGCCGTGTAGCTCACGGTCGAGGTGAGCTCCGAATTTTGACGAGGAGCTCGTGGGTTCTCGATGAGGAGAGAGGAGCTCGGCGAGGGCGGCATCATGGAGCTCGACGTCGATGGAGCTAGGGGTGCGGAGAGAGAGAGATGGAGAGGCTGAGGGGAGCTCGAGTTACGGCGTTGGAGGTTGATGTCTGTTCGATGGGTTCGGCTCGTCATTGTGGAGCTCGGCGAGGAAGTAGAGTAGAGCTCGGCATTGTGGAGCTTGGCGAGGAAGGGAGGCGAGCTCGGAGCTTGAAGATGACGAGTTTGGGTTTGATGGAGATGGAGGTGTGTGCTCGGTGACGAACGGAGCTCCTGAAGGAGAGCTCGGAGCTCGCTCGTGGAGAGCTCGGAGCTCGTCTCTCCGAGGGGAGTTCGGCTCGGCATTATGGAGAGCTCGGAGAGCGGCGTGCTCATCGATGGAGCTGTGGTCGACCTCGGCGAGGGGAGTTCGGGAACTCAGACTGTGGTGGAGCTCGGCATGGCGAACGACCTCGACGAGCGGAGTGGAGCTAGCCGTTGGAGGAGGAGCTCGGTGGAGGTTGACGAAGAGGTGGCTCGAGCGTGGGGGTCGGCGAGGTTGGAGCTCGAAGCAGTGGAGAGCTCGGCATTTGGAGTTGGAGTGGAGCTTGATGGAGCTCGTTGATGAGGGGAGCTCGTCGGAGGTGGAGTTTTGGGTTCAACGAGGCTTGAAGATGACGAGCCCTGCTTGGGTTTTGTTCTTTTTGGTTTTGGTGGGAACATGGAGATGAAAAGGAAGGGGAGGAAGGGGTTTAGGTTTAGGAGCCTAACGGGTCCGAACCCGACCCTTGTGCTCCAACATTTTTTTTATTTCTCGCTGCTTCCTGTTCGGCAAATCCGAGCGCACATTTTGAGGCGCATTTTTGCCACTTTGGACTTGGGTAGATTGGCAGCTCGAATTTCAGATCCGAGCTACGCAGTTCAATCTAGACGGTTGATCATGATCATGGCGCGAATCACGAGACAAGAGGTTCAGATTTCGAGAAAACATTATTTTGTCGTTTTGTGGAGACGTGGTGCGGTCTGAGCCGCTCATCAGATTCAGGCGCGTTTTTTGAGACAATCTGACGATGAAACTGGCTCAGCAGCATTTTTTTCCATATGTGGAGGTTGGTTCCTCGTCCCTTCGGCTCGGTGGCACGGCCATGGCAGAGCTCGGCCTTGAGAAGAAAGAAGAAGGGGAGGAGAGGCATTCGGGTTCTCTCCTCTGCCTTGTTCTTTCGCACAGTGAAGAAGAGGAGAAGTGTTGGGTACTTTTGGCGGGAAGACTGAAGAAGAAGGAGAAGAATGAAGAAGCCAAGAAGGGTATGGGTCGGATCGTGGGTATCGGATCCGACCCCGACCCGTTAGCCTTTTTTTCTTTCTTCCTCTTTATCTGCTTGCTTGTTCGGCGAATCCGAGCACGGATTTTGAGGCACATTTTTCGCCACTTTGCAGTTCGGTAGATTAGTAGCTCGGATTTTAGATCCGAGCAACGTGGCTCCATTTGGACGGTTGATCACGATCGTGGCGCGAATCACGAGACAAGAGGCTCAAATTTCGAGAAAATGTTATCTTGTCATTTTGTGGAGACATGACACGATCTGAGCCTTTTATCATGTTCTAGCACGTTTTTGAGACAATCTGACGGTGAAACTGGCTCGGTGGCATTTTTCTCCATATGTGGAGGTCGGTACCTCGTCCGCTCGGCTCGGTGACTCGGTAGTTCGGCGTAGTGGAGCTCGGTCTTTGCGGAGCTCATTGAGGTGAGCTCGACGATGGAGGAGGGGTCGGCATATAGGAGAGGTGAAGAGCTCCGAAGCTTGGTGATGTGATGTTTGGTTTTGGAGATTTTTGAAGAGGAGCTCCACTCCTAGGGGTGAAGAAGATGTGCTAGGAAGATCCTCGTACGAGCCATGGGAAGACCCATTCTTTGAAGTGAGTGCAAGGACCAACTCTATGGGAGAGTTTTGAGTTCTGAACTCGCTTAGAAGAGGCCCGCTTTGGAGGCGAGCGGGGCGAAGCGCTGGGCTCTAGGAGAGAGCCATCTGGAAGACGAATTTGAGGAGCAACTCTAGGAGAGAGTTGTGAGCTCCGAACTCGCTTAGAAGAGGTCCGCCTTGGAGGCGAGTGGAGTGAAGAGCTCGGCTCTAGGAGAGAGCCATTTGTGAGGAGGAACTCTAGGAGAGAGTTGTGCTCCAAACTTGTCGAGAAGAGGTCCGCTTTGGAGGCGAGCGGAGTGAAGAGCTCAGCTCTGGGAGAGAGCCATTTGTGAGACGAGTGTGAGGAGGAACTCTAGGGCGGAGTTGTGCTCCGAACTCGTTAAGAAGAGGTCCACTTCGGAGACGAGCGGAGCGAAGAGCTCGACTCTTGGAGAGAGCCATCTGGAAGACGAGTTTGAGGAGCAACTCTAGGAGAGAGTTTTAGCTTTGAACTCACTGAGAAGAGGTCCGCCTTGGAGGTAAGCGAAGTGAAGAGCTCGGCTCTAGGAGAGAGCCATCTGGAAGACGAGTTTGAGGAGCAATTCTAGGAGAGAGTTGTGAGCTCCGATCTTGTCGAGAAGAGGTCTGCTTTGGAGGCGAGCGGAGTGAAGAGCTCGGCTCCGGGAGAGAGCCATTTGTGAGACGAGTGTGAGGAGGAACTCTAGGAGAGAGTTGTGCTCCGAACTTGTTGAGAAGAGGTCCGCTTTCGAGGCGAGCGGAGTGAAGAGCTCGGCTCTGGGAGAGAGCCATTTGTGAGACGAGTGTGAGGAGGAACTCTAGGAGAGAGTTGTGCTCCGAACTTGTCGAGAAAAGGTCCGCTTTGGAGGCGAGCAAAGTGAAGAGCTTGGCTCTGGGATAGAGCCATTTGTGAAACGAGTGTGAGGAGGAACTCTAGGAGAGAGTTGTGCTCCGAACTTGTCGAGAAGAGGTCCACTTTGGAGGCGAGCGGAGTGAAGAGCTCGGCTCTGGGAGAAAGCCATTTGTGAGACGAGTGTGAGGAGGAACTTTAGGAGAGAGTTTTGCTCCGAACTCGTTGAGAAGAGGTCCGCTTTGGAGGCGAGCGGAGTGAAGAGCTCGGCTCTGGGAGAGAGCCATTTGGAAGATGAGTGTGAGGAGCAACTCTAGGAGAGAGTTGTGCTCCGAACTCGCTGTTTAAGTGAGAGAATCAACGGTTGTGGGAGCAGTTCCGAATGGCGAACCACTTCTAACTCGCTTAAGAGCAAGTTATTTGAAGCGGAATCGAGCCAAGTGTTGGACTCCGAACTCGTCGTTTAAGAGAGTATCAACGGTTGTGGGAGCAATTCCGAATGGCGAACCACTTCTAACTCGCTGAAGAGCAAGTTATTTGAAGCGGAATCGAGCCAAGTGTTGGACCCCGAACTCATCGTTTAAGAGAGTATCAACGGTTGTGGGAGCAGTTCCGAATGGCGAACCACTTCTAACTTGCTGAAGAGCAAGTTATTTGAAGCGGAATCGAGCCAAGTGTTGGACTCCGAAATCGTCGTTTAAGAGCTTAGTGAGTTGCGGGAGCAGCCATGTAGAAGAAGTTGGACTCCGAACTCACCATTTAACGAGTCGTAGATGTGACTCGAAGAGATAGAGAAGAGGCAAGAGCAATAATTTTCAGTGAAAAATGTAAAGTTTTATTGAGATAAACTAAGTGGCCGCTTCAATAGGGTGAGCCATTATTACATGCTATTGGCCGAGTTACAAGCATCGGCCTTATTGAAAATCAAGATCCTACTTCTACAATAAAGTGAAGACCTCTTGGGAGGAGCTGAGTCTTGAAGCTCGACGGGCCTTTCTGTTCATTTGTTGGCTCCTCAGGGGGGAAGCTCGGCCCCCTCTTTTTGGACGAACTCGGTCAGGTGCCCCCGCAGTATGAGTTCTTCGATCTCCTCCTTGAGAGCTCGACAATCATCCGTGTCGTGGCCGTGATCCCTGTGAAAGCGACAGCACTTATCCTTGTTCCTCTTCTTGCCAGGGGTATTCATTCTAGGGGGAGCGCGGAGTAGTCCTTCCTTGTCCACCTCCATAAGAACTTCTGATATATTTGCAATGAGGGGGGTGAACTTCTCAAAATGTGGAGTCGAGCGGCGCTGGCCATACTGTCATTCTGGGATTTTTGGGACCCCTCTTCACTTGTATTCTTCCGTTTGTTCCCGGAAGATGTCTCCTTAAGAGCAAGGGGGTTGAGAGCCTCTTCCGCCCGTATGTACTTCTCCACCCTAAGTAGGAGCTCTAAGAAGTCCCGAGAAGGCTTCTTGGCAAGGGATGCCCTGAGGTTGGCATTAGTGACGTTGCGTTCGAATGCGGCAGAGGCTACTGACTGGTTGAGGGAGGGAATAGACCGGGCTTCGGCGGTGAAGCGTCGAACGTAATCCCTTAGGCGTTCACCCTTTTCTTGGTTGAGGGTCACCAGAGATACACTTGTTTTCTCAGCTCGGCGGCTACTCACGAAATGAGTAAGGAAAAGCCCTTCGAACTGATCGAATGAGAAGATGAAAGCCGGGGCGAGTCGAGAGTACCATTCTCACGCAGACCCCTTCAGCGTGGCAGGGAAGATCTTACAGAGGAGGGCATCTGAAGCATGGTCGATCATCATGAGAGTTTTGAAACTCTCTATGTGATCTGCGGGGTCCGACTCCCCGGTATACGTCTCGAAGTAAGGCGGCTTGAAGTTTTCTGGGATGGGGGCCTCCATGATGGTGCGGGAGAATGGAGGTCTGCTCGGGCGGAGGTTTATCGCCCGTTGCTCTTCTTCCTTGTCAATTCAGCCGAGGCGCCTCTCCATTTCGTGGAGACGGCGGTAGACTGAGTCTTCTCTTTGATCATATCTTGTCGAGCCCCGGGACTCATCTTCGTACGAGGATGGACTGGGGCTGCGACGATGGTAGCTTGGAGAAGGACGAGGACTGAGAGTGTGAAGGCGGTGGCTCCTAGCTGGCTCATGTGTAGGTGGCCTCTGGTCGTTCTTTGGGGCAATATTGAGGGCCCTTAAGACTGTCGCTTGGAAGTCTTGAAGATCTGCCCGTGTGACTGGTGCCTCTCCAGCTTGGCAGTCCCTATGTGTGGCTCGGCTTACTGGAGAATGAGTTCTCCGCCGATGACGCTGAGGGGACTCTCTTTGCCTCATCGGGGGAGGGGATCTTCTAGTCCTCGGTCGTCGGGGGGTTCGGATTCTTGAAGCCCCTGAGTTCTCGGGTTGATGGACATGACCAAGGGCACGCCATCCATTCAGGCGAGTTCTAAGGTCGACCCCCTTTTGGCGGTCTGCAATTACTTGATGAAGATCCCGCTCGGGAAGGCTTTGAGAAGCCAGGGATTCACTGAAGGATTGGGACCCGTGACTTGGTCATGAGGAGGATGTTGCTTCGGATGACTCTGACGGGAGCCCCCCTGGGTAGCCCCCCGAGACCCTTGAGGGGCCTGTTGAGTAGGAGCACCTTGAACCGGAGGAGGAAGAGGAGGAAGAGAAGTGGTTCTTCGGTTGGAGACCGCTGCCTTCCCCTTCTGTTTTGGATGCATGGCTTGAAACTAGTATCGTTGATGAAGTCAGGTAGCTTTTTCGGTTCCCACAGACGGTGCCAATCTGTTGCTGCTAATTTTGGTGTGGGAGCAAACAGATGAATTTGTGGATTCTCGGAGAAAACGATAAAGCAAACCTGTTGACCTGTTGACTTGTTGACCTTCACCAATGTGTTGACTTGGTCTCTTACAGCTGCTACGAACCTGCAAAAAGTGCGAGACACCGGGATGGATCCCGGCGATGCACCCTCCGATGCTCTTGTCAGTAATCTGAATGATTAAGCAAGAACTTTAAACTAGAAAAGTGTTGATTACCTCTTAATAGTGGCGGATGGGGGGTATTTATAGTCGCCGTTGGGATCAGATTAGGAATGTAATCCCTGTGATTAGATTAGGAATGTAATCCCTAATCCCCAGTGAAAGGATAGATGTGAATCAGGGCCGTTGATTAGTATTAATCAGAAACCCTAATGCTATCCTGCTGGACCGGGTTCATTTCGGGTTGGGACCCGTACCCAGTTGAGGTGGATCCGTTCGTAGGTTATTAGGTCTTGAAGAAAGACCCAGTTCCCATTTCAGACCCATTTGTAGGTGAAATTACCGGTTTACCCCTGAGCTTTAAGATTCGTGTCCGATTTGAATGGCCCCGATTTAATCCCATTTTTAGCCATATCAGCAGCAAAACAAGAAAATGCTATTTCTATTTATGCATATTGCTATATTATAGCATGAACGACCGTGGATGCTCTTAGTATGTCATGTTATTACTATAAGATTTGAATATTGTTGGGGATGACAGTCTTATGTACCCTATCGTCTAAGTCATTCCTTTCGAAACTCTCATGGTCTCTTTCTTTGTAGATATTGGTTGATCTTCGACAATCACATGTTTGTTAAGAGCAACTCCAACAGGCCTTCAAATTTTCATTTTGAAGACCCGGGAGTGTTCCAACCGGCCTTCAAACCCTCCTTCAAAAATAAAGGAAGAGCTCTCCCATCCTTCAAATTTGAAGACTTTTATCCAAGCCTTTAAATCGCTATTCAACATTTTTAATGTCCATTCTATCCTCTTAAATGAATGTGTCTTATAAATATTAATCCAAATTTTATTATTTTGGTACCGTTGGAAATATCTCGATGATACCTTTAAGATAAAACAAAATTTGAATATATTTTTATTGATTGAAAATCATAAATGATACAATATTAATTAATATAATTCTAAATATTATATTACTATCAAATTTTATAAATTATTCTAAATTATAACAATTATTGGATTAAAGTGAATTTAATAAGTTGTTATAATCGAAGTAAGGTGATAACTAAATATAATTAATATTTTACGAAATTTATAAGTCATTAATAATCACTTAAAGTAAAATTAATCTAATAATGTGATAATTAAAAGGGGAAAAGGGGTATGAGCAACTTGCTCATTTAGTAAATGAGCAATTGATGATGTGGAATACATGTGATTGGAAAATCCTTAAAAGGATTAGTTGTCCAATGTATCACATGCATGCCACATAATCAATTACTCATTTACTAAATGAGCAAGTTGCTCATATCCCTTTTAACCTAATTAAAAATATTTATCTAAAAATTAAAGTAATATTACAAATAATGTATAGTTTATTTTAGTTTAATTAAGAAAATTGAATAAAGTTTGAAGAAATCATATTTGTGTGGTTGCAGTTGCTAAGTCTTCAAAAAAGAATATTACAAGAATATTCATTTTGAAGAACTTGATTGGAGTTGCTCTAAGATAAGCAAGCTTTTACTTAAGGAAGTTAACAAATTTCATGATCTCAATTTTTTACATTTGAGATTTGACAAACAGTGCAAATAAACATGCATTATAAACGATCACCGCACCTGTCAATTATTAGTATGAAGAATTATATCGTGTTTCTTTTCTTTTTCTTTTCTTTTTTTCTTTCTTGTAATGAAGATTGTACCTTGAAATTTAGGTACCCATCTTACGCATCGACAAACTCCTTCTTTGATAAGGGCACGACGAATGATTGTAGATACTCCAAGACAGTGGTCATAGAAGGGCGAGACGCAGAATTCTGGGTAAAGAATTTGTTGCGACTAAAACAAAACACAGAGCTTAGTGCCCCCCCCCCCCCCCCCCCCTAAAAATTATGAAAAAAATCCTTATATATCTATATATAACCATAATAGTTTTTCTTGGTCCCCGGGCAAAATTGTTCTAGCTTTTCCCCTGACAAAGACTCATTAACTTTGGTCTTCATAGTCCAAATGGATGGATGGTATGACCCGAAAATGAGA